>JARHVA010001912.1:0-1207500 GCA_037957365.1 Torreya grandis
TATATCCCCAATAGAGATTAATTTGGATCCAATCAAGACCTTGTTCCACTACCATCTAGGTGTCCATAGCCTCAGTGGATATTTATAGAATTACCTATGCCTGAAAGCTTTTTATTTTACATTATATCCTTCCTTTTTGTATTTTCTTTATACTTTTATAATTTGAGCAAGGTTGGGAACCAAAATAGCTAGGTTTTAGGATTTTTTCAAGTGTTTTATCTTTAGATAATCACCTATGGTTGCAACCTTTACTCCAGGAAATGATGATGATTAAGTGTTAGTATGGGTATACCATGATAATTTGAGCTCTCACCCAACAAGCACAAGTCTTCTTAAAACCAATTTGAGGTCAAGACAATGGTCAAGTTCTCATGAAATGATTGGCTTCTTCTATTGGTCTTTACTAATTTCTTAAAATTACAATATTATTCATATATTTTAGGGCCATGGTCATCATATACATGGGGTACACACCAACATTTTTGAATTTTAAGAATATTCAAGAAAACTTTAAAAATTTGAGCTCAACATTGTCTAAGAGGAATTATTAGAACCATGGAATAAGGCAATAAGAAAGAAACACAAAACATAAAATAGGAAAGAAATAAAGTAAAGGAAAATAAGTAAATATATACATGCTTATATACAAATAAAGGATAGGAAGGAAGAACTTAAAATAAACTAACTAGCCTACCTACACTAAATCTAACCATATTACAGAGTTTAATCCATGAAGACCTTTGGTGGAGAAAAAACAAAGTAATTCTTGAGATACTTCCCATTGGTGGGAAATGTGAACTCTACCCCTTGAAGGTCTCTCAACTTGAAGGTGTTATTTCCCAATGTTTTTGCAATCTAGTATGGGCTAATCCATTAAGATGTGAATTTTCCATGTTTTCCCTTAGGCTCAGATGCTTTGTCCCAAAGGAGAACTAGGTCTCCTCATCTAAAAATTTTAATATTTGATATGTTATCAAACCACCTATTGACTATGGTCTAATTTCTGCTAAAATTAGTAAAGGCTTTCTCCCTTACATCTTCCATCTGAATTATATCCAATAATCTAGAATTGGTATGTTTTTGGCTTTCTTCCATGTACTCCTACATGAACATGTATATAGGAAACTTGAGAGTAATGAGAAAGATAGGTTCTTATACATACATCAATATAAATGGTGAGGCTCTTAAGGATTGCTTGATTATTATCCTATCAACCCATAGTGCAAATTTAATGAGTTTATGTTAGGTCCTAGGCTTATCTGTAGCAAACTTTTTGATTGCCTTCATTAGGTTTTTATTTGTAGACTCAGAGACTCCATTTCCTTAGGGATAATGGTTGTATGTAAACTTGAGATTAATGTCATTATCATAATCCCATTCATTCATCTCAATAGATATGAAATTAGATCCATTGTCACACACTAGAGAGACTAGAGTTTTGAACCTAGTGTAGATGTTTTCCTCCAAGAATTTGATCACTTTTTTAGTCCTAAAATGTTTGGTGGTTATAGCTTCATTCCACCTTGTACAATAGTCCATGGTAGTCATGACATATTTTTGACCTTTAGATTAATTTGGGTTGATTACCCCAACAAATTCTAACCCCCATTATGCAAATGGCTTATCGATCATGACTAGTTATAGAGGCATTGTTGCCTTAGGATCTTTGGTGCTAAAAATTGACATGAGTGACACTCCCTTACATGCTTGTGAGCATCCTTAAAAATAGTTGGCTAATAATATCCAACTCTAAGAATTTTATGGGCTATAGTCTTGGATGGATGTCCATTACCCAGTTTTTCATGAAAGGTGATCATGATTTGGGTGTATGGCTTCTTCTTGTGAGACACATCTCAATTAAATTACTTTAAAATTTATTTTATACAAGACTCCATTATTTACTAGGTAATGGTCTACCTTAAATATTAGGGCCCTCTATTTCTCTCTAGATAATCCTATAGGATAAGTACCATTAATTAGCAAATGTGTGATTGAATCATACCACTCACTAGCTTGAAAGTTTTGTTGATCCACTTACATAATACTTAGCCTAGGGTTAGCATTAAAAATCATCTGAATCAAACCTTCACATCTTAATAATTTGGTTATTTTCATCTCCAAATCATACTCCTACAAAATTGACATCCACTTACCTTTACATTCTCCTAGTTCATTCTGATTTAACATAAGTTTAGTGGTAGGGTCAAGAAAGATACCATTCACCTTATTTCTAAGGATATAATGCCTAAATTTCTTAACCACCTTGACTAATTCATATGCCTACTTATCAATAAATGAATAATTTAACTTAGAATTATTAAAATTAGTGCTCAAAAAATTTATTGGGTGATCACACCCATCAATATTTTGAGTTAACACTACATCCATAGTGTGGTCAGATGCAAAGGAATAGAGGTATAAGTCCCTTGATAAGGACCAAATCTTGGATAATGGACTCCTTAATGTCATTAAATACCTTGTTAGATTCTTCATTACATGTTATTTTGGCATCCTTATTTAGCACGTCATTTAGTGTCTTGGAAATATCTGTAAATCCAGAAATAAACTTTCTTACAAAATTTATCTTACCAAAGAATGACTTTAGCTCTTTTTTACTATTTGGAGGCTTTATTCTAGATATGGCCTCTAATATTAAAAGATCTATATAGATCTTATCTTTGGTTATAACATGACCCAATAATTTTCCTTTTATAACACAAAAAATAATCTTCTTAAGGTTTAAGGAGATTCCATACCTTCTACATCTTTCAAAAACTTGTTTTAAGTGCATGAAGTGATCTTCCCTATTTTTAGAAAAAATTGTTAAATCATCCATATATATAATATTACACTTACCTGTCAGGCCCTGAAAGGCATGATACATAACTCTTTAAAAATTAGCTCCTACATTGATTAGCCCAAAGGGCATTCTTTTTTAAGAAAAGACTCCCCATTTGGTGTTGAAGGTTATTTTCATTATATCCTCTCTATCAACCAATAATTGCTAATAAATTGAAAATACATCAAGAAAAGACATCATAGCTAAACCTAAAACAACTTGAATTAATTAGTCAAGGAATGGGAGAGGATAGTTATCCTTTTTTGATATTTTGTCTAAGTTTATAAAGTCAATGCAAAGTCTAATCTCACCATTCTTCTTCCTAACTGGTACCGAATTAGCCACCCGGGTAGAATGCATGATGGGGAAGACTATCCTAGTATCTAGTAATATTTTGACCTCCTTGAAGATCATGGGTTCTAAGATAGGGTTTACATGCCTTTGTTTCTATTTGAAGGGCTTGTAGTTTTCTTTAAGGGGTATAGTATGGGTAATGACTCTTAGATCAAAGATATTTAAGTCATCATAGGACCATGCTATGGCATCCCTATATTGGGTGAGGAACTCTTTGGATTTCTGATTCTCAATGTTTGTGTATGCTTTTCTAATATTTATGAGATGGGGTTGATCTTAGAGGCTAAGATCAATAGAATTATAATATTTCCCACTTATTTTGGTAACTTTAGAAACTTTGGCCAGCTTGTCTTGATCAAATAGTATCTCTAAAGCAATCATCCACTTAGGGATCTTGTTTTCATTCAACTGATTGACTTTACCATCAAACTTGTCCTCTTTAGATGCATTTTCATTAGCCTCATCAATAATATGAGCATAAAATGCTCTATAATTAGTCATGAAATCCAATATCTATTGATCACCATTGAAATTTTGAAAATGGTTAACATTATTAGGCACTAAAGGACAACAGATCAATTCAATACTAAAATTGGGGGAATCTTGGTTGGACATGAGGTTGGCTACAGCAAATGCAAACTCATTAGTAGCTTGGTTTTACTCTCTTAATATGGAGATGATGCTAAAATAATCAAAGGACTCAATCAAATCCAAAACACTGAACTTATATCTCTTAAGATATGAGAGCTTGCATTGGTATTTGATTCTCACCTAGTTGACCACTAGTTCAAAATCCTCATAAGCTAGTAGTTCTTTGACCTTATTATTTATATCAAATTGTAAAACTAAGATAAGGGCTTCATATTTAGTGATATTGTTAGTGTAATGAAATTGGAGTATATAGGAAGCATGGTACATTCTATCAGTAGGATTATTTAAGACAATACCAACACCTAATCTAGCATTAGACCTAGCACCATCAAAATGCAATTTCCATAGTCTAGGAATAACATGAACACTTTTAGGAACACATACCTTGTCAATATCTAGGGTGAAAACCCATAAATTTGTGTCAATTATGTTGACCTTCTCATTTACAACATTATATTCCATCAAAATATGTTTCATCCTTGGTATACATTATCATGTGTTTCATGTGATCAGGCAACAAGTGATACTAGAGAGGGTGAATTTTCCATGCCTCTCTTGATGGCTTATCATCCTTGGTCTACCTATGTTCAAGTTTGATATTATGCCCTTTGATTATGGCCAACACCTCTTCATAATTCTTGGCCTTAATGTAAATGGTGTCATGAACACTACACTGATGCACATATTTAGGCTTGGGCATCTTCTTCTCCTTTAGATGATTACTGACTATGTTATTTGGGTTCCATATTTTGAGTTCATCAAGATGAAACCCAAATGAATCCCTATGTTTAGATATGGTATCAACCTATTTCCAATCTTGTAGTATATTCCCTTTGAATAATTAGAGGGAAGGAGTGGAGAATACCCTTCCTCTTTTCTTTACAAATTCCATTAATGCCATGGATGATCTAGGAGGCAATCTCTTTCTCAGATAGCTTGTTAGAAACATACATTAGCAATCTATAAGGCTGGGGCATGATCCCCTTAATCTTGATGAATTTGCGTCAAGGTAGTAAAAAATGTCACCCATCATTTAAACATACTTATTTATTAGTGGATGGACTCAAGGCATGGGAATACCTATATACCCTCCACTATGGTTGGGTAGACATAGTCACAAATAAATTACATATGGTTCCTATATTTAAATATGTGCAATTTGGAGTAGAGGTGAGAAATGGTAGTTTTTCCTTTAGGAGACCAATTCATAATCCTTGGGAAGCTAACCAAGGCAAGAAAGGAATATAGTAAGTATGACATCATATAAAATTGCTTAGATGTCTTCTTTTTGATGGTAGTGAACTACTTAGCCAAGAAGACACTAATCAAATCTCCAATTGGAGGGGTGACCTTTTCTTCCAACATGAAATGCATATAGGGGACCAAGATTTTGTTTACATAGGTGGTTAAAAGGGATCCAAAGGTTTAGTTTAATAGATTTATTATTACTCTAATGCCTTCCCTAAACTAAAATATTGGGATCTTACCCTCAAATTCTTTGAAGATATGGGGTCCTTGGTTCAAGTAGGGCCTAAGGATAGTGTCCAAGTCATGTGTGATGGTCCATTCCTTGATCTTAGATAAGTTAACTTGGGGAATTGGGATATTATAGTAATTTATGGCTTAGGGTTTAGGGTTTAGGGTTTTTTTGAAATGTGGAACCAACCTTAAACCCTAATAAGAGTATATTTTGTGTTTTCACATGATAATGCATGAAACACATGAAACACATGACTTTTATTAGCTATTTTGTAAGGCTTGGCATAAATATTTTAAACCAATGTATACATTGTGTTTATTAAACACAACACAAACATTGGCTTACAACATTTATCCATGGTCCCATTTATGTAATTTGAAAACTTGGACCTAAATCCCTTAGCTTAAGGTTTACTTCATGCTTAATAAACACATAACAAAACTTAGCCTAAGGAATTTAAGCCTAAGTCCCACTTTAATAATGTGTTAATGAAATGTTTAGGCATATTTGTAGATAAATAAATCATGTTTAATCACCAGAGGATGATCTAATAATGTGGGGACCCTAAAGACTTTTCAATAAAGCCCCAAGATCTTACAATATTTACAGGTGGAAAAATCCCATTCAAAGCAAAACTAACAGATGATCCAATGATTCATACTTTATCATGATCCATAATCTAATGGTGTAAAATCCTTGATGAATTTTCAAAGGAACTCAAGAGGCCCCATAGAGATGACAAGTGGCGTAACCATAGGGCACTAGTGCCAAGGATCCAACTAAATGGCAAGAGCCTAAATCATAATCAATGGCTTATGCAAATCCAGGATTTTGATTTGATGAAGTGAAATAAAAGGTGAATTTTTTACATGCCAATGGCTAGTGTTCAAAATTTATTTATGAAAAATGCCATGAAAGGTTCAGACCAATGCCACATAGGCACCACTTAAGTATAAAAATACAAAATAGAAGATCTTGTGGGCTTGAAAATGAAAAGGTAGGTCTAAATCAAATCCAAATCATGTATGAGCCAAAGTATAGATATATTCTACCATTAAAGTTCTAAAACCCTAAACCTTACATAAAAGTGACCTAAATGAACTTAATTGGTCACATTTTGATCCAAAAAGAGATTAACTGTATTTTTAAGCATTAAAAATCTACCACATAGACCAATTCACAATTTAGTGTGAGAAACTTGTAGAAATAGAGACCATGGTAGCTCACAGGTAGTAGTTGAAGGAAGAGGCTAAACTTTACTTGTCAATAGATAATGAGGGGTGAATCTTGAAGGACATTGAATTATACATTGTGGCCTTGAATTCCCTAGGCATTAGGAATTGGTATGAGCTTTTCTTAATGGTGGAGGAGATAAATCCCATCACAAAGGAGGAGTAGAAAATTACTATAGTGAGCTAGAGACATTATGACCTAGTTGCAGTCCAGATGACCATCCTTCACTATGGTGTGGTAAAACCTGAGGTATTACATTGTATAGACATCCTTACTCCTAATTTTTTTTATTTTAGGGTAGATAATGATTGGATCATAAGGGAGGGGAATTATAAAAAGGTATCTTATATTTCCCTTGTAACCTTTAAAAAGTACTATAAGCTCCCAATTCCCCATGTTGACTTATCTAAGATCAAGGAATGGACTAACACACATGACTTAGACACTGTCCTTAGACCCTAGTTATACCAAGGACCCCATATCTTTAGAGAATTTAAGGGTAAGATCCTAGTAGTTCATTTTAAGGAAGGTAATAGAGTAATAATGACCCTATTAAATAGATCCTTTGGATCCCCTTCAACCACCTATGTAAACAAAATCTAGGTCCCCTATGTGCATTTCATGGTGGAAGAAAAGCTCACCCTTCCAATTAGAGATTTGATCAGTGTCTTCTTGGCCAAGCAGTTCAATTCCATCAAAAGGATGACATATAAGCAATTTTATATGATGTCATACCTATTGGATACCCTACTTGCATTTGTCAGCTTCCCAGGGATTAGGAATTGGTCTCCTAAAGGAACAACTACCATTTCCCACCTCTACTCTAAATTGGGCATATTGAAATACAAGAACCATATATAATTTATTTGTGACTATGTTTACCTAGCCATAGTGGAAGCTATTAAAATTACTCCCATGCCTAGAGTCCATCCACTAATCAATAAGTATGTTGAAATTATGGGTGACATTTGGTACTACCCTGACTACATAGTCATCAAGATTAAGGGGATCATGTCCCAACCTTATAGATTGCCAATGTATGTTCCTAGAAAGATAGCTGAGCAAGAAATTGCTTCCTAGCTCATCTAAGGCATTGATGAAATTTGTAAAGAAAAGAGGAAGGGTCTTCTCCACCCCTTCCCTCTAATTATTGGAAGGACTATACTAAAATATTGTAAAAAGGTTGATACCATGTCCAAGCACAAGGATTCATTTAGGTTTCAACTTGATGAACTCAAAATGTGGGACCCAAAAAATATAGTAAGTAATCATCTAAAGGAGAAGAAACTACCCAAGCTTGAATATGTGCATTAGCTCAGTGTTCATGAAACCATTTAAATTAAGGCCAAGAATTATGAAGAGGTTTTGGCCAGAATCAAAGGGCACAACATCAAACTTAAACACAGATTGACCAAGGATGACAAGCCATTAGGAAAGGCATGGTAAATACACCCTCTCCAATATCACTTATTTCTTGAACCATTCAAGACTTCCTAAGAACAACCCCAAGAAGAACAACCATAGCCTCAATGGTAGATTGTGCAAGGGTAGGATGAACAAGGTCATGGTAAGGAGAACTTAGGAGAGAATAAATTGGAAGAGAGACCTAGAGAGGGGCCCTCATCTTCAACACTCCCATAAAGGCTTCCTTCCCCAATTCAATATATAGATATGATTACCTTATAACTAGAAGAGACACTTGAAGGTGCCCTCAAGGAACTTGTAGAGGCATATGACATAGATAGGGAAGAGGAACTAATTAAAGAGACTAAAATCCAAGTAGGGGAGCCTAGAGGAGAGAAAGGAAAAGAGTTTACTCTTGACATAGTCTCTATGGCATCCCAAGAGAAGAGGAAGGTAGAGCTAGCAGTGGTCCCTATTGGACCAAAGAAGAAACCAAGATTGACCTTCACTCACCCGACCAGTGAAGTGAACCTATTTAGTGATGGATTCCCCATTTATGGACTAGTCATCCCTGACTAGTTTATTTATGGGAAATGGCAAAATATTCCTTCTCTCTCACACTCATGGGCACTCACATAGGTTTCCAATATTTTAGTACATGATAACCTTAATCTATGGATTATGGATATGGTAAAGGAATAAGAAAAAAGTAGAATTATGGTCACCCCAGGACTAGAGAACAAGAAAATGATGCTCTAGGAACATCAAGCAACATAGGTATAGAGGTCCTAGAGCCTTTAAAATTCATAGGGTCATCCACCACCATGAATTTTAATCTAGAGATAGTTGGATTGGAAAGGGTCACCACTAGGAAAGCTATGGTGGAAGCTAAGGAATTCACCTTCTAAAAGGTGGATCCCTTTGTAGGTCTAACCATTATGGGAGGTTGATAGCTTGATGAGGCCACTATACATGAAGAATATGTTGAGAGCTTGTTTGAGGCTCAATCAGCTCAAGTAAAGGTTGGGGTCTAAAGGATGAAATAGAGGATTCAAAACTTGGAAAAAGAGAAGGAAAACCTAGAAGCTTAGGCCATTTTTCAGTCCCTGACACCATGATGGACATGTTTGAGGCTTCATTATTTGATACATTCAATTCTTTAAGTTTAATAAATCTAAGGTAGGATACCCTAAGCTAGTAGGGTGAAGTAGCCAAAGAGTTAATAATAGAGTCACAAAAGCTAGAGACCCAAGTTAGGGATATCATTGACATTGTGATTAGGAATAATATTCCTAAGTTTAGGACTATTAGTTTAGCACATTAATCAACATACTGGTAATAATAGTAGACAAGGTCTAAGTTTTAAGTACTTGGACAAAGAATTTAAATAGGATTTTGATAGATGATAAGGGATTGATTATTAGAATTGAGCAGATCCTAGGAACAATGTTGTTAAATCCTACTAAGACCACTATAATTGGAATCATTGATGATGTTGAATTCAAACATAGGGTCATTTTGGTCATGCATTTAGCTAGGAGAAATATCCAAGGGTAGTCTAGAAGGGACAATAGAAGAATTTTGGACATGATTTTCACATCATAAGAGAAAATTACAGAGGCAAGGAACATAAAGGAATCCATGGCTAGGGATGACAAGACTTAGATGACTTGGTTGATGCTAAAGAGGTTTTCCTAATGAATCCATCCATGGACATGGAACTCATCAAGGACCAATACCATAAGGTAATGTAACTTCTACAAAAACAACAAAGGGATTCTTAAGTAATGGGCCCACCCAGTAGCTAATATTCCTTTTTGTAAAAGGCATTATAATATCTATAATAGGAATATTATTTTTTAAGTCATATGCTAGTATGTTAGCATATTTCTCCTAGGTCAGTCTAATTATGAAGAATAAGTGTATTTTAGAACTTTTAGGGATAGATGTCCTTATCTTGTGTACACCTGTATATTGTAGCTAATTGATGCTCTACTTTATCTTTATATTAAAGGTGTGCATCACCATCTTGTAAAAGAGAGAGAATTTTTAACAAATTTTAGTACACTTGAAGCAATTAATATAATCAAGGAGTTATATAAATATTATCCATGTTTGATATGTTAATTGTTAATATAGTTTTTTCTCTCAATTGCTAGTTTTATGTCTTGAATTTGAATAGTTTCTTTGAATTCTGGGTTGCATTTCCTAATCACAAGGTTTCTAATTTGTACATATGCTAGATTAGTTGGAGGATCTTGGGTTTTGCTTCATTTCATTCTTCTCTATATTCAAATGTGAAAATGTTATTTAATTATTTCATTCTTCCAGTTTATTTTTTACATTTATAACATCTTTTAATTAACCTTAATTTCCTTTATGGGGTTTTTGGTCTCTTTTATTCTCACCCTCTTTTGAGTGATTCTTTGTATCAGTGTTTGCAATAGACCTATTATTGGTCTGTATGGATTCTCTAATGACATTACCACCATGATTTTAATATTACATATTACTTGAATGCTTGAAATTAGTTTATATTCTATTGATCTAACATTTCACTTTTTATATTGCACTTTTTTATAATGTGAAATTTTAGGAGTATTTAGGTACCACGGTCTTGAGGTTCTATCCTATAGTGACTAAGTGTAATCTCTCTTATGATAGTCATATTTATCACCCAATGTTGATTTTTACAAACCATACAGACAAAGAAATTATAAAAATTCAAAATATTTAAAATCAAATCATAATAAAATTAAAATTTAAGAGGTAAATTATTTCTTAAAATTTATATCACACCAAAAGACTTGATATTTTTGGCACATATCCTATTCTAGTCAAAGTTCAAACTCCATATTTGGCCTTATGATAGAGCCAAGTTTCATTAGGGTGTGTTTGTAAAGTATACTTGGATATAAGGTCTCATTATACCATTATATATCTTCCTACATTCTAGTGCCACCTAATTTCTCACATAATTACCTAATCTTCATAGTAGAATGATGTTGTGGGAAGGTATGATCCAATTTATTTATCATGTATGATATCCTTCATTGGATTATATTTATACTTAACTAGTTATCTAAATCTTATGTATGCTAGGTAGGATTCTCTAGTGCCATTGATGTTGAAAACTCTTAGTCTAACCAACTTGATTTGATTGTCTTATTTTTTAGTAAAGACCATGTTTTTACTTTTGTAACACCTTATTTTTAATCCCTCCAATTTCCCCATTGGTAGGTAGGTTTGTATCTAAATCTCTCCCATATTATTTATTTCCTATTCTCCATATCTTTAATACATGGTAGCATTGTGGTAGTTCTAGCCTTTCCATATTTAGAATACAAGTTGCATGTTTGAGTTCTAATGAAATACTCTCTTGGTCATTGCCTTATATTTTTGGGATTTATCTTAGTTATTTTGAGACCTTAATTTTTTATTTTCACTTTTTTCATGCCATCTGGTCCATTTTTTCCCCTTCATGCTTCTATGTTTCACCTTTTTATGGGCCACATGGTTTTGTTTCTAACTTTTTCATAATTTGTTTGAGTTTATTTTATTATTTATCTTACATAGATATTTTTAATATCATTTGAAATTTATTTATTTCCTTTCATTTCATTAAGATTGTTATATATCTTAATTTTCATGTGTTTTTTAAATTTTTCAGTCTTAAGTAGTCTTGACATTTCATCTTATTGATTTTCATTCATTTATATGTGATTCCTTGGATATTTTGGTTCTAACCTAGCCTTATTGATCTTGAATTACTAAATTTTCTAAGTTTTTCAATCATTTCTGAGATTTATTCATTTTACATCCATTCATTAACCACATACACATGCTTTTATTTTATTCATTTTTAGCCTTGTATCCTTTGGGTTTCTTTAATGTAGTTATTATGCCCTCCATGATTGAAACTATGGTACTTAAATGTAGTCATTCAATGGAAAGGTAAGTCAAGGTATGTATATGGTACTTTTAGTTATTCATTTATTAATATTTATTTTAAATTATGCTCTTTTGTGTTGTTATGTATCTTTCCCAAATCACCATCTTAGCTTACACTATTGTGACACATTATAAAATTTAAGTGGGGTATATGTATACACATGTTATTTTCACTTTTATCATTTACATTTTCTCTTGTAGTAGCTCATTGATGCATCAACCTCCCTGAGTGCACACCTTAAAGGGTGCAATATGAATGGGCTAGGACTAACTTATGGTACTTTATAAGAGATATTTTCATAATATTATGTCATATTGTACACACTTAAAATTGATCAAAGTGATTGAAAAAAATTAATCTTAATATCATTACCTTGTTTAGCCTATTCACCATTTTACTAACTTATAATCTCTATGGTATCATACACTACTCTAAAAATTATCTTGAAAATACTCAGAACATCATTTAGACATCCCTATTTTCATTTTATTCACCTATCAGACTTTTTATAATAGTCTATGTCCTTCTAAGATAAGCACTAGGTTAGATAGGCCTACACTCCAACCTTTTTCACTAGTGTGGCCTTGTCACTTGTGATACAATAGTAGATTTTTAAATTTAAGACATTGAAATTAACACCTCCCATACTTTTATTAATGTCGGTGTTTATAAATTTTTAAAATATTTCCCTATATATACAAATCAAGGCTTCTCTAAACATATCTATCAATCACTTGTAAATTATATTGCACACTAAGCAAAAGAGAATTATTTCTTCCAATGTCAATTTTATTACATTGTATGAACCATAGGCCAAGTCTAAATATATTATTGATTGTAGGTCAATGACATCCATTGTTAAACATTTCAATTAATATCTTAATTATATTCATATAATTTAACAATCATGGATTACACTATCACCCTAACATCACTACATCAATTTGACGCCCATTTAGGATATGTAGGTAGCACTCATATTACATAGGGTTTTTTGAGGGTATCTCACCTATTCCCCTACCCTATTCCCCCATTTTTTCTTTTGATATCTATTAAGTTTATTTTTAATGAGTTAGGGTTTTTGTTTTTAATAAATAAACCCTTGTAAGTAATTGCACATACCCAAATCAAAAAAAAATATGCATATAGTCAACCAAGATGTGGTTATAGTTAATATACAAGGCTATATTATGGCCTTGTCAACCTTTTGTGTGTTTATCCCAATGTAATTTAAATTCTTACTTTTGGATACAACACACTTTCTAAATATTTTTAGCTAGTTTCTAGTCACAGTCAACATAAGATTTATTTTAGGGAGGTTTAGATATCTATAGGCCCACTTACTAATTTTAACTAATTTCTAATTATGTATTTTACTTATATATTTTTATATTTCATGTATATCAATTTCAATAGTTTAGATCTATTAATTTTATTCGTTTAAATTCAAAATAGATTAAAAATTTTGGTGAACTTGCTATTTTTTAGAACATTATTTTTTGTTTGCATGATTTTGGTCTTAGGATTTCATATTTATGTATATTCATAACACTAAAAAAAATACTTCAACCTTGTATATAAACTTGATAAATAATGATTCAAACCTCTTAAACCTTGGAGTAATGTGACACTAAAAATATGTATTATCACCTTGGATAAATCAAACACTTTAACTCTTTCTTTTGACCTCGAGTTTAATTTTTTTGATATTTATACACAAAATTATTTCAATTTTATTTTCTATTGAATTTTTTTTTAGTTTTAAAACTACTTAGTGACTACCTTGAAAGGTTACATAGTGATCTATTTTATAGACATCATGACATGAGGTGTTTACTCTAATACTCATAAAGTTTTTATAGCACTAAACATGAATTTTAGTTTCCAAAAACCTCATGGTATATTATAAACACCTAAGATCCCTTGTTTATACCATAAGAAGCCTCTTTTATCAATTTTATTTATGGTGCACCTAAGAGGAGTGTATCACAAAGGGAATTTACTCTCATCATACCCTAGGAAATGGGATTAATAGGCTATATGCATGGTTTTTCCTATAAAATTAGTGCTCTAAAACTTTGGGTTGATAATAATCAAATAAATATCAAGTATATTTGAGATCTCACATAATCATTCAAACCCTTATCTAGATCACCCTTATGCCTTGATTTTTTATTGTATTGTATTCATAATGGGATCAATGAGTGAATTTTTATTTCATATGTTTCATAATATCATGATTTTTTTTGTTACAGCTTGTATTAATTTTTATCATGTTGATCATTATTTTCTTGCATGGATTAAAAGTCACAATAATAGATAAACTACACTAAACAATGTTAAAACTTATGATCTTCCTATTAAAGTGATTGCACTAATATATTGTGTAATTATTCTTATCTAATATATTTTGTTAGGTATGAAATGAATTGGGAACAACATTAAGAATATGTTATACATTGAATAAAATATTCAACTTTAAAGGACATTTTTTTATTTATTCCACCACCTCTTTAAGGGTGTGTTATGGCTATTATTTCAGAACCCATTAATCAAAAACAATTTTATCCAATTGATGACAAAAAAATTATGAAATATATTCATGAGTATAAAATATAGACTCAATTTTATATGTTTATATATATTAACAAAAGAAAAGTTCCCAATATAGTTTTCCATTGTTCCTAATTCTATTATTGAATCCATTCCTATTTCTACACCTATAGACACCTCTATAACACCATCTCTTGGTTTAAGAACATTGTTTATTTTCCAAAATGTGTCCATGATTATGCCTACTCGTGATAATTACACTCCTCTTATTACCTCTACAAATTTTACTCTTGATCATGCACTTCTTGCCTTACAAGTTAAGTCATCTCACATTGAGAAAAGTATCTCTCATGATAGCCCCTCTATGGACTCATTTTATTTCTTTCATAACCCCTTGTCACATATAATTTCATATTATCCATTAATAATTAGCCTTATGAATCCTACTCTTACTTTATATGAAGGCAAAGGTGATTCTAAATAACATTTGTGTGCATTCCACGTAACTTATTTAGATTATGTAGATAATAAAAAATTGCTGAAAAATATATTTATGTCTCAAATAATATTTTATTATATGGTTATATGATCTTCCTCTTAAATCATTAAAATATTTAAATCTTTTGGAAAAAATATTTTTAACATAGTTTTTTATCAACATTGGTGAAAATTTATCATATGCTCAATTTGTGAAGCTCGAATAAGGTTTTAATAAAATAATCAATGAATATGTGATAACATACAAGACTATAGTAGAAAAAATTATAAATAAAATGTTTGATAATGAGATTCAAGATATATTCACTCAAATATTGATATATCCACTTTAATATTCAATCATATTTGATAATTTTAAATCTTTCAATGAAATATGCCACACAGTCAAAGAGCATGATGTTAAGTTGATTACTTTGAACAAGCTTAAGTATAATTAAAACACTCCTAATTAAAATGTCAAATTTTAAATCAATACAAAATATAATATAAAATCAAATGAAATCAATAATGAATCTAAGATCATAGTTAATTTTATCTCACATGAATACAAAAGCTTTAATTATAAGCTCCACCAAGGAGGCAATTCTCAAAGTCACCATCACCTCCTCATGTATTATTGTAAAAGATACCTGAATGAATCCTCATCACTCTTCCTCCATAAATGGAAGTGGAAATGTCTATACCACAATCCAAAACTAAATTATGGCAAGGAATGTTGTGACTATTATCAATGTATTGGGCATTCTACAAACATATGTTTTAAGATTAAGCACAAGATTCAAGATCTTGTTTATGAGAAAATTATTGATATTGGCACACATTTTTAAGAGGATAAACCTCAAAAATTCAAATTCAAATCTCAAAATGTAAAAATATCATTTTCCAAATCATAAATAAAATAACAAGGACGATTCTAAAGTACATTATGCATATAATGATCATCTTCTTCCTTCTACATGTGGACATCCACTTGATAGCATCATTGGTAAAATTATAATCAAATAATAATCACATCCTATTATTACATTTGATGATAGTGAATTTTTTGATGATGTTCTAGATAGACATGCACTCTTTATTTGAGCATAATTTGACAGACAATCCATACATAGTGTTATGATAGAACATGGATCAAGTGAAAATATGTGCACCATAACACTCATATATTCTCTCAACTATATAGATAAATATTTATATGATACTTATAGAGGCTTCAAATCATTTTATGATCATACATAACATAGTATTGGGCATATAGTGCTACCTTTACAAGTGAGGCCTCTCATAGTTTCCACCTCAATCTTAGTTCTACCAAGCACAAGATTCTTTGATATGTTATTGGGATGACCTTGGATAGTGTATAAATATATCAAATATATTTATGATAATAAAGTGGTCAAAATATTATGAATCAAATATGAATATCCTTTGAAACCAATAATGTTTACTTCTATAGAATATTATCCTAATACAATCATTAAGCACCATGATACTAAAATAATCTAAAAACTTATTCAAGATCATGAAGTACATATTGTAAATCACATTATAGTTTCTTAATCTATTAGTGATCTTGATTATATTACAAAATTAGTTTCTCCATACACTTATGACTATGATATAGTTACACTTGAGCATATTCACTTAGTTATAAATAGCATGGTATATTTTCTTAAGAAGAAAGTGTGACATAAAAAGAGGTCTTATTATCATAAGTCATCACATGTTATTCAAAAATATTCATTATAGGTGTAGGTTTTTATATCTTCTCCTACTACACATAATAATACAATTTCACATGGGCATATGAACAGTGATTTATCGAGTTATATTACAACATATGACACTTATTTAGATTTAGAGGTATCTACAATTGGCACTTCATCCTCATAATAATTCATTCCTTCATACAAAGCATTTGGGTATACATATATGCATTCTCTTGATGAGATCCTTGATTGGACAAAACTTTCTACTTCCTCCAAATCTACCAATTGGGTTGAGTCTCTTGATTAGCTACCTACTTACTTTCATTTTTCCATATCTCTTTCCTTTTACTTCACTATTAATTCTTATAGCCCTTGGTTTTATTTTTAACTTTGGGAACTTTCCCCCTTTTTTTTTAAACCAACTCAAACTATCCAAAACAACTATCTTAAAATTGATTTCAATACTCCTTATTCCTTGCCAATTCATACCTATATTTCTATACTCTCTTTTCACATGCATGATCACATTTATCTCTTTCCCATTGAGGAGAATATAAAATATTATCTATATTGATAACTTGACCTACAATGCTAGGATTAATTTACATATACATTGGGGTTTTCTTGCTTGCCTTCCTTCTTTTCACACTATACTTTAGTATCTTGTTGAGTATTACTTGAATCCATCTCACTTCATCTATTTTTTCAAAACCTTACTTCTTATAACCTCTTCAAATATTTTCAAATATGGCCAAAATTCCAAAAACATTCATGTATTTAAAAAATTAAACACTTTTAGAAATTTAAAATCATGACCTAAAAATCATTTTCAAATGTTGCTAACTTACTTCTTTCCATATGATTTTATGTTAAGTAGATAGCATATTTCAATTTTCAATACATATTAATTTTCATTAGGTATTTGAATGTAATAAAAGACATACTTTTGCATGGATCTTTGATTTCACACTTGCCTTATTACCCAACAACCTTTCTAAGTTGGGGGCATCTCTTTGTTCTTTATGATTAATTCAATATGTTGTATTTATCCACAACCTTTCTACCATGTTAGGCTACATATCATATAATTTTTTTGATACTCACTCATACTACACATGAGTTACATGAATATGTATTTTGTTAATAATAACATGGATCCATATGGTGGATGTAAACTAGTTTAATTTTCCTTATTCTTCTTTATTACTTTACCTTATGATAAGTTAGGACTTGTTTTATTATTATGTGTGGCCCTTGGCCTTGTATTTTCATGTGAAATTCGCATATCCATTTTATGTGGCCTTTAGGCCTTATATGTGATATTATACACAAATTTTGTGACATTTTATGAAATTTATTATATTATTATACTTTTTACTATGATTCCATAATTTATATCATGCATATCTCCTAGTCTCTACTCTTATTTTTGTCTCATGATATATATCATGCACATGATGCTTATGTTATTCGATGATATATCCATCTAACACATGTTTTTTATATAATTTAATGTTATATTCAATACTATGATGAAATCCAATTTAAATATTGATACATGATTCTATTTTTCAAAAATGCTTAATTTTTAGATAAGTGACTTTTAAGTTATATCTATCATCTCAAAAGGGGTGAATCATAATGGGCTTGTCTTGAGAAGTCAAATTCTCATGAGCAAATTTCATATTTATTACATTATATAGTTTTTATAATTATATAATGAGTCATAATTTATATAGTATGAGGACATATGACATACATGTGCACTCATTAATACAATTTCAATTAAAATTTACATATTGTAAAGCCACTACTTTATGTAGGCAATCGGCGGTTTACAAAACCATTGAGGTAGTTTCACCATGCCACATCAATACTTAGAGTTTGAGAGAGAATAAAATTATTTGGATAATTTGGAAAAGGTTATAAAAGAGGGAAAATGATAGTAAATAAGGATAAAACTAGGAATGAGCATGTTTTATTTATGGAGGTACTCACATCATTATCAGATATCATGAAATGAAGCACCATGCAAAATTTGGGTGTATACATATTTCATCCTTAGGGATATGCCTTGGCATGAATTAGTGAGGTTATGTTTCATGAGTATTAATGAACTAAAAATGAAAATTATGGTTAAATAACTTACCTTATTAGTGTGACATAGTGAATCCAGTTGAGTCATATTTGTGACCTATAAGCAAAAGATAAGAATAAAAAATAATTTTACGAAAAAAGTGAAAAACATGATAATTAATAAAAATATGGACAAACATTACATACCATTTTTGTAAATATGAAAATAATACCTAAATCATATTTTTATGGGATGAAGATCATTATTATGTGAGAATATGTCAACTTACAAAACTAAAATGTGAAAAAGAACATGTTTTGTAATAAAGATACAAAAAATAAAACATTAAATTTTTTGGTTTTTGGGTTGTCAAATGTTATTTTAGCTTTTAAAAACTCATGAATTCATAAAAATATGTGAGAAACATAGTTCTAAAGAGAAAATTTCCAAAAGCGGAAACATTTTAAAAATAAAATGACTATAAACTAAACTATAAATAAAAAACCCTTCTAAATTTTGAAGTCATTTGTTCATTGCTAATTTTCTAGATTTGAGCTATGGAATCCTTATGATAGAACCATGCAATAAAACATTCAAAATTAAGAGTAATCAGGGAGCATAGTGGGAATACTAATGGAAGTAGGTGGGGCACAGGCACTAGTAAGTTATCTCAATTTTTGTGCCATAACCCTATGTTTTATTTTTTTTAAATCACCTTAGGGTTAATGAATTTTTATTTTTTACTTATAGGGGTTATTGGTAGTGTAGTATCTATTAAAAAAAATTATTTTCATAAATTTTTATAATTTTTTAGTGTTTTGAGTGATTTTTTGGAGAAGGGGCATGGTGTGTAAATTTTGTGGTGATTGTGGAACCACTAGTGTATAATAATAATTATTCCAAAACACTATGGTGATTCTGAAACCATTGGTGTGAAAGCGTAGTCATTGATCTACAAATATTGTTGGTTCCATAATCTACCATAGTGATTTTTTATCCACCACCTACACATAGTGGCAATTTATCCATGTCATAGGTTCAAAAAATTTGGAGTCAAAGTGACTAACTTGGTTCCCTTATATGATTTTCTAAGGGGTTTATATATAATGAAGTAGGTCCAATGAGTAGGAGTGATTTATAAGGGTGCTTAGATTACTCATGGTAAAGGATATTATAATTTTAAACATGGAATACATTTATAAGATCACATATATAGGGATAGTTTCATATCCATCAAGATTTTATGTGATTTATATACCTATTAAAATGTGAATTGGAACATTTCTAATTCCCATAGGCTCTAGAGAGTGAACCATTACATTTATTGATGTATATAGGATACTAGGATTATTATCTATAGGTAGGATAGTTACTCTATGAGAGGATATTGATAGATAAAAATCTTAGGGATGGGAAGAATATTTCAAATATATTAATGCATCTAATGTGGGTACTAAGCAAGGGGTTAGACTACTAGAGGATTAGATTACTACAATCCTAAACTTTCATAAGGCCATTATCAATTATTTGGCTTCATGGTTGGTGGGGGATAATGGAATGGATGCTCTTATTTATAATTAAGATCAAGTTGTGAGGAGAATTAAATATTAAATTTGAATATTTTCCTAGGCACGAGATGTGTTGTCTAGGACTTACCAAGACATGTACCAGATATCACATCTTGGAGTAGTATCCTTCATCCACCTAACACTCATCAAGTGTTGGGTTTATGATCAAATAATCTTATATGAAATAGATGTGGTTATTGGGCCTATGAAAGCTATCAGATATTTTAGGTAGATGGGGATGACACCACTCTAATATGCACCATGGGAAATAGGCACACTAATAGCTAGAGACTTAGTCACATTACCTTATAATGGGATGCCAAGGTAAGGAGTATATAAATCCATCACATTGATGGCCTATGAATTACCTCATAAAATATAAATTCAGACTAAACCCATAAAAATGTGTTTTTGGCATCACATATAGCAAATTGATATGGTTCCTAATCTCTCTTCATCGTATTGATGTCAATCTCACTAAGATGAACACAATTGCCAACATACCTATCCCACGTTCCATGCTAAATATTCACATGTACCTTGGTAAGCATGGGGAAATAAGACAATTTGTCTTTGAAATGGCTTACCACATCTATTTCATTAATTCTCTTCTCAAGAAAGGTAATTATCTTGAATGGATGGATCCTTGTTATAAATAATTTGAAAATATGAAAGAATATTTAATTCATCCACCCACCCTTCATCTACCTTATAACGATCATCTTTTAATCTAATATATTTCTTCCATACCTATATCAATTGGGGTAATAATTGCCTAATAAGATGATACAAAAAGAGAATATGCCCTCTATTATATTAGTCGAGGCCTCATTGATTATGAAAAATTTAATACAAAAGTAGAACATGATTGCCTTGTAATATACTTACATCTAAAAATATCTATCATTATATGATTTATCAAAAGACTTATGTTATCATTCATTATGAACCATTTTTTCACTTCTTATCTAAATATTTTGTCCCCAGAGATATAGTTGGAAAGTGGATATTCCTTCTAATGAAATTTGATCTCCACATTATTACACAAGAAGTTGTAAAAGGATAAATAATTATTGGCCAACTCACAGTAGCTCCCATACCTACTACTAACCACCTTCAAGATAATCTCCCAAATGATAATATCCTGTATATTGAAGGTCTTAATCAAGATGTATCTCTTAAATATTACTTCCATCATTTCACTATTGATCTTGAATCAAGTAATCTAGAAGAGTCCTCTATCCTTTTTTATGTTACTAAATCTAAAGTATTCATCAAAAAATTACCTAAAATCAATGTCAATTTATATGAAGATACTTAGACCCTTTATTTTTATGAAACCAAATGCCTTCAAGGAGTTGTGGTAGGTTGTATCCTCACTAGTCCTCTTGGTAAAATTATCCCTTTGGAATTTCATCTTACATTTAATGTTACTAATAACATGGTATAATATGAAGCATTAATCCTAGGCATGAGAGTGACACTTGATCTAGATATTACATATATTCACACTTTAGGTGACTCCCAACTCATCCACCAATAGGTTAATGGTGATTATAAATGCAAAAGCAAAAATATTATTACGTATCATCAAATAAACACTACTCTTTCCAAAGGATTTGATTATTTTACCATTGATCCCATCCTTTGAGATCAAAATTCTATCATTGATTCACTTGCTTCTTCAACATATATTTTTTATCTACACTAAGTTTTTACTAATTCTACCTTTCTTATTCAAATAAAAAGGTCCCCATATTTCATTAAATCACCAAATTTACTTATCTACCATATTGAAGATGTCACCATTTCACATATCCCATAGTATAAATACATCATTCAATTCCTTTAACATCAAACCTATCCTCCAAACATGAATTCCCATGAAAGGACTCACATTCATAAACAAACCTTCAAATATTTTTTTGATATAACATCCTTTATTATCTTAATGCTTAAGGTGACTTGTTCTACTATTTTATGAAAAAATAGGTTCCTCCCCTCCTTAAACAAGTACATAGGGGTATTTGTAGTGGTCACTATAGTGGACATGCTATAGCATGAAAATTCTTATGCATGGGTTAATTTTGGCCTAATCTTGATAAAGATGCCATTAATTTTGCTAAAAAAATGTAGTCTTTGCCAACTTCATGATGGTCTAATCCATTCTCCTCAAACTAAAATCCAAACTATGGAGTCTCCTGGCCATTCTCAATGTGTGGATTATATCTCATAGGTAAACTACCTAGATCATAAGATGGGCATGTCTTTATTAACATGGATACTAGGTATTTACCAAATGTTTTAAATCCATGCCTCTCATAAATGTCATATGAACCACCATTTCTAAATTTATCCTCAATCAAATCATTTGTTGTTTTTTAGTTCCCCATACTATTATTTCTGATAATGGTGGTAACTTCAAAAATAAAGACATCGAACATCTTCATGCTAAATTCAAAATAAATCACAAATTATCCACATACTAACATCCACAATGAAATGGCCAAGCTAATGTCACTAATAAAATTATCCAAAAGACAATCCATGAAACCCACATGGATTGGCATCTTCAACTATATCCCTCTCTTTGGGCCTATCACACTAACATATGTACTACCACTAGGGAAACACCATTTTTGATAGTATATGGTTATGAATCAGTATTCCCATTAGAATTTTATATTTCATTTATCTATATATCTCTTCAAAATATCATACCCAATGAATAATCATGTGAATATTGCCTTTATTCTCTTGATATTCTTAACAAACACCATCTTTTTACTCTACAACACAATTACCAATACAAGGTTTACATCACCAATTAACATAACAAAGGGTTAAAGTCTATAATTTTAATGTTGGTGATTTTGTCCTTAAATTAAAACACAAACATGAAAAAAAATGCAAATATGACTAAAAATAGTGGGGACCTTATTTAGTCAAAGATATATTTGGTTCTAGCACTTATCGCCTTCAAACTAATGAAGGACATATTTTCAAAGATCCCACCAATGCATAATTTTCAAAGAAGTATTTTTCCTAAATATTCCAATCTTATCATGATTTATATATGTTATCCTAATAACATTTTTTTAGGATATCTACATGGGTCTCACCCTGTGCAGTATTTTCTCCTTCCATAAACCTTAGCTCCTTCTTTTGGTCCTTGAATTTATCTTTTCTCATGAGTTGCATTGTAAAAATGTGGATAAGACCTAGTCATCCTAATGATTTCCTTTTTTCTCATTATTTACTTACTTTATAATGCTTTTTTCACCCCCTTGGGTTTGTCTTTTGTGATTTGAAGTGTAAGACCATGGATAGGACTAGGCTTTCCTCATAAAATTACCATATTTAATTTAGTGTTCCTTTTCTAAAATGTGTTTGCAATGGTTACAACTTTATCATCTCTTGATTCTCAACTTTAGATTTTACTTCTTTTGTAGATAAAATTTTCATAATAAATAAAGTGTTGGCATGTTTTCCTATATTTCCCTCATTATTATGATAAGGAATCACACTTTCCTCTCATAGTATCCTTTTTTACCTTTGTTAAATTTCTTTTACAATTTTAAGTAGTTCAAATTATTTCATGTTTTAATCTCCTTGATTTCATTTTCTTTCATTCCACTCTAGATAAACCAAGGTCAAATTCAAGATAACACTTTTATTTCACCTGAATCAATAAAACTCTTTGACACCATGCTCTTTAATTTCTCTTTTCTAGCAACCAAGTAAATTTTTTTGAATGATAGTCATTTTTAACATCTATTTTTGGTTCTCTAAATATGTATGGAGGAAGAATAGAAAAAAACCATCAAGAAATTCAAAATCTAAATCATTTGAAATAAAATTCAATGATAGAAAAGGTAACATACAAAGTCACAAATCAAAATCACACCATAATACATGATTAATAGCACATATATTATCTCCAATCAAATCTTAAACTCCATATTTAGACTCATGATAGAGCTAAAGTCCATTAGAGTGTGATAGGCTAGTAGATTAGGATAGGATAATTCAAAAAAAAATCTATGGTGCTACCTATTTTCACACACAAGTACCCACTCTTCACAGTAGACCGATGACTCTATAAGGGGTCTTGAGGAATGGGGAACACATTGTGGAAAGGTAGGTCCATTTTAATTTTCATGTATATAGCATTCATGGGATGATATTCATACTTAATTTTTTTACCTAATATTTGTGTGTCTAGGATAAGTTCTTTAGATTCCTTAATGTCAAAATTCCTCTTGTTTTGACAAACCTAATTAAAGTGTCTTGACTTTGATAAAAAGTTTCTATACCCTAATTTTTCCTTCATTTTCCCCTCCATCCATTTCATTTCCCCCTTGATAGGAAAGTGTTATTCCAAATATATTTTCCCATTTCTTCTTTATTTCCTCTTCTTCACATCTTAAAAACATGCTAACACTAATTTGTTTTAGTTTTATCTATCCTTAGAACAAAATCATATGTTTGAGTGATTATGGATTACTTTCTTTGCACCATGGATTTACATTTTTAGAATTTCTTTGCTTTCTTTTACCATTTTCCATGGTTGTACATCCTTTTTTTTAGAAAATTGTGTCCACTTCTACTTTCATGTAATTTTTCCATTATTGAGTGAGGTTGGATTGTTACTTCTCACTCACCAATGTTGTTGCCCCTTTTATGCACTTTTTCCATTAATGTTTGAGTAAGGATTGTTACTACTCACTCATCAATGTTATTTTACCATTTATTTATCCATGTTTGTTTAAGTAAGTATTTTTACTACTTTCACATTGATGTTTTCCATTTTTTGACATGTATCCTTGGTTTGATTTAGTGAGTTTCCCTTTCTTACTTAAGGTTTAATTTTTTGAGTTTTTTGGAATTTAGTAGCCTTAATTTTTTGGTTGCCTAATTTACTCCAAATTCTTGACTTGATCATTTGGTCCTAACTTATCATTTGTCACCCTCTCTTTCCAAATTTCCAAGTACATCTCATCTACACCGCATCAGTTAACTTGGCTTTCTTATGTCTATTTTTTTTATTCTTTAGTTTTTTATCCTTAGGTTTGTCAAAGTTAGTCTCTACACCCTCCATGATCAAAACTAAAACACATTAGACAACCATCTAATGATAAAGCTAAGTAAACATACCCATACATTACTTTTATTTTCAGTTATTTCATTTTTAATCATTTAATTTATTATTTTTTTCTTTAAAATATTATAATTTTTTAGCTTCAACATTGTGTGTTACTATGTTATTTTCTCAAAGCCCCACCCCATATTACACTTGAGTGACATGAGATGTGCTTCAAGTGGGGAATATGTATAAACATAATATTTTCAAACTTTATTAATTACTGATGATTTATCTCTTGTAGGAACCCATTGAGTCTCAATCTCTCTTAGTGCACACCTTAAGGGGTGTACTAGGAAAGGGGTGGGTAGACCATTGGTGCTTCACAAGATTTTTATCCCTATACTACCACTTGATATCTACACAATCATCTCTTAAAAATACTTACCTAAGCTTTGACTCATATTTTCAACCCTCATATAGTCACTTTCCACCTTCATTAGCCCCTTATTAAGCCTAAAACCCTTTCCAATAGTTTACATTACATTTTCAACCCCATCGACCCTATAATCTAATTGATAAAACATATTTAGGGTCTAGGTCAGCCCCTAGCCATCCTAAACCAAGAAATAATTTATTTATATCAATAATGATATAGAGTTGATGGATAAACTTTCATAAAGGTTTAGGGTTAGATTCATCTATATATACACATTCATTTTATAATTTCTTAGAGAGACAACAAGAGTTGATTATTTATTGGTGCTTCTTTACAATCTGCTCTTTCACCATTCTAATGAAGGAGTTATATCTTAAGGTTTACACTTGGATAATAAACTTTCCATATTGAAAAGTCTTATATTCTTTAGCCTTTCTTAGTGATCCTTAAAAACCAAAAAAAAACTATTGTAAAGTACCTTTGGCCAAGGGAGATATTGAATCTTGATGTGTTCATATTTAAGGTAAGTATCTCTAACTTTACTCCTCTACTTTAGTAGATAGAATTAGCATATTTAATGGCTTTTGAATATATTTCTCTCTCCATGAATTAGGATTTTACCTATTCATATCTTAATTATGATTCTCCTATGCATGTTTAATTTTATGTTTACTAATCCCCACTTTATGCCACAAGATTTGGTGAGCTATAGATTAGACTTTAATTTACTTGTCATTTAATTTAAGAATATTAAAACATAGGACCTATCTAGGTTTATTACATAATTTTACTTGAATAGATGCTTTGTAACCTCTCTAGTGATGTTATTGTAGTAATATATCCCTTGGCTAGGTCTAGTGGATCCATCTTGGTCATGACCTCGAATATATAATGTATCAACAATCAGAAGTGTAAGTAGGATTTATCTTTTCTAAGTTAGGATTAATTAATAGATTAGTTACATTTCCCTTTACATACACAACTTATTAGACAATACAATAAATAACTCATCTACATGTTCATCTGGTCAAATAAGAATTTTTGAAGATCAATCAGGTTCTTGATGAGCTATAACAATAAATTTTTTCTGATCAAAGGAAATTTTATTTACCTCATCCTTCTTATCCTATTGTATGAACTCTTTATCACCTGTAATCGGCACCTTACAACTTTTTTTTCTTCCATAATCTTCATTCAAGGGTATAAATGTATGTGTATGTCCTTTTTCAAATGTATAGGTATTTCTTTCTTCATCATGAATGTCTCTCATATCAACTACCAAGGTCTACCTAAGAGTACATGGCACACATCCATTGGTATTATGTCACATAGGACCTTGTCTTGGTATCTTCCAATCTAAAAATTTACCCAACATTGTTCATTTAAAAGAACTTGTTACCCCTTATGAAGCCATGAAACCTTATATAGATTTGGATGTGTCAACCTCTTCAAACTAAGCTTTTCTACCATCTCAACTAATACTAAATTATTTGTACTTCTTGAATCAATCACCATTTTATAACACTTACCTTGACATTTTCATGTTGTCTTGAATAGACTATTTCTTTGGGAAGGCTCCTTCTCCTTGGGTGGTTTGATCAGTGCTCTCTTCATCAGTAAGGAATCACTAGTTTCTATCTCTTTTATGTGAGATTGAGAACCCACACTCTCTTCCTATGCTTGTACCACTTGATTTCTACTTTTAGTTTTAATACACTAGATTGAGAGTCTTTTGGACACTCCCAAAACCTAAGACCAACAAATTTATTACAATTGAAACATTTGAAAGTAAATCCATTGAGGCCTCTTCCTCTTGGTGTGTATCCTCATCTGAAGTATGGTCTCCTTCCTATAAATCCACCTCTTAGATTGGATGCATGTTCTTGCCTTTGTGAGATACTATTTATTTCCTCATATACCTACAACTAACTTCTATTTGCATGCACTTTTCTACCTATAAAATTTTTATTTATTCCCCTTGAATGTTGTGTTTACATTTTATTTAATTTGTTTTCTACCTTAAAATCATATTAATAACACTCAATTAGTCTTGGACTTACTAGGCTGAATTTTTCTTAAAGAATATACCTTAACACATTAAGATACCTTGTAATATTATCCATGTACTATTATAGATGGCATGATCTAATTTTAAACTTGTGTAACTCCTCTGTATACTCCTTAACACTCATCTCCTTTTGTTTCAAATTCTATAATTTCTTGAATAGGTTAGTATGATAATCACTATGTATAAATTTTTCCTTCAATTTAGCTACCATCATGTCCCAAGGTTTGATCTTGTCTTTGTCCTTATTTATCATATCATCCTATAAATAATTATAGCAAAGGGATGCATGTCATTTTAGTTTTGAGAATGTAAATTTTATCTTGTTTTCCTCTAGTACATTCTCATAATCAAAATATTTATCTAGTTATGTAATCCAATCAATCAATTTCTCACCATATAAGCTACCCACATAGGTAGAAAACTCTATCTTTGGATTTGAACCCTATTTCATCACTACTTTTATCAGTATATCAATTACTTCCTCTTCATGATCTTCATCTTATTCTTCCTCTTTTTGTTCTTGTGGTTCTTCTTCCCTATGACTGATATCCCCTACAACAACTCCTCTCCTCCAATTGGCCTCTATAACTATAAGCCTTGCCTCAAAGTTTATCCTAAGATTTATTAACTCCTATAAGGTTACATCTCTGATCTGAATACCTACTCTTCCATGCCCTCTTGAAATCCTTCTAGGTGGCATTTTATCTTATCAATCAAACTAATTATCAAATAATCAATTCACTTTTACCTCAAAAAATATCACCTTTTTTAATCCTCCTTTAATTATACAACCTACTCTGATACAAATCCAATGTAGAGGGAGAGATTTAATCCATTCACTTGGCAAGTGTCTTTAATTAGACCTAACTCCTTGTATCCCTTCCAAAGGACAAATCCAGTTAGTTTGACAAATATATAGGGTTTATATCTAAATAAAGACTAGTTTCAAATACCCATTAACCTCTTAATACTCTCTAAAAATTTTAAAATTCAAACTCTCAAATGAAGTACACTAACTCAAGTTGAGGTAGGTTTCTATTGTTGGTATAGTGGCATTGATGTTTTCATTGATGTCAAAATTCAAGATGGACGTCATTAATGTCAAGGTCATAGTTGAGGCCATACATGGTGATGTGGTATGTGACAAAGAAATCTTATGACAAGATAAAATTTGAAGGAAACCTATTATCTCTCCTTTGAGAGAGAATTTGAAGGAAACCTAGTAATTTTTCTGAGGTTGATGACATGTCAAGGTCAATATTAGGATATAAGGTAAGCATCATGTTGAGTACTAGTCTTGAGGAGAAGTGTCGTATTATGAGCATGGCTTATAAATCTTTGAATTTTGTATGATTTCTTGGCATAATGTTATGGTATGACAATCTCATAATCCTATTGAGAATATATTTGTCTTTATATATTCCTAATTGAATAATTTTCTTGCTTGATATCATTAAGAGTTAACTTGTTTGAGTTTAAATCCTTGAGTACTAGGTATCTTAGGAAGCCTAGTCTAGTCTTGTGAGAAGATGTATGCATAAAGTAAAATGAATCTTAGTGAATTATGTCAGTATAGGCATAAGAGAGTGTATAAATCTATGTAATCATGTGAAATAGTAAAATAATCCTTCATAATATTTTCAAGGTCAGTTTTGAGGCATAATCCTTACATGAAGAAACCTAGTGAGAAGGCATATGCTTGGTAACATGTTGAGGTGAGCAGTATGAGACTTGTGAGAATAATATTGGTAGTGTGTGATCATGGTATGGGTTTTTATTACATAATAATGAGGTATTGATACCAATTAAATAATTTTCAAGGTGTGTTTAAGGTCTAATTATGATTGGTATTTCTAGGCCTAAGTGTAAAGAGACCTAGTATGATCAAATGAGGGGTCAAGTTTAGTTTATAAGGTACCAAAGCTCATGATATAATTTTCATAAGTGTGATCAGTTTTTTAAATTGTGTTGACCAATTCTAAGGTCATAGACCAAAGTAGAAAGCATGAAAATTGGTGGAGGTTTTTTGTGTGCATAGAATGAGGTATAGTAGGCCTGAGAAGATTTTTCCTATCCTCATTGGCACATGAAAACTTTTCATGAGTAACCAAGTATCTCATTATAGTTTTTGAATGGTCTTATATTAAATTTATTGGCATTGGTTTTTGAGTTGATGGGTAATCTTTTATGAATGATTGTTAAGAATGGAAGGCAATCTAAACCCTCCTAAACCCTCATAATGACCTAGTATGAAATATATTGTTTTAAACGGATTATAATGGATTTTTTTATCTATTTTAATCATTTGAACATGTATATTACTCTCCCATATTTCTCTAGGTGGCATTGCTCTAAAAATAGAGTGAGTGGAAGTTATAGAAAAACCCTTATTTCTTATATTTAACCCCATTGATACTTAAAATCATAATATATCTATTTAAATATGTTATAATTATTATTAAGGATAATTTAAATCTATTTTAAGTTCATAAAAGTTTTCACATAGGTGTTCTAAGTCTTGGTTTTCATGACTATGTTTTTGGAGCTACAGGCAATTTTCTATGTATAAGTGAGAATGATGTTCCTGAGTCTTTTTGTATAGAGTTGAAGAATAAAATGAACATGAAATTTTATATAGGTATCATAATTTAATTTTAATACATTTTTCTTCATGATAAATTTCTATGAATGTGTGAAAATTCAAAGGTTCTTGACTAGGTTCTTGAGCCCTGTTTGCAGTTCTGAGTGAGTATATGCAAATGGTTGTTTGAGGTCTTCTACCCTGTTTGGTGAAATATAATAAACATTATGATTACCATGAGGTAATTTAGGATATATTAATGTGATTTTTTTATATTTTTATATTTTAAATTTTATTATATGATTGATATATTCAAGGCACACTTTTTGGCAGTAAGAAGGCCTAATTACAAGTAGACCTAATGGTGTAGTTCAAGGAGTGAAATAAGATAAATGGTGTTGGGAACATAAAATTATATTATAAGGGGTATAATTTAATTTTTTATTAAGTTTTTCATTCATTTTTTAATTCTCAATATGTTCCAATATGGTCAAGGTGAAATATGTGCTTTGAGAAGGCCTAATTGCATTAGGTCTCTATTAGGCCTAATGGTGTTTTTGGTCCTTATGGGTGGTGACTGACCTATTTAGTGGGTGTTTAATTTTTTTTTTAAATTGATATATTAAAGGGTTATAAAATTATGTATATGTTTGTGTCTGACCAAGGTGGGTGAGAACAAGAGTCAAGTATAAAAAGAAGGTCTAATAAGCCTAATTTGACTAGTTAGAATATTGAAGAAGTGAACGAATGATATAGAGGTTTGGAAACTAGTTATAGGGATTTAATACCATAATATACATATATTTAATATTTCATGAAGTTATAATAGTGATTATATAGGTGATGAGAAAGGACACATGACCTAAATCTGCCAAGAAGTGGGCTAGTTGAGAAAAGAGGCCTATTAGGTTGTTTGAGAGAGTGAGAAGAGTGAAAAGAGAAAATAAAGGTGGTAATATTCAGTTGAGTGATAAATAGGTGTCAAAATTTGATCAAAGGTTATATTTAGCTAAGTTGGTGATGAGTTACCTAGGGGGTTGGTGACTCCTTGCAAGTTGGTGCTTGCTAAAGGACTAGTTGAGTTGGTACTTAACTAGTGAGGGGTTGGTAATCCTTATGGGGTTTTTGTCTCACTAAATATTTATTAATTTATTATATTAATATATTAAAATATTTGTTTTAGTGATTTTTATCCCCCAATAGGGTTTCCCACATATCTCATGTGTTCTTATGTTGTATGTTTTTATAGATGCTTTTTTATGCATTGGTTAATGCATGTATGTGAATAAATGCTTCATGAATGATAAATAAAGTTAAATTATTGTATTTAAGGTAATTTATTCACATAATCCACCTCTTAGTATCTTAAATTCCAAAAACTAACACTATCTCCTCATAATTAGATATCTTTAGGCCTATTTGACTTACTCAGTATTGGATTATGTACTAGACCATACTATACCAACTTGAAACATTCACAATATTTCAAATCACCTTAAAAAAAATTATATTATAATTTTTTGTAATTTTTAAGGGTTTAAATGTTAGAAAGATGTTTTTGAAACTAAAAACCCTAGTGTAGATTGGCATAGGCCTATAAGATCTTGAAGGGAGACAAAATGAGTTATTTTAAACTCTATTTGGTTTCAAACACTCTTAATGGTTTGATAATATTTTAATTATATTTATACAACTTTCAAAAATATACCTAGGCCTTGAACACTCCCCAACAATCTCAAAGATAAATATAAATAGAATTATGTGCACTCTGTTAGGACTATATGCACTTATTTTAATGTTTGAATGGAAAATTAATCACTCTTTATGTTTTGAGAATCCAAAAAATCACTCACACCATGTTAAAAATCCTCTAAAACATTCCCACTATGTAAAATCACTTGATTGAAGATCCAAATACACATGTGTTCTCTTCCCCATAGACTGTGTTAAAATAGGCTTTACCAAATTCGTGTATGGTGACTTCAAAATATGGAATTAAAAATAATACGTCATTATAAGTAATAAAAAACACAAAATATTTATCACATACTATATTATCATCTTTTAAAACACTTTTAATAAGCACCAATTCATACCTATGTTTGGTTTCTTCTTGATTGTCTTAGTAGATAGATTTTTCCAAGATTGCATATAAGATCTTTAATATATCAATTAATAACAAGAATCATTTCTAAATTTTAAAATAACAATTAAATTACAATAACATACCATATATCTAATTTAATCTCTCAAAACTCGCTACAATGTTCTTTCATCCATTGGTTTCATTGGACTCATAACTGTAATACACAATTCTTCAAACATGTAGGGTTTTATTCACAATTTTGATCTTTTTCTGCTTCCTCAAAGCTCTCCACCTTTTTTAATGAATTATGTGACTCTCATAAAAACACTTACACCTTTTTAAACTCCTAAAAACTCTATAATTGATTATTGATCATCTTGAACATATGCCTATTCTTGGTGACTAGCCTTCTTAGGCATTATACAAAGTTAGAACATGGATAATATGACCAAAAAGGTGAAAATAAAGAGAATAACATCCTAATAACTAAAATTCCAATATAATAACCAAAATACATCAATATAACTTGGAAAAATCATGAATAACACCATAGAAACTGTGAAAGTAATTCAAATATTTGAAATAGCAGTTTTGGCGAGAAAGGTGCCAAATGAACTCTAATTTGAATTTTGTGCAATCCTAAGACCTAGAAATGACTCAAAATTGACCTATATGCCTAATTATGTCTCTAATAACTCAAAAAAATAAAATAAAAATCCAAAATTGATCAAAATGGTGATGCTCTTGTATCACAAAACCTATAGGTAAATAGTAAGCTAAAATTATATGGATAATAGATTATGAAATAATGCTTTAGAATAGGTTGAATGAATTTATCTATATAAACCTTACTTAAAATAAAACATAATAACCTTAATAAATATAATAATCTAAATGATTGATTATGAAATAAGCAAGGATGATGATGATGTCATATGAGTAGTGATCATAGGAGGTATACAATTTTGTTTTGTAAGGATAGGCACCTAAATTTGAGGAAACCTTATGTTATCCCTACACCATAGGTGGGAATCACATTTACCCATAAGTTTAGATATAGGAATATTATCAGTGGTAGTGGTGTTACAAACACCTATATTCAATTTAATACCTCTAATAGTTTGTTTCATATAATTTAAATTCTCATTTTTTACTTAAATGAAAACCTTAGCAGTTTGTGTTGTTTAGATCTATGATTACTTGTAAGACATAATCTAGTTCAAGAGGTTATTGATGAAATAAATTATAGAAAGTAGCTAGTACTTATAATTGTGTATTATCTAACCCATTAATACCATCATTATGGATTACATATTGGAATTCATTATTATATGTATTAGTATCCTCTAGATCAGGCATTTCATTATGGAAAATTTAGTCCTCTAATTTTATATGTTCATTAGTAAAATTTACATCAAGATAAGAAGAGGAAGGAATGTTCATTTCACTTATATTAACCATTTTATATGGAAAGAAAATAATATGATTGTGTTAAATTTAGATACCACTTATCCTATCACTTTGTCTAACAAGGACAAGGGAGATAGCCTTCATAGATGATAAAATTTAAGATCATGAAAACTTGAATAAGGATAGGACCAAGATAAAAATATTGTTAACTTAATGAATGAGGAACTCATAAATAATAAATAAAGTACTAATATATAAAACCCTAAGAAAAATAAATAAACCCTAAAAAACACTTAGGCTTTTTCATGTTCAATGTAAGGATCGAGTCCACCAATATTTCTAACACTTATTTTGGATTAATTAACCCAAAAAATTTTAAAACTATTAATATTCATATTGTATAAAGTGTGTCTAAGTTAATAAAAATTGAATATACATGTAAATGTTTAATTACATTTTTTTATTTCTAGAAAAGACTAAAAAGATTATGGTAGTTAGCTTGTCATTAATATGCTTGGATTTGAGACTATGTCTAGGTTATAAGAAGAAATAAAACTAAATTATGAGTCACATAAATTCAAAAACTAACTTTCTAGACCTAACTAGACAAATTTGATAGTAATTAGATGCCTAAAAAAATCTTGAGTTGCCTAACCCCTACCAAAAATGTCTCTAAAATTTGTGTCATACTATTCTAACACAAGTCACTCTAACTATTTTTAAACATATATCTTATTCAATATCATAAGGTCATTATTGTGTGTAAGTCTATAATTATATAGCCTTCACCTTAAAACCTTATCTCCACTTTAAACACTTAGTATACCTAAAAATTGGAATGGAAAATATGGGTCGATTTGACCTAAACCACCCTTCATTGAGTGGGTAAATTCTGAATACATTTCTAATACTCTAAAGGGTGCTCAAACCACATGTTTCATTTATTAGTGTATGTGTGCAATAGTGATCCTCTAGTATGGATACAACTCATCACTTGCTTTCAACACTTTAAAATTTAAAAACTTGACTTAGCTTATGTGATTTAGACTTATCTAGGACCTATACTTTTGATGGATATTTTATTTGGAATATTTAGGCTAATTCCTCTTAATGTGTATATGTATTACAATCCTATTATTAGGTGATAGATTAAAAAATTAGATAATAATATGTTTAAGCATGGTGTGTATAAATAGCTTACTCTTTGGTTATATTTCTATAACATCATCATGCAACACATATGGGCCAACCCATAGGAATAATTTGAATTTGTAAAATGAGTATTGGAAGACTTATAGACAATTCTTGTACAAGTGGAAGGATCTGGTAAATTATAGAAATCTAAGTATGACTAGATGAGTCTAAGGAATAAAAAAAAGTCATTTGATGATCAAGAGATGGTATTATTATAATATTAAATAGATTGATCACAAACTAGGGAATTCTTATAGGTGACATATAAAATTAGGAAGGCCAATCCTATAAAAAGGTGAATGACTAAGGAAGAGTGTGGAAAAGAATCATAATATTATGCAAATTTCATGTAAGTTAAAGGTAGGTAAAAATTGAGATTTTTAAGTGTCTAATACCATAATTAATTTTTCACAAATTCCCCACTTTAATTATAGTATTTAAAATGATATAGTAAAGTGATAAATATATTGCAAAATTTAGTGTGTAACCACATAGTATCTCTATTGTATAATTTAGATAAGGCTTCAAGTGTCTAAATTGCTCTATGAAGACCTATAATATGAAATATTAAATTCCCATGTATGATTTGAAACCTATAGTAAACTATATCAATGAAACACTTTAAATTTTAAGATAAAGGAATTCATATACCTATGAGTAGGCAAACTATGCTACCTTCTCCAACATGGGATATTTGGGAGATTATTCCCCAAGGTAAGTTTCAATGTGTAAAACATGGTTTGGTAGGATAAAACCCAAACCCTCATGAATATGAAGGAAATATTGGGCATTGAGATTATAAGTACCTCAACCTCACTACTTATTTAAATGATATTGAACCTATAATAAATTCAATATGGAAAGGTGGAGCCCCATACTAAGCTTATATGTAGATATTAATAGATTGAATCAACAACTATAGACAAATTTTAGATTTAAAATTCTACCTTCATTACCAACTTTAAACATATAAAATTTTATGCGTGAATAACATATATGCCCCATAATTTGATCCAATTGTCCTCAATCTAATGTAAAATTTCATATATCTATATCTCACTCTTCCCCAATATTATAGATATAATAATTTGTCACTCATGTACTTTTACATTGTATGAATATGCCCTAAAATATTTATTAATTTATATATATATATATATATATGTCCCATATTGCAAACCAATCTGATAATAATCTATCCCAAAAATCTATTTTTTTGTTTATAGAGGCTTGAATATATGTAACAAACCCACTAATATACCCCCATTTTGAGGTGAGGAATATAGCCTTTAAATCACTCATCTAAAAATAAAAGAATAAAACACATTATGTTATATATAAAAATGTAGTAATGTAAATTATGTGAAAACACAAGAGGAGAATATGTCATCATAATATGATTAGATCATGAAAACATATATAAAACATGTATCCTAAGCATTAAAAGTGTCATGTAAAGATATGTGACAAATAGGTATGTAATAGTGTCATCTTAGATATAATCACTTAATAATAACCCATGTATGAAGATTTTTGATATATATCATGGCACCACACATAAGTATAAAGTGTTTTATATACATCATGGCACCACAAGCTCAATGAACAATCATTTATGTATCCACATATACACACACAATGTCAATTACCATAATATATAAGAGAAACACATGAAATATCAATCAATTTCACATAGAAGAACTATAAACATAGAACAATAAATAAACAAACAATATCACACAAATAAAGAGCCACACATAATTAATAGTCAATGTCACACAAGATAAGAGCCATATAGAATGAGTAATCAATATCACACAAGGTAAGAACCACATACAATGCAATATAATACTCAAGGATCACACCATGAAAATTTAAAAATTAAATTCATATGAAGGCATGAAAATCAACATATAATGGTCATAAAATGTAATAACAATGATAAAAATAAAGCAAGTGTAGAACAACCAAAGTTAGTGTCTACTATCAATGTATATAACCATCACACATGGTAAATTATATTGTCCATATAGCACTTAAATTAATACACTCAGGGGAAATACATGTATAATGAATTATAATTTAGCTTAAATTGTCAATGGATTGGCTACAAAAATATGTAACTGTAATATATATACCAAGGAGATGTCCCTAGTATAAGCATTCCCAGATGTAGCAAGGGTAGCCCACTAGGTGCAAGAAGAACATTAATTTAAATTTGACATGTCATATGAAACATATATTCCCTACACTCACTCATTTATACTTTGAAATGCATGAGAATATGAAAAAAAAATGTAATCTTACCATAATGTGATAAACAACAAAAATAAAAACTTTACACTAACCATAAATGTCATGCATAGTCATGCTTTTGAATTTTTTTAATTTTTTTCATTTGATAAGGTAAATGTTATGGGTTTTAAATATCCCAAAGTTTAATACAAATTAGATAAAGATGAATAATTTTCACACAAATGTGATGCCTCTACCAGTGGAAATGGGGAAAGCATAACAACATGACAAACACAACTAACAATTTAAACTAAATAGTGGTTTTAACCAACCACTTTCTATATATTTTTAGCGATCTTATACTTTCTTTCTACCTTCAACAACTATATTCTATGGTTTTTTTTAGATTCCCTCTAAGCAAGGAGTTTCCACTTGGATTTCCCATGAACATAGGATCATATAGGAGGGATTTAACACTAATTTTGTACCTTTTTTATTTTTCTAAACCTTAGTCTAGCCTTCCTTATCTTTTGCAACAACACAGGGCTAGGATTTGTCTTCCACTATTGGGTCCTTAGATGTCTCTACCTTACATAATTCTATTCCTAGGTTTTTCTTAGAGGATGTGACTAGATTAGGGGGGACTACCATGGTCATGGCTTTCCTTGGAGAGATTAGATCTTTCAATAAAACATATTCATATTTAGGGGGACTTTTAAGTACTCATTTAAATTAGAGTGTTCAAGATCTTCCAAAGGTGACATAGAATCACTATGAAAACCATCTAAATCTTCTTCAACATCCACCTATAGATTTGGTTACATAGAATCACCCATTGAGTTACCAATAGCCTTTAGACTAGATTTGGTCCAAAATTGAAGAGGAAGATGAGTCAAGTGAACCCAAATGGGTTTTACATTAAGTAGTTCTATGAGTGGCTTAAAGGTAAGGGACAATGGTTTTATGACCAGGGGGTGGTGATACAAACACTAGAGATTATTTTAAATTTATCCCTTTTCTTCAATATTATGAAATATAATAATAAATAAACTTTTTGCACAAGGTTAAATATCAAGAGTACCTATTAGGATGGGTTTCCAATGCTTCAATATCCAAGCATATAGCTCTTGAATTTTTAGATAGTAATCCATGAATCTGTAGATGAGACCTTTGGTTGAGAATAATTATTCTAATTTGATCACTTATCTTTTCTTCTCCTCATCAAAGATCATAATAGGGTTAGAAGATATAGGTTTGAGAGGTAGGGGATCTATTTTTCGATCTGTCTTATGAGATACTGCCTCAACAAAGGATATATGCTTTCAAGGGTCCATCACAACTTCTAATTCCATGATGTTCATGAATTATTTTATAAAAAGGGTTATGATTTTGGCTAAGAGGGGTGTGGGAAGCATTTCAACAAGTGTGTGATTTTCATCTTGTATAGCGGTCTTCTTCATAGGGTCCATCTTCAGCATAGTGATATTTTACATAGTGATAGCCTTCTACCTAGAATCACTAGACTTAGAGAGGCTTATTTCATAAGAAAGAAGGGAAGAATCATTATTCTTCCACTCAATGACGGCCTTCTACCTAGAAATACCAAATATAGGGAATCTTATACCATGAGCATGAAGGGAAGTGGAATTATTCTTTTGCATAATGACAACCTTCTATCTAGAATTGGTAGACACAAGGGAGCTTCTACCTTGATCAGGAAGGGAAGTAGCTTTAATATTCCACAAAATAATGGCCTTCTACCTAGAATCACAAAATATAAGAGAGATTATACCATGAGTGGTAGCATCTATCTTCTACATAGTAAAAACTTTCTATCTAAAATCATCATCCATAGGAAAACTTCTGCCATGAGAAGGAAAGGTGGGACGAGCAGGAAAACCCATGTCTAGATTGGTGTTCTAGTTTTACCACTCAAATTAAAATTAAAAATGTTGAGGGTCTTTTACAATGAGCAAAAGTGGGATTATTACTATAATTTTTTAAATATTTTAATTTTATTGATTTTTTAATATATTTAACTATTTTTTTGAATATTTTGATATTTTTGATATGTTCCTACTAACCAATGACCCCCTCAATTAGATGTTCCCATGTGGTTATTGTGTCTAACATTGGTAATGTTACCTATACTAGGTGATTAATAACATATGTATTTGTATCTAAATCCCAGGGGTGATTTTATGTTGTAGTATATCAGTCACTAGAATCATGACTCATGTGATCTTGTGTATGATGATTAGATTTATTACCTGTGGTATCTTTTAGAATTCATAGTATAGTATAAGAATGTGTTTGTGTTCATTTTGGAGCATGGAAAGCTATTTTAAATATTATCATAGGACATGATGAATTAAATTATGGATGTTGTGAAATTGGAATGGGCCTCTAATGTATTGATAATTGGATTACTAGTCATCTAGGAAGTTAATTACCTTCTGTTTAACTATCTATGTAGGATAAACCTAATTAGGTTATATAATTGACTATGGTGACGGTACAAGGGGAGGATAAAATTTCTCTAGCTAAATAGAGTACTCATATTTTAGCCAAAATTATAACCACCCTAATACAATGTATATACTTTACACATATGTGAATGATGGTATTGCATAAATATTATATTATATATTCAATGATGTCCTAACAACATGTTTAATTCCCTTGTACTCAATGGAACTAAAAATAAAGTAGTAACTATAATAGGGCCTACCTTAAGTGGTAGCACAATACTCCCAAAAGGGTCTTATCTCTTTACATTCATAAAATATGTGCTACTAAGGAGAGATAAGATTTGATCATGTGTAATATCATCCTTAGTTTTATTTTAGCTTGTTTACCATATTTTAATATTATTGTAAATTAGAATAGACTAAAAATCTATAATTCATTTAGATTATAATATATGGTAATCAAGCATAAATATGAATGTTACTAAGTGAAATATATCTAGAGAATAATTTAATATTTATGAAAATTAATAAGGAGATCAAGATATTTAGATTTATTAACTAACTAATTTATTATGATTAAAATTAACTCCCTAAACAATTAAAACCCATTTATCCACTCTTTTATGTAATTCACCTTCCAAACGAGCCCCTAAGTAAACACATGTATTATTCATTTTCTTGCTATGTTGGTTAGGTTGATCTTGTTAGGGATAGAATACATGTTATAGAAGTACACCGTCCTAACCAACCTATTTCGAGACCTAACAGCTATCTATCCTACCTAACAAAATCAAGTTGATCAATCTTGTCAACTAAATTCCTAAGAGGGTTTAGGGTCAATCCTTGGATATAAATACCATATTCACTTCAATCTAATAGAGAGGAACATTCATTTTCACATTATTATATCTCACAATTCTGGTAATTATAAACTTGAAGAGTCATTGCTTAAGGTTTTGCCTTGGAAAGAAATAAGTTTGTCTTGTGGGAAAGTATTGGATGCAAATTAGGAGTATTTTAGCTTAGAGCTGATTTCTATAGTGTGATCCTTACAAAGCCACAACAACATATTTCAAAGCACCATTGGCCAAGGGAGATATTGAGTATGATAGGTTCATCCAAAGGTAAACATTCTTAAATTTTACTCTTTCATTTGGTATATACATATTACATAAGGTAATAGGATGAATGTTTTACTCCTTGATTAGTTTACCTCTACATTGACTTGAGTAGAGTTCTCTCTATATGTTTTTGTTTTGTTTATCTAAATATCCCCCTTTGTAACACAAGCATTAGTACACACTATATTAGATTTATTTTATGTAATTTATGCCTAGATATGGTTATTTCATAGTATCATTTCTCTAGAGGCTTTTGAACCCTCTTCTATGGTGTTGTGTAGTAATAAATCCATTGGTTAGGTTTAATATATCTGAATTGCTCATGTCTTGACATAAATAGATATGCAATTATTTTTTTTGGTAATATTACCTTATTTGATATTGGAATCCATAAAGTAGGATAAGTTATAGATCCTTCCTAATTTTTTTCATAAATTCTAGTGAATCCGATGTGAATCTAGCCCTTGAAATTTTTAATTTTTCAATTACAGACAACTAAATCAAGCCTATCAATCTACTTTTATCTTCTATGTGTAGGTTTTCAACTAGATCGATATTTTTGACCATGTCTTATCTTTTGTGTATATATTCTCAACTAGATCAAGCTTATCAATCACATTTTATCTTCTATGCACAAGTTTTCAACTAGATCAAGCCTATTGATCATGTTTTATCTTTTGTACATAGGATTTTTAGTTTCACCCAATTGGATCAAACCTATCAATCTAGTCATGTATCTTATATGTTGTGCCTAACTAAATCAATCTTATCAATTTTTTTCATTTTTGTATCTCAATTTTAGCTAACTAAATTGACTAACTCTACTTTATTTAGTTTGAAATATTTACATTTTTAGCTTTACCAAATGAAATTGATTTGATCAATCTAGTTTCATTCCCTTGTTTTGTATTATACTAATTTTATTTAGACTATATCTAATGGTTAAATTCTATCTAATAACATTATTTTTACCTTTACAAGATAAAAAAAACTCACTTGGATGACCTAGTCAAACAATAATTTATCACTCTCTTAAAAACAACTATATTAACTTGGTCAATCTTGTTCTATCGTACAATTTCATTCTTAACAACTTAGTATTTCCATTTTGTCAATTTTAATTAAATTTAATTTCCTAATTTTTATTTAAATTCAAATTCATTATTATTTTCCTCAAGTCTCAGTTATATAAATTTGTGACCACATAATTAACTAGATCAACCTATTTAATCTAGTTTTGTGCCTATATTTTACTATCAAACTCAATCAACATGGTTGATTTTATTTGTTTGGACCTTTTTTATTATAGTCATATAAAATGACAAATTGGTAATTTGAGTGTGGCTTGTGACACCCAATCTATAGGTCCTTCTTACATGCTATCATGACCCTTATAGACACCTTTTTGCTCATTATCGGTCATTTATAACCTTCCAAATGATCATTTCATCTCAACTAGACTCTATTTCCCAAGCCAATCCTATCTCCTTAGGTCAAAAGCCTATAAGATAGGAGTGCCATAGTTGGACTATAACACCAAACCCTAATGTGTCTCATTTTTGGCATCCTATCCAATGGCAAGGGTGTGCCCAAATGGTTAATTCCATTTGATTCTTATCCTTCATTATATTAGCCTAGTGTGAATACATTTAACCCATGACCAATAGTTCCCTATAAAATCCCATTTGAAGTTCATTTACAAAGAGAGTTGATAAATATTAAAAATAAAGTAAGAATACAAACAAACTAGTAGGGCAAGCATTTTTATTCTCTACATACAGTCACCCAACACAATTACAAACATATTCAAACCCTCATACCAGTCCCTAGCCATCTCAAACACTCTTAATTTGGCATTTTTACGTCCACAACAAATAACATCAAGTGGGAGAACTACATATGATTTGATCCCTCTTCAAATTATTAGTATGTAGGCAACATACCCACATAAAGGGTGTGGATCACATGTTTAGTACATATTACACACACTAACCCCCCTTTTTCAAGTGATTTGAATCCCATTTATCAAACATGATGGAGGGTTAGGGTTTGAAGATTAAAATATATCTATAATGAGCTCTATAAACATTCAACATTTGAAATTTCATAGGTAGGCTCACAGAGGAACAATGCAAAGAACCCAAAAAAATAGGTCTTTGTGAGTAATTTGGATAATAACAATAGTAGTAGACAATAGCATCAAACCCTAAGGTGTCCTTTTTTCAATGGTCATATCCTTTCACTGAATGAAATCTATATTTTGATTTATGACACTATCCTAGTCTTGCACAGCTAGTTTCAGACCCTGTAATAGCTATTTCAACTTGTTTTAATCTAAGTTATTTTTTTCCTAATTTATTACTATTTTTAGAAAGGTAAAAAAGATAGATAAATTATATGAGTTAGGATTGTAATTATTGAAATATTATTTATTGATTTATTAATCTATACCCTTAAATAAAATAGGAATAAAACTCCATTATTCCCAAAAAAATTTAAATCATTTAGTGAACCCAACTTACTTTATTTATGCACAAAAACCCTAGAAACCCTAGGGTAAATTCCTTGCTAAATTTTTCTAGTATATTTTTTATTTTTTTCCTGCATATATAAATCAAAATTTTCATTTAATTTTAAAATTTACCATATTAATTTTAAAAATAATTTATTTTAAACCCTAGTTGCCTATACTAGGTCCCAGTATTTTCTAATTTTCCCTGCATATTTAAATCATAAATTCACATTTAATTTTTAAAATTTATCTTAGTAATTTTTAAAATAATTTATTTCAAACCCTAGTTGAATTTACTTGGTCCCTTTTCTTCTTGTAATATCACCTTACATATAAATCAAAATTTCACAGTTAATTTTTAAAATTTACCATAGTAATTTTAAAAATTATTTCTTTCAAACCTTATTTGAATTTACTATGTCCCTTTGATTCTTGAGTTAACACCTTACATGTTTGTGAGCTTTTTATAATTTTTGTGCATATTCTAGTTTTTTGTTTTTAGGTCTTTACATTTCCTTTATTCATTACATTCCTTCTATTGCATTTTTCTTATTACATTTTATTGTAAAAAAATGCAATCCATTTTCAATTTGTTTTCCTACGTTAACAATGGCCCAATATTCTAGTTCTGACAAAATTGATAAGAGGGAAATTCAATAATTTTTAACTAAACATCTTGATATGCAAAATGACATGCTTAAAATACTAAAATAAGAACAACAAAAAGTGAACAATGGTCAATCCTCTCAAACCACAGAGCAACCAATTGCAAACAATACTATAGGGGTAACTATGTCTCAATAACCCCCTATAGCAACCTAACCTTCCTATGAGGCAACACCAATCACATTTAATACATCTTTGTTTTCTGATGTGGCTGCCTTTGTGTAAGAGATAAAATCTCTTCAATCTAAGTTGCTACATCTTGAGCAAGTTTCCTCTAGACCTACATAGGCTTTTGATTCTTTTGCTCTACTTCATACACCATTAGCACATCATATTGCCTATACACCCTTGCCACTAGGTTTTGTTCAACCCAAGCTCACTCCATATGATGTCAACGATGATCTAGAGAAACATTTAAGAGATTTTCATGTAGCATGATTGGAATATGTACCAAATGATTAGCTACTAACCAAACCATTTCCATGAAGTTTAAAGGATTATACTCTACAATGGTTCTATAATCTACCAAATTAGTTGGTCAATGCATTCAATCCTTTAGCTAACATGTTCCTAGCTCATTTTAGTATTAGCATAGGTGACAAGGTTTCTTATGCCTAATTTTCACAACAAAATCAAAGGTCAAATGAACATCTCACAGATTATGTTCTTTGTTCTAAGACTATCTTGGCTAAAATGACTAGTCCCATGGCCAATCAAGAATTATAAGATCTCTTCAAATAGAGTCTTTTTCCAACTTTACATGAGTCAATAATGTTTAAAAGGTTCTCTTCCTTCATAGAGTTATGTCATACACTAAAGGAAATGGAATTCAAACACATTTTACTAGGCAAACTCAAGTATAAAAGCATATTAAAAATAATAAAAAAGAGTAATAATAAAGTCCCATATAAAATAAAGGTTAATGATAGAAAATTCAAAATCAACCTATAGTTAATGCAGCTTTAGATCCCCCTCAGTAAGTGGTTTTATCAGCACCTCCTCGATGAGTCTTTACCAATCTACCAGTATCTCTATCCAAAGTTTTACGGTAGCTTTTGGAATGTAATATCATATCTCTCCCTCTTATTCAGTAAATTGATCCAACAAAGCCTCTTCCACATGGATATGATCAAAATTCATTTTGAAATTTTCATAGGGAACCAGGCCACACAACAAATAGATGCATCAATTTGAAACACAAGATATATGACTTGATAGATGGCAACCTTATTAACATTGCCACTCCAATTGAGCCTCCTCAATCAAAGTAAACATAGGACAAAGCTTTGAAAATTTTCTCAGATCCTTTCCCACAACATTATAAATAAGAGATAGGTGATACATCAAATGTTTACCATACATATCATGCACACCCTCCACTAGCTACATATTAGGCACCTTTAGCTGAGTCACATACTTTAAGTAACATGATCAGTGTGTATAATTCTAGAGTTCTAGTTAGACTTTCCAGCTCCTTTTCAGAGTAGGAGATAGTTGAGGATGATTCAGATTACCATGCACTCTTTATTAGAGCCTACATTGATCATCATCCCTAATCAGAAATTGAGTTCTCGTAATGGTTTCAAGTCTGATTTTTAGTGGTGGCACATTATAGAGCTCATTGAGAGCTTTCTGATGCTTTTTTTGGTTTGCAAAATGGACACTGTATGCAAAAGTTATAGGTTGCTGAAGTTTTGGTTTGGTAGGTAAAAATTTGGTGTCATAAGATGACGTGGCATAATGAGGGCACACCAAGTGGACCAATAAGGTGGTGAAAACTAGCAGTCAATAGGTGTTCATATAAACCTCTAGTTACATCACATGGGAGAATCTCGAGAATGGATCATGAATACATGCCACGTGGCACATGAGAAGAGGACAAGGCTAGCATTTACCAACGTGCATGAACACTTAGCACCAAGTCTCCCATAAAAGGGGGATGTTGACACTTTCCAAGGAGGTTCTGAGATTTTTAAATTCATGCAATCCATTTATTCCCAACCATGTGGGACAAAATATATAGTCTGAGTGCCCAAGGAGGAGTTAAAGTGCACCAAACAAGGATGAGTAAATTTAAACTTAGTCAAAGTGCCTAGAAAGGAGGGCGGCCAGTTTTGAACACTTGACCTACCACCCAAAAGGGATAGGCCTTGACCACTTCAGCCATGAAGGTCTAAGTGTTATAAAAGGGACTAATTTCTACTTGAATAGACACAAGAAGTTGACTGTGTATTGGATATTATAGACCCGATTACAGTATTTGGTCATTTTGGAGCCCTTAGAGGCCGAATCAAAGCTCAGAGTAAACTAAAAAGTTGTTTATAATTCTGATAATCTCTATGAAGTATATTCATTTACCCATTTTGGAGAATTGGTGATGCCATTTTGAGCTATATAAGTTTCCAATTTTGATTTGGAGAAGCCTCTGCATGTGATTCAGGAAGGTGAAGGACGTGCTGAGTCAGCCAAGGTCTTTGAAAGGTATGAAACACTATTTTTTTTTAGAGAGAAATGATCTATTTTTTATTTTAAGTATATTTTAACTTGCTAATTTGAGCAACATTAATGTATCAGTTCGATACAAACCCGGGGACGTAGGAATTTCCCAACCCAATAAACAATTTTTGTGTTTTGATCTTTGAATTCAGTTTTGCATTTCATTTTTAGTTAAATTTATAGATTATAATTCATATTTTAATCAGAATGAAAAAATTACTGATTTTATCATTTATGAGAAATTGGATAAAATCAAGAATTTAAAAAATCTAATGGTTTCAATGGAAAATTGATGTGATATATCAATTCACCTTTATTTTAGTTTTGAAACATGATATTTGGATTAGATTTAATTCATTCCAACATCTTATAACTTGAGAAATTTATAATCCATATTTTAAAAAAATTCACTTAGAGTTTATTAGTGGAGTTTACGAATCAATCCCATTCATAGTGCTCTCATAGATAATGGATCTAGTGTGAACATGTGCACTATGATATTACTTCAACATTTGGGATATTTAAAGTAGGATATTACCCCAATGGACATAGTTATCATTGGGAACATATAGAGTTTATTAGGTGAGATTATAATTCCTCTATAAGTTGGTCCAACACATGTGGCCATGCCATTTACTATAGTTCTTAGTGCAGGAGTTTTCAATATGTTGCTTGGTTGACTATGGATTCAAAAACTTCATACAATACCTTCTATAGTTCATAGATGCATGAAATTCATTCATGATAATTAGGTTGTTACAGTTGGTGGAGTTTTGTATGAGTTACCACTCCCCACTTCAGATCCATCTACTACTCTACAGTCACCAATTTCAACTTATCTACTAGTTACAGTTCTTCCTCTAGTTCAAATTCATCCACACTTGAGGCCTTCCTTACCAACATAGAGATTTCATACACTTCCATAGAGGCCTCTTTTAGATCAACCACAATTTTATGACTCTAGATAATTTATAGCTAAAATATTCACACTCAGGGTAGTATCATTTAGTTCTCATGCCTTTACACATAGATCACATTTTTATAGAGCTTCTTCCACTACAAAATAGGTCCCTAAGATCCCAATAGTTGCATCTACTTCTTATAATTATAAGGGGACCCCATAGTAAGTTTTCACTATAGAGATTTTAGAGAATTTATAGCATACACAAATTTTAGAGTCACAATCTTAGCCCTTCCATCATGCTTCATGATCACGCATGATCCCTCTCCTTAATACAGGACACCATGATAGGGAGTCTCTCATGAGACTCATTGGTTAGTATCATTTCTTCTCAGTCTTTCTTGTACATAACTTCTTTTCAATTTCTTATACATAGTCTCTTTATGATTGATTTTACATATCTTATTTAAAAAATACCAAAAACAATATAACATTTCAAAATACAAAAACAATATAATAACTCAAAATACCAAAAATATTCAAATAAATTAAAAACACCAAAAACATTTCAATTGTATGCATTAACCATGCTTTACATTTCTACTACCATGATGAATTTACATTTTGCTATTATATGCTATTTTTTTGTCAATTTATCTACATTACCATCATTCATTTGATCTTCTTTGAGTGTGTGTTGTGACACCCAAATCCTTGAATACTTCACTCTACCCATTGATAGGGTACCCTACTCCTACATTCAAGACATGCATCGACATATCTACCTATTGGGGGCATCTTCTACATGACTACACCATCCAGGTTATGTCATTCCTACACCACACACTATATTTATCATGATTATGTACATTACTTGCTAGCTTAAATAGATTATTCTATCAACATTCACTAGTATATAGCACTTATGTATTTATTATCATCTACCTAGTCTTGTACTCCATGTTTTGCATACTTTCACTTCTTGCTTTGATTAGTTAGATGCAATTATATTTCCAACATTTACATGCCTTATTTTTTTTATTTGTTTATATATATGTTATTGAATTTATTAGTTCTTATTTTGTCTCTTATGTGTGCTTTAGGACATTTGTCAATGTCCTTTACTTGTACTCTTCTATGTGCTTATGGCCCTCATGTTAACCTTGCTCATTTTTAATTATATGTGGGTGGCATTTGAACATGCCTTGTATATATATTTTCCCAGTATGAGTGATATGTGTCCATTTCCCTTATTTTATTGAACCCTTGGCCACTTTTGTATGTTTCTTGTTTTTTTCTCTATGTACTTGTTGCTTATTTGCTCTTCACTATTTGTAATGCTATGATCCACATCATGCATTATCTTGATTTCTTGGATGCCATGATGGACATCATGCTCCATCCCTCCTTGAAAATTAAGAATAAAAAACTAACATTTCTAACTTCAATTCATTATACAACACATGATATTACATTATTACATCTATCTAGGCATACCCCTATTGATCTAATAATCTCCAATAAAAAATATGATATATCTTGAGACATTAATTCAATTATCATTTCTATATCATGTATTTCATAACATAACACACTTTTAGAGCTCTTTCTTCTAATGGAAGTCATTATATGTTCTTCATTCCTACCCTTAGAATAGGGGGCAATAATTAAGGTTTTTCATAGAGATTAGAGCCTTCTACCAATCAAATCAGTTTCAAAACACTTAGAACAGTAACCAAAACCCAAACTAGGTAGAACAGACCAGGAACACACTAATGAACATAGAATAGTCACCAAAAATAACAAAATACAAAAGTGTTAAGCTTGGACTACAACATCAAACACCAAGGTGTCTTATTTTTAGCGCTCTTATCTAAATAGCAGAAAAACTAATTTTTCCAGAAACAAAAAGAAAGGTAAGATCAGTTATAGTTTTCTTAGCTACAATTCAATTTAGAATCAATAGTTTTAGTATAGTTTTTCTTAGATAATATTGATATATGGGTCATCATGTATGACATAATGGCTCTCACTTCTAGTTTTAGATTGGGTAGTTGGTACAACTTCTATATCATAATCCATGTTACAAACACCAGTGATTGGAGGTAATGTGTGTGGCACATTAGCTTTCTTTTTTTATAATTTTAGTATATTACCTAGGTATTCTTAGTAGTTTCATGCCTTATTCCATCTACATGTGGTTGGTATCATTCTCGAGTGACTTCCACATAAGCCTAGTTCCCAATTTTAGAGTGGCTTTCATACAAGCCTAATATCCACATCTCTAAGTGGCCAAGATCATCCTAGTTTTTAGTACACATTTGACTATCCATGTGTCATTATCAGATTATAGATAATTCATGGGCTTTAGGAGATATCTCATTAACACACATTCATAATGGTATCAGTTCATAGCTTCACTTAGTGGGCAATGATAGAGAGAAAGGACTAGACAACCTTTGTAGTCTTGAGCCTTCTACTTAGAGGGATTGGACACATAGTCCAAACATTGATTAACACGTGTAGGATCACATAGATTTACTTAGTATGAAATGATGGAGCTAAAGGGCTAGCCTTTACATTATTGAGCCACTCTTGAGGAATTAATCACTTAGCTATATTCATGATATGACTTTTGGTATAACAAATATCTACTATCACTTGAACAACATAATAGGTTTTATATTAGTTCATGTACTTGGTGAGGTGTATTCATTCCTTTCTTTTCCTCTATTTTTTACCCAACTTTTGTACATTCTTATTTTAGACATAACATGTCTAGTAAAAATTGATCTACTCTTTGGTTTTCCCTTGCAAATTCACACTTCATGACATGCTCTCTCTATGCACACTCAACATCACACATCTTCATGGGATTTACCATTGTAGGTAAGTTCAATTATTCTTTCTACTTTACCTTTATCCCAGTATTTCACTTTGTAGCATCACTAGAATAAAGGGGGGACATGTAGTCATATAAAATGTCAAAATTGGTAGTTTGAGTGTGGCTTATGATACCCAATCCATAGGTCCTTTTTTCATGCTCTCGTGACCCTTCTAGACACCTTTTTCTCATTATCAATCATTTATATCCTTATAAATGGTCATTCTAGCTCAGCCAGACTCTATTTCCCAAGTCAATCCTATCCCCCTAGGTCTTGAACCTATAGGATAGGAGTGTCATACCTGGACCATAACATTAGACCCTAGGGTGTCCCATTTTTGATGCTTTTATCCAATCACGCTTTGAGTCCAAATGATCAATTTAATTTGATTTATATCCTTCATTATGTTAGCCTAGCATGAATACATTTAATCATGACTAATAGTTCCTTATAAAATCCCATTTGAAGTTCATTTACAAAGAGAGGTGACAAATCTTACAAAGTAAGCAAGAATATAAAAAAACCAGTAAGGAAAACTTTCCTATTCTTTGCATATAGTCACCCAACATAGCTACAAACATATTCAAACCCTCATACTAGTCACTAGCCACCTCAATCACTCTCAATTTGGCATTTTTCCATTTGCATCACACTATTTCACAAAGCACATCAAGTGGGAGAACTACATATGGATTGATCCCTATGTGGAGTATTAGTATGTAGGTAGTGTGCCCACACAAGGGTGTGGATCACACATTTAGTTCATATTACACATGGTAACCACCCTTTTAAGGTGATTCAAATCTCATTTATCAAGCATGATGGAGGTTTAGGGTTTGAAGATTGAAATAATTATATAATGAGATCCATTGACATTTAACACTTGAAATTTCATAGGCAAGCTCACACAAGAATAATGCAAAGAACCCAAAAAAATTAGGTCTCTATGAGTAGTTTGGAAAATAGCAGTAGGAGTGGACACCAACACTAAACCTTAAGGTGTCATATTTTTGATGATCCTATCCTTTTACTGAATGAAATCTAGATTATGATTTGTAACACTATCCCAATCATACACAACTAGTTTCAAACCCTATAATAGCCATTTCAACCTATTTTAATATAAGTTATATTTCTCCTAATTTATTAATATTTTTAGAAAGGTAAAAAAGATAAATAAATTATACAAATCTAGATTGTAATTATTATAATATTATTTATTGATTTATTAATCTAGAACCTTAACTAAAATATGAATAAAACTCTATTATTCCCCAAAAAAAGTTAAATCATTTGTAATAGATTGAGTCGACCAACTTGATTCTACTATGTAATGTTTGCCCAACTAGATTGGCATGCTTGATCTTGTTATGCACGTTTCATTTTCTAGCATAAGCAAAGGAAATTAACCTCTATTTAATAGTAATTACAATCACTTTTACTTTTTAATTGGATGAATTTTTACTTTCTTTCAAAAATTATAACTTGGTTTTCAATAAATTGATTTTCACCTTTATTTTCATCTTGTTTGGCTTTCCTTAGAAACTATGTACTAGCAGTTTTAAAACTACTTAGATATTGTCATGAAGGACTACTCAATATTATATTTACATTATTTGTCTATCATTTATAGATATAGTTTCATGAGGGTCTTTCCCCAAACTCATATCCATATTATAGATCTAAACATGGTCTTTAGTTTCTATATACTTCATAGTATTTTAGAAATGACTAGGGTATCCCTTTATTTGAACCTTAAGAATCCATCCATCTATTTGATTGTGTTGTGCATCAGTTAGCAGTTAGCAATAATGAGTTACTTACTACTCACCCCTAAAACTAGGTTTACTAGGATATGTGAATGACACTTCCTTCATAATTAGTGCTATAAAACATTAGGTCGTCGTTATCCAATAGACATGCCAATATATTTGGAATCCTACATTATCAAACACAACCTTTAGTAAAATTCTTGATTTTATTTTTAAAATATTAATTAACATTATTACTTATAAAAATTTCATTTTTATTACCTTTTATTTTCCATTCTATGTTATATTACAAACTATATTAGCCAATGTTGATATGATTCTATGTTGTGTGATTCAACTAGATCAACTAGTTCAATCTAGTTTTTTTGTGTTCTTATTTCAATTCTATTTTTAAATTAAATCATTCAACTTTAGAAAATTTAATTTTTTTCTAAACCCTACAAATACATTGACCAACTCAATCCAATAGAATATTCTATCATCTATTTTTTCCAATTAGATCAACCAACTCAATCTATTTAATCAATAGATTATTTTGGTATCTTATCTTTACAACTAGATCAACCATCTTAATCTTGTCAGTTTATAGACTATTATGTTATCATATATTTATAACTAGAACAATCAGTTCAATATAGTTAGTTTAAAACTAATATTTTACCCTATTTATCTAACTATATTAAATAGATCAATTATATTATTTTATAGATTACTTTGTTCTATCATCAGTCTAACTAGATTGACCAACTTGATCTAGTTGATTTTTAGCTTTTAAAACTTTCACTTTTCTAGTAAGTTTCCAGATAAGTTTATTTTTCATCATGAAACATCTATTTTATTAAGATGCACAACAAAACCAAACTATCATGTTGATTCTTACTAATCCTCATAAATCCTCTAAGTCATATCTATCATATCATGTAGTAGATAATATCAATATTAGTAGCATCCATGTTACTACTAGAATTACTAATTATGGAACTCCTCCCCATTTCACTTATCTTAATCCTCTATACATACCTATGGTAGAAGATGAAATTAATTTTGAGTATACATATGAAATGGTCATTTTCATTAATGAAAACCCTCAAATCAGGGTAAGGATCTCACATTCATTTATAACCTCATGATGGAACCTCACATTGGAAAACCCCATTCACCTTCAACTACATTTTCTATAGGATTAGAGGTAGGTCATTCTATGACTTCCATCACATGTTTCTCATCTCTCATTCCTTCATATGCTAGCATGTCCTCATCTTTCATGCTTCTTCATCCTCTATGCCAACCATTTCCACAAACATGGTAGGCATGACCTTTAGTAGGTCTACTTAAAATTCTTATATTAATACTCAAACTCATACAAATATCAGTGCATTTCAAAATACTAGTGCATCTCAAAATATCAATGCCTTGTATACCAATAACGCATCCTAGGATACTTCCACTAGTCAAAATACCATCAACACTAATTAACTATTATTACAAACTTTCAATCAAATGACTAAATTTCAAACTAATAGTGCCAATAAAATGATATAAGTTCAAAATCAACTAATACATTTCCAAAATCCTCCTCAACCTACTTAATGGGGGGTGAAAAATCCTAATGCTACCCCATGCCCCCTTATATATGCATAAGGTAATATTATACCATAACCTCCACTTCATAATAAATATATTAAACATTTACAAAATGAACCTCTAGTTCCTAAAATTAAAAACAATGACATAGGTATCATATTTTCAACTATCACCTATAATGGCTCCACTAATCCATCTTTGCATTTGAAATATTTTAGAAACTTTAAAAATATATAGTTCAACTCAATACTTTCATCACCACCAAGATTTTAGCTAAAACCTTTTTAGGTGACACTCTAGATTGATATAATCAACTCAAAATTCATTTTAACTCTAGCTTGGAATATTTAGTCAATGAATTGTTCAAGAGTTCTAAACTATCATTTTCCTAAAAACATCTTAACTCACTTTATCAATTATAGATAATTAGATTATAAAACAACCCAAGTATTCATAAAATTGTGGAAAGATTTACCTAAAAAATTTGAACATGACACATTTGATGATAATATCTTTCACTTATTCACTAACACTCTTCAATCCAAACTATAATATCATGTGAGAAATCTTTTTCCAAAATCTTTAGAAGGATCCCTTGATCAAGCCAAATGTCAAGAGTTTTTTCTATGATAACTCGAGCCTTTTCACCCTCCCATAGGAACTTGAATTATTATGAAAGATAAAAATATAAATGCAACTAATGATGGTGTTATAGATGCCTATGATTCCATACACAACATCCAATCTATTTATCTTAATGGTGCCACAGAGCCTATTTTTTCATCAACAATTTACAATAATCCATGTCTTAGTTATTCATTTTATTAAGTAAAGGTGTGAGCTACAAGTGGAGAGGAAAGAGTCATAGAGGTTCCAGTCTCTGTGTTCTAGGAAACTAATGATCTCATGGAGAATCTAGTGGAATACATGAAAGATAAAGTTAGAGAGTTGGAATCCCAAGTTAAGATCACTTTCTAGGTAGGCTTAATTATTAAACTAGAGGCATCTCTTACATAATTATTCATCATCCTTGAGGAAGTGACCAGAACCCTATCCAAAATCAAGGAGCTCCTCCAATGTATGTAGGCATACCATGAGAGTATTGCCTATCTAGATAATAAGTGCAATAAGTTGGTTGTTGTCATCAATAAAGGAATGTTCTTAGAATTGAAATTAATTCCCTTTATGGATTTTAACCTATATCATATCTTCATAAGGACCATGGGAATATCCATTAAGGGCTAATTGAGTATCACCTAGGCAACAATGATTCACTAGATATATTTAAGGCTCAAATCCTTACTTACTTCAAGGAATTTAGCATCTCAATGTTCTTCCACCTAAATGGCACTCTAATAGGAAGGGATAGTTTAGGGTTCACTTTGCACACTTCAATGAGATCATGAAGAAGAAGGTGACCAAAAATAATAGGGTGGGATCCAAGTCTATCTCGGAATTAGATATTCAAACCAAATAAATCATTATCCAAGTCCAAGAGGATCTCCTTAGAGGCCCCACTCAAATCCCATGCAATATTGTTAATTCAAGTAGAGATCATATTCTAGTAGCTTCCTGTCGACCTATAGAAAATTTATCATAAATCCAACCTTGTTAATCAATCATTGGTAACTCAATAAGGTGTATCAAATCATATGGGAATTACCCCACCTCTAACCTCCTCTTGATTCCCTCTTAGTGGGCCCTTTTGATTTGGTTCTTCTTTTTTGGAAAGGGAAAACTTTTGTTTTTAATTTTTTTACAACCATTTCAAGCCATGATGGCCAAGAGTGAGATCTCATGATACTAGGATATGAGTTCCACTTATCTTCTATATATTTTACTTTGTAATATTTTGTTGAGGTCAACTTCATTGCAAATAAGCACTTTCAGATTAATGCAAATTTGGTTTCTATTTAAATGTGTCTAGTTTTCATGGATATATTCTAATTTATTTATATTTTAATTGATTAATACTAGTGCTCAAGAACCATTGGAGTCACTTTTATACAAAATTTATGAGTTAAATAATATGTGTTTCTTGTTAGTTTAATTGAGATCTTTAATTCTTTTCATTTTGTTTGAAGTCTTTGAGGACTTATGTGAGATTAAATATAAACCCATTTATAGTTTATTCATTAAAATAATCTTGGAATTGAGTAGTTTCCAATTCTCATTAGACTCATTCCCTATGTGATTAGATTCTAAGCTATCATGAAACTTAACATACTATGGTATAACTATAGTTGAGCATGTTTTAGTTCTCTAAGGATTGATGTTTCCATTTTTTCAAATATTCCCTCTTTTCTTCCTTACCCTCTCACCCCTTTTATGTTTATTTGACATCAAGTGATCTTCATCTCCCCTTTTACAAAATATGAAGTGAAGAAAATTAGAGATCAGAATCTCAATTTTTTGAAATTGATTTAGCTAGAAGTGTATAAGTTTTATGTTAGTAAGAAAAATTGGTATTGAGTCTTTAGTTGTAGCACTGCATCTCTTCAAGTCTATTCTAGGTATGCTATTTAATTATTCATAATACCTAAATCTTGTGCCCTATATTGTCTCACTAATAATCCTAAAATGAGAGTACACAATTTCCTTAATAATACCCAGAGCTCACTTAGTGTATCTAACCCAATAGATGTATTTTGGAGAATGATATCTTAGATCAAATAACACAGTCTTTTTGAACTTATTTATGTATTTAAATTCATATCAAACACAATAAAATTGAACTTTTATAAATCAAACAAATGCCTATTTAAATTATTTGTGGAATAATTCAAATACTAGTTATATTAATGACCAAGAAAAAGAAATGAACAAAATTAATATCAAATGACCTAGGTTAAAAACTATGTTCCATAATAAGATATAGCCATCGTGACAATTACTATAGTAACTGATAAGTATTCAACATCAATATAGTTAATAAATATAATAAACATGATTATATTCATAACAAAGATGCACTTAGATTATAATCCTATGTAGGTTTAGGTTCTTAGGGTGTCATTATGGTCTAGGACATTAATAATTCAAGGTTTTAAAGACTAATTAAGTCATTTAAATTATGAAGAACCTAAAAGATATAAACGTGAGTTGTGCATTTGAGACAAATGTGAAAAATACTAAAGTCATCAAAATGTTAAAGAAACTATAAGATGTATGCTTGGGATATACATTTCAAGCAAATGTGACATGATAAAGTGTTAAAATTAACATTATGTTGACTCATGAGAACTATTACAGAGATGGATTATTTTCTCAAGAAGACTAAAATTTATAATTTAAACTATCATTATAATCCAAAATTTATTGGAGATTCAACTAAACATGCTTCTCATAAAACCCTATTCTTATACATTATTTTTAACACATCATTATTGAAAAAGGTAGATAAAATGAACTAAATAATACCATATTAAGTTAAATCAAAATGATTATTCTATAAACTTATCAATCCAAATGCATTTTAATGTAATAGAAATTATTATATACAACAATAAATGCATAATCAAACAAGTAAAACTAAAATTAAGTGTTATAAACTAAGTTTTCCCCCATTGTACATAAGGATATAGATGTGATATAGTATATGTTTAAATTTTTTTAATATTTTAGTTGGGGTATAAGTTTTTTTTATAACATCGGTCTCCAAATTTTCATGTACCATATTTTCAATCTCACTCTTTTGGACATATGGTTACTTTCATAGTTTGATGATTGGTAGTTGACTCCTTGGTAGAATTTGAATTGAATGATCATGATCCCTCTTTGGTGGTAGTCCTTTTGTATGTTTATCCAAAAAAAATGAGTGGTTATCAAAAATCAACTATAAATTTGGTTTTGTAGACACCTTTCTTGGTTATAATTATAATTAAACTCGTTGTGCTATAAAATCATATACACATTTTTTGATAATATTTTATATCTAGTGATAGCTAACTATTTATTAAAAAAATATACATAATTTATTGAGTTTAAATTTCCTAACTTCAAAATTAAAATTCATGAACAACTCCTAAAAATTTATTTCTATCATTCTCAAGGTTGTGATCTATTAGATTTCAAAATCCTTGTCTACCCCTCCCATGAGAATAGAATACAAATGAGAGTCTATCCTATAATCTCCCAAGGGAATTTTGATACTATTACATTTCCATGAGCAACTAATTATGCCACCATCTACAATAATAACTTGAAATTCTAGAGATGGATAAATAAAATAGTTCAAACATGCCACCAACTTATTATTGATGAATTTATGTGTATACCCATTTTCAATCAATGCTATCACATTTTGTTTATTTATGAAATCCACTACTTTGAGGGTTTTTTGAGTATCAATGATTAGAAGTGCATGTCATGAGATAATTTTTAGATTATATTTTGATTCCTCCTCATGCTCATCATAAACCTCAAATGTAACTTCCTCATCCTTTTATTCTTCATTGGCACCTTAAATGTAAAATAATTTATTCTTATCATATTTATTCCTCTATTATAATTTTTGTCACAGTTGAAGCATAAAACTTTTGTTAAATTCCCTTTATTTTATTAATGATTCAATCTAAAAGTATTAGGTAAGGATTCTGATAGATTAATGTAATATATTATAATAGTTAATGTCTACCATTTTACTAAATATATTTCCTCTACCATATGTGTGAAGACCATGGATTCTAATATTGAACTTGGATTAAACATGCACACATCAAGTTTGATGTTATCTTTTATCCCACCCATGAATAGGCCATTCATGTTGTCCTATATGATGTTCTCCATGTGTAATGACACATTTTGGAATTGTTTTAGATTAAGGTAAAAATAGGTTTTGAAGGGACCCCAAAACCTTGAAACAAAGGGAGAAGGATGAAACAGTAACGTCCATAGGCAAAACCTAAAACCTACTTCAAAGAAGTATCAAAATCAGGTTTTACATGGACCTAAAACCATCAAAAAAGAAAATCAAAAGACAAACCCCAGGTTTTACAGAGACCTGGAAACTCCATAGTAAAGAGGATACAAAAAACCAGGTAACGAGACCAAAAATTACATCCACCTAAAAGAACCTAGATCTATTCTTCTAGTTCCAAAATCATCTTCACTGCTTCCTTACCTTTCACAGTAGTGCCCTAAATGGTAGTAACCACCAACTTGGCTCCCTCTTGCATTGCTTTCTTTCTTGAGCTCTATCTAGTTCTCTTGCTAGGCCCCTCCAAGGATTTGATTTCCTCATTTGCTCATTTTCCAATGTTTACAACAGCAACACATATGCTAGATGTAACCTCCTCCATCTTTATTCTATTTTCCTTAATGAGTTCCCTTAGGTTTTTCTCATAGTTTTTGAGTTTGATAGGAATATCCCTCATCTGCTTTTCCATGTTATTGATTTTATTCCAAACTACCTCCTGGTTACCTTCCATTATTTCCATTTTCTTCTTGAGTTCCATTATCTCCTTATACATCCATGAATCGAATTGAAGGATAGCATCTGCTTTACAATTGGCCAAGCTCATAAGTGGGTGCATCCCATCATTCTGCCTTATATCACTCCAATCTTCTATATTCTTTTTTGGACTTTTGCTAACTTCTTCCATGTGACCCTCCCTTTCCATTCGTTTATGTTCCTTAGTTTCAACAGGGCTTTCATTTTCGTTACTAACATAATTAACTTGAGCTCCCTTTTTACGTTACTTGGTTGGTGACCTGAGCTAGATTTTCCTTCTCATTTATCAAAGTAGGGTCCTCAAACGGATCATCCAAATCTTTATCAGATTCCTCAAACACTTGCTATTTTTCTTTAGGATCATGGTTACTATTTTTAGCTCTTTCCTCTATAGTGACTCCTTCTTTCTCATTCTTGTCTTGAACTTCATCTTCCTCGCTGGAACTTGACTACCTGCTTTCTGTTCCTCCCTCTTCCTCCATGCTCTCCTCCTTAGAATTTTAGTGCTTTCCCTTTGGAATTGTTGAATATAATCCTTGAGAGACATGTTTTTTATAGTTTTCCTAACTCATTGAAGTACTTCATTAGTAAACACTCACAAAGTAATAATAAGGCCCTTATTTTTATTAGAAATGAATTAAAAATGTACCAAATTATTTTTTTAATTTCCAACATCCCCTTGTTGATAACCACCACCATATTCTCACACTTATTGTCTACTCTGATGATCCTATTCAAATATTCTTTTGCTTTTTGGAAGAGCATGTTGTTATTTAAAAGAGTATTAGTCACCTTCCCAAGGGTTTTGAACAACTCTACAAGTGTAGCCTCAATATTGGAAATCAAACCAACTAGGAATGAGATCCTCACTTGGAACTTAAGGGTTCCGACCTACTCCTTAATATCTTTTATTAATTTCTTGGTGAGTTCATTAGTGGCCCATAACATAGAGACTAGGTATTCTATTATCTTTTCTTCTCTCATGGTAGTCCTCACTTGTGCAAGGGAAAATAGGTCCCACTCCATTCTCTATATAAAAATATCTCCATCTTGTGTGTGGGTTTATGTGATCACCTACTTAATCTATCGCAAGTCCTTATTTAAACCAAAACTAGATATCTAGGTCCCCATGATAGACCATTTTTGGCCTTCATACACCCAAATATTCAATGGACCCATTCATTATTTCCTAGCCATGGTCCTAAAGGTATTATAATATGAGGTATTAAGGGTTGAGGAAACTAAAGTGGAAGGTGGAGGAATGGGTATAAGAGGTAGGGATAAATTTGAAAGGTGAAATAGAATGAAGAGTGGAGGAGGTGGCATGGGATTGAAAGGAGGAGTTTACAAATGGGAACCCTAAGGGAACATGTGATACCTTAATTAGTTTAGGATCATGAATAATTGGGAACCAATTATGTCTAGGAGCTACATAATTAACATGAAGGAGGATATTGAATGGTTAAATCTAATTCTTTAAGATCCCAATGTGATTGATAAGGGGGTCCAAGAAGGAGCTACAAATGCATCAAGGGGATACACATGTGTACTAGGTGTAATTAACCTTTATTTTTAAGTTGGCCTCTTCTTCGGATCTACTTATATTAATGTTGTTGTAGTTGAAGTTGTCATGGATGGAGCTAATAGGATTAATGTGACTATCATCTCATTCGATGGTCCACTAGGTTCAGTTGGAACAAAGGCACTAGTAGTTATAGGGGATATTGGAGAAAATGTAACACTACAAAAATCCACTTTTTTAAGAGCCACTAATGTTTTGGGGAAGATTGAAACTATAGGGGACATCAAGAACATAGGAGTAATTGGGATTTGGGCTATACCAAAAGATGAGTTAACCTCCAAGGGTCATCTGAGAGTTAATGATGGTGTAGACCATTATAGTGAGGTTGAAGAAGTGAATATTGGGTTATAATAAGGATAGGAGGAAGTAGGTCACGAGGGACACCAATCATGGTTGAATCCAAAGGGAATGAATGGAACTAGGCACTTATCACAATTGAACAAAAAAGAAACATGATAGGGGTGGGTTGTGTTAGAATGTGGAAATCCAAGGGAGTTGTAAAGGGTGATTGGGAAACACCAATAATTGGGGTATAAACCTTAGGGGAAGATACCATAATTATATAAGACTCTATAATATTTTAAAATTAGAGATATCGCACAACATGGGGATATCTTACCTTGATAACTAGTGTGGGTAGAACTAATGTCTAGGTTAGTGGAGCGATGAAGGAAGTTATGACTCCTTATAGGATTTGTTGGGAGAGTATCTTCATAGTTATTGGTACTTTAGTAATAGGCCTTTGTGGATCTTGTTGTGGAGGTATTGGATACACTAGAGGTGTTTATAGAGGAGATAACCTTTCTTCAAGTATGGGTTAAGCTTGAACCTAGGATTTTTAGTAGGTGGTAGCCTCTAGATTTATAATTTACCATACATCACTCATTAGTTTGAGGTAAATTTCATATTTTTGGTGGCCCTTATGGTTATATGTGGTGTTGAGGCACACTTGATATTTATCCACATGAGCTTACAATATAGCTTGAGGATCCCACTATCTATCCTTGGCCTTTCCCAAGATGTATTAGTGTTTATGTTGGGCCATTGCTTATAGTTTATACACAGTTATATATTTGTGGTGACCAATTACCAAAAGAATCATTGGGTAGGACTTTTATATTTTACCAAATTAGAAACCCAAGATGTCATTTTCCAATTGCCATGTTATTTCTTATTCTATGAGACAATCTAGGACCATGTATAGTATAAATAGAAGATATAGAATACTCTCCACCTAGATTATGGTATTATATTTTTAGTACCTATAAGTGCAAATGAGTTGGAGTGAAGCCTATAACTCCTCTAAGATCCTTAACATCTACCTCTCATTGGTGGTGTAATACATAATGGGGTGGAAGTGGTCATAAATGTCCTAGATGTGATTCTTAAAGTGGTAAATGTATATTTTGTAAAATACTTCATTCATGATATATTCAATTGATATCCACTTAGGTAACACTATGTGTTTGAAGTCCAAAGTGGCATAGATAGAATCCATCATGTAGGACATCATGTATAAATTACCTTTGATGCAAGCTCCATTCTCCTATTGAGTTTGATTTAATGTGATGACGTTCCCCAAATCTTGGTCCTCATCTCCCTTCATGATATTTGAGGATGGGAACTTAGAACTTATTGATTTGCAATGCATCACTTTCCCTATACAAGTGATTCAATATCAGCATACCAATGCACACTCCACATGATTTCCTAATCATGTATGAATTGATATCCTTTTTTATGACCCACCATTATGTGTCCTCATCCCAATCCTTAAGTACCTCATAAATGTTATTATTATTTTCCTAGGTGTCTATAACCTCCTTTTTGTAAGTGATTGTGTATTCTAAGAGGTTGTAGTATTGTTGAATTCAAGCCCAAAAATATCTGTAATTTTAAATTTAGCATTTGATGAGTACACATTATCTATATTGTACTTTAAAGAGAGAAGTATATTTATGAATAGGTCTTCACATGAGAATACTTCTCTTTTGGCCACAATCGTATACATTCCTAAAGCTCTGATGGTGACAAGATCATCTACATATTAAGTATCATACCCATCAGCCTCATCATTGGTGTCTAGTCTTTTAATGTCTTTAATTTTTTTTTAAAACCACATTGTAATGTTTTAATTGAGTGATACCCTACAAGAATATGGTTTCCTAAAACTCTATATCTGGTCTCAAATTATAAGTAGAGGTATTCATAGTTAGTTTGTTTGATATTTTGGGTGCATAATTTAGCAAAGGATATTCTTTATTCTTTGGAGTGAACTCAAGGCAAATGGATTTGAATGATTGAGAAACACAAAATCAATAATTTTGATTCATATCTTTATGTGACCTTAAAGGTCTCTACAATATTTTCTATAGTAATGGATTTTTTGGGCTTATATTGCATGAAATAAACATTGATTTGATCACACAAGTACAAATTAGGCATTTCTAAATTTGGAATTAATTTAGAATTTTAAAAATAAGCCCTATTTGGATTGGTTAGTGGCAATGGGACTCCTCTATCTATTGAATCATGATCTATCCTATCTAGGTAATAAATGTGAGAAGTATGGTAAGAACACACCTAGTTTATCCCTCATGTAACTATAGACTTTTATGGGGTTGGTAATGTGTCTCTTGGAGAGTGGTGAGATAAGTGGGTACTATACCAACTAGGCATGATGGGGAACTCTTTGCTTTGATATTTATGTATGTATGAGTTGGTCATGTAAGTTAAAAACTACACATGCCACTCTATGATTGGGTCAAGTGTCTAACATGTACCCTTATATAACTCCTTGGGATCTTATCGAGTCTCTTGATAACTCTAACATGTTTGGGTTCATAAAGCTACATGGTGCCTCCTTATTAGTTTGGGTATCTCAAGGATCTGATATCTATGACACCTTTAAGACCTATAAAATGTATACCAAGGGGCCAAATTAGTCCAAAAGTGCTTCGTAAGCAAATTGATTCTTAATTATCTACCAAAAGGGTTCCAAGAAAGCTAGTTATGACTCCATAATTAAGACTCCAAAAAGTGATTGCATAATAAATTTCTACAAAAAACATTAGTGTAATAAAAATAAGTATGGAAAACACTTTTAAAAGTGCCATGGGATAACTATATTCTTAGCATTCATAGTTGTGAAAGGTTTTTAAATGTAACAAACAACTATTAATGGTGTTGTAGAAGATTGTATCAATTGAGATTGAGTTGGAATCCACATTTTTATAAGGGAGAGGATCACAAGAAGATCAATTGGAGTGATAATTTTTTTTTAGTTTGAGTAACTCAGAGTTCCCCTTTTATTCTACAAAAAGGCACATGTTGACCATAATAGTAAGGATTATGGTAGCCGTATATAATTTAATTCCTCTTATTGATTTAATGACTTGAATAACTTGTCCATATACTAGTTATGAGTTTGTACTAATAACTAAAAATATATAAGACAACTATGACATGATTACATAATTTACTAAGCCTTAATAACATTCCTTTTTGAATTTCCACTTGCATAGTGAGTTTGAGTGTCATGGTTGGATTTGTGGTAGTTTTAATAACTTACAATAAATAGGGAAAAGCTTGGAAGTTTCATGTATACTTTTAATGTGACTATAAATTAAATTTGTTTTACTTTTGAAATGATCTAAAACTATTTTTCCTTGTAGGTTAATTGTGAACAAATTATTATATTTATATTTTCCCATGATACCAATCTATAAATAATCATGCCTATAAACATTATTAGACATATTTTCAATATTCAATAGGGTGAGTGGATTATTATTCTTTGTGTAGGTGGTATGGGATTCCCATGTGATGTGTTTTCACTCAAGGACTTTATTTATGATTAAATTTGTGTTTTTTTTGTATAGTTTTACAACCATCCTTGGGAAGTGGAAGGATGATGATAATGTGTGCATGTGGTATGGGAAATAAACATGATGTGCTATCATTCTTACATTTCTAAAATATTTTACTCATGATAAGTCATGATTATTTATATTAATATTACTGCATTATAGATTATTGATATGAACTATGGGTTTTGCTAATTATGGACTTAGGAATGTGAACACGATACAAATTATGAAAATACATACTTTCATATGGACTTTATATTTTAGAATAGGTTAACTAAGTCTAGATGAAATTATGTGGACTCATTGAATCTTATGTAATATGTCCATAATAATATATACTTAGTATGTATTAGGAATGTTTTATTTCTTTTTCTAATTCACTGTTGAGACTTATTTTATGTTTCATGGAACTAGCTATAGTAAGACTTGTATAAACAATGTTCTCTTTTTTGCTAGTAGTTTCACATCTACCTTTCTCATGAAGGGAATGTCAAATATAGATAAAAATATATGTGTAGAGGTTATAAAAGGAGATTTATTTTGAGTTAAATTATCTAATGATTCTCTCCATATTTCTCATAGTTATCAAAAACAATGGTGATCTTCATGTTTACATGGATTTCACTTTATGAAGACTTAATCTCTTACATGACTATCATGAAAATTAGAATGAAATACTTTATATTAGTAGTTGTAAATAGTTTAATATTTGAAAATGTAATTAAGATGTAGCATTGAGATGTTTTTGAAGCACAAGAGAGTAGTTTTGTACATAAATCTTAAAAGTAGTAATTATGATGCAATCATGAGAGTAGTTCAAGTTCAGACATTACATTGAAGTTGTGTTATTGTTTTAATGAAAAATATAATTTAATTCCTATGATTAATTCAAATTCATATATTACTTCTAGTTGTATCTTTAAATGAAAGAGAAATAATAAGTTAGTTATTGTGTTTGGTTACTATGAATTTGAATTGAACACTTAGATTTTGTAAAATGAATTACATGGTGAATTATGGATTGAAAATGTTATAAAATTTAAGTATGATTACTTGAATGTTTTTAAATGGAAAAATTATATGAGACCTTTTAATTTTATACAAGTTAGATGTATTTTTTTGTTTCAAAACAAGTAATTTAGGATTAGATAAGAAACTTTAATGAGGATGACATGGAGTCACATGAAAGAAAAAAAATATTTATGGTGTTTGACCAAAGGGTTTTTTACATATAATGAGAATGTAAAGCTCTAATATTAAGCTAAGTGTTTGATAAAATGTATATATTCTAATTTATATTTTTGTATTCAATAAAATGTTGATAAATGTTACTTTTTAGTTATTTTTTTAAGTCATTGATGGTTTCAGAAGGTCATGGGATGATGTTATCCTATGTTTTAGAAACATAAATTTGGTATTAGATACTTGAACATGTAAATTTTGACTTATCATTGACATACAAGACTTTTACGTACACATGACTCTTGCTCACACTCTATCTTAACCATTTATCTATCTATGGACTTGGCTTTCTCAATTTTCCTAGATATTCCTAATCTATGCTTAATTATTCTATTATCCTAATTAGGATTTCATGATATTTTAGATCTCTATTTCCTCCATCCTAGATAATGTCAACAATAATCAAATTTTGTTGGTTGATGACAATGTCCTATTTTCTATTAACAACTAAGTTTCAAATTCAAACCCTTTCCTTGGGTTGGCCCACACATTTTGCATGTCATTAAATATAAAAATTACCCAAATATTCTTTTATATACACATCAATTTGATGGCTATATCAATATAGTTCTCACTAGGAGATCACTTGGAAAATTACTTGCACATTGAGAGATCTATTTACACATCCTTGAGGCACTATCCTAAAGGATCCAAATCTAAAAACCCATAAAATGATTAGTTCTTATACCAATTTTTAACACCTAAATGAAGGTAAAAGTTTTGTATTATTAAATTTCAAAAGTTAAACATGTTGAATTTCATTCTAGTAGATCACTATTGAACACATATACAACTAGGTGGGAGAACTACATGTTGTTTGAGCCCTTTTTTGAGTATTGTAACATAGGAAATGATCAATCACTTAGTGGGGTGTGGTTTGTGATATCCAACCCATATTTTTAACCCCTTTTTTATAGGATAATCAAGTTTAAAAAGTGGATTTAGGGTTTCAAGATGAAGGAAGACAAATATGAATTTATGCACTAGATTGAGCATCTAAAATTACACATAAAACATCTTGATAGGTAGGTGAAATGTATGTGGTATAAATGACCATAAAAAACAAATATAATAGATTTTATAAACATTAGACATATATGGTCACTGTAGGTGTATGAGCATTACTAGAAACATCCTAGCAAATTTTGACTATCAGTCTCTTGATTTGAATCATCACATATCCATTTTAGGCTATATTGAGTGGTTATGCATAAACAAATATTGGGAAAAAATAATGAACAAGTTACATACCCTATCATATTTTAATTTATATAAATAGTGATATCAAGATTAATATGATTTTTACATTCATATATTTATAATTTTTTTTAAATCTTATACAATCTAAATTATCCAAGTTTTAGCTTATTTAGATCACCTGAATCCAAAATGAGTTAAACCATTATAGTGAACTTAATTATTATTTCATGGTAAGACCTAAGTTTCCCTTAGGGTTTTAAATTTATTTTTCATTAGGGTATTAATTTTTCTTTTTGGGTTCCACTTATATGGTAGTAAACTACAATCTTGGCTCTAGCCTTCTTCATGTTTTCAAGATCAAATTATATGCCATATAAGAAGGTTATCTATCTTGTCCTTGTAAGACAAATTGTTAGGTTAAGTGGTGTTGAAATTGAGCATAATCAAATCCCCTTGGCCCAACCACTTGCATGTCTCCAATAGAATATATCTAAAATAGATGAAATACAAATTCATTTTTATTCTATTGATGTAAATGTTACTAAAGAACACAAAGAATTATAGTAACCTATTATTAATGATGACATGATCAAACTTGAAATTAATTATGAATATGATAATGAACATAATAATGAATATAATGATAGACTACTTATTGATGAACTTAATGGTATAGATCCCACACAAGTTGAATCACTATCTAATTTTAAAACTTGAATTTGTATGCAACCTAAAAATTTATTTAAGGTCTTGAACATAATTATAAAAGTTAAAAATGTAAATAATTCTAAGTTTGTCACATATAAGAACAACAGGATTGACCCTTCAAAAATATTTTTGATGGGTCATTTGGCACACCAACTTAGATAGGATGGGAACCATCCAACCTCTACTAAAATAAGACTAAAAAATATCCCCAAGGGCTATATTTCTAGTCATGCCCTACTAGGTAACCCAGTTGGTCTATGAAAAATTATTCCATTTCAATGGGCTTGCTAGTTTGAAATTTAAACTTAAATTCAACTTTAAAAAATGAGAGTAAAATTAGAGTCTTTGTTCATTTTGTTAAGGTGGGTATTAATCATAAAACAACAAGAAGCATGTATATATTTTCCCAAATAAAAAAATTAGCATTTTCAAATTTAAATAAGGAAATACAATTGAATTATAACATGTTCATTACATACATTCAATAATACATAAATAAAAATAAACAAAGTTTACAATCTATATAAAATGAAAATACATATTACATTTAGATTTAAACTAAACCATAGACAACAAATTCATTAAAAATAGCAAAAATAGAGAGAGAGAGAGAGAGAGAGAGAGAGAGAGAGAGAGAGAGAGAGAGAGAGAGAGAGAGAGAGAGAGAGAGAGAGAGAGAGAGAGAGAGAGAGAGAGAGAGAGAGAGAGAGAGAGAGAGAGAGAGAGAGAGAGAGAGCTTATTTTATAATGAAGAAAAATTTGATTCACCTGATAAAATTCACCCATAAAACTAATCTCCATCTTGGCCAACATTCACACAACCATGAAAGGGGATAGTGTAAGATTCTAAGGATAGAAAACCTCAAGAAGGATAAGATCAGATCCATCATATGCATACATATGAAATGTAAAAAAACATTCACTACTTCAATTAAAATAATATTTATTGAATGGTGTAATGTTTGGGTTGATTAAAATTAGTCAGCTATAAATTTTACCAACATAAGAACATAGTTTATCAAGGGAAGAGATAACTCTACACTCACTTGAAAGTAAAAAAATATGAAAAATAAGATGTATGGTCCAATATGTCTCCTTAGATACATAATGAGTCAACCCTTTGAATGGCTTTGGGTTGTCTATTTATAAAATTCAAGTCAATTAAAGGAAAGAATTTTCCCTCCAAACATTAACTGAACTTTAATTTGAAATTGAGTTATAATTCCCCTCTTTTAAAACTCTATTCACTGTATCCCCTTTCATACCTACTAAAATATATAAAAACAAGTTACTTTATTAGAAAAATATAAAAAGGCTTTTAAGTCATTAACACATGCACTTAATATAACAATAGTGAACTTGGCTATGAGAATGGTGACAACTTTCAAACCACTCACTTTATATAGATAATGATCATGACATGATGACCACATTGGAACCAACTTCATGATGTCATATATGACATGTTAAATGGAGTAATAGGATAAAATTTATGGTTAAAAACCAACATGCTATCAAATTTGGCCTAGTAGACCTATTCAAGCTTTTTACATAGGTGGAAATGGCACTTTTTAAAATTTGAAATGTTAATTATAATCAGGCTTCAAAAGCTCAATTAGCATTGTGCAATGTTTGGAGAAGTTTATAGACCTATTTAAGGGATCAAATCCTAATTAACACTATTTTTTAAGTTTGGGGGGGTCCATAAACCTAATCGGGTATGGGACCCTAATTATATTGTATTTTTAACATGGGGTCATGTACCTAAAATTAGACTTGAAAATATGCAAAAAAAATTATTAAACACTTTAAATTAGTCTACAAACCCAATTAGTTATCAAAACTTGATTTACATTGTTTGAGGAATAGAGTGGGATCATATACCCATTTATGGTCTGATTTACTTTAATAATAAAGTAGAATGATAATAATAAATCACAATATGAATGGGATATAGTAGAATATATGAATAAATGACATGCCACGTATATTTTATTGTGGGGTCATGTAGCTAAAATCAGACTTGAAAATATGCAAAAACATTATTAGACACTTTAAATTAGTCTATAAACCCAATTAGGGATCAAAACCTAATTTACATTGTTTTAGAAAAGGAGTGGGATCATAGACCTAGTTAGGGTCTAATTTAAATCAATAATAAATTATAATGACAACAATAGATCATAATATAACTGAAATATATCATAATATATGAATAAAGACAAGCCACTTTAAGGGGGAAACCTCCACAAGCTTCAATAAGATTAGAATTCAAAATATCATGATAAACAACTACCCACCACCTCCTATTTATAGTCTACTTAGGCCATGGTTACTCCATAAGCAGACCCACTAACCAAATGAATGCATAGATAAATGTGATATAACATCAAAGAGGGATAAATAAGCCACAAGTCATCCATTCCTATCCCAATAGATGTGATAAGTTAGGGGCATATCATGCCCTTCTCCTTTAAACCAACATTTAACAACTTTGGATGTTATTACATAAAATCTTCACCCTCCTAAGTTATATCCTCACTTCTTAGTTTCTTCCACTTGATTTATATTCCTTAATCTCTCTGATTCTCAACCTCTTAGTACATGTTTATAGGATTTTCTCTAGTTCCAAAATGACTCATCCTTCTTCATATAGTTCTAGTGACTCTATCTTGGATGAAACTTTATGTCCAATGGCATTTTTCAAGAAATAAACATTAAATATTATATGTATGCTAGATGAATGAGGAAACTCTAGCTTGTAGTCCACACTTCCATTTTTTTGAGGAACCTAATAAGGGCCATAATACTTAGGAGCAAGTTTGTTGTCCTTTTTTTATTACTTCAAGGGCATATAATTTTAAGAATACAAACATATAAAGACCCAATCACCCACATGAAAATTTCACTCACTATGGTATTGATCTACTTGTTGTTTCATCTTGTTGTGTACCAAGACCAAATTTTTTCTCAAACCATCCAAAACCTCTTATTGATGTTGAATGTGCTCCTCCACATATCGAACCTTAGTTTTCCCCCTTAAAGAAGAAGTGATGGAAAGTGGATGGTAACCATATAGTGTTATAAATGAGGAAATTTTAGAAGAGGCATGAAAATGTGTTATACCACAATTTTTTAAGTGGTAACCATTCAACCCAACATTCATGGTTATCTGATACAAAACAATAGAGATACCCTTATAAACATTTGTTGACCACTTCTATTTTCCCATCATATTGTGGGTGGTAAGATTATCTATGAGTTATTTGAGTACCCAAACGTGAAAATATTTTAGTCCAAAAATTACTAGTGAAAATAGGATCATGATCACTTATAATTACTATTTGGGTTTTGTGTAATTTAAACACTACCTCTAGAAAATAGTCACCCTTGTACTTGCTATAAATAGGTGTGAGAGGACACAAAATGGGTATATTTTTTAAGTCAATCCAAAATTACAAAGATAACATTATTACCTTCATAACAAGGCAACCATATGATGAAATCCATGAAAACCTCCTCCCACCTTTAACTAGAAATTTCTAAAGGTTGTAACACACCCAAGGTCTTAACTGTCTCACCTTTGTTTTATTGGAATATCAAGAATTCTCCCAAAAAATCTTATACATATCACTTGATTCCTTCCCAAAATAATTATCAATTGATTCTATGATAAGTTTTCAAGAACTGAGAGTGTCCCCCAATTAGATATGCATGCAACTCTGCAATAATCTTATGCTTTAGTTCTAAATCTTTACATAAGTATAACCGATCCTTATACCATAGGGCATTACCTTTCCATTAAAAAATCTTAGAGGATATATAACCTTTTTGGATATTATAAATTATAACCTATGTATCTTTTTTCTAATATCACTCTAACCTAGTTTCATCCACCCAATCTACCTACAACATGGACATTGCACAAAGTAATGCTTCTGTGGATGTATCCTACCTCGATAATGCATCTGCTACTACATTATATTTACCCTTCTTGTACATGATATAAAAATCATAAACCAACATTTTTTTTACCTGATTCTATTTCTCCTTAGATTATAATATTTTTTTCAAAAAGTATTTGGGACTATCATGATCCATTTTCACTTTAAAGTGTCTACCCATCAAATAGGACCTCTATTGTTTGACTGCATAAATAATAGCCATATTTTATTTGTCATAGACATTTTTTTTTATATTATTACCTTTGAATTAATGAATCTAAAATATAATGGGTATTCATTCCTACATTAGTACTAATCCTAACCCTGATCTAGAAGCATCACATTCAATACTGAACATATTTAAGAAGTCTAAAGTAGCCAAAACTAGGGTAGTGCACGTAATTAATTTAAATTGATCAAATGATTTAGGGGATAAATCATTTTTGTGGAATGCATCCTTATTTATAATATAGTGAGTGTATTTTCTATGCCTCTAAAACCTTTCACAAATATTTAGTAGTAAGTTGTTAGTCCTAGGAACCCTTAGAGATTTTTGAGAGTTTTGGGCATTGGACATTCCACCATAGCTTTGATCTTATGAGGATCAAATTTGACACCTTAATGGGACACAATGTGACCTAGTTACTTTACCTCTTGTACTCCAAAATAATATTTGGATGGCTTCACATAAATTTGATGTTGCTCCAAAACTATCAACACATGTTTCAAATGTTGTAAGTGTGTTTCCCATGACTTATTGTAAATTAATATGTCATCAAAGAAAAATAGCACAAACTTCCTTAAAAAGGGCCTTAAAACATTATTCATCAAGCTTTGAAATTACATGGTGCATTTTTAAGACCAAATGAAATTACCAAAAACTCATAATGGCCCTCATGAGTTCTAAAAGCAATTTTATGAACATCTTCATCCCTAATTCTAATTTAATGGTACCCCAAACAAAGATTTAATTTTGTGAAATAAACAACACCATAACTCATCAAGTAAATAATCAATTACTAGAATAGAAAACATATACTTAATGGTGTACTTTTTGATTTCTCTATAATATGGGCACATCCTCCATGTTTCATCCTTATTATGCATCATGACCACTGGTGATGAATATGCACTCTAGTTATGCCTGATGATCCCTAACTCCATCATCTCATGGACCATCTTTTTTATTTCACTCTCTTACACATATGGGTATCTATATGGTCCAATATTTGGTGGTTAACTCCATGGAATTAGTTTTATGGCATGATCATGTTCTCTTTTTGGTGGTAATATTTTTGGCATGGCCCCAAAATAGATGGGTGGTCATCAATAATCATCTATAGATCAGGATGTGTAGATGCATTTATGGGTTAAAATTATATTTAATATAATCATGTTATAAATCCATTTTTCCCCTTTTTAAAATATTTTTAATCTGATGTGAACTAACCAATTATGTATATTTTTCTCATAATCCACATAGTTTATTTTCTTACCTTCAAAAAGAAAGCACATGAATATTTCTTAGAAGTTCATCTCAATTGTACCCAAGGTTTTGAGCCGTTGGACTCCAAAAATAATGTCTATACCACCCATGGGAATAGAAAACATAGGAGAATCTATATTTTACTCACCCATATAAATCTTAATAATATGGCATTTCCTTGAATAATTGACTATGCCACTATCTGCAATCATGACCTAAAATTCTAGTGCTAGATAAATAAAACAATTCAATCAAGTTGCCAACTTATGGTTGATGAAGTTATGTGTACTCACCACCTCAAGCGTTTGAGGAGTGATAATACCTTAAATTGAATGACAAGAGATTGAAGGTTTGGAATATTTAGGTACCTTCTCTATATCTTCCTCATCATCATTGGAGGTAGCATCCTCTTCATTTTATTCATTGTATCCCTCAATGTATAATAGTTTCTTCTTAGCACATCTATGTCCTTTTTTCTACTTGATGTCATAGCTAAAACATAATCCTTTTTCACGCTTCTCTTATATTTTTTGAGGGGTTAACTTGTTAGGTAGAGGAAATTATGGTGTTGATATGCTAAGATATCTGAAGTGAGTGAATGGTTTCCTCATGTTGGCCATGAAATTTTCCTCTGCCCTATGTGTCATGATAATAGAATTATAAACCAAAAGTAGATTAAACCTGCATACCTCATGTTGAATGTGATCCTTTAGGCCACCCAAAAATATTTCATGTAAGTTCTCATTAAAAACTTTCTCCACATATAAAGATAGGTTCTAAAATTATGAATATAATCCTTGGCTGATCTAATTTATCATAATTTTTCTAGTTGGTTAAAGTAATTCTCTATCACACTATTGTTATAGTGTAATTGCAAATCCTCTTTTTATTTTTAGTTTGAGCACACAACCATTAATACCAAATGAATTGTTTATTTTATAGATACAAGGATGTCATGGTAGCCTTATACCCACATGAGATCTAATGCATATCAAATAAAGTCTCCATTTGGTTGATCTAATTGAGTGGATCCTTTCCATCAAATTTATGCATATCCACCTTTGGTAGCAAGTACCTATATGGAAAGGTACTTAGATTTATATTAGCCTAGTTGGGAGATCCACCATGGTGGGGTTGTGTAATAGTGATAGCTAGATGATTTGAATAATTATTTTGTAAATCCATCTTAATATTTTACAAACTAGATTGTACAGCTTTCATATCATATTATGTGCCTCTAATTTCACTTTGAATGAATTGCACACTATAATCAAACTAGCTCACTTTGTGATCTATCTCAGAGAACCCTAGTATAAATGATCCAGTAACTCTTTCTAACTCTGTATCTTCCTTGTGAGGATTTTTACCTAGAGTTTTGGCACCCTTTCCTTGTCCCCTAGTTTGTGGTCCTACCATAAAAGGGTTAAACAATGTCGATCCTAATTATGACTTTTAACCCAACTTTGACCAAGAGTTTTTATACATATTTCTACCTCAACTCATGAAAAGACAAAGAACATATCCCATCTACATTTTTCTAAGATTTCCAAAAATGTAAAGAACTCAAAAAATTCGTTGAAATATGTACTAGAGTTAATTTATGAAAAACACTAAAATATAAATATCTCACATGAAACTGACCTCCAAATGCTAATTTTTATTTTTTTATGTAATAATTACCTAAATTTTATTAAAAAAATTAAAAAAAATAGTAGTGGATTGAAAAATATAAGTAAATATCTAAAATTAGTGTTTTTCCCACAAGATTACCCAAATCATAGTTCTGATACCATTTGAAATGAAATTACTTCAACAATAAAGTAGAATGACAATAATTTATCATAATATGACTAAAACATAGTATAATATATGAATAAAAGGAAAGCCACTTCAAGGGGGAAACCTCCTAAATTTTTAATAAGATCAAAATTCACAATATGATGATAAACAGCTACCCATTACCTTTTATTTATAGTTTACTTAGGCCATGGTTACTCCATACGATGACCTACTAACCAAATGAATGCATAGAGAAATGTGATATAACATCAAATAAGGTTAAGTAAGACATAATTTGGATATTATTATCCCAATACATGTGATAGGTTAGGGGAATTGTAGGGTCTCAATATTGATTACAACTTCCTTGGGGAATTTTGGCTCTCGTAGACCCAATCAGGCTTGTAATCTTGACCTCAACCCTAATTACAAATACACGAGAGACCTTTAGCTCCCACAAACCCAATTGAGCTTATGATCCTAACTAATAATATGATGGGGTGTTTTAATCCCCCTGACCTAAATGAATATTATTCTCTAAATAATAAATATGGGGGCTCAAGGCCCCTAACAAACCTGATCAGGGTTTAAACCTTGACCAACAAGATGAGACATGCACTTGATCCAACATCGCCTAAGTATGAAAAAAAACCAAACTAACACTATGATTATTTTAATTGATTATGCCAAGACCCATAGTTTTATTGTCATTATGGTGATTAAAAGTGATTACAACATACTTATTCAAAATTATTACTTTAATTAGCACTACAAGGCCTAAACTAAAATTTTACAGACCTAATCAGGGTTTAGAACCCTGAATAGAATAAATGCTAGCTAACACCTACAATAGACCTAACCATAAATTTTAGAAATATTTTTAAAGGAAAATTATATCATCAAGAACCTTTTTTTGGGCAAATTCCTTATATGAAAATTTATTGCATGGACTCAATTTTTGCTCATCAGAGAGATTTTTGGGAACTAGTTTGGCATGAAAACTAAGATAGGCCAAAATTAAAAACTTAAGAGAAAGAAAACCAATTATATTTTAAGAACAAGTAATACCTAAACCAAAATAAAAATATTATTACCATGAATTTATATTATTTATGGTGTTTTTTATAAGAAACAATAAATGGAAACTCTACTAGAAAATACTCTTGAGTATTTTCAAATGAAATAAATATGTTTATGAAACTAGAATCTCTAACTAAGATAACACATGGAAAATTAATAGATTTGAGAGAGATAAATAATGGAATGGATATAATATTAAATCTAATATTCTCATTAACCTATTTTTCAAATGAGTTCATTCCTAGTTTATGGAACTTGTAGAGACTGACGAGTACAAACTCAATCATCAAGCTAGTGAATTGTACCTTAGAATGAATGCCTAAAAATTGATTTTATGCCAAATAAGAATCCATATCCTTGAAAAATATTCATATAATCCCACTCAAGGCCTTATTCTACTATCATCTAGACATCCATAGCCCTGGTAAAAGTTACCTGAATCACCCATAAATCAATTTTTTATGAAAATTGATTCTCTTTTCACTTTATTTTTTTATTTATTATTTTTTTAGCATATAAATTTTAGTTTTGGGAATATTAGTTTTTTTTTTTATAAATACAATTATAATTTTATAACCCAAGATCTTGATCATAGCAATTTCATCCAAGAAAACCTAAAAATCATCAAAGTGTATTTTTGTACATGGTTTCAAGAGAATGTCTTAAAAAATTAAATAATACCCAAACATGAACAAATATAGAAAACGTGATAGCCTAAAACTTTGAAATAAAACTAAAAAATAGAATCTTGCATCACAAACTACTCAGATTAATTAAAAACTATAATGTCATTACATCTACTTACCTACACACCCATTTTATTCATTTAATGACCAATGAGGTGCCCATAAGAGAAAAAATAAATAGTACTAAAACAAAACATGAAAAAAAATGTGGTTGGACTAATATAAAATTTTGATAAACAATAACTTAAGCTAACAACAAAATCAGTAAAAAAATGAAAATAAAAAATAAACTATGTACATGAATTTACCATGTGAACTCATGCTTGAAATCAGAGTTTAAGGAACTTCCCATTGATAGGAAATGGGACATCCTCACCAATTATATAATTGAGATGAAATGAATTATTACCTAATATTTCATTAATATTTTAGGGACCTAATAAGAGAGCATCAAATTTATCATGATATCCATTTTTATCATGAGATTTGTCCCAGACAAGGACTAAATCAGCCATTCTAAAGGATTTTACTTTGTCTCACTTGTCAAACCAACATTTGATGACTCCATATTGCTTGTTAAAGTGTAGTAAGTTTGTATCATATTTTTATTCAAGTTGTATCATATTTGGGAGTCAAGCCTCAATCTTATCATTAAATTTTTTGGTAATCTCTCATGAACTATAAGGTGGGGATTCTCAAATTTTTGAGAAAAATAGGATCTCAACCATACACCAAATGGTATGGGGATGTTCCCAGGGATGATTTAATCCTAATTATATTATACCATAATGAAAATTTTAATGTTTTATGCTAATCCTAAGGGTTTCTATCCAATATCTTCTTAATCATATCTAACAAATTTTTATTCATTGATTCAATAACATTAATATCTTACGAATATAATTACAAGATAAATTGACTATTACCTAGTTGTTGTATTCCCATTTATTAAATTTCAAAGAATATAAGGTAGGATTGTTATTACATACCACATTAAATAATTTCCAAACCTGGTGACAATATGTTCCTCTAAAAATTTGATCGCAATGTTGGTTGTATAATTCTTGAATGCATGTGCCTTGGTATAGTGGGTGCAATAGTTAGTCACCACCAGAATGAAATCATGTATATCAAATTAAATAGAATTTATGAATTAAAAAAAATCAGTCCCATTTTATAAAATATCAAACTTCAATAATTGATTGTAAGGGCATAGCAGGATTGTGCTCTTTGTGGCAACTTGACAAATGTGGCAACTTATTACGTGGGAATGATCATCCTTGAAGACATGGTGATAACCTTCCTAAAGTATTTTGTGGGTTTTTAAACTCCATAAATTATTTCAAATTCCATATTTCCCATGAAAATCTTTGATTACTTTAGTCACTTTATCTTTATTCAAACACCTTGTAGATGCCTCTATGGTTCCTTCTACACAACATTATTGATTTTATCATGAACTTGATACTCTTCATATGTAAATATCTTCTTTGAGTAGAGTTAAATTATTTTAGACATTCATTATTTACAAATTAATGAAATAAATCATGATACCACTCATCTTATATGATGGATTACATTATGTACTATTGGCAGACTATTTGAGAATCCACTTCAGCCATAATTTTACTCAATCTTTGCCCTCTTACAATTTTAATTGGTTGGATTTATAATTCAAATTCATATAGAATGGTAATCCATTTACCTCTCTATTTACCTGACTCTTTTTACATCAACATTGTTTTTATGATAGGATTAGGTTCCATGGTGAACACTTTGATGCATAAAATATAATGCATGAACTTTTTGACTACTTTGATTAAAACAAATGCATGTTTGTTAATAGTAGAATACCTGAGTTTAGAATTTTTGAATGGACAACTCATGAATTTTAATATTATTTCATATTCAACTTATTTTGTATAAGTAAAAATAGTATCACTTGAGTGCTCATAAGCAAATGAGTAGATTTAGAAAGGTTGCATGTAGTCAGGACTTATCAACACCAGTGTATTCATAATTGATTTCAAAAAAAGTTTATTGTTCTTTGAAATTTTACTCTATCTTGTCATCCTTATTCAACATGTTTTATACCATTCTAACTATTTTATTGAATCTTGAGATGAATTTTCACATGAAATTGATCTTGTTAAAGATCCATTTTAGCTCCTTTCTACTTCCCAACAACAAAATTTTTGTAATTGCTTCTAATCTATTTGGGTCTATGGATATTCCTATTTTAAAAATTATGTGACCTATAAATTTTCCTTAGGTATCTATTAATATACATTTTTTCATCTTCATGTAAATGCCATGTTATCTACACCTTTGCAACACCATTCTTAAATCCCTTAGTGGTATTTTTGGTTCTTAGAAAACATTGTTAAACCATCCATGTATATTATGATGCACTTGTTGATTAGATCTTTAAATAGAATGTCCATGTCATGATGAAAAATGGTACCCACATTATTTAGGTTGAATGACATCCTTTTGTATGTGAATATTCCATAAAAAATTGTGAACATTATCTTGATTCAATCTTCATATTTAACCATCACCTAATTATAGTCAAAATAACCATCTATGATTGACATCATTTATGAACTAGTTACTATTTTTAATACCTCATATAGTGAATTTAATGGCTTCTCTAAAGCTCAATTTAGGTTATTAAAGTCCACACATATCCATATTTATCTTTTCTTATTTAAAATTGGCACAATATTTTCTACCCACATGGATTTCCTGATAGGAAAGATGATCTTAGTTGACAACAAGTTCAACACTTTTTTGAATATTAAAGGCTCTAGAAATAGATTCATAAGACTTTAAATCTCATGAAAAGGCCTAACTCCTAGGTTTATAAGGATGGTTTGAGTGAGAATTGAAGTATTAAATACCTTTAATTCCTCATAACTCTAGGTTATGATGTCTCTAAAATATTTGTGTGCTTGTGTAATCCCATGTTTTTTACTTCAATACAAGTTGTGCCTAAAAGCACATTTTTTGAATCACCATCATTGCCCAGATTACAATTTTCATGTGATATATCTTTAGAGGTGATTATTTTTTTATTTCTCACATTGATAACCCATTTCAAATAGTTCTTCCAATGAAACCATACCTTTTGATGTATTGTTCATTTTTAGGTTTAACACTCCTTCCTTGTCTAGCTCACACTCATATATATCATATTCATCAATAATATGGGATTCAAAAACATTAGTATTGGTGATGAATTTGATTATATGTTGATCATCATTGAACACTTAGAATTTTTAGACATTATCCATAATGAAAATAGTATAGACTAACTTCACTAAAAACCTCTTTTATTTAGAGTTTGAAATTAGTTCCAAAGTACTCAGAGTTTTTTTCAACACATCTATTATATGATATCTTATATGAGGAAAAAATTGTATATTATATCAAAATATTTTATCAAATTCCATACCCAACTATAATACCTTGACAAACACTTATCATTACAATAAAATTGGCTTCTAACTTGTTTAACCACTAATTTAGAGTCACCTAACACCTTCAGGTTCTTGAATTTATTTAAAGAGTGAGATGAAGCCCATAGACCAATGCTTCATACTTAGCTGCATTATTTTTATAATAAAATTTCAATAAAAATTCAACCAAATAGGATTTTACTCTTGGGTAAGAAGTTTAACTCTAGCACCATATTCATCCTAAGACATTGAACCATCAAATTTTAGGTTCCATATATGATCTTTGGTTTTTTTTTTTGGACTCCAAGATGTATATGTTATGAATTGTTTTCTTATTTTTTATTTTCCTCAACATAAAGGAAAAATACACTTTGTTATTCACTTGATAATGACCTTATAAAACTACCCTTGGCAAATAAAGTATGCTTTGAGCTATTTGGAAGGAAATTATTTTCAACTCTAGATCTTGTAATATCCTTTCCTTCACCTGGATTACCATGTTTTAACTTGTTTTATTTTTTTTATATTATTCCCAATGTTGACAAATGCTACTAACATCCTATTCCACTTATGAATTAAAATGTTTTAAAAACATGTGTAAGGATGGCACTATGAGATCAAAGTATTTTAGGTGCATAATGTGTAACTTCCTCATCTAATTATTCAAGATCTTCAATCTCATCTTGGATATGACCATATGAATCACTTTATTTCCTTTGTATGAACATCATGTTGATAGTGAAGTTTTCACAAGTTTTTTCCTTACTTTTAAGAGTATAGACCCTGAGCTCATATTCTTCATACAAGATCTCATTGGTATTTTTATACTTTGTGATCATATGTTTCATTTTTTTCTCTCTTTCAATTTTGATATGATTGGGTATACCATGCTATGGGAGATAATGTGATAAAAATATTCACCATATATCCATTTATAATTTTAGACCAATCTATACTGAGGAGCATTCCATATGCATCAATTATATATCAACCACTCGAATGTCAATAAACTATTGCACCCTTAGATCTAAAGTCAACTACATGTGAATGTTATTAATTTTTCCAACCACTTTAATCTCTAATTTTTATAAATAAAATACCTTCATAGTTGACTTAGTAAGGGTCAAACACAACTTCTAATAAATAGAGAAAGTCATCACATTGCCTAAAGCACTCAAATCCACCAAATAATTATGTAATTTTCCATGAAAATATGAATTATTAGGAGGAAAGCTGAAGTTTTATTCTTTTATTTTTAAATAACAACATGTGCATCAATTATTATATTAGCTTCTTTTCCTTTAGGAGTAGACAAAGTTTTCAATAACAAAATTTTCTAATTATATATTTGGAGCAAATCAAATATTGTTATATTGTCCTTAGTGTTTTTAGGTCTTCAAAAATATTGTATCCAATTTTGTTTTATTCTAAATATTTATCATCTTGTGGGGTTTTAGAATTTTTATTGGGTTGATATGATATGATAGTACCTTAGGCAAAAATATATTATTGTTAGCATTCCATCAAGTGGGACTTGAGCATTTTTGGGAGGAGTCAATGTTTTTAATGGTGTTTGTAATTTACCCCTCAATATGTACTTATTTCCCCTTTAGAATTATTTAAATTCATGAATTTCATCTAAGTTTCCTTTAGTCTCATTTTCACTCGTATATGATAATTCATAAGTTTTCAAAACTAAATTGGTACCTAGATTCCCTCTGCTTTGATTTGAGTTAATCTTAGATGCAATCATGGTCTCAAGATTATCCATTTCTTTATGAAAAATATTTGAGGATAATATAAAATCAACATAATCATTTTCATTATGATATGATATGTTATGTAGCCTACACCAAGTTGGAAATTTCAAATCAGCTAATTTATATAGTTTAAAGAATTCTTATTGGCATGGTCTATGTTGTAAAGAGGACTAGGCACATTACCATTTTTTGGCTTAGTATTCCATGGATGATTATTTTTTTCAAAGTTAAAATTTTTTGTTTTATGGAGGGTTTTTTGTGGTATGATTATGATGTTGATGGGATTATCTCTATAAATCAACCATATAATTAGTCAATCATTGAGCCATTTGCTATAAATTTGTGACTTCTAGGTTCACATTAACATTCTAGTTATTTCCCACTTATAAACATGTGTTAACCATAGTTATCATAGAATTTATAAATATGGGTATAGTAGATTTCATTTAGTAATTGGTAGTGTCAACATGAATTTTATTGTCTAAAAATAAGGGATCTACTTGTTGGTTTATTTAGAATAACATAACCATTTGTGTTAATCATAGCATCAATGTTATTATAGGCTACTAGGATAATTTGATTATTATTTTCCTAATGTAACACATGATTTGGAGGAAAAAGATTGATTTGTGGGCATATAATTCAAGCAAATTTGGTTATAAATCTTATTATGACTTGAATACATAACACCTAGGATTTTGTTCATTAGTGGTGTATTGTGCATAAATGCTTGATTTATCATGGGGATTTGGTTATATTCACCCAGTTGTCCTAATGATGACAATGGACCAAGCTCATACCCTTGCAGTATAATTTTTTTTCAATTGTAATGAATTGTTGGTATACTAGAGATAAGGACACAAGTGTTATGGGAGTCCTTTAGACAAACATGGAGGTCATGGGTCCAAAGCTCTCTAGTAGGTTTGTATAATATTCACCTCTATTTACATGTGGGGGTATTTCAAATACTTGTATAGCTGATTGTTTAAATATTTTTGGGTTATGGGGTGTTAAGGGTTAATGGGTTAGAATAGCCTATGCACAAGAATAAATAAAACTATTATAGAGAAAGCTAATTAATTAAAAACTTTGATAAATGAATATTATAAATTAAAGTACTAAGTTATGATAAATATATAAATTACCCTCAACACAATATTTTGCTTTCATAAACATGAAGAAGAGATAATACTTATCTTATCTATAATGTGCAGGTAGATCTGACAAGTACATAGTTTAAAATGGGTAGAGACAAGATCAAGATCTAGTCATTAGAATCTATAATGATTATTTGTGAAGGCCTGGATACTTGTATCAGCCTTGGGACACTTATGTTGACACTTTTATCATGATCTAGATATAATTTTCCTATATAGAATATTAAATTTATTATGAAGTGGCAACTTGTAGCTTTCTAAGTTTTTTATTGCCTTTCTATTTATGTCTTTTATTTATGCATATAGGTTTTTAATGATTGTATATGGATCAAACCCTAACTCTTCACCTTATGTCTTTATACCTTACCAAAAATGGGTTAGTAGGATCATGGTGTCAATTTGACTTTAATGACCCCTTTTTCAATGAGTGTTTCCTATATAGCCAATACTCTAAGGAGGTCATCAAACTTATGTAGTTTTCCCCTAGGTGTTGGCTTGTTGTGTATAAGGATGAAATATAGTATATGTATAGGCATACAATTATTTATCTTATAGCTTGAGAAATACTTCTCATGGGTTATTCATCGAGTACTTCAACCCAAAAATATGACTATTCTTATGATTGATATAAAAATATGGAAGAATAGGTGTTTGCTTGGTATTTGATATATGAATAATGATCAGGCTTAGATTTTTATTTATACCACACTTTTTGAAAATATCTCATGGTAGGGTTTAATAAGACAAATGGGTCAACCCATAGGATTTGAAATATTTGAAATTAGATGAATATTGATAATTAGACACTTGATAAGAATCTGGACACTTGCATTGATGTAAGTGTTTGATAGGCTAGGAAGTTTTTGAGGATCTAAAACTGAGATTAAAGGATATGTATCATATTTTAGGATTTATGTACAATGTAGGAGATCTGGGTCATCAAAAATGATAGGGTCAAACCATAAGATAAATAATTAAGCACATTTAGATAGTGAATGTGAGTCTTTTGATAACATGAAGGTCTAAAACTAAAGGGTAGAGCTATGTTAGGTATTTTTAAAGTATACAACACTAAGATGATATATTAATCAGATTTAAGTACCTAAATTCCCCCCCCCCCCACTTAATCTAATAATGTATAAAGATGAAATTACTAGGTTAAAGGAAATAAATGCATACTTGGGCATGTATAACACACATTTCCTTTGCTTGAGCTAACATTGAGTGTTTTACTAGTGTATGACCTATAACCAAGAGCATGTTACAATATATAATCTAAATTTTGATATAATTTAAATATTTTAAAATAAAGAGAGCAATGAAGGAGTAAACATGTTAGTTGATGCAACTATGTTTCCCCTTGGTACTTTGACTTGGTAAAGATGCTTCCTTATGAAGTAGTGGAGCTGAGAGAGGTTAAAAATTAAACCTTTGATATTTTAAGAGGGATATTAGAAGGTAATTATGCCCCCAATCTAGTGCAAGGGTGAGTTGTGACATGACCATTGAGATCATTGAAACTCAATAGCATAACTCAAGTGATGGTACAATAAAATCCAAGTTAAGTGGTAAAACTAACTCAACCTATAAAATAGAATTAGTGTTGGGTCATTGAGGGCATCTAATCTCAACCACATATTTAAATGGAGCTAACTATTGTAGACAAAAAAGGATAAAAATGGTGTTTCCTAGTGAAAATGATGTTTCTTTGTAAAGTATTGGTGTTTATTAGTAAATATGTTTGTGTTATGAATAGCCTAATGTTAGTGTTCACATTATGGTTAATGTGTTTGTAATATTATTATAATTTATTATGTAACTCATTATTAATATAGTGTGATAGGTAATATAGTGAGTGAACACAACTCATGTTGTTATTCTAGGTGTGAGTAAGAATAGGTGTGTGTGAGAGAATAAAGGATGAAAGATAAGTGGAGGGAATATTTTGAAGGATAAGCCTTGATTCCTATTTCATATGATCAAGCATTTATATAAATACCTCTCAAATAATTTAATAATATCATCCTGAGCAAATTATATAAATGGTTTAATATTGTGTCTTTTGTTAGTTTTTTATATATTTATGTTTGAAAAATATAAAATAGAAATATCATCTGGTATCAAATCAGTTTGGTCATTAGATATGAGAGTCATTTTCAAGTAAAATAGCCATGTGGAAAGTCTATGTGATCGACTATTTTTATAGACTTTGTCATGTAAATTTTATTCTATTATATTATGCATGTTGTATACTAGTCTTCATTTTGTGATTGACTGTTTGATGTCTCCATACCATGGATAGCATTTTGATCTTAAAAATTGCTCACAACTAGTGGAAGTAAGTAGTCTTGTAGAAAATTAGATATTTATATATTTAGAATTACATTAAATAAATATCAATTTTAGATTAGTCTATGTTGATTCATATCAGTAGAGTTACAAATCTAGCTATTATACATGTTATTTTATGTGTCAAATTTTGGTAGAGATATCAACCAAAAATTATCTTGCAAGTTGTGTAATTTTGATCAATGACATCATAGTTGGAGTTAAAATATTTATTTATGAATGTATTCTCTTTTTAAATGATTTTCCCTAGATTTTAAAGCTTGGCTTTCCTTAGATCACACATCTTTTGGCTATTCATGCATTCTCAGTGAATGTGGATCCTTCATTGACATCAACTCACTCTAAATCCACTTAGATATTTTCCCATATCATTGCACAATTTTTTAAGGCAAGATACCTTAGATGATTTGTATCTAGCTAGTAATTTCAAATTCATTTATTTTAATTTTTGTGCCACTGTGAATTGGATATTTCCTATGCTATCTATTTGTATTGGATTGACATTCTCAACATTGTGAATTTCAAAGTGAGCAAGATGTGAGTTGTAGATGCTTGCCACCATGTATGGTTCAAAATTTGATATCTCATGCATTGGTCAACCTCTATGTAAGCCATGTGTCAAAATTACATGCATTTAGATTAGAAAAAGTCTTTAGTTATAATTATTCATCTTATTATTAAGTCATTGATATATGCAAAAGGTTTAGGTATGGTTTGGTTCTTAATTGTTTTTAATTTAAAAAGTAATTTTTATTACTTTTTGAATATAGTTATCATTAAGTCCAATTTATAAAACCAAATTTATTAAAATAATCAAGTTGGATTATGTCTTTCATACTTTTTTCAAAGTTCATAGATTTAAAAATTAGTTTTATAAGTTTTAGGTCCATTATAAAATTTATAGACATATAAGTGTTTATGTTTAGATTCATTTCTCAAATTTTCAAAAATATGTTTGTAAATATTCAAAAATGAGTAAAAAATTAAAATTCATTTTTTGGTCAATAAATAATTTTTAGTCATATTATCAAGAGTTCAATTTTTTAAGGTTTTTTTAGGTCATATAGTGTCATCATCAAATTTGTAAAAATAAAAACAAATTGCATCATAGATGCATTATTTCTTGTATGTGACATTCAAATTATGGGGTGCTTTATCCTAAAATTCATCATATAACTGAGAATCATCAACACATGTGCTAATTAAGTAGATTCATAAACTGAAGGATGAAGGAAATAGAGGCTGGGGGTTTTAGATCCTCTTGCCAGTCACCAATGATAGGGCCCAAATGACTTGATGACATCTTTTGTGTGGTGTGATTTTTTCTATTATGTGTTTACAAATAAAGAACAAAAGTACATTCTTATTCAAATATTGAAATAATTAAGATTCTATCTTTATATTTCCCCTTTAAGTAAAGATAGTGATGAGTAATAAAATAATGTTGTGGCATTATGTAGGTAATTGGTAAACTGAATGTAAAACCATTCGTTGTTTGTAGGTTATTGGTAAATTGAGTGTAAAACCATCTATTATGTTTAGGTTGGTGTTAAATTAAGTTTAAAACCATCTGATGTTTTTAGTTTAGTGGTAAACCAAATGTGAAACCATCTAATGTTTGTATGTTGGTGGTTATCCAATCAAAAAACTACCATTTAGTTTTGGTGAAAGTTAAAGTATAGGATAATGTCTTCCCCATATTCACACTAAGGGGGGAAATGTTAGAAATAGACTAACATTATTTATCACATTAAATTTAATGTGTTTCTAATATTATTATGAGTTTAGTGTGATAGGTAATATAGTGAGTGAGTTGTAAATAGAACTCACATAGCTATTTTATGTGTGAGTAAGAATAGGTGTGTGTGAGAGAATAATAGATGAAATATATGTGGAGAGATTACTATGAAGGATAAAACTTGATATCTACTTCATAGGATCAAGTATTTGTATAAATACCTCTCAAATTAATTTTTTATATCATCTTGAGAAAATTATATAAATGGTTTAATATTGTGTTTTTTGTGAGTTTTTATAAATTTATATTTGTAAAATATAAACCAAAAATGTTAGTTTAAATAAGTTTGAATATGTATTTTCAATTTTTGATTAAATTTCATGGCATATGAAACTCTAATGTGTCTCAAGCTAAAGTATCCATCAAAATTTAACCCTTAGTTTGTAGTTGTGTATAATATTTAGCACAAATTTGAGAAACTTTGTCCCAAATTTGTAAAAATTGATAAAATGTATAGGATTATGGCCCAAGTGTATATTTGACAAATGTAAACCATAATGAAACTATATCAATTATTATAATTGTATAAGTGTGGAGGTCAAGTCTCTATGACATGCCTCCACTAATATGCCCTACCTTTTGAGATGAGGGAATGGAATCTGGTAGTTACCTTACTTAAAAAAGATAAGATAACTATATAATTTGTGTATGAATCGTGTAAAATATCAAATTATCATGTATAATTAAATATAATAATTAAAATTGTAGTATGTGATCACAATAAGCCCTAAGATGCATGATATAGATCATAGCAATGTCTAGAAAGTAATAGTACAAGATCATAAAACAATCAAGCACACACACAAGAGCATTTGATGTCACACAAAAAGGGTTTATGGAGCCCACAAACAAGGGTCATATTCAAATGTCACACACTCAAAGGAATGACATATTAAAATGTCAAAATACCAAAATAAATAAACATAAAATGGCATAGGAGCCAACAAGTAGGGAAAATATTTAAATGTTGTATAAGAAAGATAATAGAAATCAATAAAAAGACACTCAAAGAAGTGACAATGTGAATAAATGAAGTATAAGAAACCAAAATAATCATATCATACTAGTCCTTAGATGTATATGTTAGAAAAAATGTCATGTAACATATCATATATTGTATAATGTGAAAGATGTAAGCATGAGTATAGGAATGTGTAAGAATTATTATATAAGTTCAACATGATAATGGAAAGGTGATCATTACATAATATAACTTGTGTCAATCATGATCAAATAAGGCAAATTCCCCTAACATAATATATCACATGGGATGAGGAAAGGTCCAACATATGTATGTGCAATTATTATGGGTCTGGTGTATTCTTGTATAACACCTAAGTATGTGTGAAACATATGTGTATAGAAATGATATGTTATATAGTAATAAAAAGTAAACACCATAGATGCCCAAGAGATAGTAAACATGTGAATGATGAATATTTTTGTCTTTTTGAATTATTTGAATGTTTTTTATATTTTATTGAATATTTAATTTTTTTGTATTTTCAGAATATTTAAAAAAATAAAAAGGTCTAACATATGATCCCATCTAAGGGATGCTCATGTGTATCTCCAAACTCAAAATATGGTACATCAAATTGGTGATATTTCCAAAGAGAATGTATAGGTGTCATATCTAGATTTTTATTATCTATGGTACTCTATGTATATATCATAGGACTATATGATCATGAAGAAGTAATATAAAGATTATGGGTTCTTGGAACCCATCATTTAGTTCTCTATGGTTTCCTAGGTGCAGTTTTAATTGGAACATGTTTATTTACTCTTAGCAGTTGGGTGGACCATGTAGGTGTAGATGAGGATTTTTTAGAATCCATTACGTATCTCTGGTATAATGATCTCTCTCCCATTATGGGATTTCTATGAAATGTTATTTCCTATTACTTACCTTTTCATGGATGATAAACCTTATTAGGTTTTATAATTATCTATTTGGGAATAAACTTCTCTTATTTGAGTTGATGTTCATATGGAATTCTAGAAACTATGACTACCCTATTGGTATGAATATATTCAATACACCACTACACTGAATTTTATATATCTAGGGTTATACCAATGACATATCAAAGACTCTCATATATGGTATAATTGAAAAGGTAATGACCATATGTGTTGGCCCAACTTGTAAAGGTAAATCAATCTCACTAATAATGTGTTGTGATGTCCCATCAAATACTCTTATTTTTTTTATCAAAGGGCATAAATCATCATGTTTATATCATAAATGTATAAGTAATGTCATGTTACATATGTTCTCATTGGCACTTTTATCAATCATAACACTATGTATATGTTGATGATCCAGGTATGCTCAAATAAATAGTCATCATCTATAATTTCACTATCATCAAATGAAATAGAAGGTACCTAAACCATAGTAGGTATTGTGTGTGCATGAGTGTCAATAATAAAATCTAATTTTTTCCCATGATGTGATGGAGGAGGATGTGCATTATTTTTCATTTTCACTTCTAAACATTTCTTATAATGATATTACAATGGATTGTTAAAAAAAAATTGGTTTTCATGGTCACCAGGTTATGAACCTGAATCCTTTATAAGATCATAAAAGGTGATATGTTGGTTATCAAAAATATCTTGTATCTTATGTTTCAAGTTATAGCATATTTTTGTATAATGTTTAGGCCTTGGTGATAGTTATAATATGCATTAGCATCATATCTTTTTGGTACAGGTAAACTCATTTGAATCATTATGGGAGGAGGGAGAGATATGAGATGACACTCCATAAGCTTATTAATTATGGAATATAAAGAATAAAGTAATCATGTAAATTAAATATTAGGTCATTAGATAAGATGATCTAATTAGGTTGTTATAAAATTTCATTAACCATTGTGGTTGTTTTTATTTTAGGTTTTGTAGGTTTTACCTTGTAACTTGGTTTGATATGAAACTTGGTAGTAGATGTATTCAATGTGTTTGATACATACTTAAGCTTTTTCAATGAAATAAGTTTATTTTTAAAATATTTAAAAATATGGCATAATTAATCAAAAAATTTAAACTTATTAAAAATAATGGACTCATGTAATGGGGAGAGAAAACTTTACTTAAATATTCCTTGAATCTCTTTTTATTACGTTGGATTTGTCATTTTGGTCAACATAATTTTGTATCTCAAAACATATTCATTGATAGGTTCATTAGTTACTTGTATGATCTAGGAATTTGACTCAAGATAGGATGGTTAGTATGGTGTTAGTTCTAAAATGAAAACAAAATGAAAGAAACACACTAATAGCATAACATCTCTAGGCCTAGACACTAGGGAGAGCTTGGTAACAAAAATAAATGATAAACACAATTAAAAAGTAAGGAATAAAACCCAATAATTTCTTCACCTTCCTTGGATGCTCCAAATGCCTTTGTAGTAGTCGCTTGCTCATCTTGTACTCATGAATTCCTTGGCAATGGAAGCTTGTCTACCTCCATCTCTCCTTAGCACCTTTGGATTATGGCTTGGCTTGGCTTGGAATCAATTTGGCATGGTAACACTAATTACTTGAATCTCTTTAATCATTTCTAAATTATAACTTTGCATTCTCAATTCTTTTGAATATATTTGAGTATAATACTTTGCATCAAAAAAAGATTAGAAATTATGTTCATGGCCTCTCTATTTATAATTTTTTGTAAATGTCTAGAATCAACCTAAATCATCCATACTGAGATTAAGATGTGTGGTTAAGGATTAATTAAATTTTTGGAATTAAGTTTATAATTATCCTCATCATGAAATTGGAAAAAGGGGAAATTAAGAGGCATAGGAGGCATGAATCCTAATATTTGTGGCATTTATGGCTTAGGGATGTCTTCCCAAGAAATGAGGTCAGATAATGATGTAAATATTCAATATTAATTTTCAAAAATAATTTTTCAACAAGTTTTCATGTAATTATTGATTAGGCCTTGATTTGGGTTAATTAGCTCTTAAGCATGATTAAGCACTTTGTGCATAAATTACTCAGATTGATAATAATGCCTTGTTATTGGTCTAAAATTTGATTAGATTGGAATTGGAAGTATATGTCAAATGCATTGGAATTTTTATCCTATTTATGATGTTACCAACATTAAATAACAAAGGCATCTATCTTGTGAAAGAGATTTCATAGGAAAGAGCAATCTAGAGCACCCATGTGCAAAATTAGCATTTTGACTCGAATTGATATGATCAAAGTTAGCTAGCCCACAAATTTCATTACCCCATTTAGGGATACCCTAGCTAAAATTGGCATCTGAATATGTTAGTTTCACATCTTTTAGCATGTTTTAGTGTTTTTAAGCCAAATTGTGCATTTTGAGTGGAAATTGGCCAAAATCCTGATTGGAGGTTATCGATGGCCAAATTTAGGTGTCTACATTTTACCCCTATTTGGGAAGGCATTACAAAGCTATAAGAACATAAATGTCTTCTTAAAGAATTAAAAGGTCTTATATGCCTACAATTGTAATGATGATAAATTAACTGTATTATGACCCCTTGAGGGAATAGTTGGCATAAGAAAGTCAGCAAACGGTCCCTCAAAAAGAAAGAAGCGAAGTGAGGAGACCAAAGAAAGGAAAGATGATGGGGTGAAAAACAAAATGAGACTAAAAAATTATTCAAAATCATTGAGAATACAAATGGGATAGTGTGCAATGATTTTCCCAAAGGCAATTATAAACATTGTACCCTGATAGTGGTAATATGGTATGATAACATAATGATTTGCCTAAATGTAGTTATAATCATTTAAAATATGGATCTTGCCTACTTAGGAAAACAAATAAGATAATAACATGCCCTTGTATAGGTAGAAAAAGTAAAGTGGTGACAACACAATGATTTGCCTAAATGCAGTTATAATCATTGAGAAATGCAAGTGGGATGGTGTGCAATGATTTGCCTAAAGGAGGTTATAATCATTGGACCTTGATTATGGAAAACATGATAAAATTGGTCGAGGATGATGATAAATTAACACAAGGGGTAATGATGAATTGGAATAACCTACTAGTAGGGAGATGCTCATCTAAACTAATAAAGGTTGAAATTCTTTTATGATTAATTATGTTGTTTGAGATATGATTAAGATGGGATTGGGATATTGGTGCAGAAGAGATGACACCATTATTGAATAGACTTCTTAAAGCCGAGGTTTGTTGTAGCATGTGTCAGTAGGCATCATGATATAACATCAGGATGACTTGGTCAAAATATGCATAAGGACTGACTTCAAAAATCCAATACTCAATATAACATAATGCACCAATGATAGAAACCATGATGATAATGTAAACATATGAATATGGATGGATTTGAGTATAAGTTTGGGAAAGGAATCACCTAATAAACACATATAAATGAATCAAGGCAATAGTGCTAAAAGCAAACAAATAAGCAAACAAACAAAAAAATAAGTAGAAACAAATAAACAAAGCAATAGAAACCATATAAACATTATCCTAAAAATTAAGTGACAACTTAACAAACAAACAAAATGGGGGAATAAAAGAAAAGGAAGGGGGTGGTTGAGTTGTCTCCATATTCACTAGGCAAGTGGACACTGCCTACATAGTTATATGGATGTAATATCCAATAAAAAACTTTAGGCCAAATGTAGTTCTCCTAGGGAATGGGAAGAATGTGATAACTGAGGAAAACAGACATAATGTATGTGATATAAGAAGAGGAATGGTCTTGAAAAATGGCAAGTGTGTGAGAGAAAAAGGCTAAAAAGGATGAGGAAACTAAGTGACAAGTGATTTTCTTGCAACTTAGTAAGGGTTCCCATAATCCTTAAGGAAAAGAAATGGTTAAATGTTTTTGGTCTTTTCTAACAATTTTACAAATGTTTTTGGAATTTTGTAAGTATCTCAACTCGATCAAGAATGAAAAGACACCAAATGGTTCAATCTCAAAAAATAATGAGAGTATTCAAACTTAGGTTACTCATAAAATGGTGAAAGCATGGCTTAGGTTTCTCATAAAATAATAAGAGTGTGGCTTAGGTTGCTCATAAAATGGTGAGAGCATGGGGAAAAGGGTGACTAAGCTAAACTCAACAAGTATTGATCATTTCCTACATAGTCCCAGAGTAGGACCTCAAGTCATTATAGTTCTACCCTTACAGTGAAGGAAGTCGACTAGTGTAGCAGTCAATTCAAACAAAGTAGGCACAATTGGTAAAAAGGCATAGTATGACACAAGAAGTGTTAAGTTGGTATGTCAAGGATTAATGTTTCCCCTAGCTTTCCCATAGGTGGTCATAACTAGGACAAAACAACATAGATCAATGGTACTAATTTTTGCAAAAATGGTATTAATTAGTAGCAAGACTTGTGGTAAGAAAAGAATAAAAAATGAAGGATGCAATTATTGAAACTTCTATCATGCTATCCCAAAATATGATATCTATTTGAAGTACTTGAAATAACTGATGAAATTGATTAGATGCCTTGATGTTGAAATTGCATAATGAATGACAAAAATAAAGGTTAAATAAGCTAGGCTTTAGAACACACTGGGTCGGTAAGATAAAAGTAGAAAGTGGATACAGTGAAGAGGATGGATAAGGATGGTATTTATATAAAGAAGAATAGTGATAAAATGACATAACTAAAATGTTCCTTATAGACAATACACCTTAACACTCAAGCATAGTACCACTTGAGATTAATAATATTAATTAGCTCTAGAAGGTCATCTCTATCTGGTGTGGCAATCTTGTATATTCCTGATCCATAATCTATAGTAATGATGAAAGGCCCTATCTAGTTTGGTTTGAATTTCCATTTATGTTTCTTCTCAGCCATGGTATTCTTTTGGTTTTATTTAAGAATAAGATCACCAAGTTTAAATGTTCTATACTTAACATGTTGATTATAGTGTCTTTTGAATCAGTTTTGATATGCTTGAATATTATTGAGTGCGGTCATGTATTTCTCATCAAGTAGGTCTAGCTCTTGTAGGCAAGCTACTCAATAGTCATAATCATCTAGGACATGCTTTAAAGAGATGTTTATTGAAGTAAATTCAACCTCAATGGGAAGGATGGCTTTAGTACCATAAATGAGTATGGAGTGGCTCATATGGGGGTATGATGATTGGTATGGTATGCCCAAAGGGTAAGGAATATCTAGAAGTGCCAATCATAACTGGCATCATTGACAATATATTTGAGAATATTTACAATGGTTTTGTTGGATGCCTTGACTTGGCCATTAATTTGAGGGTAATATGCTGTAGAAAAATGTTGTGTGATGTTATATTTAGTACATAACTAGTCTACAACCTTATTCTTGAATGATCTTCCATTATCAAATATAATGTCATTGGGGATACCGTAGTGACAAATGAGGTGGTTGAAAATGAATTTAGAAATTTGCTTTCCAGTCACATAAGTGAGGGGTATAGATTCAACCCACTTAATTAAATATTCATTGGTGGTAAGGATATGTTTATGGCCATCAGATGAAGTGGAGTTAATTTTCCTAATGAGGTCAACTCCCCATGTAGAAAATGGCCATGGCATCAACATTAGTTTTAGAGTTTTTGCTAGGACATGAATCAGATTAGCACGTTATTGACATTTGTCATACTTTTTTAAATATGCAGTGGCATCTACATCTATTATGAGCCAATAATAACTAGTACACAAAATCTTTTTGGATAGGACTACACTGCTAGAATGAGCTCCACATACTCTTTTGTGACCTTCTCTTAATGATAGTGTAGACTATATTGAAATTAAACAATGAAGCAGAGTTCCATCAAAACTATGATGGTAAAGGGTGGATCCAAGTAAAGTATAATGAGTGGAGTGATGAATGAAGGGTTTGGTTTGTTTTTGAGATAGGCTAGGTGGTATAGCTTGCCCATAAAGGTAATTTTAAAGGCCTGAGTACCAGATAGAATTACGACCAACAATATCACAAATCATGGCAATGGTTGAAGGTTCATGAGCTGGTGCTGACAAATTCTCAATGAGGAACTAATATTCTCTAGTTTTATCTATTTATTGAATTAGAGAGACAATAGTAGCCATAGCATTTGTAGTTTTTTTACTAGCCCTTGGTATGTGCTCAAACTAAATATTTACAATTTATCACTTAACAGTGTCGACCATGACTTTATATGGAACCAACTTGTCATCTTTGGTCTAAAAATGATTTGTGACCTGATTGATGATTAACTGAGAATCACCATAAACTTGAAGATGAGATGTATTATAATGCACTACTTTTTGAAGTCCTAAAATAAGTGTTTCATACTTGGCTATGTTGTTTGTACAAGGAAAGTTGATTCTAAATGATTTAGGGATTAGATCCCCATGTGGTGTAATAAACAATAGGCCTACCCCTAATCTATGTGTAGTAAATGAACCATCAAAATACAACTTCCAAGGATACTCCTCAAGGGTGTGTTAATGATGCTCATTATGGATTCATCAATAAATTGAAATGTGAGTGGTTGTGTGTCTATGAGAGGTGCTTTCATAAGTTGATTTGCAAGAAGTTGTCCCTTGATTGTCTTCTAATTGACATACTTTATGTCAAACTCACTGAGAAGCATGATCCATTTAGCCATTCTACCTTGTAAAGCTATTTTAGATAGTAGATAATTAAGTGGATCTACTTTTGAAATGACCATGGTCTTATTATTCAACATGTAATGACATAGTTTCTAAGTTGTGAAGACCATGGCTAGACAAGATTTTTCAATAGGTGGATAGTTATGTTCATATGTAACCAAGGTATGGCTCAAGTAATATATAGTGTGATCCTTTTCTTTGTCATCATGTTGAGCCAAGGGTGCCCCTAGATCATGATCAGTAGCTGATAGGTATAACAAAAATGGCTTTCCTAGCATAAAAGGTAATAAAATAGGTGGATTAACAAAATAGTCTTTGAGTTATTGAAAATCTATTTGGAAGTGATCATCCCAGTGAAATATAAATCCCTTATTTAAAAGGTTTGTAAATGGATGACACTTGTCTACTAACTAAGAGATGAAGCTTCAGATTGACTAGATCTTACCCTGCAAACTATGAAGTTGCTTTAAATTGGTTGGTGGTAACATCTTAGTTATAACATGAACTTTAGCCAAATCAACTTTAATACCTCTATGAGACATGATGAAGCCAATTAATTTACGTAAATTTACACCAAACACACATTTATTTAGATTGAGTCTAACTTTTTACTCTCATACTCTTTCAAATATCTTACGCAGCACTACTAGATGGTTGGCCCTAGTTTTGAGTTTTCCTAATATGTCATCAACATAGTCTTCAACAATATCATACATCATATCATGGAATATGATAGTCATGGCCCTTTGATATGTAGCTATAGTATTCTTAAGGTCAAATGGCATTACTTGATAATAAAATGTTCCCCATAGAGTGGTGAATGTTATTTTATGTTGGTCTTTCAGTGTTATTCTGATCTAGTTATATCTTAAAAATCCATCCATGAGTGAAAGTATTTCATAACCATCCATGGAGTCAATGATCATGTCGATATTAGGTAAGGGAAAATCATCTTTAGGAAAAGCTTTGTTGATGTCTCAAAAATTAGTATAGATTTTGATCCCTTTAGGATTTTTACTAATAGGTACCACATTAGAGATCCATTCTAAGTAGTTAATGGATTGGATACATCCTACTTCTAAGAGTTTTTCCAACTCTTTCTTTACCAACATAGCAATGTGAGGATTCATCTTACATAGCTTTTGTTTTACTAGTTTAGCATCAGAATTAATCACAAGATGGTACACAACCAAGGTAGGGTATGAACCTGACATGCCAGAATAGGCCCATGCAAAGATATCTACAAATTATCTAAACATAGTTATAAATATGTCATGTTCCTCCTCAGTCAGGGATGCTCCTAATTTTATCCATTTTAGGTTTGATAGAGTCTTGATATTTACCTCTATTTTATCTTTGACTATAATGGTTGAACCATCTTCTAAGATATTAGGCAGTGACTTAAACTATTGAACTATGTCAAGGTCCTCTATTAGGACTTGCTCTTTAACTTCTCCTAGGCATGATGAATCTGAGTCCCCTAATGAGAGATCTAACCATGTGACAAAAATAGTCATAAATCTTTAAGAATTTTATCAAATACTTATTTCTCAAAGTTTAACTCTGATCCATAGGCAAGTTCATCATTGGTGGTCTCCTGGTCTAAATTCGAAGAAGAATAAACACCCCCATCTAATGGTGCCTAAAATAGGTTTTCACCACTAGATTGGCCTTTATCTTTACTTTTTCCCTAGTCAAAAAGTGCCTCAAAGAGGTTTTCACTTTGGGACCTCAATGTTTTACTTATTTGTTTTTGGATAAGGGTGCTCACTCGCTCTCCAAAATAGGCTACAAGATCCAATGTTATTTAGAACCCTGATTTGTGATCTCACAACATAACATTATCTCTAAGGCCTAAAAAGTCATAGAATGACTCATCATTTTGGATCTCATCAATTGGCAGACTAGATTCTTATTGGTTTTAATCTATTAGTTGGGGATAATATATGGAAAATGGTTATGATGAATGGCCAAGGTAAGGGTACAAATGACATTATTATCAAATAGGCTGGTTTTAGCTAGGTCATCAAAGGTGAGACTATGATCAAACTCTGCTTCATTGTCAGCATCATCATTACTAGTTACTAGTGATGGAGTTTGAATAAGATATGTGGGGTCACCCCTAGGTGGTTTAAATCCAAGTTCATAAGGTATTTCATACTTAGTCATAGAAATTAGCTCGATGGTTCCTTGTTGATTTAATCTAAGGCCTCTTCCTTCATAATTGTGATGCTCCATGATCCTATTAGGAATAGGATACTTGGAATTTTTATATAAATCATCTTGGTTTTCATTATATAACCATGATTCATCCCCTTCAAGAGGGTCAGGTCATAGGCCAGATGCTGGTACAAATGTGACAAGTCCCTTATCTTTTTTTTTTATTGTCAATGCATATCTGGGGTGACTTTAGGTTTCCCAAATGTTTTCAAATTATAAGGAATATTAGTAATATGAAATGTATCATGGGTCACATACTCTCTCGATCCATTATATAAAATGGTGAAATGATTAGAAGCTTTAGGATGTGTCATGTGGGAAAGGGAATCCAAGGTATTAAGATCTATGTTATTATCTAGTGAAACATCAATAAGTATAGCTTTTCCTTTACCTTTCTTAGAACTTGGATTCATATCATAATGATAATTATATCTTTGAAATTTGGCCTCAAGATGCTTGTAATGCTAATATGGGTGTAAATCTCCTAGAATATTCACTTCCATCACTGAGTGGGAAAACTTGGTTTATTGGTACAACATTGATGGGACTACATGAATCTCATGTAACCAAGGCCTACCTAGAATCATGTTGTATGATAACTCAAGATCAAGCACATGAAAAAGTGTATCATGGGTCAAATGCCCAATGATAACTGGAAAACTAATGGTGCCTTGTGATTCTCTTTCTTGATTATCATAAGCTTTGATGGTTATTATTTCTAGCTGGAGATCTGCCATTATATACCCAAGAAGCTTGATGAGCTTTAGAGACACTATGTTGAGGCTAGATCTATTGTCTATAAGGACAAATTTCACTTTATGCCATATAATACAAACTTCTATGTAAAATGGGTTATTATGGAGTGGGCCAAGAGAAGACATATATCTTTGGTTGTATGTGACTTGTTGGGTTGGAGCTAGGTGTCTAACCAAAGCTTGAAATTTATTAAGGGATATGGTCAAAAAATCATTCAAGATGTTTATTTGGATTATTGACATCCATATAAAATCTAAAATAGAAATTTGTGATGGTGTTTTTTGCAATTGTTCCACAATATCAAACTTCTTGTCTTGGTCAGTAGTGAATGGTTTATTCTAAGGTTGAATGGTTGGTTGGATGATAGGAAAAGTGGCAAATTGTTATGGGCCTGGGATAGTAATCTTTGACCTTTAATTTTTGATTTCACAAATGAGATTAAATACTAAACCATTGTTTATAACTGATGTTAGGAATGGTGTGGGACCAAATAGGACAAGTCTCGGTTGCCAGTGTACTTGTATGTGGTCACATGGTAAGGATAAGTTGTCGATATTAGGTCTAAAAGGGGAAGTCATAATTTTTTGGTTTATATGTATGCATTATTAGGTCAAATAAGGATTATCCATGTAATTTTATTGAATGTTATTGTTTAGAAATGATCTAGACTGATTAGTGTTTGGTCTAGGATTAATGGAGATGGTATTAATGCTACCCCCTACAATATGACCTATAACCCTGTTGTAGTCATGTGAAACTGCATGGTAGGTTTGTTGGTTGTTACCATTCTAACATTAGTTTTGTCTATTGTTCTGTCATTTTGGGTTGTATTACTAATTGTGTTGATTCTACTAGTTTAGCATTTGATTTTGATACTATTGATTTTACTACTGCACTGGCCATTGTTGTTGTTGATTGTTCTACTATTATTGATTGTTATGTCAAGGAAAGGGGTTTTGATAGATCCCAAGATTCTGATTAGAATTGGAAGCACCATTATCCCATTTTATCTCCCCATTCTCCAACATATTCTCAATTAAATTCTTTATTGGACACATCATCATAGATTATGCCCATTGACCTGATGGTAGTCATAGAATTTGTTTTCATGGTACCAATCAGGATAAGGAATCCCTTGAAAATAATGCTTTGGTATAAGCCAACCAATTAGATTAGTGGTATAAATCTTTTGAAATATATAATTATTAGGTTTTATTAGGTCACTAAATATATGACGTGCAGGCATGGTTCTTCTAAGAGGAGAGGTTTGCAATGATAATGACTACTGTATTTGTTGTGCAAGTTTTGGTTGTTGTGCTTACAGCACTAGTTGAGTATAAGTAAGTTGAAAATGTGGTGCAGACGATGTTTGCACCATTTTCAAATGATAATATTCAATTACTCCATTTCCCACAACATTTTTATTGTAGTTGAATTGCTTCAGTCTTTTTTGGTTATTGGTCTGTGCCAGTTGTAATGCTTATGCTTAGATGGGATGTTGGTCATTTCCCTAATTGGTACCTTGATTTTGATTAGTTGAATTAAGCTTGATGACTCCTTTATTAATGATTTCCCTCTCTATCTACAAACATTTATCAATGATCTCCTTAAACATATGTGCATATTGTAGTTCCAAATGATAAACTATCTCACAATGCAAATTTTTGGTAAACATAGTGGCTAATTATTTATCTAATAAACTATGGGTGAAATGACTTGTAAGGGCTCTCCACCACTATAAATAACTTTCAAAACTCTCAACATTTTTTTTATTTGCTTTCATTAAGTCCACTAATGAAATCTCATGCTCAAGATAATAGGAAAAGTATTGTATAAACTTATCAAAAAGATCATCAAAATCCATTACTAAATTTTTGGGCAATTTCAAAAACCACTCCAAGGCTTGTCTAGCCAAGCTTCTTGAAAATAAAAATAAAAGCTATATGTCACTATATGCCACTAGTTGACATGTAATGAAGAATTTGATCAAATTATCCTTAGGGTCACCTTTCCTTTTATATTTATCAAATTTTGGTGGTTCATATCCTGGAGGAAATGGTATCTCTAAATATTCCATGTTGAATGGATAGGAACATACATCATCCAATTTTAAATTTTTAGTTTGTTTACCATCTTGAATGGTAGAAATTACATCCTTCATCTATTTCAATTCTTGGGATAAGAAACTAGAAGGAATATTGGTTTGAGGGAGAATTTGGGTTTGGATAGATGGTTGAGAGGTCATAAGTGGAACACTTTGACCAAGGTATGATGGAGCTACCTATTTGGGTACATTGGCTTGGTTTAGGAATGGACCAAGAATATGCATACATAGATTAGGATGTACTTGAAATTATACACTTGGTTGTGTGATATTCTATTTTAGGTTGGTGATAAAGGTTTAAATTGGAAGATTTTGTGGTTGGGATGAAGGGATATAACTATACTATGCCTATTTTGGTTGAAAAGGGACACGCTACTAACTAATCAAACCTTGTTGTTGAGTGGAAATCTAAGGACCAAGACCCTATCTCTAGATTTGTGGCATATTTTAAACCAATGGTTGTCTAGTAAGTACTTGAGAAACATGGGGACCTCCTTGTTACATGAATCTTTGTGAGGAAGTGAAAGTGGGTTGTAGATTCAACATCTGTCATTGACAAATATTTGCATGTTGTTGACTAGTCATTGCTTGGTTTCTTTTATGACTAAAAAGGTATGTTCATCATTACCTGGTAAGGTGGAACATTTGTTTCCCTTGATTGAGGTGGTAATGTATTTATCCTCTATTGCATTGATATACTAGATTATGCCTATTATTATGGAATACTACTCATTACTTGTTGAGGAGGAGTAAGATTCATCACATTCTATCATTGAGGCATGATATTGGCCATTATTTGATTACCTTATCCCATAAGTTGTACATTTGAGGAAGCAGTCAGTTGAGGTTAGGGTGTAAAAACTCCCACTCCCTAGTATGATGACCTATTCATAGGATTAACTATAGGTACATGTTATTACCTAGTTTTTTGTGCATTAGTACCACTTTGATCAAGATTGGATGTCATTTTCACATTGTCTACTATGTTTGGCTCACTATTCAGTGCAGAGGCTAAAGAGTCTTTAATAACAGGCATATGCATCAAGTTATCTATTGAAATGGTTTGTATAAATGGGTCTAAATTTGGATTATCTTGTCTAGTTAACTCTATCAATACTCCTGTTGAAGGAACTAGGTCAATGAGAGGCTTACTTACCATGTTCATCTGATTGAAATCATGTGTTAGATTCAGATATGTTTGATATGCTATTTTTATTTGGTTAAAGTGCTCTTCCATGATGTTTTTGCCTCAATTAGATATATTAAGATCTTGGTATGTTGTTTGGACTAGAACCATAGGATTGATAAAAGAAACCTATTGATTGTAAATGATATTTTGGGGCACTCTTACAAAACTTGGTAAATTTTCATGGGGGAAGTCTACTGGAAACTTAGCCCCTACCTCAATGGATCTAACCAAAATCTCATCTTTATTCTCTAACAAATGTCAATCAAACAAAAAAAGATTATACGTGGAAGCTATATTAATATAATATGACTATTGAAGTATTGGTTCATCCACTAAAAGTATTATAGCTAGGTATTACATGGTTTACTCTTGGTCTTATTTTGAATAAGGCGGTGTGTTAACCAGATAGTTGGCCAATGGATCTTGGCTTTGTGATCCTGATTGAGTATTATAAGAGGGATAATAATCCAAATCATAAGTAATATTATTTTCATAGGGGTCTTTCACCTTTTCTTCCTATGCAACCACATTATTAATCCTTGGATTGTACATGAGCCTACTATGAGTGTAGGAATGCATGTTGGGATCCATAATAAATGTTTTGTGATAAAAGGTAAAAGAGTTATACAAACTCTAAAAAGGATAATGTATAAAATAGATGATGTTTCAACTTGGTTTAGATTTGTTAAAAGGATCAATAGGTTTATGCAAAGGTTTGTGAGGAAACAAGCTAGTGTGAAGCACCTAAAGTTTCACTATTCACACAAAGATAAGCAAGTAAATGGTCCTAAAAATCAAAATTCCAAAATCTAAGGTTAAAGTTTTTCAAATTAGTCTAATCTAGGAATTTAAATTTTTTTTAGGTCTTTTAGCAAAATGTGGCATCAAAATCTAGGCTCAAACAAGGCATGTGCTAGGACTCTTGGCCAAATGATGTCAAAATCTAGAACTTGAAATATATGAAAGTTTTAATCTAATAGATTTGAAACACTTCTAAAAGACACTGGGCATTTAATTCTTGGACATGAACTTCATCAACTAAGTATAAGGTATGAAACAAAAGACACTTTATAAGTAGTTTATTTTCTCACAAAAAATGGTATAAAACTTGGTTCTTTTGATAAACAAGCTAAACAAAGGTGATTAGTATAATTGTGCTTTAGACAAACGATCACAAAAAGTATACTCAGATTTCTCTGAAAATGTAAGAGCAAATTTGAAACTCTATGCAAGAAGGTCTATGAAATAATATTTTAACTGTTTTGGGTAGTGTAATGATGTTATACTACCCAAAAATGTGTGATAAAAAGGTTTGTTTCAAAAACTCTCTAAGGCAAAGATGTTTTCCTACAATTTTGATAGCATAACACTACCTTTATTAACTCAAAATATTGTGGTGAATAGTGTTGATGATTTAAAATTATGCTTGATTCTAATCAAAAACAATGGGAAGTTTCAAGATATGGGACTTGCGTCTTGAAACAACCTCCATATTTTAGAGAAGCTAGTTCTTCTTTAAATTGAGTATATACTAGGAAAAGGGATAGGAATTTAAATCAGAAACATAATGCAAGAAAGAAAATCTAATATATGGTGATGCACCTGAATGTAATTCAACCTTAATCCTAAGCACAGTGAGACTATATGTATGATTCATTTACATGTAATAGCAAACAAGTGCATGATCAATGTAAAAGATGGAAACAATAGAAATAGAGGCTCACAGCATAGACTACTTTTGCAGTGATATAGAAAATGTCAAAAAAGGCATAGGGTTCAATCTTCTTATTTGAATTTTCTAGTCACATAAGAGGCACAAAAACACGTACAATTATGTAAACCTTCCAACTCAAGAAAATGAGACAAAAGCAAATGACATTCCCAATCACAGCGCTAGAAAGTCTACAGCCTAGACTAATTTTACAAATGACACAGATAATATCAACAAAGGCATAGGGTTCAATCTTCTTATTTTAATTTTCCAATCACATAAGAGGCATAGAAACACATACAGTTATGTAAACCTTCCAACTCAAGAAAATGAGATAAAAGCATATGATATTACTTAGCCATAGCTCTAGAAAGTCTAAACTTGTTACAATAATTCTCTCTCAAAAATTCTCTCTGATCATGGATGATTTTTCCACTTGGTGATCTTTGCACCCTTATTTATAGCCTCAGATTCACTCTAGATTATCTACTTGTTCCCAATCTAATGGCCCAAATGAAATCTATCCCTAACTGAACGTGTATAATAGAAGATATCTTATAGATTCTGAAATGCTTCATCTTTTTGTAGTTCATTGGCTGTAACAGATTGCAAGACGCTCCCTTCTCTTAAATTCTAAGTAACACTTAGCCAATTCCTTGAAAATCTTTCTACTACTTAGGAGACACTAGAGGATGACACTTGGCATGTTTCACAGTAACTATCAAAGACATGTCGTACTTTCTGCATAGCTTATACTCTTTTGTGTCTTTGCTCAGGGGTGTTCTGCCTTTGACACTTGTTGCAATTTGCTTTCTCAAAACTTCAATAGCTTAACAGAAATAAGATGCACTGCATCTCTTACTCAAGCAACTTTGAAAAGGGGCATAGGGATAGGTGGCAATCTTTGCTTGCTTCAACTTAGGACATGTGGCAATCTCCACTGCTCTTTAGCTACACTGTGGAAATGTTCAAGACACATGTTAGGCTCCTATAAATGGTGACACTTGGCAGCTTCCGTAGACTTTTAGAAATAAAACTTGGGACCCACCACAGTCTTTATTCAGTAATGAAACACAAAGAAGATCTTTCAAATGGTGACACATGGTAGCTTTCACTACTTCTGGGAAGATACGTGGCATCTTCCGTTGCTTCTGTGAAGATATGTGGTGTCTTTCGCTACTTCTGGGAATGGAGTAGAAAAGGCTCGGTAGATGACACTTGGTAGCCTCCACTTGAATGGTTTGGTTGTGCCTTACTACCTTCTAAAAGGTCACTTGACCCTTTGGTTTTTTGGGACACTCCTTTAAACTTCCAAATTATACTAAGCCATTGAACCAACCGATTGAACCAAAAATGGTTCACTAGTTCAACATTGCATGCCATTTACACATGAATTGAGGCATTGAACTAAAAATATTGAACCAAGGCTTTAAACCAAAAAAATTTTGGATGCTGACACGTGGTGACTTTTGCTCTTGCCACTTGGTGCTTTCTGCCTGATCTCGATACTTATCTTTTTGAAACCTTCCACTACAAAGAGATAAAATGTGGGGGCTGATATGTAACTGCGGATGCTGACACTTGGTGCATTCTGCTGAGCTATTATGAGACACATGGCACATTTTGACTAACTTATAGAAAGTATGAAAGGTGCCTCAAATTATGACACTTGGTGATTTTTCTTGAGAAAGGATGCCTTGGACGATGACACTTGTCAGTCTCCACTTGATTTCAACACTTAGGCAAAAATGAATCAAAAGGAAAATAGAGCCCATGCTCTATATCACGACTTCTCCATCTTAGACCAACAAATGTGAGGACAAAATTTGGCAGCATGCAGCTGAAAAAATAGGATGAAATGTAGATTAATTTATAACTCTACAGTTATTGGTGACCCCAAGGACTTTTGGGCCTGCTCAAAAAGAACCCACAACTCCCGCTAGATCAAAAATTCAAAATTACAGCTTCAACAATGTTGTCTGGTAGGCAGACCACTCTTCAGCAGATAACCCTTGCTTACTCTACAATTCATTGAAGGCTAAATCAAGGTTAATAATAACCTTGTGTGAAAAATGTTTCAAAATTTGAACTGTAGCCTTCAATTTGAATTCGAGCTAGGAAACAAGAACCAAGACAGTTTCTACTTCAGGGACTGATGAATCATCCCTTAGATTCTCGAAAACTATTTGATCTTTCTATTTGACCAATAGCAAAGGTTTAATTTCTTCTACCATTAGCACAATGTTGTCATCAAGAAATGGAGAAGGAAAACCTAGTTACACTAGATCTTCAACATGCTATTTCATTTCATTGATTGCTTCCTTCATGACATCTTAAAGCTCCTTGCAACTATTGGTTGTGGAATTGCAACTGAGAACTTCATTTACTTGCTTGGTAGTGACCATTCTATCATTTATTCTTTCTATTGATAGTGTTGCATTTGTTGCATCATACAGATTTTATAGCAACATTTTTGAGTCCATTACTCTCTTAGAAACTGTAGCCAGAGTATTTACAACTGAACTCTCCACCTTTTTGCACAATTTTTGTGCATTTAGCAGGAAGGTGAGAGATGGCTTGAGCTGAATAATCTCTGAAGAGATTCTATTCCACATGGATTTGTATAGCTCCTTTACCAAACTTAACACTCTAACACTTTTTAGCCTATTGGCCAGTTCTAGTGTCAATTGTGCTGCTCTTTGTTGCTCTGAGTGAAATTGGGCTATTATGACCATAGCATTATTCTATTCAACTAGAAGCTTTTGTTTTAATTGGGTGACTTGTAATAGGTGTTCCTTGCACTTTCTTGCAATGCTACTTTTTTGTGCCTAAGGGTCATCACTAAATCCTTTACCTGTGTGAGCCTTGCCTTTAAAGAATCATTTTGGGCCTGAACTACCCAGTGAATCTGAAGAGAAACAATATTTTGCAACTATTTATTCAAATTCTCTACCTCATTGTTTTTTCTATTGATTTTTGAGGTCAAACTATTATAGTTTGCCTTTTCCTTGGCTAGCTCAGCTTCCATCTTCTGTATCTTTCTTGATATCTTCAAATAGTCTTTAGTAACTATAGAAGTGGATTCAGTCAGTAGCTCAACTTTGTCCTATGACCTAAAGAGTGACATGTCAATGGCCACAACATTCATCATGTAATATTTTGGTTGCATCTACTCCATTGGCTTTATTACATTTGGTGACAAATGAGTCACCATCAATTGCTGCTGGATGGGGTCAAATTGCAACTACAAATGGGGTGTATCCAAAGCTTTATTCTCCTTATTCTTCTTCTTCTCTCTTCAGGCTTCCCTTGCCTTCTTAGCAGCATCTGCTTAGGTCTGGAAGGTGGAAGGAGAGGCAATGTGCCCACCCACAAAAGGATGTCCTTGTGGAAGACCATATTGAATAGCTAATTGTTGGTTGTGGGCAATCTAAGGTAAAGGTTTCTTGGGAACAGAAGGGGAGAAATGAGGTAATGTTAAGGCCTGAGGTGTCACTGATGGGGCAAAATGAGAAATGGGAAAGGTAGAAGTGGCAGGGGATGTCATCTAGCTAGATGAAGTCATCATGCCAATAGGAGAAGAAATATACTGAGAAGGAGAGGGAAGAATAATGCTTACCTGAGGCATGATTACAATATCCTATAATTGGCATTGTGTGGTGTTTGTCTCCTCTTTTAAAGTAAATTGAAACTGCACCCTCTTTCATTTCTTGGGTGTCTCTTCTTATAGCTATATTTCTACTCCTTTCAATGAGGCTTGTGGGGAATTGGTAATATTCATAATTGAGACTAATGGGGAAGCTTGTGATGGTGAAGGCACCATACTTTTCTACATTTCTATGGTGCTGAGGGATGGAGGCTAAATTGATACAATTATTGTAGCTGCAAATTACTCTGAGGCTTATGAATCTTGGCTTGACCCAGCCCTAGCTTCTTATTCTTCACTTAGTGTAGGCAAATTACCTATCTCTACGCTAGGTACAGGGGAGAGATGACACTCATCCCATAGTTCTTCCCATCTTTCATCTGTGTCTACATTCCCAAAAGAATGGGTTGTTTGACAAATTTCTTACCTATACTTCCAATAGGCCTCTATCTTCTCAGTATCCCAATATTTATTCTTTAAAGATCTCCTTAAGCCAAAAGTCATTCTGACTTTAGGATCATAATCTCTCTGCTTAACATAGAATGTCTCCCATGGCCTATTTTGTGGAAGTGGCAAGTCTGTTAACTCAACATAACATCCAGGATTGTCTTCCCTAGGATTTTTCTTAGTTTCCCAAAAAGGGTAGCCCTCATGTGCAATTTTTATTATGACTCTATTAGTTCGTATCCAGGAGGCTATGAAATCGTCTGGGTCATAAACCCATTTGTCCTCTATTAGAAGGAAACCCAAAAAGGCTAGCTTTCTAAGTAATACAACTTCAGCATCTCTGGTTTCCAAAACCATGTTGTTGGGTCATCCATGGTAGATTATACATTTTCCTTTTCCTCTTCCCTGAGCCAAATTCATTGTCAATTATGGATACCTACTTGGTGACCTCTAGGAATGCTAACCTAAGATTCAAGATCTTAGGTAGCAATATTGGTTCCCCACAAAAACCATGGACTCTTATAATGATATGGTGGGATCCAAAATAAAAATCACAAGGTATTGGGTAGCTAGCTAGAAGATTTGAGACAATTGGGAATAATCTATTCATAATTAGTTCGGGACTGAGGTGGCAAAAAGCAGGAGTGACAAATAATTCCTAGAATTCATATGGGTCACTAGTCTTTGACAAAATGTGTGTCCATGTAGACACCAGAATGGTCCTTTAGAGATCAAAATCTAGGTCATACATATTAAGATACATATGTTGGGAAAAGAGTTCAGAGTTCTAAAATAGCATGAGGTGGAACAAATAGGAAGAATACCTGAACACTCCTTTTGATCAAAAATGAGCCAATTATTCTACCATTGAGAAAGCAATTTGTTTAGAAAAGTCAAGTTGATACTCCTAGGTTTTGCCAATGGTCTTCAGCCTCAAAAGGATAGCCATTTGTTTTGCATACACTGCCATATCATCTTTCATGCCAAAGATGAGAGCCATCATAGACAATGTGTCTTGGTTAGCTTGTGTGAATTAAACTTTTGGTGTAGGGAGTGTGGGTACCGTAGTATCATCATCACCCATTTATAACTCAGATCTAAAGAACCTTATCTGAGTGTTGATATTTGCCCACATTCTTTACATCTTAGCAATAGTGGGAAATGTAATTTTACTGTCATGATGTAGGGCTAACATATCCCTAATGGCTTGCGGTGTGATTTGCATTGTGAATGGGCCTCATTAAATGGTGCTTGAAGGTGCATGGAGTAAGTCTGCACATAATTAGACTAGGTTGGGGCATGAATGCATAGTTGGGACAATGAACTAAGTTAGTTGTGAGGTCCATATCCTCACAGCAAATGTTTTAAATTGCCCTACTCTGGCCCTTTATAGACACCATTGATGTTCCCCTTCTCTAATATTTTTTCTATTGGCTCTTTGAAGAATTGGATCCATGATGCCATCCACATAATCTTTTATTTTCATTGAATCACTTGTTGGACCAACTTCAGGAAACCTGGTCCTTGGATAGGCCTTCAATGGTTGTGTGGGAGCTAAAGCATATGATTTACTTGTAAGAAACTTATCAAGGGATTAATACATCCCAGCTCTTTATTGTGAAGATTTTGCCCCCTCCATCTTTATATCTTCTCTGTAGTAACTTGTATAAACTTTTGCAAAATAGAGACACTTTCACTGAAGTAAGTTTACTAAGCATAAAAAATGCAAGTAGCAAGATATTTTTTGTGTAGGTGTAATAATGTTTGAGAACTTGTAAACTTCAAACCTTGATAAGAGGTATTTATTGACCTATCAAGTCTCAAAATGGCATTTAACTCAGATAACTATTAGTGGATCCTACTCAATATTTATGGACCAGTGAGATAGACATGTTATGCAAGTGGCAGTGCAAGGTACCTTGGGGATTTCTAAAGATTTAGGAGACATTCAATGTATTGGAGAAATTTTGAAAATTCTGAGCTGTCAACTACGTGTTCAAAGAACACTTATTTAAAATAAAAGTGGGAAAACAAATCAGGGAAACAAAACAATATGGAAAGGGGAAACTACCTAACTACATTAATGAAGCATCTTTATCTCCCTCCTGGATCAAAAGCAGAATTTCTAAATTCTCTTTCATGACAAGCCAGCTTATGTTGCCATACAAGTGATCAAATTGGGTATAGCTTTGGTGAATTGCCCTCTATGTATGCCTTATCAATTTCGTGCATTCAAGTGAGTCTGAGTCAAACATGCTTCCAACATATATAAGCTCTTCTTGTTCTTGGAAGCTCATCAAATATTGGCTCTTGATATTGGCATGTCTTATCAAGAAATCAATTATTGACTTAATTCCTTCTGCTTCAAACTCTAATTCTACTGCATGATCATCCTCCTTAATAACTTCAAAATTACCAATATCTTGAAAGAATAATTCTGAAATTTTGCAATGATTTTGCACATGTAATTGAGGCTCAATGCTATTTTGTTCCTCTGCAATCGGTTCACAGCTTCCCTAAAAAAGAGTATACCCTAATCCAATTATTTCAAATAAATCATTTAAATCATGATTAAAGGAATGTCCATGTTCTTCCTCATCATCTTACAAAGTAAGAAGAAAGTCAGAGATTATTTTTTCTTCGTCAGAGATTAAGTCATATGCTTGTGACTTCTCGCTAGGAATCTAGAATTCATAAGAAGTATCTTTTGAATTTTCTTCCTCTAGAACATTTGGGATTCTATGATCTTCATCAAGTATAATGTAAGTGCCTAGACCAATAGAGTTGTAATTTCCATATGGGTCACTCTGCATCATAGCTAGAATAATGATCATTTTCTTCTTCTTGATTATATCCAGTCCATTCACCTAGCTCTTCGACAAAGACCCTCTCTTCTTTATTCATCATGGTATGGGCTGCCTCTAACTTTGTAGTGGGCTCATTAGTGATGTGATATTTATATAATGGTTCAGACAATATCTTTATCTTTGAACCATATTTGGTTCTTAAGATGAGATGAGACCAATCAAGGGACATATATCCCCCTATTTTGGCTGTAAAGTCTCTTGACAAACATAAGCCAAAAATAGGAGGTATATCTATCACTACTACATCTTGATTTACAATTATATTAGGACAAGCATTTAATTGTAATTGGATTTGTTTGATTCTCCCTATGGTTTGTACTGCTTTGCCATCTAGTTGTATGACCCCTTTAGTGAGTGGTTCATACTTAATCTCTAAAGCATCAGCTATCTGCTTGGGCATTACTATGGTACTAGCCCCTAAATCAATCATTGCATTATGCAGCAATTTCTTGCCAACTATTAAAGTTAAATATAAGGGATCTAATTTGGATTTGCTTACCTTTGTTGTATTATTCACTGGGGTTTTTTTTCTGTAGATGGACTATATCTTTGAGCTTTTCTTTTTTAGTAGGTCCTTCTTTGGTAACTGTACCTTTGGGCATTGATTGGCCTTGTAGAGCATCTTGTAGTAGTGTCTTCTATTTAGGAATAGCCAATATATCCCATATTAATACTTGTGCTGGAGTCTTCTTTAATTGATCCACCACATTTATTGGTCCCAGAGTTTGAGCTTTTTGAACATAAGGATATCTTGTTTTTTCCTAAATTTTGATAGGAATCCCTTGATTTTGCACCGACTGAGGCACCTCTTGTCTGAAAACTATGTTTCTTTGTCCTTGAAATGGAGGATTCTCCATGACTTGACTATTTACAATCTCAGGCTGCTCCACCATCCTTCTCTTTGATTTGGTGTAATAATCAGATTACACCACTAGTTTTTTGAAGGTAGATGCTTCATTCAAGAAAATTGATTCTTCATCTTTGACCCATGATAACAAAGCATGTTCCAGGGTTATTTCTTATTCTTGTTGCAAGGACATCCCTTGCATCTGAGCCATTAGGAATGAATTCTGCATACCAATAGACTGGTAGGCTTGATTGTCACTAGAACTTACAAACTGACCATCCATTCTTCTTTGCTCTGCCACTTTTTATTGTAGATTACCCATAGGACAATATCTAGGTGTATGAGCATTATTGCAAGGGAAACACCAGGCATTAGTATTATCCACATAGTTATTTTGTCCTAGAACAATCTCCCTATCTGAATTGGGAGGAATAGTCTATGAGGGTGTGGGGACTGCAACCAATTGGTTTGTTGGCTGATGGTTAGTTTGTCTTGGAGGACCCTGATATTGGTTTGACTAAGATGAAAATTTGTTTCCTTGATAGCCTTGATATGGAGGCCTAGGAAAAGTATTATGCTGTCTTTTTATATTGATCAGCTCATTAGAAAATGTCCTTAGATATTCTTGATATCATCCAGCTCAGATGACTGAGTGGGGACAATTTCTTTAGCAGATGGTTGAGGGTAAGTGTACATGGACACAGGTGGGCTTAAAGATTTAGGGACTTCTTGAGGTAATGGCAAGGATATTTTTGGGAACATGGGCATGGGAGGCCTTGGAGGTAATTTACCAGAATCTATCAAATTATTCTCAGCTCTGACAGCATAGTCATAAGCCTCAGGTAAAGTGTGTCCTCCAGGTGATTGAATCATAATAGATATATATGAATTCAAAGCCTTAAAATAAAACACTATGGCCATACCTGGTAATGGTCTAGCTGTAATAAGGATTCTATTCCAAGTATTTTGAAATCTAGAATTAAAGTCAGTCATGGCTTCTTGTGGTCCCCTTTGAATGGTAATTAATTGTTGTAACAAAGAAGACTTATCACCCTTCTCTGCAAATCTTTCAAATAAAATATCTCTGAGCTGATCCCATGTAGATATGGTATTTGGGGTCAAGGACCTATACCATTTTAGAGCCTTCCCTTTAAAAGAAGCTACAAATAATCTTATGGCCACATTTTGCTATGTGACAACATGTATAGCATAGACATCTGATACATCATGCAGATGCTCTTCAGGTGTTTTAGAGTCTTACCCACTAAATTTAGGCAGAGCTTTTAGGGCATTCACTAGGATAGGGTCCCAAGTGTCTAGTGGTATTGGGAGAATTAAGGGACTACCAATGTTCCAGCTTGCATAATTTATTGGGGGTATAGGGGCTCCCATATTTTCTCTTGGTATTTTTACAAACTGGTTAGCTCTTATTCTTGGACTTGTTACCAAAGGTGGCAAAATAATACTTGGATTTATAGCAGATTGTGATCTGGTTACAAGTTCATAGATATGAATTCTCGTAGCTCTTTGGTTCATACAATCTTGAAAGAGACTTCAAGATTGGTCCCACCAGGCATGCCAAAAACTATTGATGATTTAAAATTGTGCTTGATTCTAATCAACAACAATGGGAAGTTTCAAGATATGGGACTTGCGTCTTGAAACAACCTCCAGATTTTAGAGAAGCTGGTTCTTCTTTAAATTGATTATATACTGGGAAAAGGGATAGGAATTTAAATCAGAAACACAATGCAAGAAAGAAAATCTAATCTATGGTGATGCGCCTGAATGTAATTCAACCTTAATCTTGAGCACAGTGAGACTATATGTATGATTCATTTACATTTAAGAGTAAACAAGTGTATGATCAATGTAAAAGATGGAAACAATAGAAACAGAGGCTCACAGCATAGACTACTTTTGCAGTGATACAAAAAATTTCAACAAAGGCATGGGGTTCAATCTTCTTATTTTAATTTTCCAGACACATAAGAGGTGAAGAAACATGTACAGTTATGTAAACCTTCCAACTCAATAAAATGAGACAAAAGAAAATGACATTCCTAATCACAGCTCTAGAAAGTCTACATCTTAGACTACTTTTGTAAATGACACAGATAATATCAATAAAGGCATAGGGTTCAATCTTATTATTTGAATTTTCCAATCACATAAGAAGCATAGAAACATGTACAATTATGTAAAATTTCCAACTCAAGAAAATGAGACAAAAAGCAAATGATATTACTTAGCCACAGCTCTAGAAAGTCTAAACTTGTTACAATAATTCTTTCTCAAAACTTCTATCTAATCATGGATGATTTTTCCACTTGGTGATCTCTTCACCCTTATTTATAGCCTCTAATTCACTCCAAATTGTCTGCTTGTTCCCAATCTAATGACCCAAATGAAATCTATCCCTAACTAAACGTGTCTAATAGAAGATATCTTATAGATTCTGAAATGCTTCATCTTCTAGTAGTTCATTGGCTATAACAGATTGTAGGATGCTCCCTTCTCTTAAATGCTAAGTAACACTTAGCCAATTCCTTGAAAATATTTCTAATACTTAGGAGACACTGGAGGATGACACTTGGCATGTTCCACAACAACTATCGAAGACACACAGCACTTTCCACATAACTTATACTCTTTTGTGTCTTTGTTCAGGAGTGTTCTGCCTTTAACACTTATCATAATCCACTTTCTCAAAACTTTAATAGCTTAACAGAAATAAGACTCACTGCATCTCTTACCTGAGCAACTTTGAAAAGGGGCATAGGGATAGGTGGCAATCTCTGCTTGCTTCAACTTAGGACACATGGCAATCTCTGTTGCTCTTTAGCTATACTGTGAAAACATTTGGGACACATGTTAGGCTCCTACAGATGGTGACACTTGGTAGCTTCCATAGACTTTTAGAAATAAAACTTGGGACCCACCACAGTCTTTATTCAGTAATGAAACATAAAGAAGATCTTTCAGATGGTGACACGTGGTGGCTTCCACTACTTTTGGGAAGATACGTGGCATCTTTCATTGCTTCTGAGAAGATACGTGGCATCTTTCGCTACTTCTAGGAATGGAGTAGAAAGGGCTAAGTAGATGACACTTGGAAGCCTCCACTTGAATGGTTTGGTTGCACCTTACTACCTTTTGAAAGGGCACTTAACCCTTTGGTTTTTTGGGATGCTCCTTTGAACTACCCGATTGTACTAAGCCATCGAACTGACCGATTGAACCAAAAATGGTTCACTGGTTCAACATTGTGCATCATTTACACATGAACCGAGGCATTGAACCAAAAATATTGAACCAAGGATTTAAACTAAAAAAAAATTAGATGCCGACACGTGGTTACTTTCACTCTTACCACTTGGTGCTTTTTGCCTGATCTCGATACCTAGCTTTTTGAAACCTTCTACTGCAAAGAGATAAAACACAGGTGCCAATATGTAACTATGGATGCTAACACTTGGCATGTTCCACTAAGCCACTATGAGACACATGACACATTCCAACTAACTCATAGAAAGTATGAAAGGTGCCTCAAATGATGACACTTGGCATTTTTGCTTGAGAAAGGATGCCTCGGATGATGACACTTGTCAGCCTCAGCTTGATTTCAACAATTAGGCAAAAATGAATCAAAAGGAAAATAGAGCCTGTTCTCTATATCACAACTTCACCATCTCAGACCAACGAATGCAAGGACAAAATTTAGCAGCATGCAGCTGAAAAAATAGGATGAAATGTAGAGTAATTTATAACTCTACAAATAGACTTAAAGTGTGATTGTTAACACAAAATGGCTTAATTCTATCAAATTTTGATGATTATGAGTCTTAAATGACCTTCAACCCAAATTATAAATTAAACCTAAGTTCCCTCAAGTTTAGTGTAAATGGTGAATCCACTTAACACATCAACCTTATGAACTTATAAAGGTGCAATTCTAAATTTAGGTTATAAGTGAAGGACTTTAAAAAACTTTGGTAAAGGTCTAGACTCAATTGGGTATCATAACTACACCAAAGTGGATGATATGGCTATCAAGCTTTTGATGAACTTTTGAGCAAGTTAAATCAATGATCTCATGTGGGCAGCATAATGCCTCTTTATTCAAAGGAAAATTTGGACTATGTGTTTGGTTTTGATTTTTTGTTTATACCAAGTTTTGACTCCAAACAAGACTTTAATATAGGACAAGACCAACTAATTAACCATTCTTATATCCTAAACTAACAAATTTGCTTGGTATTGTTGGAATCCATCAATATACATCATTTAAGAGGATTTTAAGTGTTCATTTTAAAAGTAAATGCACATTATATAGTAGAGTTTTTACAACCCCCCTTCTCTCATAGTACATGGACCTTGAGGCAAACCTTACACCAACAATACTTCTAAGACAAGTGGGGATTTGTCTAACATATAACAATTTTCTGAATGATCTAAGGGAATCAATTACATAATGACTTTCACACCAAATAATGCAAAAGAAAAACATAAATTTTGGTTTGTATCACTTGTTTTGTTGCAAAAAGGTCTAGTCATTTTTTCAACCACTACATCCTACTATTCACTCAATGTAGTATGATGTCCAAAGTACCACTACGTCTCATGTGGAACTTCAAAGGAGCCAAATGAAATCAATGCTAGGAGATAAAATCTTGGGTCAAAGCTTCCCTAAAGAACTTGTGGGAGGTGATGAAGTCCCCCTCGTAAGCCAAGATGAATAAAAAATAAAGAAAGCATGAAAGTAAAAAGACTTTAAGGTCACCTAAACTTTGAAAAAAAATTTAGGAGTTCTTTAGATGACTTTCTTTCTAAGCCTTGGACTAGGCTATTTGTAATAGGAATATCACTTTTGATTATAAGGATTCCTTATAAGGGATAAATGGAAGAGCATACACACAACATTCCTCATTTTTCCAAAAAAAAAATTGATCAAACAACTATTGTAAACAAGAATTAACAAGTGTATTCAATTTTAAACCTAAAATGAAAGATTTGGTAGTGTTCATTTAACCCCTTGGTCTTAGTTACAAACTTTGAAAACATTCACCAAAACATCTAAGTTCTTTGTTAAACACCAAAAAAATGTTCCTAATTGATTTTTAAGCATGAAAAGGTGATTTGAATATGTTTTGAAAAAATATCAAGCTTGGTCTTATAGCAAAAATGTCAGCATGTCCTTTAGCTTTGAAGCTATTTTTGGTTTGAAATCATGAACTTTGGAAAAATAGCTCTCAGGTCTATGTTTTAAAAAAACACAGTGATCGACGTCAATTATATACAACTAACAATGGTTACCTTGGCTAACTAAAATCTAATTGATGTCATTTTTGCTAACTGATGTTAGTTAAGCCATGTAATTGATGCCAGTCTTACTTGTCGACGTTGATTACTCTACAAAACTATGGCAATCAAAAATGGTAAAATAAAGTTAGAAAATTAATTTGCAAGAATTTTAAGAGTCCAAATAAATATTTGAGAGTTGAAAAATGATATTCTTCAAGTGTGAGATGTGTCTAGTCCCACCAGGTGTGCCATATGTGATCTAAGAATTTGATTCAAGAGAGGATGGTTAGTATGGTGTTAGTTCCAAAATGAAAACAAAATAAAAGAAACACACTAATAGAATAACATCTCTAGGCCTAGACACTAAGGAGAGCTTGGTAAAAAAAACAAATGACAAACACAAGTAAAAAGTAAGGAATAAAACTCAAGAATTCCTTCACCTTCCTTGGATTCTCCAAATGCCTTTGTAGTAGTGGCTTGCTCGGCTTGTGCTCATGAAGTCCTTGGCAATGGAAGTTTGGCTACCTCCATCTCTCCTTGGCACATTTGGCTTGTGGCTTGGCTTGGCTTGGAATCAATTTGGCATGGTAACACTAATTACTTAAAGCTTTGTAATCAATTATACATTATAAATTTACATTCTCAAGTATTTTGAATATATTTGAGCATAATACTTTGCACCAAAATAGCTTAGAAATGATGTTCATGGCCTCTGTATTTATAGATTTTTGTAAATGTCTAGAATTAACCTGAATTATCCTAAGATTGAGGTGTGTGTTTGAGGATTAATTAAATTTTTTGAACTAATTTTATAATTATCCTCATCATGACATTGGAAAAAGGGGGAATTAAGAAGCATGGGAGGCTTGAATCTTGATATGTATGGCATTTGTGGCCTAGGGATGTTTTCTCAAGAAATAAGGTCACTTGATGATGTAGATATTCAATATTCATTTCCAAAAATAAATTTTCAACAAGTTTCCATGGAATTATTGATTAGGCCTTGATTTGGGTTAATTATCTCTTAAGTATGATTAAGCACTTTGTGCATAAATTACTCAAATTGATCATAATGCCTTGTTATTGGTCCAAAATTTGACTGGATTGAAATTGGAAGTCCATGTTAGATGCATTGGAACTGTTATCCCATTTAGGATGTTACCAATAGAAAGTAACAAAGGCACACATCTTGTGTAACATATTTGATAAGAAAGAGCAATATAGAGCACCCAAGTGAAAAATTGGCATTTTGACTCGAACTGATTTGATCAAAGTTAGCTAGCCCATAAATTACATTGCCTTATTTAGGGATACCCTAGCCAAAATCAGCATTTGAATATGTCAGTTTCACATCTTTTAGCATGTTTTAGTTTTTTTAAGCCAAATTGTGCATTTTGAGTGTAAATTGGCCAAAACCTTGATTGGAGGTTATCAATGGCCAAATTTAGGTGTCTAGACCTTGTTTGATCTTAAAAATTTGTGTATTTGACATATTTTTAGTGATGTTGATGAATAAATGTGTTATAAATTGATCTACTAGGGTTTTCAATGCTTTCATTAGTTGGATTAGTAAATCATAGAAGCATCTTAAAGCATAGTGATTTAGGTTCCTTAGAAATAGTTTGATCAAAAGTTTATCGTTTGAATCATAATCAAGGCATGTTACATATTAAGATTAGAGATGTTTATGATCGCCATTTCCATCATAAAATGTGAACTTGGGTGAAATAAAACTATTTGACAAAGGGTGCAAAGATATCTCATATGATAGAGGATTATGTAATGCATCTTGTGAATCAATATCATGAGTTGATTTCAAACCATTTTGTACAATGTCGGTACCCTTAGATTCCAATTTTTTTATAATGTGAAGAAAATTTTACATAGTAGACACTTTGGGATTAAGATTTGATATTTGAGAAGCCACCAAAGGGGATGAAAATATAATCTATGTTGATATAGGCATTGAAACCATTAATTGAGGTGAAGTATGTATTGTTCCCATGAAGGATGTGGCAAGAGTTGTTCTATCTAAGGGTTCACCATTATTGGATGTGGATGCATTAGCTTTAGCATGGTTATTAATTTCTTCTTGGGTAACATCTAATAATTCATTAATAAATTCTTTGATTGCATTTATATGATTGACTAAGGCTTATTTACCTTCCATTTTAAAACAATATTTAATAACATTTTTCATATTTGATAAATGTAAATAAAGGTTCCAAATTAAATTAAAAAATTCAAATCTACTAATTATTGAAATCAAAATCCTTAGAAGATTAAAAACCCTAGACAAACTATGAGTTGCTTGAGAAGACATAATGGTTAGTTTCACCAATTTCTTAACCCTTTTTAGTTATGGGGTGTTAATGGTTAAGTAGGTAAAATTTAATATTCAAAATAATGAATAAAACTATTCTATAGTACACCAATTAATTAAAAAATTAGATAAATGAATATTTTAAATTAAAATACTAAGTTATTCTAAATATAAAAATAACATTCAAAATAGTAGTTTGATTGCATAAAGATAAAGAAGAGACAATACTTGGTTTATCTACAAATGTATAGGTAGATGTCAGAAGTACAAATGTGGAAATAGGTAGGGACAAGATCAAGATTTAGTCATCAAATTCTAAAAATATTATTTCTCAGGGCCTAGACACTTGTGTCAGCCTTGGGACACTTGCATTGATGCTTCTATCCTATTCTTGATGAAACTATCTTATATATAATATTCATTATATTTTTAAGTAACCACTTATATAATTTTGGGTTTTCTATCACCTTTATATTGATGTCTTTTATTCACATGCATAGGTTGTTGATTATGGTATGTAGATCATACCCTAGCTCTTCACCTTAAGTCCTTGTACATTTTCAAAATGGGTTATTGGGATCATAGTGTCGATTTGAATCGATGACCCCTCTATCAATGAGAACTATCTATATAGCCAATACTCCAAGGAGGACCTTAGACTTATGTAGTTCTCCCCTAGGTGTCGACTTGTGTGTGTACAAGGGTGCAATATACTATATATAAAGGTATTTAATGATCTATATTGTAACTTCATAAATACTACTCATGGGTTTTTCTTTGAGTTCTTTAGACCTTTAATATGACTACTCCTATGATTAATATGAAAATAGGAAAGAAGAGGGAAATAAAATTTATTTGTGCAATCGATTGAGTGAGCTTGAACAGGTGTTTGCTTGATATTTTATAAATGAATAATGAGTAGGATTAGATTTGTATTTATACCATATATTTTGAAAATATATCATGACAGGGTTCAATAATACAAATGGGCTGACCCATAGGATTAAAAATATTTTAAAATAGATGACTTTTGAGGACTTGACACTTGATAAGAATCTGGGCACTTGCATTAAGGCAAGTGTCCCTATTTTGGAGACAAGTGTCTAATAGGCTAGGAATATACTAAGGATATGGAACTAACATTGAAGGATTATATAAAATTTTAGGATTTTTATACAATGAAATATATATAGGTCATTATAAATGATAGGGTTGAACTATAAGATAAATAGTTAGGTACAGTGAAATGGTGAATGAGAGCCTTTCGATAGCAAGGAGGTATAAAATAGAAGGGTAGAGTCCTGAGAGATATTTCTCAAATATATAAGACTAAGATGCTATATAAATCATATTTTAGTATCTAAACTTATGGAAACATGTATTGAATATGCTCTTGGGTGTTAGATCGTTTAATGATTAAGTAGTGATTATTTAACCCTTAGTCTATATTAGTGATTTATTAAATAATAATATATTATTATTTATTAGCATGAGGTGGAAACCTTGTGTAAATAAATAAACATTATTAATTTAATAAGTTACCAATATTTTATTTAATGAATATTTAGAATGATTGGAACCATTATTCAAAATGGTAACCTCCCTTCAAAATTCACTATAAAATAGGGTTTACCCCTATTTTTTATTCATTCATATTCATGGGATTATTCATAGGAATTTACTTAAGATTTTTGTGAAGGTTATTTTGGAGAGGAGAAATGAGAATATTAGTTGTATTAAGGTACTTTATTTCTTGATAATGAAAATGACTTTTGGTGGGTTTTGATCCTCATAGAAGTTTTCCCATGTAAATTCTTGTGTATTGGTTCATTGATATGTGTTCATTATTATCTATGTATACTTTGCTTATTCATGTCACTCTAGATTTTCTCTTTATGTATTGCCTCATATATTTATCTATGAATTCTTACATGGTAAAAGATCTAGTTGGGTGGAAGTGATCAGCAAGCCATTGTGAAGATCTTATCTCTATTGTTTATCAACCAGTCCTAGAGCATTCAAATTTTAACCAAAATTCTTTCAAAATCGTTTTTTGAGCCTATACAATGTCTTTTTGGTTGTTTTATGTCCTAATTAATTTTTTTAAATATCAAACTTTTCCCTAATTGGATCTGTAATCTGATCATTTCCCTAGTTTTAGATCATAGATCAGTTTAACAATTGCTTTAGAGCTTTAAATTTTTTTTGGAAGAACAAATCAGCAAGGATGTAGTGGTATGGCCTCCTTGTTAGAAATTTAATAAAATTTTATTTGATTTCATCTCCTCTTGTTTTTTTTGTTCATGGAGGGTGTTTTATCAATTTTTTGGTCTTCAAAAGCTCTTAGAGAGGTCATTTTGAGGATATGGGAAGATTTAAAAAAATTTCCATCTTACCTAGGCACCGTATTATGGCTCTATGCAACAACATACAAAATCATTTTTTAGGTAGAAACTCTCAGATTTAGTTGTCTTAGAGGCATCAAAGAGCATTTTCAAAATAGTTTAAAGCTTTACTTTGTCAGAAATGGCCACATGAAGCTTCAATGGTGCATCCATATGCTTTCTGAGTGCCATAGTTTCACCATGCTATAGGTATGAAATGTTTTTTTAAATAGTTTTATAAAAATATTTATTGAATAAATTTTTTATTTAAATCTTTACATTTCACACAAGTAAGTAGGACCCATGTTAAAGTTTTTTTACCAAAAAAATGTTAAATAAAACAAAATATGTTTTTATTATTTAAAATTATATGCAAGTATACTTGAATTTGTATTTTTTTAATTAAAAAATTTAGCTTAAAAAATTCATGTATAAATTTATGCATGTGATTTTTAGAAAAGTTTCCTAGAAGGGTTGGTGGTCTATCCTTTTACTAGAATCTTGTAAGAAAAGGGTCTAGTGTTCACAACCCACTAAATTTTTTCTTTTTTGGTCAAGTCAATTTTATTTTTTTGGTCAAAATATTTAAATTTATAATCTTTTTTTATTTGGGTGATAAGTATTACGTGTTTAAAACCTAGTTAAACTATCAACATTGTTTTGACATTTGACCTAATCAAAACCTAGACAAGTATATTCATATAATCAGTCGATCCTTAGGTTTTGGAACCTTCCAAACACATATATGTGGTCTATTTTATGTTTTGAAACATCTTACTATTAATTTTATAACTTTTTTAATAATAGTTTCTAGGTGGTTGTTCTGAGTGTGGCTCTTTTGACACCTAGTTTTATGCAAATTGAATTCAATTTGTTGCATTATTTGGCACATAAATTATGTAATTAAGTATAGTTTCACGTGTAATTATTTTTATTTTGAAAAATAATTCAAAAATTCATTTAAAAAGGGTTCATTTGTTAATTTGTTCTTATTTTTAGTATATTTTTGTGATACTTGTGAGACTCTATTTTGTTGCAATCTTTCAAAAATTTATTACTTCGTCTAGCACTAAATTGAACAATCATTGTGTATTTCCATTTTAAAATTTTTTTTACTAAAAAAAATACACACTAAAAATTGTATGTTTAAGCATTTATTTAATGTCCAGTTTAAAGGGAAATTGATTTTGCCTCATTTTTCCTTAGATAAAGCTCAAATATTTAATGGAAATAACTATAATATATAAAAAATTTATGTTAAAACTAAATTTATGGCCTGAAAGTTATAGAATGTTGTCATTGGGATTGAGAAATCCCTTTATGGATGACATGTGATCCTTGAGTTTTCTAATGCATTTCAACAAAAATTGTAGGAAGCTATGTCTATTATCTTATAGAGTGTTAAGGATGAATTACTTCTCCACATTAGTAATCAGGAGTCCCCTAGAAAATCTTGGAAACTATTTGAATTCATGCATGAGGGCACTCATATTTCAAACATCATTAAGTTAATCCTTGACTTGCTGACAACTCCTATGAAAGGTGATGAGAAAGTAGTAAATTTTATTGCTAAAATTAAAAACATTAAAGATCAGTTAGAAGGATGTAATTATAATTTGATTTAGGATCTATTTTTTATTTCATCAGTCAATTAAATATTCATTAATCTTATAAATTTCATTTTAATTTTGAATTCTTAGTATCAAACTGAACAAGATATCCCTAACCTTTCTACCTTGTCTGCTATTGTGATTAAAGAAGATCAAGTTATGAAAAAATTTGGTTCTAAAGATAATTCCACTCTAGCACTTCTCATATTAAGTAATTTTTGAATCACATTAAAAACTATAAACCTAACCCTAATTTTTCTAAAGGCAAATATGGGAATAAGAAATTTTGTAATGAGAATTATAAACCTAAATTTAATGGAAATTGTAATTTGTGGTAAATTTGGTCATTGGAAGGAAACCCATTATAAAAATATGGATATAAATTTTAAAAAAAATTCTAAAAATATTAAAGAGAATAAATCTAATCAAAACAAGCAAAAAAATTAAAACCCTAATCAGATAAACCATCAAGATTCAAATGTTATTACTTTATATGCTGATTTATTTGCTTCAAATCAAGATGAGTGGATTTTAGATAGTGGTACATCACACCATATGACATGCCTATCTAATATTTTGTGTGATTCTAGAGATATCTCTAAAATAATTTACTTAGGATATAAATTTTTTTATAAGTAATTAAATAGGGCAATGTTTTCAAATGTTACTATAAATGATGTTTTCTATGTACCTAAGATTAAAAATAATTTGTTATCTTGTTCTCAACTTACAAATTATAATTTTATTGTAAAATAACTTAAACATAGTTGGTCCATTAGAAATCAATTTGGTTCCTTGATTGTTAAAGGTATTTAAGAGAATGGTTTATATATTTTTTCTCATTATTCTACATGTTTACTTTCATCACATAATAAGAATGAATTTTAGTTATGGCATGAAAGATTAGTACATGTTAATTTTATAAATTTACATGATATTTATGTGAAAAATTTTATTGTTGTACTTCCTTCTATCCCATCTCATCATGAAACTTGTGAGGATTATTTATGTGGTAAGCAACATACTAACCCCTTTGACAAGAATCATGATGTGAATTCCATGCATCCTTTAGAATTGGTTCATAGTGATTTTGTAGGACCTATTGAAGTTATATCTCCTAATATATTAATTTTATTGATGATTACACTAGAATGATCTGGTCTTATTTCATTAAAATTAAATTTGATGTTTTGTCTAATTTTAAAGAATTTAAATCTTATGTTGAAAATGCATTTGATTTTTCTATCAAGATATTAAAAATTGATAAATGTGGTGAATATGTTAGTAAGAGTTTGAATTTTTTGCATTAGTTTTGGTATTCAAAGTAAATTAACAACTCCCTATTCCCCTTAGCAAAATGGTATTATTGAAAGGAAAAATTGTACCATCATAAAAATGGCTAGAACAATGTTGTAATCTATAAATGTTCCTAAGTTCCTTTGGGTTGAAGCCATGAACATTGTTATTTATATTCTGAATAGATTCCCTACCAAATCCTTGCATATTTCTACCCCTTTATAAATTTAGAATAAAAATAAACTTAGTGTGTCTCATCTTAGGATTTTTCAATTGTCCCGCTTCATCTTTGTCCTTAAAGTTAAGAGGAAGAAGCTCGACCCCACTTCCTATTCTTGATTTTTTTAGGATATGGAGGTAATAAAAAAAGTTTAAGAATGTATTATCCCTCTAAATGTTAGATTATTGATAATAAGAATGTTTTTGTTCTTGAAAAAATATTTTTATGAGCCCTATGTGGATCTTCCTTGGTGTTATTTTTTTGATGAACCTGACTCTCATGTTTCTCCTTATGATGAAATAGATTCCCTTGATGAAGTTGATCTAGTTTTGTATAACTTCGAGTCTGAGGAACCCCCTGAGTTCTATGTTCAATATAAAAGACATAAATGGGAAGAATCTCTAATTGAATATTATAATGTTGATAACCTTAATGACTAATGTATATCTCCCCTATGTGTTGGCTTGTGTGTGAATCATGAAATATGTGCAAAGCAAGTACAAGAATGACTTGGCTTGTAAAATGGGAAATTGGACTTTTGGGTTAATCTTTTAATACTTTAAACTTGGAGATGTGTTTTTCCTATAAATGATATGAAAACATGGAAGCTTTTATCAATTAAATGCTTGATAGAATGTTTTTAATAAGTTATCTTGGTCTCTTTAACTATAATTCAACATTTTTATTATGCATTAATGACTATGTTTGAATGTGAACCTCAATATTTTGAGTAATCCACTCAAGATGATAGGTGGAATTTTGTTATGCTAGCTAAATATAATGCTTTAATTAAAAATTAGAGTTTGGATATTGTCTATCATCCACCTAAAAGGCATATTTTAAATTTTAGGTGTATTTATAAGATTAAATATAATTCAATTGGTAAAATTGACAAGTTTAAATCTAGATTAGTTGCTCGTGGCTTTACTTAAAAATCCAAGATTAACTATGTATAAACTTTTACTTCTGTATTAAAAATGGGTACTATTAGACTTATTATTACTCTTGTATCCCAAAATGGTTTGGTGATCCACCAAGTTGATGTCAAGAATGAATTTTTAAATGGTGATTTAGAAGAAGAAATATACATGACTCAGCCTAAAGGTCTCACTGACCCTAACAAAGAGCATTATGTATCCAAGTTAAATAAATCTTTGTATGGTCTAAAACAAGCTCCTCAAGCTTGGTATTCTAATATTACTTTTTTTTTTAAATAGGTTTTTCTAATTTATATTTAGATAATGATCTCTTTGTTAAAGTTAAAAATAGTCGTTTGATTCTAATTATATTATATGTTTATGATTTGTTAATTATTGGTAATATAACTAGTTTAATTCATAAATATAAGGATAAACTAAGTCAAATGTTTGAAATAATTGATTTAAGTATTCTACATTATTTTTTAGGAATGACTATATTTCAGGATAAAAAATTAATTATTGTATCACAATCTTAGTATGCACATAATCTTCTTTTTAAGTTTAACATGCTTGATTGTAAATATACCACTACTCATATTGAATTTTGTATTAAATTTGATCATAAACCTACATGTAAAAAATATAACCCTACTTTATATAGATAGATAACTATAAGTTTGATTTACCTAACCATTACTAGGCCAGATATTTCATATGTTATTAGTGTTACTTCTAGATTTATGCAGGATCTTTATTTAGATCATTAAAAATTAGCTAAATGTATTATTATTTATATCAAAGGAACAATTAATTTTGGTTTATTTTATTTTTCCATTGATAATGATAAAATATATGGTTATTATGATGTTGAACATACTGGTGATACTCATAAATCTACTTTTGGATATGTTTTTAAGTTTAGTGTAGGTTCCATCACTTGGAGCAGTAAGAAGCAACCTACTATCTCTCTCTCTTATAAAGAAGTAGAGTATATAAGAGCTATGGAAGATGATAAATAATCCATGTGGATATTAATGATATTAAGAGAAATTCATTTTGTTGTTTCTCAAAGTACCATCCTTCATTGTGATAACCAAAGTTATATAGCTCTAGCAAAAAATCTAGTGCAGAACCAAAGAACTAAAAATATTGAATTTCATGTGCATTTCATCTTGGATAAAGTCCTAAAATATGATATTAATCTATATTTCTATCCTAAAAATTAAAAAGTGGTAGATATCTTCACAAAACCACTTGGTGCTAATAATTTTTGTCAATTTTGTGCAATGTTGGGCCTCTTGAAATTGCCATTAAGGGGGAGTGTGCATGACAATGACACTTCCTAACAAACATTTGTTACTTATTCTTATCTATAATTTTTATCATCTTAATTCATTGTAAAAACTTCATATGTAAGTTGTGTTATTTAAGTAAACTTCATGTGGATGTTTTACTTTTGTCCCTAATACATTAAAAAGCATAATTTGTAATGAAGGTCCTTATGTTATAAAAGGATCCAAATATGCTTTGTGATTTTTCATGAGAAAAAGTGAGATGTAATCTCACAATAATGATAGCCTAAACTTACTTTTGAATAGTTTATGGATTATAAATCCTTTTTTTTTAAAGGTAACTTTTGGCATGATAAAGGTTTTAAAACCCTTTAATTTTGCATGTAGTATAATTCCTTTATGATGACCATGGATTTTATCCCCACTTAGCATTAGGGGGTGTTAGAGAATTTAATGACTAAGTGGTGATTATTTAATATTTAGTATATATTAGTTATTTATTAAATAATAATAATAATATATTATTTATTAACACAAGGTATAAACCTTATGTAAATAAATAAACATTATTAAATTTAATAAGTTACCAATATTTTATTTAATGACTCTTCAATATGGTTGGACCCATTATTCACAATAGTCACCTCCCTTAAAAATTCACTATAAAATAGGGTTTACCCCTATTTTTTATTCATAAGTATTCATGGGATTATTTATGAAATTATTCATGAGAATTTACTCAAGAGTTTTGTGGAGGTTATTTTGGAGAGGATAAGTGAGAAGAGAATTTGTATAGGGGTAATTTATTTCTCAATAATGAAAATCACTTTGGTGGGTTTTTTACCTCATAGAGATAAAATGGAAATGAATAAGATTTGTAATCAAGATAAACATGCAAATATGGATTGCATTGAGATTTAAAATAAACCCTAGCTAATAGTTTCATAAAAAATAGTAAAAGATAAGTGGAAAAGAGAGAAATAGCCTATTTTGCAATGAATACAAATATGATACACCTAATTAAATGCACCCATAAAATTAATTTTTCATATGTTCAGCATTCACACAACCATGAATGGGGATAGCACAAAATTCTGAGGATAGAAAATAATAGGAAGAGAAGAGTGGATCCATTGTATACATGCATAGGAAATAAAATAAAAACTTCATTGCTTTGATTAAAATAATATTACTTGAATGGTGTAATTTTTGGGTTGATTACAATCAGTCTATTATAAATTTTTATAGAATAATAACATAACTCAACAAGGGATGAGATAAATCTACACTAAAAATTAATAAAATGTGAAAAGGAAATGTATGGTCCAATATGTCAACTTGGATACACAATGAGCCATCCTTTTGAATAGATTTGAGTTATCTATTTATAAAATTTATGTCAATGGAGGGAAAGATTTTTCCATATAAAAGCTAATTGCACTTTAATTTGAATTTGAGTTTCACTTTTCCTCCATTTTCCAATCTCCATTCACTTTATCCATTTTTTTACTTGCCAAAATAAATAAAAACAAGTTACTTTTTGGGCAAAATAGAAAAAGGTTTTAAGTCATTAACACATGCACTTTACATAAAATTGGTTAACTTGGATATGAGAATGATGGTGGATTTAAAACCACTCATTTTCTATAGATAATGCTCGTGTCATGAAATGGAGTAATAGGGCAAATGTTACTACCAAAAAACCATCATATTGTCAAATTTGGCCTAGTAGACCTATTTAGGCTTTTTCTATAGGTAGAAATGGAACTTCTTAAAATTTGAAATTTTAGTTTTAATTGATCTTCAAATTCATAAGTAGAATTATGCAATGTTTAGATAAATTTATATACCTAACTGGGGATCAAATATTGATTATCATTGTTTTGAAAGTGTGGGGGCTCTATAGACGTAGTCAAGTCTTGTAACCCCAAATAGAACTATAAATTTTAGTGTGGGTTCATGTAGTTGAAATCAAACTTGAAAATCTACATGGAATTATTAATCACTTTAAATGAGTCCGTAGACCCAATTAGAGATCAAACCTAATTTAAATTATTTGAGGAGATAAGTGAGGTTATAAACCCAATCAAAGTTTTAACCTCATTTACAACTATGCAAGGTCCTCCAGGCTACCATGGACCTAGTTGGGCCTACAAGCCCTACTAAGATTATGTTGGGAAGGTTTCAAATCCCCTTGACCTAATCAGATATTAATCTTTAAATTAAAAAGGATGGGACTTAGGGGCCCTAAAAAACTTGGTCAAGGTTTAAACCATGACCAATATAGATAAGATATGCACCTAATCCAACATACCCTAAGTAAGAAACCAAACCCAACTAATGCTATGATGCCTTCGACAGACAATGCCAAGACCCATTTAGACTTTTAAGTTTGATTAGCATTGCAGTGCTTAAAAATATCTCCAATATACTTAATAAAAATTATTACTCTAATTATAACTACAAGGCCTAAACTAAAATTCTAAAGATCTAATCAAGATTTAGAACCCTGGTTAGAACTAAATGTTACATATCACCTACATCAGACCTAATGAGAACTTTGACCAAGATTTTCAAAGGCAAAATATATCATAAAGAGTTCATTTTTTCACCAAGTGCCTTATATGAAATTTATCACATGGACTTGGTCTATGAAATAGAGATGTTTTTAGGTCCTAGATCAACATATAAATTGAGACAAACTAGAATTGGAAACTTAAAAGAGTGGGAATCAACCAAACTACAAGCAAAAACAGGACCAAAAACAAAATCAAAAGAGGGGTACCATGATTTTGGATAAATTAAGGCATGTTTTGCAAGAAAAAATACCTACTAATTTATATTTTAAAGCTAATGACTCTACAATATGTGTTTAGACCACTACTCCTACTACTATAAATACATCTACATGTATGCTTACAAAAGTGATGCCCACTCATAGTGTCTAGGAAACACAATGTTTTCCTCATATTTTTGTGGCTTTACCTACATAACATAATTATGTGCCTCCTAAGATGGATACTCATATAACATCATCCATAATTTTGCTTATTCATATCAAGGATCTTAACTTCATGATCCTTGATCATATGGCACAAGTCATAAAAATATTTAAACCTATTAAAAATAATGGACTCATGTAGTAGATCAAGTAAGATTTGATTGAATGTGTTTTAAAACTTATTATCAACCATATGATTTTTCATTTTAAAGAGCATGTTATTATAATGAAGGATATAATCACTGATATGATCAAGGATCATGAAGTTAAGATCCTTGATATGAATAAGCTAAATTATGGGTCTAATGTTGTAACCATTTATGGTGAAATGTTTCATATCAAATTAATGTTTAAATCTAAACTAAATGATACAAATAATGAGGAAAAAGTAACATTTAATGTGGTATCCCTACTAATTATCTTATCATATTGACCCCACAAAGGAGGCAATTTACAAACTTATCTGAACCTCCTTATAAGATACTATATAAATTACTTGAGTATGATCTCATAATGCATATTAGGATTATCACAAACACTCAAGACACTTTATGAATAAATGTTTTGGGTTAAGCCATAAGATTTCGGGTCTAATTAATGATAATATTATACAACTCAATGATATTACCACATTTATGAATGATTCAAGGGAAAAACCTAATAGAAATGTGAATTTTAAAATATTTTCCAGTCCCTTTCCAAATCATGCAATTAAATAGACTAAAACTAATCATAAGGTGCATATGACTTATACAATATGTCCTCCCCTATTGTGTATGCTTTAAATATTGAAGAAGTGGAACATCTTATATATGGTCTTATTGGTACACTTAAAGATACATAAGTACATAGACCTACTATCACATTTGATGAGAATGAGATTATTGATGATGATTCTATTAATGTGTCATTATTTGTGTGCACCTACATTAATTCACAACCTATAGATAGTGTCATGGTGGATAATAGGTTAAGCAAAAAAAAATCACCATGACACTACTTACTAGCCCTAGATACACACATATGGACTTTATTAGTATGATAAAGATATTTAAATGATTAGATGGAAAGAGATAAAACCATTTGGGAAACACTGTGCTACCACTTATGGTAAGGTATGCAATAGTTATAATTATCCTCTTAGTTCTACCCAATATGGGGTCATTCAACTTGTTACTAAGACATCTATGGATACATAAGATTTATGTAGTACCATATTTGGTATAATGATGTGTGAATTGTATCTATATATATATATATATAAGCCAAGTGGTTATAATTCCAAGAATTCCATATGATTTTCATATTTAACCAAAGATATTTCCTCAAAAATATACGTCACACCTAGTTATACAAATGTTTAACCCTAAATTTAGATTTTTTGGGATCTAGGCTTAATAAATATATAATTAGTGCTAACACAAGGGTGATAAACTAATCTATAATAGGTCAATTAATAAAAAAAACTCAGATAAACAATATTTTTAATTTATACAACTAAGATTGCTAAAAATAGTAAAGTACATCTATTGAAAGATATTGCAATAAATAAGATAATATGGTACTTAAATGGTTTACTATGTGTAGGAAGATATAGATTATAAATAGGTGTAAATTGCATAGGATCAATATTTTGGATCAGTCATCAGTCTATAAATTATACTTTTATAGTCTCAAACACTATTTTTAGATCTAGACACTAGTGTTTGAATGTGATGTAGGTTTCCAGTATGGATTAATGAGTGGATTTAGATTCAACCAAATTCATTAATTTAATTATTTCATTGCCTTATATTTATGTATTCATATATGGGATATGGATTATCATTTTTCACTAATTTATCAAACCCTTTCTCTTAACCCCTCTTCACCCTTAAAATGAGTTTACTAAAAAATGGGTGAGAAGGCTCACCATTTCAAGCTACCCAAAAGACCCTTATATAAATGGGAACTACCTACATATCCAATACTCTAAGGGTTTTATATTTATGTAGTTCTCCCCTATGTGTTAAAAAGTGTGTACACAAGGGTGTAATATACTATATGAAGATACATGAAATGATCTAACTTATAATTTGACAAATATCTCTCATGAGCTACTATTACAATGCTTTTGACTTATAATATGACTACTCTTATGCTTGATATGAAAATAGTAAAGAATAGGGTAGAGTAGAGTGATTGTGTAGTTAAATTATTTAGATTTTTTAGGTGTTTACTTAGTATTCGCTACATGAAGAATTTAAAGTCTTAGACTTGTATTTATACCACAACTTCTAAAAATATCTCATGGTAGGGTTCAATAAGACAATTAGGCTGACCCATGGGTTTCAATCATTTTTTAATTTGGATAAATTTTATCTACTACACATTAGATAAGGATATAGACACTATCATCAGTAGTAATTTCCCTTTATGGTTGGTAAGGCTAAAAAATAGGTATGGATCTAAAACTAATGATGAATGATGTTTATTATGGTTTAAGATTTATGTTATTAAAATAGACCTGGGTCATCAAAATTATATGGATTAGACTAATATATAAGCATTTAGGCATAGTGAGATGGTGAATGCATGCCTTTTAGTAGTAGGGAGGTTTATAACTAAAGGATAGATCCCTGATTGATATTTTTCAAATGTACAAGATTGTAATTCTATAAACATTTAGTTTTAATATCTATATTTTCCCATTTTAATCTATTAATGTATAAGGATGAAATTACTAGGTTAAAGGAAATAATTGAATACCTAGGTGTGTATAACACACCTTGCCTTTTCTTAAGATCACTTTGAGTTATTTTTTGGTTTATGAATTGTAACCAATAACATGTTATAGTATAAATTAGTGCATATAATCTAAAATTTTAAATAATTGAAATGCTTGAAAAGAAAGATAACAATGAAGGAGTAAAATTGTGTGTCAATTCAAACATGTTGTGTGTTGATGCCTTGACTTGGTAAAAATGCTTCTTTATGAAGCATTAGAGATGGATAAGGTTTAGACATAAACCTTGAAGATCTAAATAGGGAGACTGAAAGGTATTATGCCCCCAATCTGGTGTAAGTGTGAGTTATGACATGACCATTGAGATCATTATATCTCAATCACATAACTCAAGTGTGAATATATATAATCTAGTGAGGGTGAGTGATTTAACAAAATCATCCTATAAATATGGTGAAATTTGATTATTTAATCACTCTTATCTATAAATCTAGTGGGGTTGAATGATTTTATCAATTTAGCTTATAAAATGAACCCATTATGACAACATAAAAGGCTTGATAACAATACATCTTAGTGTAATCAATGCATCTTTTTTAATAGTATAATTGGTAAGTTTTAAAATTATTTATGAAATAACATGTCATATTCACCTTGAATATATATTAAATCTATTATATGTTTCATAGATATAAAAAACTTTGTTTCAAATCTATGCAAAGTTAGTGTAATGTATATGATTTTGACCCAAATGTATATCTGAATCATGGAATTGAACTATATTTTATTAAATTATGGAGGTAATTTTATTATGACATGCCCCAAATAGATTTTAGACATATTGAGTAAGTTTATAAGTGTGTAAATCATGTTCTTATGACATGCCCCCACTAATATGCCCCCCTTTTGAGGTGAGGGAAATAGAAATTGGTAGGTACCTTACCACAAAAGAATAAGGTGGTTTTATAATTTGTGTATGAATCATGTATCAAATAGGGATAACATGTCAAAGTAGATATATCACTTATTATACTAGTATGTGATCATATCAAGTCCTAAGATGAATGATATATATCATGGAAATGTCTAGAGGGTAATATTACAAGCTTATCATGTAATCAAGCACACACACAAGATCATTCAATGTAATGTAAAGGAATGGTCCAAAGATACCTCATATAATGGATATGTTCAAATACCTCACAATATAAAGGGATGACATAGTTAGATTTCCAATCAACATACAATGACATATTTAAATGTCCAAAAAACATACAATAGCATAGGGGCCAATAGGCAATGAACATATTCAAATGTTATACAAGCAAGACAATGGAAAGTAATGTAATACACTCAAGTAAGTGATAATGTGAATAAATGAAGTATAAATAACTAGCATAGACATATTATTCTAGTCCCTATACATATATGTTAGAAAAAAATGTTATGTAGCATAGTGTAGTCATATAAAATGTCATTTTAATGCAATTAATGTCACTTGAGACCACCTTATCCTTAGATTATCCCTAGACATATCTTAGGGCCTATTTTGATCCTCTTATAACTTTTATGTAGTCTATCATATTCCTAGATATACCAAGAACCACATTGAGCCATCTCCTAAGCATCCTCAATCCTTTTTCACATGTGCCAATCACCTGGATAATAGCATGACCCCATTAGTCTATATGACAGTTCATTATGGGTAAAGGGTCTAGTTTTATTTACCCTTAGCTTCCCTTTCCCCTAATAGATATCTTTCCATTTCCAAAATCATCTTAGGGTTAGCTTAGACTCATTTCATGTCTTAACAAGCATCATAACACTATATAAAGACCACTCTCATTCATTTATTAGATATATGACAATTCTCATGAAAAAGATCAAAAATAGTTGTGCAAATTAAATTTATTTATCTTTATTTACCCTTATTTTTGCATGCATCCATCTATAATAGCCTATATTTCAATTTTAACTAGTTTCTAGTCTCAATTCACACTCAAAGCATTCAAATTGGTGTGCATACTCAAGCATATTAGCATCACTCTAATTTGCACCAGCACTTAAATTGGGAAAACTACATTAGGCTTGATCCCCTTTCAAGGTAATGGTATGTAGGTAGTATTTAGCATATGGGGTGTTGAGGTCATACCTAGCATACCCTAATGATGCCACTCTTCTACTTTTATTCATAACAACCCTAGAAAGCAAGAAAGTATAAGATTTTATAGTGAAATCAATTAAATCATAGAATAAAATATGACATAAGTCTCAATCATATAGGCATAGGATTCCAAAAACATAGCAAAGGTCTACCCAAAACTTCACTACTTCACCTACACAGGGTCATTAGTGTTGCACAGAAGGTCAATAGCATAGTGCACTATTGGAAAAGAGGGTTTTACTATTGTGTGAAGAATATTCTAACACCTATTCTCTATTGATGATACTTTTTCCTACTCCTAAATCACTTCTTAGTCCACCACTTATTCATTTTAGTCATATTTTCCAACTAAGTACACCTTTTCTAATTCATTGTTATTCATAGAATATTCAAATAAATCAATTATTGTGTGAAATAGTGGCTACTGATATTATAGTATTTTATTACCTAATTTATTACTCATGTCTACATCAACTTATATCTGATCATTTGATAATATTACATGCAAATTTTTGCATCAAATAACACTAAATTTTACATTGGGACCTATAACACTACCTACAACATGTTAATTTATGCCCAATGATCTTAAATACAATATTTTTCTTGGGAGACCTTAGATTCATGATATGCATGCAATCCCCCCAACTTTACATGTATGTTTAAAGTTTTAATACCAAGGTTATATACACATTCCCTATGGATCATGAACCATTTAAATATTTTTAGAATACAAAGCGTACACATAACTATATTCCTCACATGATTTTTTCTATAGTACATATACAGTCTATTATTTAGGGTTCACATATGAATCCCAAAAACACCTCGAGTATACATTATAATAAATTTACTTCTCCATTTTTAATAAAATATTTTTAAAAAATAGGTTACATAGGATAAGGCCTTGAAAAACATGAACAAGGAATTTTTAATGTTGTTGAGGAATCTAATCAAAAAGGCAGGAAGGAAATTAGTTATAAGGATAACACATATAATGATAATTCTTATCATCATATACTATTTTATCCACCCATTCCATAGATATAAAATATAATAAATCATATCTTATCACTCTTAGTTGTGTACCTTGACCTTATTGATGATACCGTTTCTCCATATCTAGTCAATTTTGATGAATTCACCAATGATGAAGCACTCTTACAATTATTAGGGGGATATGAGGATTTCCCTTCTTTATATCATAATAATAGTTTTCCTCATTCCTCAAATGCCTAGGCATACTTTGGTGAGAGTTCAGATATTATAGATGATATCTAAATTGACACAAATGACACCCTACCTATATCACCTTACACCATTGATTGATTTACATCACTTAATTAAGAGACATTTGATGTCAATTATGGCATAGACATTGATATTCACATAATATTAATAGCTATTTCCCTACGTAAACAAGAGGATATAGTTATTCTATAGACTTTAAATTAAGTCCTTAAAATTTTTTCTTGGTCCTGTTCAAAGATGTTAGGCATTGATCCTTCAATCACAATACACAAGATTACACTCTATCAAAATGCAAATCTAATTAAACAAAAAAATTGAAAATTACATCATAAGGTGGCTATTTTAATCAAAGATGAGATCCAATATCTCCTTAATGCAAGCTTAATTCAAATAATTTCTCACCCCGAATGGGTATCTAATGTTATACTAGTTGTTAAGCCTAATGGCCAAATTTGATGTTGCTTTGATTCTAGAGATTTAAATAAAGTATGTCCTAAGGATGAATTTCCCCTACTTAACATCAATATGATATTAGACTCCATAGTAGGATATGAGATGCTATCTTTCATGGATTGTTTCATTGATTATAATCAAATTAAGATAACTGAAGAGGATCAATAAAAAACTTCTTTTATCACACCATGGGGCATCTTTTGATGTATAGTCATTCCTTTTGGATTAAATAACATTAGAGCCACATACCAATGAAATACGACCCATATTTTTCATGATCTAATTTATGAAATATATTAATACTATGTTGATAACTTACTAGCTAATTCAAAATAGTGATCACATCATTTAGTAGATTTACAATAGATTTTTGAAAGGTTGAGATAATATAATGTATGAGTAAATTCAAAGAAATGCATATTTGGTGTCACATCTAATAAATTATTGGGATTTATAATATCCTTTTTTCTCATTGAGGTAGATCCAAATAAATTCAAATCTATAATGGATATGTCACTTCATACAAACCTAAAGCAACTTTGATCTTTATAGGGAAAAATTCAAGTAGTATATTGCTTTGTGACACAGCTAGAAAACAAGACTCAATTATTCACAAGATTACTTAAGAAAGATTAAAAAATTTAATGGGATTTTACATGTAAAAAATCTTTACTACACTCAAAAAATACTTGTTGAATACACGTCTTATTACCACCCATACCCGATAGGCCACTTCTCCTTTACATTTATGTGATTTATCATGCACTCAGGGCACTCTTAGCACAAAATTATGACCAACATAAAGAGAAAATTATTTACTAATAAATCACACACTTTTTGATTATGAATGAATTTATTCCATAATGGAAAAACTATGTTTGACATTCGTATTTACTACATAAAATCTCTAACACTATATAATCAACAATGAGACACAGGTTATTATAAAACTAGATCCTTTAAATTTTATTATGTCAAAACCACATTTCTCTGGATATATAGCCAAATGATTAATGATACATAATTTTATCTAAAAATAATGTTAAAAAAATCAATAAAGTTCCAAATAATTTCAAACCAATTGGAAGAAGCACCATTATTAGATACCAATCCTATCAATGATAATTTTTGAGATGATTTCACAAATTACAACATTACTTCTGACACATGGATGATGTTATTTGATAGATATAAATGTGCATTAGGTGCCAAATAAGGAAATATATTTATTACTCCACTTAGTAAAAAAATTCACTTACATATCAATTACGTTTATCATGCATAAATAATATCATAGAATACGAGCCACTTATCCTTGGCCTCTATGTAGCTTAGGATCTCCAATTAAAATCTATTAAGGTCTATTTGGATTAATAGTTGGTCATTAATAATGTCATATATGTCTACCAAACTAAGGAATAATTCTTAATTCCATACAATAATATGGTTTAATGTTTACATGCTCAATTTGAATACTTCTCTACTAGAAATATTCCTTGAAAAGTCAATCGTCACTTTGATATAATGACAAGTGTGACAACATTGATCCCTATTAACATCAATGATGAGTAAGATATATTCACTATAAAAAAATTATATTCAGCATTGGTATCACATTCCAACCTAATATCTCTATCATTTTTAACCACCATGCACACTACAAAAGCATCATAATAGTTTTTTGATATTTACAATTTTTTGCACAAATTTATCATGCCATATAGTTTCACTAGGAATGATAATCACAAATTATAGAGAAATTACCTTCATTATGTCATCATAATGGGGACATATTTAATAAATATTTTTATGGACACTTACTCTAATGTTTGACATATGAAGAATCTAATTTGGCCATTAGCCAAGTACATAATAGTGAATGTGGTGGCCATTTCAATGGAAAAGCAATACCACAAATTACATCAGTATGTGTATTATTAGATGATCATGGAACTATAATTTCAATAATATGATAAATTATGTGATAAATTTAAATTTCATGGAAATCTACACCATGTTCCCTCACAATAATTACAACCTGTTATCTCCCCATGGCCGTTCATGCTATGGGGATTTGATATAATTGGTAAAATCAACCCAAAATCAATATGGGTTCATAAATTCATCATTACAACTACATAATACTTTACTAAGTGGATGGAATCCATTCAATTAAAATAAATAGAAGGAGAATATATATGTTTCTTTATCATGACAAAAATCATTTCCCATTTAGACCTACCAGTAGCCATCATTACAGATAATGAAACTCTTTTAAAACAAAATAGTGAATAAATTTTGTGTTAAATATAAGATCTGACACACATTATCTACTCTATAATACCTATATAGTAATGACCAAGTAGAATTTAAAAACAAGATAATTAACAATATCCTAAGAAAAATATTTACCAAATTTAGTGATTATTGGCATAATCAACTCATCTATGCACTATGGTCTTACCGTACTAGTATTCACACACTAATAATATCTACTCCTTATTCACTAGTGTATGGAAATGAAGCAGTTATCCCACTAGAACTATAAATTCCATCCTTACAAGTATCCATCAAATGGATTATCATAGATGACTAATATAGAGAGAAACATCTTCATGAATTAGAACAATTGGATCACACATGCATCTAATCCATAGAACACCTCAAAGCATACCAAAAATGAATCCATCAAGCATACAGTAGTCATGTTCATAGTAGATAATTTGAAGTTAATGATCTCATTCTAAAAGAGAACCTCAAAAATGTTAATGCCAAAGAAAATTAAAAAGTAAATTTCAAACCAAATTGGTTTCACCCATACTTAATCATCGAAAATGTTAACCTGAAGGTATACCATCTAGCTTCACTCTATGGTAAGGCAATGAAGAATCCAATGAACATCATGCACATATATATATATATATATATATATATATATATATATATATATATATATATATATATATATATATATATATATATATATATTTAATATAACTCATAATTCACTTATACATAGTTTCATTTTCCTGTTGCTTGTACATAGCTTATACTCAGAAAACATAATGTGTGTGTGTGTGTTTGTGTGTGTGTGTGTGTGTGTGTGTGTGTGTGTGCGTGCACGCATGTGTGTGTGTGTTAAAAAATAAAAAAACATTCAAATATTTCTCAAAAAATACAAATTTTAGATTGTATGCATTTCCATGTTTACATTCCTTTTATTTTCTAGTTACTACATATGTTATCTATGTTAGTGTAGTTAGTTTTATCATATGTACATGCTTCATTTCTTCTATTCAAGTATTTACATCATGGGAATAGGAGATACCTTATTTAATTTGGTCAATTTTCACTTCCATATAGTATAACCAAAAAAAATTAATGTAAATGCATTTTTTGATGTGTGTGGCATAACCCAAACCCTTGTTTGAATCACTTTAAGACCACAAGTAATTGGTATTATGGTGTTGTCTAAGGATTATTTCCAACTTCCTTTGTTTTTTAAGTTATTTATATCAAATCCAAGTTTTTTTAACATTTTACATTACAAGATTTTTTTGTTTGTGTAATATATACATGGTTATGCTAAAAATAAACACTATCCATGAATGATGTGATTGTTAAATCTTATTAACATGGATTATTTTTAACTTATTTAACTTGAGGTGTTTGTTTTGGATATGTATTTTGGATTGGTCCCATATTGAGTAATTTTTGTAAAGTTCCCATAAAAATGTGAGGAATGCCACAAATTTTCTCATAGTGTTCATTTGGTAGTTCATATTCCTCATTTATATGTGGAATAAAAAATTTGTATTTGGAAGGAGAGATGTTAAGTTTGTTTGTATACTTGAGTATGAATGAAGCATATATATGAACATAAAAGTATAAATAGGTAAATGATTCATATTATTTATGTACTAATATTTCCCATAATGGATAAATAAGACTTATACTAAAGATGAATTTTAATTTGAAATCTGAGGGTCTAAATGCTATGTACTTTTAAATCGAATAACATAGTCATGAAGGGATTCAACATCATGTTGTTTGAAATTGTGTAAATATTCTAAGGTAAGTCTATGAACCTTGTGTATATTAAAATCCAAAAATAATACATCCTCAAATTATGAAAAGGTGGTTAAGGAACCCTCTAGTAAGCTATATAACCAATTGTGAGCTTCATTGGTAATACTCATATGAAATGATTCTAGTAATATTTTGTCATATTTATCCTATTAACCAAAATAATTTACATATTTAATCATGTGATTAAAGGTATTTTTATGATGATAAAAGAGAGGTAAATGTGTAAGTTCAAAATCCATAAATTTAGGATACTTGGGTAGTAGTATTAGATCTTTAAATTTTGGAACGTTTGATATTTTATTTTGAGATATTAGAAATTTGATATTTGTATACAATTTGAAGGATCATATACCTTTGGTAATGATATTATAATTTAAAAATAATCATGATATCAAAATTTAAAAATAAGGTAGTCTTGGTAAAGGTACATCTTTTGGTACATGAAGAACTTTTGCCAATTTTGGTTTGTAATGCACCTTTTCTCTTATGCCTTGATTGGTTTTGATAAATATTCCATGATATCTTTATTCATTATTTGAAAATATTCAATATCAAATGAATTAATGAGTGTTTCATCACCCTTGATAAGGGGGATATTATTTATAAATGTTGGAATATTGGGAGTTTGAATCAATGTACTTGATGGCACACTCCCTTTTTTATTAGTTTGTAAATTAGTTGTGATATCATTATGCATTTGTTAAAAAAAATCATGATCAAAAAATGTAATATTTTGCCCATGTATATCCATATTTGTTTTAGGAGGGTGAGGGGAATGTTGACCATGATGTGATACACCACCTTTTTTATTTGTAATAGTGTGGACTGCAGAACCTGACATAGACTATTGGCATTTGATGGGAGTGGGATGGTAACTATTACAATGTTGATGGGTGTATTTCTCAATGGAACATGTCAAACATGTCCACTTTTGGTCACGTGATAATGTTTGAAATTGCTTGTGCTCAATATAATATATGGATTTATAAATGTATACCTATTATTTCTCATTGGTTATGCTTGATTTTACATAAACACCCTTTATTTTATGTTTGGTAAAATATAGAATGAGATAGCCCAAAAATTAAAAAATGAAACCCTAGGAAGTTATACAACCCTAGAGAAAATAATAGTTGAATAAGAGGACTTAGGGGTTGGGTTCACAAAATGTTTAACCTAAATTTTTATTATCGGGGATATAGGATTAAGACATATATAATTGGTTATAACACAAGGGTGATAAAAATTTATAGCAAGCCAATTAATATAAAACTTAGATAAACAATATTTTGAATTTATACAATTAAGATTGATAAAAATAATAAAGTACAAGTATTGAAATTTATTAAAATAAATAAAAATAATGGTACTTAGTTGGATTACCATGAACATTAAATTATAGACTATAAATAGGTATAAATTATGTAGGATCAAAATTTTGGATTAGTAGTCTAATTCTATAAATTATACTTTTATCATTGTGAACACTACCATCAGATCTAGACACTACTATCAATGTTAGTGTCTAAATGTGATGCAAGTGTCTAATATAGAATAATGACTAGATCTAAATGTGACTAAATTTTTTGTTTTGAATTTTATGTTTCTTTTCTACTTATGTATTCAGATCTAGGATATAGGTCATTATTCTTCATTGATTGATTGAACCCTAACTCTTCACCCTTGGAGTGAGTTTGTTGAAAATGGGTTATTGAGATCATGGTGTAAATTTTCCCCAAATACCCTTATATAAATGGGTATTGCTTAATTATCTAGTACTCCAAGGAGGGCCTTATACTTATGTAGTTATTACCTATGTGTGGTAAAGTGTGTGTATAAGGGTGTAACATACTATATAAATATGTGTGCAGTGATCTAACTTGTAATTTATCAAATAACACTCATGAGATGTTATTTAAATTATTTGGACCTATAATAAGATTAATCCTATGATTGATATGAAAATAGGGATGAATAAGGTAGAGTAGAGTGGTTGTGTAGTCGATTTATTTAGCTTTTGTATGTATATGCTTGGTATTTGTTAGATGAGGAAAGAGAAGGGTTAGACTTGTATTTATACCCTACTTTTTAAAAATATATCATGGTAGAGTTAAATAATACAATTATGCTAACCCATGGGTTTTGATCATTTTATAATTTGGATTACTTTTAGCTACTAGACACTAGATAAGGATTTAGAAAATATTGTTAGTGGTAATGTCCCTCTGTGTTTAATAGTGTCTAGAAAGCTAGAAAATAAGTATGGATCTAAAACTGAAAGTGAATGATTTTTATTTGGTGTTGAGTTTTATGTGTAGTATAAGAGACCTCGGTCATCAAAATGATATGTATTAGACTAAGATATAATCATTTATGCACTGTGAGATGGAAAATGCAAGCCTTTCGATGGTAGGAAGGTCTAGAATTGAAGGGTAGATCATTGATTGATATTTGTCAAATATAAAATACTATGATGCTATAAATATTTAATATTAGTAGATATAGAAACCTATAAAATTTCATTATATATAGGTAGCTCATAGGTAGGTAATGTATCTTCCTCTAAGATTGTATTTCAATGCCTACTACATCAAAGGTATATTCAAGTTACACAATAGATGGTACCTAATCCATCATATCCTAGGTTATTTTTATAATTTGTTATGCATGTTCCACAATGAACACCATATTATAATCCTCATATACAAAATAGTTCACATGTTAATATCAATTTTATATCTACATAGTATATACATAATTATATGGGCTATGATGATAATGATGGATATGTTATAACATGGGATCGGTTCTTAGATTTTGATACAAATACATATATTTCTACTTTCCCACTACAAGTGACATTCACCTTAATCTATCGAGGGGATACATGTGAGAATTCAATTGATGGGATCATTGTTTAGCATGTGTTGAGGTGTGTTCACATTATTAATTTGTAATAACATAATTATTTTTAGATAAATAATAATATGTTAATAGATATTTGTGTGGTATATTATTGTTATGCATAATAACAATAATATACGGGGTTAATTTTATTAGTGTTTGGTAGTTAGATGGATATATTATATCAATAATATATTTCACATTTAGTGGGTCAATTAGTAGGGAGATTATTTGTGAGATTTTGTAGGGACCTCCCATCTCAAATATAGGAAACTCATTTCCTATATATTTTTAATCATCCGAATGATTTAATAAATAGAAATACATATAGAGTGAGAGAATTATTTTTTTATATTAATTATTTGAGAATGGTTTTTGAATGTTTTGATATTTAGCATATAAATTTTGTTTAAATCAAAACCAAAATCAATATTTGGTATTAAATCAGTTCATGATCTCATTGCATTCATGATTAGAGTTAGAATTGGTTTCCATATAACTCATTATTTGTTATAATGCCAACATTTTTCTTTTTATAATCCCACATTATGATTTATACATGACTTGATCTCCTTGTGCATCACGGTCATGGATAAGCTAAAATAGTATTTGCAGTCCTATCTCTATGCTTAAGATATGGTGACTATTATTACTTTAGCTTCAACATCATTCATCAAGCTCATATCTTTGGAATTCTTCCATAAGTTTTCAACAATCGATGTAGGATCATTCACACAAAACATAGAGGGAGAATCATTAAGCTAATTATTTCTGACCAAAACTAATGCATTTGGATCTCCATCAGATTTGACAAAGTGATAAATTCTACCATTCATATGACCCTGCATAATTTCATGAGATCTTCAATGTTGGACATTTTATCTCAAATAAAACATGCTACCAACAAAGCATTTTGGTATACTAGAGGTGGACATGAAATATATTGGATGCAAACTACTTAGTCTTTGCCATCCAACATCAATTTTTGGTCAAATGTGTTAGTATATTTTGTTTTGGTTATATTTATAGTATGCCTTTTAGTATTAGTTTATATTATTTTTATTATAATGTCAAAATGTGCCAAAGTAAAAACATTATAGTATCCCTGCTATTAGAAGTTTAATTATGTGTCAATTACTTCTATGTTAGTCTTTAAGGGTCAGGTAGTGTATTTGATATTAGAGGTCTATTTTTTTAATATGTATAAAAAATTCAAAAATAACAAAATTGAGTTTTTATTCTTATTTTATCAAAGTCATTTAAATTAGATTTTTTATATATAGATTCTTTATTGTATCAAAGTTAAATGGTCCAAATAGTCATAAGTCATTATGAGTTGTTATAGTTAAGTTGTTTAAAAAGTAATTTCATTTTATTACTTTTTAAAATATTTGAGTTGTTAAAAATTTTAAAACATAAAAAATATTTATCCTACTAATGAATTATCTCTTGTACATGATGTCCAAATTATGGGGGGTTATAATGGATAAAATGAGAAAAAAAGAAAAATAAGGTAGAGCAAAATGAAAACAAATTCAAATTTTATATATTGAAAGTGTTGAAATAGGTGCACACACATGTTGATATTTATAACAAAGGTATATGTACGATGAATTCTTTCATTAATAATATCTTTGAGAAATTAGCTCAAGAGGTATCCATGCTTGCTTTTCATAACAAGAAGCGAATTATTACATCTAGGGAAATCTAGATAGTTATACATCATGTATTACCATGATATCTTACTAGACATGTTGTTTCTAAAGTTACCAAGGCTATCACCAGTTTTTCCATCTCTTAAGTAAGCAGCTTAACTCACTGGAAGATAGAGGAAATGGAGGCTAGAGGTTTCATAGCCTATTTTTAGCCACTAGCAATAAGGCCACTTTTTGCTTTAGTGGTGTATTTGCTTTTTAGTTGTTTGTTTGATTTTAGTTATTTGAATAAGAACAGATGTTGTATACATATTCACATTTATCATAAGTGAACTAAATATTCCTATGTAACTTCTCTAAAAATGTGATATTGATGAAAACTAGTAATTATATTGCACATCATGATGTGGTTTGTGGTTAGCCACTTTTAAAACCATTTATTTGTGGTTGTTGGTTATCCACATGAAAACCATCCTATTTTTGTTTTTGGTAAGCCATTTTTAAAACCATCTATAAGGTTTTTTATTGTTTTATGAAAATCACTAAATCATGAGTACATGTGAAGATATGGGAGAGTTATTTTCCCCATGTTCACATTATGGGGGTATAGAATAGGAGTTAATAATGCACAAGAGGGTGAATTTTGAGGTGTGCTCACATTATTAATTTGTAATAACATAATTATTGTTAGATAAATAATAATACATTAATATATATTTGTGTGGTATATTATTTTTATATATAATAACAATAATATCCGGTGTTAATTTTAGAATAGTTTGGTAGTTAGATGAATATATTGTATCAACAATATATTTCATATTTAATGGGTCGATTAGTTGGGAGATTATTTGTGAGAGTTTGTAGGTATCTCTCATCTAGAATATAAGAAACTCATTTCCTATATATTTGTAATCATCTAAATTATTTAATATATAGAAATACATATAGAGTGTGAGAATTATTTTTTGTATATTCATTATCTAAGGATGGTTTTTGAATATTTTGATATTTATCATATGAATTCTATTTAAATCAAAACTAGAATCAATAGTATAAACATATATCAAATTCAAAAAATACAAAAAAAATATATATATATTCAAAAAATGAAAAATATGGACTTACATATGCATGACATATTTTTCTAGTTATGTTATTGATTTATGTTATTTATCATATGTACATGGTAGATTACACATCCATTTTTTATGCATACATTTTTAATGATATACATGATTGGGATGTATGAAATATAGGTTATATATGACACATTGACATATAGTTTTAGGACATTCCTTACACCCATGTGTTATACCTTTATACATTGGGGTAAAACCTATACTAGGTGCATCTTGGTACACTTTATAGGTAACATATTTCTATAACCATTCCATTGATTATATTGGGATACTTAGACTAATTATACATGACATGATATTTTATATACTATTTAAGGTGATATATTCTATGGATATTATACTTTTTTATACTTTTGTGATGATATTGATTTATTTTTTAAACTAGTTGTGTTTGTTCTATACATGTTTAATTTTTATGATTATTACATGGTGTGGTCATTCATTGTGTAATGATTGTTATGTGTGGCATTACATGTGTGTTACATTTTGTGCCTCCATGAGTGACTATTGATGATTGTTACATGAATGACCATTGATTATTATTGCATTATGTGATAATTTATGAGTGTTACATTGAGTGTTATCTTGTGTGTTAATATGAGTGAATTGATCATGTGGTGTCCTCTCATGTATAAATTATGTTGATGTAGATGCTTAAATTTTTTATTATACACTTTATCATGTTAGTTTTAATAAACCATTGGTACACATGACTTGTGCATACACACTTGACTCTAGCTCACACTCTCTCCTAGCCATTTACTTATCTATAGACCTAACCTTCATGAATTATCATTATTCATACACATGATTTTCTTAGTTTATTCCTTAGTAATTTATGAACTTAAACATACTATCTATTTATTTCATATCATCATTTCTTACTTATTGGTCACATCTAACCATATTCAGATGGATTAGGTTATCAGAGTTGTCTACCTTGGCCAAACTCATTTGTGCACCCTTTAATAGATAATTTATCATATTCAAATCCTTTCTTTGGTTCAGCTCATATGTTTTTCATCTCAGTTTAGATGGAAAGTACCCAAAGAGTTAGGTATATAATTATTCAATCCCAAGCCTATTCCTATCTATAAGGCATCTACCTTTGTACATGCACACTTAAGAAAACACCTACACATCCTTGAGGCACTATCCTAAATCATCAAAATCTAAAAATTTCTTAAAATAATAGCTCTAAGTTAAGTCTGAATACTACTACAAGACCAAAATCATAGGTTTTCAAGTGTCAAAAATCCACACTAAAAATTGAACAACATTCAATTATTACACTAATTTCACACACATAATTAGGTGGGATAACTATGTGTGGTTTGATACCTCTTCAGAGTATTGGAACATAGGAAACACTTAGCCACTCAATAAAGAGTGATTGAGGTGAGCTCAAACCATCCTTTCTAACCCATTTTTATATACAAGGAAAGTGTTTAAATTAGAGCTAGGGTTTTGAGGTGAAGGAAGATAAATTTAAATTTTTGCACAATCCCAACCTCTAATATTACACAAAATACCTATCTACAGGCAAATGTAGTGATCTATGGAAGAATAATTTGACATATCTCAATAGAATAAATATGATAGATCATAAATTTATTCAACTACCACATTATTCCAAGTAGTACTATACTCATCCCAACATGTTTTGATTCCTAGATTCCAAATCTAAAGGACCACAAACCCATTCAAAATCATTGTTAATGACTATACATTATCACATACCAAAACAAAACCTAAACAAGCTTAGTATATTATATTATAGGTAATTTTCATAAATATTAATTGTAATAAATTATTTATATTATATTATTACATTCATATTTTCTTAATTTAGAATTATATTATATAATCTAAATTAGTCTCAATGTTTTGTCTTATTTATACCACTAAATCCAAAATAAGATAACACATTTTGGTAAAACCATTTCTTTTCTTCAACATGGAAAACCCTAGGTTTCCTTTAGGGTTTCATTCTACCTCATTAGGTTTTTAAAATGTATTTATTAGGGTTTCAAAGTCTAATATTTTATTTATGATCTCCACATACAATTCAAAAAGCTACCCTTTGCTCTATCCCTCTTGATGTTTACATGATAATATTTTATGCCATCTAAGAAGACTAGTTCTATTATCCATCTAAGTTAAGTTTTAGGTTAGGTGTTGTTTTAAGAACAAAATATTTATTTCAATCAACCACATGTCTGTATATAATCTAGAATGGATAAAATAGATGAAATTCAAATTCTTATTTATTCTATTGATGCAAATGTTCATAATGAACACATATAATTACAACATATTTTTAATGATGATATGCTTAAAATTAAAACTATTTATCAAGATGACAATGATCATAATAATTAATATCATGATATAATACATCCTAATGATATTTATGGTATAGACCTTAAATAGGTTGTAACTCTTTCTCAATTTTTATGAGTCCATATGAAACCCCATGATCTAAATAAGGCCTTGAATACAATCCTAGATGTTAAAAATCTAAATAATGTTAAGGTTGTCACATATAATAAAAATATGATCTTTTCATTGATACTAATATATATTTTATAGGCATTAACTCCAAAATAGGTTTTCAAACTAAAATTACTACTACTATTGTCCCTATGTCAACACCTATGGTAACGTGTGTGATACCCACCCATGATGTGGGGTAAACACAAGGTTTTCCTCAAATTAATATGACTCTCCTTACACAACATCTTGTGCACCTTATATGGTTTTTACTCAAGTGAAACCATCCACTAATACCCAATTTAATATGGCTAATGCTCATATTATTATGTAAATAATTTTTTATTTTCAAACTAAGGTTTCACATTTGGAGCAAGGTTCTTCTAGAGTAGTTCACACCAAAAATTATAATTCATTACTACATAATCCATTGGCCTTTGAGTTATTATTTATCACTTTCCTATAGGATTTGTGTCACCTATGTTTAGATTATATGGTGATAAGGGTAACCCAAAACAACACTTTGAGCTTTCCATGTTTAGAATATGCATATAATGATAAGTTATTGACTAAGTTATTTCCATAGATTCTTAAATACTTCACTTTATGTTGCTTAAATTACCACCTATTACAATTTATTAATGCCCTCAATCCTTTGGATGATCAATGATTAATAAACATTTCAATTAAAATTAGTGAGAAGATGTCATATGCTCATATTTTGAAACTTAACCAAGGGCCCATAAGCCTATTGAATATGTACTATGTTACAGTACTATGATCTCTAGGATGACAAATCTAATGGCTAATAATGATTTTTAGGTTATACTCAAGCAAATTGTTATTTCCCCACTACATGATTCCATTATGTTAAACACTTCTAATCTTTTTATGACTTATGTTATATGTTCAAGGATCATAAAGTTAAGTTCCTTGATATGAAAAAGATAAATTATGGTTCCAGCCCTCTCAAAAATTCTAGTGTGAAATTTCATAATAAACCAAATTTTAAATCCAAATAGAATGATGCAAGTTCATAGTTAATGTAGTGTCATAGCCTATTGATAGTCTTGTTTTATAAGCTCCTCAAAGGAGGAAAATTCCATAATTACTTGAATCTCCTCATAAGATAATTTTGAAGTTACTTGAGTTAAATATCACATCTCTCCCTCCATAATAATATTTTGATATGAGTGGGACACCATTTAATGTATTTGTTAGGTAATGTATATTGTGATTATCATAAATGTACAGGACATTAAACTAATAAGTGTATCATTTTGAGAAATAAGATACAAGATTTAATAAATATGAACATTCTTGAGATTAATTCATCTAAAAATGATTCATGGGCATATTCTAATGAGAATACGAGATTCAAATAAAAATTTCCCTTTTCCAAATAACATGGCACAAGAGATCAACACTAAATCCAAAGTGTATGGAATTACAATGCACACCCTCATCCAACATGTTATACTTCTAAATCTAAAGTTGATAATTATTTTGAAGGTTTTATTGGTACACTTGAAAGTATATAATCACAAATACCAATTATCACATTCAATGAGCATGAGATTGTTTACAATGATTATATATATGCACCATTATTTTTTCTCACCTACATTGATTTGTACCCTATACATAATTTCATGGTAGATAATATTTTAAGTGAAAACATTTCACTGTGACACTCATTACTAGTATTGCATAGAAATAGGACTTGTTAAATAAAATAAAGATAGTCAAACCATTTAATGGAAATGGAAAAAATACTCTTTAGAGTATTGTGTTACCACTTAAGGTATACCCTACAATTTTTGATATTGTATTCTTATTTATACCAAGTACAAGAGAATTTGACATGTTGTTAAGACATCATTGGATTCATAAGATCTATTTAATACCATATTTATTACACACGTGTTAATTATATGCACATTAGTAGAGTGGTTATGGTTCCTAGTATACCATGTGAATAACCTATCCAACTAAAAACCTTATCTCAGAAAGATACATCATAACCTATTATAAAACTTATACAGGTTCTTTCTACATAGGTAGTTTATTATATATATATATATATAGACACACACACACACACACACACACACACACACACACACACACACACACACACACACACACACACACACACACACACACACACACACACACACACACACACACACACACACACACACACACACACACACACACACACACACACATTTCCTATCAAACCAATACTTTAGCATCCATTACATTAGAGGTGTATCCCAATTCAATAGGCATTACCTACTTAGTCACATCCTAAGTTAGTGTTATAAGCTACTTTGTATGTTCCACAAGGAACACAGGCACATTCTCATACTATATAATAGAATTTATAGAATATTATGGTTTCTAGAGTTATGCAGGATCATATGGTATATGATGACCATGAGGGATATGCTAAAATATTAGATAATTTATCATATTTTTATACATATACATGTGTTTCTACTCACCTATGATAGGTAACAATTTCCATGATTGACCTAAAAACTTACATTAGTACATCCCCTTGATGGGATCATTGGTTACCATAATTCATAACTAAGATTTAAAAAAAAAACATTAAATATTTATAAATTATTATTTTAATCTAATTTTGAGGTAACAAATGAATGCTGTGAAAATATTTATCAAACTTAATATATCTATTCAAATTATAATATATGACATTTAATCATAAATTTGAATGTAAAGTAGAATTCATTGAAATTGAAATTGGAATTGATGAGTTGCATATGATAAAAAATATAAATTATAACCAATAATAAAATACATAACTTTTTTAGTTTTTGGTTGACTGTATCTAATGTCTGAAAATGAAATATAGGAAAATACATGATTATGACAGCTCATGATCAGAACCAAAATATTTGACTATATCTATACATGTCTTCACTCCATGGACAACAATGTAGGTCAGTCATTTTTTTATTATAGACTAATTTGAGTTGGCTATAATAAATATATGATCACTCTATCACATGTGCCTATGTGTACTTCTTGAGGGTTGAGATATTGTGATCCTATAGATGTGAAAAAATCATTATTTTCCTTATTTTTGCCTTTGAAACCCTAGGGGTAATTTTGACCTTGAAACATGCAAAAAGAGAGAAGTGTATTGGTTATCTATCCCCAATAATGCCCTTGATGATTTAACACTACTTATATATCTAGATACTATGAGGAGGGAATAAACCTAAACCTAGAGTGATTATCCAATTGTGATCCTTAACTATATATATATATATATATATATATATATATATATATATATATATATATATATTATGTAGTTATAATTTTGGCATTGATACTTGACAATGTTAGCTCTTGACTTCATTTGAGATGCTTTATACTTGATTTAAGATTGCTCTTAATGATCGATATTAAATTTGGGAAGAATAGGGAAGAGTTTCTCAATGTGAAATAGTTTAAAAGATAGGTGCTAGATAGAAACCAAGTCCCTTTAAAATGATATTTTGATTTACTTATATAGTGAAACCTTTGAAAAATATCCTTTATCCAACCTTATGAAATGTGTAGGAAGACCCAAATGAATATTTTGAATTTGGAAACTACTCGTTAAGTGGCATAGGGATAAGGTTGCTCTGGGTGGACATGTTCACAATAATAGAACTGAGTGCCTAACATGGACCTATCCCAAAAAATTGGGTATAATTATCTTAATGTTGGAAATAGACTAAGGGATGATACATGATAGTTTGATAATTGAATTTTATAGTCTATGGAGTAGTTATATCAAATAAAGGGGTCAATCCCATATATAGATAAATGTCTTAGAGGAATGGTAAATAAGAGTCATATATGTGAGTGTAAGTCAAGTGGTGTAAGATATGTCAATAATTATGTATATAAATTTTCTTCCCCTTTATTCTATTATTTAAATTTTTAGAGTAAAGGAGAAACTAATACCTGAGTGTGTACAATACACTTTATCTTTGATAGGAAACTACAATTGTGCATGACACTCAATTTTAAAAAACTCTACAATAGCACATGAAGTAGCCATTGTTCATATTTTTAATTTGAAAATTCTAAAACTCTAAAACTTTAAAATTGAAATAGATCAAGGAATGAGTACATATATATATGGATATGATATCATTTTGCTTTATAACTTGTAAAATTATGATTAAGCATCTAGACATATGGTTCCTCATTTTGAACCATTGGTAGATTGATAATGATCAAGTTCTAATTTTAAATAACTAATCAATCCTTTGAGTTGGAAATATGCATTCTCCAACTCTCATTAATGGAGAAAGTTACCAATTAAATAATCCCGAATAAGGTGGAACCATAATGGGTTCGCTAGAAGTGATAACAAGGTTGTTGAGTGTCACTAGAGTCAAGTGTACATCACCCATAACAAAAAGGTAAAACCACATAATGGGTTCACTATAAGTAATGTCAATGTCATTGAGTGTCACTATACTTTAACATACATTATTTGTAATAGAACTAATCACACCATTTTAGATGATTTATAGTATACATACATGATTGAAAAATAATAAAGAATATTCATGCCCCCATAATGACAACATTTCCAATAGATATAAATTCAAACAAATATTTGCCTTTAAATTTTTAGACTATATTATAATGTATATGTGCATGTACTAGTATCATGCATTTTAACTTTTAAAATTGCATGTATGTGCATGAATAGTACCATTCCCCTTAAATTTTACCAAATTATATAATGTTATGTATATATATGCTCAATTGTAAATGTATTTAAAACTTGTTAATTTTTATCTTGTAACTATTTTTGCATATGCTCATACATATTCAATCAAGTGTGTATGAATATGTACTTAGGTCTCTATAAAATGAGTGTATACGCATGTCATATGTCCCCAAATATTTTTATTGATGTGTCAATATCTATCTTGTAACTAATTTCTAATTTGATTTGAATCTTTGAAATTTGTATTATGTCATTAATTATGATTTTTGAATTTAATTTGAATATTTGAAACCTATAATATGTCATAGAATATTATTTTTGAATTACTTTGAATTTTTTAAACATGTACTCTATCATAAATTATGATTTTCTCTTCTCATGGAGGATTGAATCTCAAAGACAATCCTATTGTGATTCCTCCATTTTGAGATGAGGGATATATCCTACAAGTCACTCATCTCAAAAGAGGAGTTAAGTGTATTATGTGATAAATATAGAATCATGTCATCATGTGGAGATTATGTTATCATAGTAATGTAATTGTCATTTAAACATGTATGTAACATATTGAATGTGAGGAATGACAATTTGAATGGAGAATTTGAATGTTGAGCGCGGGCGTGCGTGAGCGCGAACCCAAATTTTGAACCAGGTAGCCGTTGATCTGGCGGTTGGTGTGGCCGCGACTTATGCTACGAAAGGGACTCCACCTGTGAATGGGGAAAGGATCCTGATTGCCCATTCTTCTGTGAAAGGGAGTTCTTTTCCAGCTACGAATATAGCAAAAAGATCCCTTGTTATTGGTTCTATCCCTGGTTCAAAGGGAAGAACTTATGCAGATGTGGCTACTTTTGAAGCTGAAATAAATGACGCAAAACATCAAACTTCTACTGGGAGGTCATGTATTTCACCAGTAAGTGCTTTAAATCCTATTAGGGTAAATCTAGATCCTGATACAGTTGAAGCAATCTTTAATCGGATAGAATATTTTTCAGAGTATGGGGCTATTTTTTGATTTCGTGGCTTCTGGCCCTCTCTTGTAGATCTACATGGCTGGATCTCCAATACCTGGCTGCCACTGATTGATGGAAATGTGGAAATATACCCATGTGTTAAAGGGTTTTTTTTAGCTTTATTCCAAAACTCTAAGGACAAGAGGACTATTTTGTCCAATAGTAATTTTTTATGGTAGGGTAAATACCCTCTTATGGCCAAACGGTGGCATATGGATTTCAATCCTCTCACGAAAACCTTCAACAAGATCCCTGTCTGGGTTCGGCTCCCTAATTTACCAATACATCTATGGCATGAATCGGTGTATAAAACCATCGAAAATGCTATAGGGGAGTTTTTATTTGAGGATGAAGAAACTAAGAAGTTTTACCATTCGACCTGTGCACACCTAATGGTTGAGGTAGATGTTTCTAAGGGCCTTCCTGAGGTGATTTTTTTGGACTCCCCTAGGGGTTCTTGGATGCAAATGTTATATTTTGAAGGTTTACCTTTTCGATGCAGAAAATGTCACCTGATGGGGCACGTTACAGCTCAGTGTACTGCAGGGAAATCCAAATCCAGAAGATCACCTTCTTGGTGGTCTAAAGCTGATCATGAACATTATTTTGCTAAACAACCTGAGGAAGATGTGACCAATTCAAAGACTGAGAATGAAAAGAGTATCCATTCTAAATCATCAAATCAGGAGACTCTGCTGGAGACTGATCCTGTTGAAGGTACTGTGGAGATTGGATTATGTGATCTCTCTAAACCGATTACTGAGGAGGTGGTGGTCCCTCCACCTATTTTGAAGGATTCTCCTAGGAGCCAGAAGTTGGCTGGTTCTCGAAAGGATTTTGCTAAGGCATCGATGCCCCCTGGACTTCATGGATCATGGCCTTCTGAGGACTGGGTTGCTGAGGTAGCTAAGGTAGACGATGGTTGGAAAGTAGTTAAGAGGAAGAAGTATAAGCCTTTGGTCCCCCCTCTAGATATGAAACTTCGATCTTGTAAAAAAAAAATAATAGTTTGTCCAGCTCTTGACTGTTGTTTTCAGATTCCTGGTTAATCTGGTCTTGCTTTTGCCAGTTCCAGGCTATTTTATACCTGGTTGTGCTTAAGGTTTATCTCTCTTCTGATGTATAGGGTTTTGGGGCCCCTTCAAAACCTATTTTTACCTTAATCTAAAACATATTGAATGTGAGGAATTCAAGTGTCATGTCTAGATATATATAAAAATGAGGCATGCATTAAATTAACCATCTCTAAATAATACTCCATAATAAAAGTACATGATATGTATCATGGCACCACTAATCAAGATCAACAATCACAATACATAATTTCACAAATAAGTCCAAGGGTTTCATACAAGGGACATGATCAAATTCCATACATACAATCCAACATCACATGTATAAGGCCAAGGGCCACAAACAATGGACATGTTCAAATGTCAGACATATTATGAAAATAATTCACACATAGGGCCAAAGGCCACAAGCAATTAGACTTCTTAGATTTTCATACATACCAATAAAATATTTCACACGTAGGTCCAAAGGATACTGATAATAATCAAGCAATGTCTAGCCTATCATATAAGAAATTAACATCATCAAAGGAGTATAAAACAAGTGAAAACTAGTCTACACTATCCATATATTTTTATGTCACATCATATCAAAGTATCATATCCATATGGCACAATGTAAGATATGAGTGATTATAAAGACACTTGTAATATATGTAGCACAACATGGTGGATAGGTCATAAGAATATATAACATGTGATAATGTAACCTATAGAATAATATGCCCCCAACATAGTCATGGCCACTAGGTAGAAGGGAATCTAACATCTAAGATTCCATGTATTGATGAGTATTTCCTACATCATACTCATATACCTCATAAAATGAATTTCAATGAAAAAAATATGATATCTACCAAATTATATGATAAGTATCATATGTAAAGAATTAAACTCAAGTTGTCATTTTTTATTTTTTGAGAATATTTTGAATTTTTTTGGATTTTTGAAATATCTGAATGTTTTTGGATTTTTTAAGTATTTTAATTTTTTGAATTTTTGAAATTTTTTAGTGTAAAACAAACTATCATATGATCCCATTAATGATAGGACAATAACGTGTGCCTATATCTTAGAGTTGGAGGGTGACATTTCATGAATGAAAAGTGTTACATATAGATGAATTTGAATATGAAAAGGCATCTAATGTTGTAATGTAATTGTCTTAATCACTTCTTAGAATATCTTCGAGATGTGTAACTATAAAGGGTGTAGGACTTGATTGAGTCCATTGTATGGTAGGATAAGGTCTCATTTCTTATGTTCACTATAGAACACACTAAAATATCTAAATTACTACCTTAAGACACACTATAGAATATGAATATCTCTTTAAACTTTGAATAACTATTTGATATTAAGTTTTTTATCTAGGAGGGTGTATTGTTCTCATCTGAACTAACTATATAAATAGATTTTTTATATGTGAAACAAATATATCTAAACTATGTTACTGAGTAGGTGTAGTAACTAATTTTCTACTATGATCTTGAGTAGGTTTAGTAACTACCTTTTTATTATGCTCTTGAATAGGTGAAATAACCAACTATGGTGGTGGTGGGGGAGGAGGAGGAGTTACCACTAACTATAGAGGGTATTCATATCAAATACCTAGAACTTTGAACACTTGATTATAATATATATTTGAGACACTAATTTACTATAGATGGCATTACAGACAAATTATATATCTAAGGGCATCCTAATATAATATCAAATACCCATGTGTTTAGTAAAACTAAGAATAGAGTAGCCAATATTATTGAGCCAATGTAAAGAGGTAGTAATAAATGTCTAGCAGTATTTTGTGTATGTCCATCAAATGCTTTGACTATCCTTAATGTAATTTTTAAATCATGTTCTATGTACCCAAGAATATGAATAACTATTATTGTACATGCATTTTCACTTGACCCATTATAAATCATTGCACTATGAATGGATGTTTGTTGATGTAAGCTCAAATAAATAGTGAATGTCTATCTTAATCATCATCCACAATCTTAGTATAATTAAATATGATCATATGATTTAGTGTTAAATGTACAAATAATAACATATATTATATGTCCATATGTATTAGGAAGAGGATGCACATTTTAAGCATGGTGTACCTTTAAATTATCTGTATTTTCTAATGTTTCATGGTTTGGAAATAAATTATTGAAGATTTTCAAATTTACATTTTATTTATTGTTAGAAACCTAGATAACACCCTAATTGAAGGCTAATATATTTATCTAAAACTCCTTCACACCTAGACTAACATTGGTCTAGAATTAGTTTAGGTGTCCTACACCGTAGATCATTTAAATGTTAGTCCAAGTGTGAAGGACTTTTAGAGAAATCTATTAGCCTTTAAGTAGGGTGTTATCTTAGAAGAATCTATCAAGAGATTTGCATATAAGATATAATATGAAGTCCAATATACATAATCTCAAGTCATATTTGAGTTCAATTTGATAACAATTATCTTCAATATATCTCTTATTCTTCTTAAGCCTTGCATGCTCCTCTTTTTAGCATTAGAAAGGTGGTGAGCCCATCTTTGACTTATAAAAATCCTTTTGCATGAATTATATGATGATATTTTGTTATTAACTCCACTTTAAGTTATTTTAAGAGTATGTGAATGTCTTCTCTTGCATGAAAACCATGGAATATGCATGAAGCTAATCAAACAATCAACTAAAGTGATTTGTCCTTAAGACAAGATAACTCCACTTAAGCCCTTATTTTCATGAAATGGTACTTGAATAATTTAAATTTAATGACATATTAAATTTAATAATAGATAATTTTCATTTTAAAATCCATTTTAAATCCTTGATTAGTCTTTCAATGCCAATTTCACTTTGATTATTTGCTCAAATAGGCCTACTAGGCCAATTAGGCCTAGTAGGCTAAATTTTGCACTAAAAATACATTATAACCTTAAAAAAAATAATTAAACTTGAAAATAATATGATTATTAGACCTATAAAAACTCCTCACACCATGATATAGGTGTTCTTGATGAAGAAACTCTTGCAACTCAGTCACCATGGTTGACTAGGTCAAGTTGACCTCATTTTCCTGCAAAGTGGCTATTTTGGATGAGATGGTAAGGGAAATTATATGAATATTTATGACCAAATTATTATTTTATTATGAATAACAAGTCTCATGATTCAATCTCCATGAATTTGATTTCATGTAAATTGCCTTGTATCTCTTTTTTATGCTTTTTTTTCAAAAAACCTTATTTTATACCCTGATCCATACAATTCCATTAAAAAATTAGCATTGATGAGACCCTCTATAATTTTTATTCATGTTTTAATAGGTTTCATATTTATCCATGAGGTTTTGATGATAAAAATTTTGACTTTTCTCAAAATTGGTCACTATGAGGGTTTGGGAGGGTTTTGGAGCTGAATTTTCTTAATGATGATTCAAAAGGTATAGTCCTCCAAATCCAAAATTATTTCCATTAATTTTTATTATATATACCCCCTAATCTTCCCTAATAATATTGGGTTTCCATGAAAAAGGTATGAAAAGATACCGCATGAAGGAAATTTGCCTATAGGGTTTATAAGCATCCTGGACATGCTTACGCTCTTAGTGATTATTCATAAATCACATCCCATCAACCAACCTCAATTTTTCATGAATTATAATTTAATATCGGTCCTAAAATCATTCTAATATCATTTTAAAAAAATCCTTACGTAGTGAAAGATATAAAAACTTGATCAGGTGGCTTGAATGGGTGTCTAGAACTATAAAATTTAAATTTCTCCTCGTGGATGAAACTAAATCTTCCATTTATTCTCCCTAATTTAAATAATAATATTTATACCTTTACCATTTCATTATATCATTTTCAAGGTTTCATCTTTCTTGATAGGGCTTGAAGATGCATTTTGGTGTTATAGGCTTTCTAGGTCTAAAACTAAGTTTTGATGATTTAGGCACTTTTATATGATATGGGGATGCAAAATTATCATTAAACATTTATTCATACCTCTTCCCATTTGAATTTTCATCTCAAAAAGACTAAGATTCAACATTTCTCTTTCTTTCCTTTGAGATTGCATGTGGACAAGCAGTAGTTTGTGTAAAAATAACAAGATCCTCCACCTTTGTAATGGTCTTGAGGATGATATGGAAGATTAATCAAGTCATGATGATTATTTTTATCAATTTTTAGGTATTAATTCCACCTATAAATTCCATAAAACCCTCAAAAAGGCATCTAAATGCATTGACTGAGCATGCACTTGATTATGTTGATGTATGTGAAGAGTGAATTCATGTAAAAAGGAAGATTTTAAGATCAAATTCACACTCATTTAGTGATTAATAGTCATTTTTCCTCGCTTAAAACCATCATTCACCCTTCTCTAGCATGTTTTCTCCTCTAACAAGATCCTTAAGCTTCCCACAATCCATAATCTATATTGATGGCCTGTACTATATCCTGTGTGCTTTAATGGCTTTGATCAAGGTCTTTTGAAGGTATCTCCTTTCTCACTTAACTTTTTTTAGTCACATAATAGTTCACTTGTCTAGAAAAATGTCTTGATTGAACTTGAACATGTGACTATGAGAGAATACCCTAACCCTTGTATGGATGTAGGTTTCTTTGAAAGTAGTCTTGATCGATCTCATGCATTTTGAGTCTTTTTTACTGAGCAATCAACCTATTAATTCCTTTTAAAACCTCATAAATGTTCCAAGAATTTAAAAATAATTCTACTCTTCAAGATACAATAGATCTTTCTCTTAGTTCTTTAACTTAGTGACCTTAAAAGGCCTTTACCTAAACTATAGGTATTGATGAGTATGGAATGAATTTAGATCATTATTAGACACCTTCACATGAAATATTTACCTTATTTCATCATTAATTTCTCATTAAACTTCCATTTCTCATATGACCTTGCATATTATTGTGCCTATAACCACTCCTTAATTTTTTGAAGATAGGCCTGCTTTCTTAAAGAGGTTATAGGTGGTGTTTGAAGGATCATTAAACTTGATCCTTTAAATTCATTTTATTTCATAATACTTTACATTATGAATTTTCCTTGGTTATTAAACCCCAACACTGATCACCTTGACTTCATGAGTTTCAAGAGAATAAGGGTATGACTATATATTGTACCGACAACTCTTGTATTCCTATAAGTGGACATTATTGGGTGAACCTGATTGTATCATGAGTGTTTATAGAACCATATCTACCTTATTTACTCATGATTATGTTTTTCATTACTATGAAACTTCCATACCATCATGAAACCCTTCTTTATTATCATGTAAAACTCATCTTCACTCCCTTTTGGAAATAGTCCTGAGTTTCATGAGAGGATGTAGGTGAGCCTTTTAAGAGGTAAAATTTGACTATGGTTTGTTTTTAAAATATATATTTCATGACCTTTTAGTCTCGTTCCATAATATACTACTCATTTCCTTATTCATGAGCAAGAAAACAACTATATACCACTATATTCTTATTAACCCTTGCAATCTTGGAGGTATGGTTGTAGGTGAGTATGCTTGTAGGTGATATGACTATGTCATTGTATTTTATACCCTTTTCACTTTAACTTATTTAAACTGATGATCATCCATCATCTCTTAATAACTTTCATGATCAAGGGAATTAACCATGTGTCACTGTGTCTCTATCTTCCTTTATGCCTAGAACATGACTATATGCTCTTATGGCTATAGGTATAGGTTTTTATGAGGTGATTTTAATGGTGTCACCTTGATTTGGTAACCCTCTCCATATTATTAATTATCTTATGATATCATGCCTCATGAATTTTTTCATACTATACCATAAAAATCTTTTGCAACTCTGCCTCCCATACTATTTGCCAACTTTAAAAATATGACTATGTTTAGGCATAGTTGTAGGTTTTAATATGAGGTGAAAGGACTATATAAATAGGTTTTTTTTTATGGTTTAAAACCATAGATATGTATTACATATTATCCACCTCTTAAATTTACTTATCTCATATTGATTATGCATTAGTCAGCCCAAGTAGCCTCTTTTCACATTGATAGGCCTTAAGACTACCAAAGGTTATAACCTTGAGAACCTATAGGTGTGATTTACATTATGTTCAAAGACCTAAAATGAGTTTTATTTTTCATTGGATTACCTTTGATACAAAACATCATGTACATTACCCTAGAGTTATATCTCCTTCATATCAAACCATCATTCCTTCATTATGAAGACAAAACTCTCATACTCCATGTACTTTACTATGCTTCTTATTTATTTGTCCTTGTATGGACTGAGTCAAGGTGTGAAGCTGATGTTAGGGTTTTAAAAATTTATAATAGGTGTGAAAAATCCACTAACTTTTCAAATGGTCTCAAAGTAGTGACCATGACCTCTCATAAGGTGCTTAGACTTTGAAAACCTATTTCATAGCTACTATCCACCTTATTGGTTGTAGGTTACCATTTATCCGGTTGTAGGTTCCTTTCCCTCATATTAAGCCCTTCAAGACCTTGAACTTGTGTTTTTCCTTGGCTCCCCTCTTGGTATCCACTCCATACTATCATGTTATGCATTTTATCTTTCACTCAATCCCTTCCTAGTCTTAATAGGCCTTAAGACTCTTCAAAACCCCTATCTATTGTAGGTTCATTTAAGTACAAGCCTATAACTTACCTTAAGACATAAAATGCAATCATGAATACCTCTTAAAGGTGTATGATATTAATGTAATCATTATAAGAATTATAAACCTTTCATTGATTGTCCAACCTCATTCATACCCTAATGTCATGCCAAGACATCATAAGGAGTGTGTCTTTTATGAACTATAGGTGTACATATTGGTACCATTTGTATACACAAATACTATATGTGACCTCAAGGAAGGCCCAAAACCTGATTTTATCCTTGTTTTTATTTTTTATCATGCTTAATAAGGTCATTTATATAGACCATTATGAAGAGATCCTTTCTGTCATTATTTGTCTAGGTACCTCATGGCAAGCTTATGAATGTATTGTTACCTTATTGTAGGTCCCTTCCATGACTATAGTTGATCATTTTGGATTGTATGACCTCTTAGAATAACCTTGATGCCTATTTATCTATTATATCCTTATTATGAGATGGATGATATGATGAAATTGAATGGAAAGGGTGGTGAGTAATAGTGATGTGAATGAAAACATTATGGAGGGTGGAAAGGGACATGAACATAGTGGTAATGGTTGTATATGATAGTGAGAATGAAAGTAATCAATTTGGTAGGTGTTTAAGAGCACTAGGAGCATGTTAAGACCATATTGAAGATTTAAATGCAAACACAAACATACCCTCCACCACCTATATCAGTTTGGAGGCTATTTAAGGAGGATAAGGAGATAAATTAAACCCAGTACTATGCTAAGTACCTCAAAATATGTTAGACAACATTAATATTTGCTAAACAAGGATTTTGAGATGCTTTGAGATAACATGAATGGTCTAAGCCATGAATTTTTGGATAAATTATAATATGTTTTCTTTGATAACACAAAAACATGAAGGAGACCCTGTAAATAATATTTCAAGAAAACTTGATGTTGCCTTCTCTTCCCCTGACCATACAATTCTCTTTTTGAAGGACATAGACTACAGATTTACACTTATCTTATTAAATATAGTTTTTTTTACCCTCACACATGTAAAAATGACTTTTAAAATGTCATGGGAAGGTATATTATGTTATTTATAATCTCCAAAAACTAGAATTTTCTTGAAATGATGCCCTGGTGAGGGAAATTAAAGAAAACCAATTGCCTTCCTAGATGCAAGACTACAAAATTATACCCTAACTTCAAAGGGATGGTTCATGAGGGATAAGATACAAATTTTAGAACCACTTTCTCCAAAAATAACCCCTCTAATTCTAATTTCTTTAACCAAAAATTTAGACCTATACCTTCTCTCTCCAAATTGTACCATCATGAAACCTGTAGGCTTGTCACTATGTACAAACTAGAAAAGTGAAAGGAAGAGACTAGTTTAAGGCCTATTCTAAGTCAAATTTACATTAAATTCTTCATAAAACTCTATCATATCTTCCTCATCCTTTTTTATACCTTATATATATATATATATATATATATATATATATATACAATTTTGTACTTTTCCTTTAGAAAAACATATGAAAAAGCCTCTTTCTTTGATTTTATTCACAACTTGAGTTTATAAATACCACTTTTATGCAAGATAAGAATTTAAACAAGTCTATTATCATGTTAAAATAAATATTAATCATTTTTAAATCTTTTTAAAGCTAAAATTGGCATGTGGGAGGAGTTTTTGGAACCTTTTAGGCTTAAAAACACATTAGATGACCCTTTTAAGACATGAAACTTTATACTTAGGCTAATGTCATGTAAGTGAAAGTATTTAAAGGTATTATGAAGGATTTTAATGAAATTTTACTCTAATTTTGACATTTTAAGATAAAAATTTGTCCTTTTTGGCGCAAAATACACATTTTAGACTACTTTGAAAGGCTCATAATAGTACCGAGAAAAGTCTTAATTTGTAAGGGTTGGTATTTGGCCTATAAAGGCAAAATTACCTAAAATTATGTTGTTTCCTAGCCTCCTTTATTTGTATTATTAACTCAATAACATTATCATCGATAAGATCTTGTATCGTATGCCTTAGCTTGTAATACTTATTTATAGAATACCCAATACATCTATGATAGTCACAATATGTGCTACTATTGAATCCCTTATGTTGAGGCTTAATCATATCAACATCTAATGGTGGAGGGAGAGATTTTATATTTCACTTAGGTAATTTTTGTAACAAGACATGTGGAGGTGATGATAGCCTTGAAAGTTGTCTCCTTGGTGGAGATGTCAATCAAAGCTTATTCATTAGTTTTGATACTACATTAACTATTACTTTTAATTCATTATTGCTTTCATTAGACTTGAAATTTTATTTTGGATTGATTTTAAATTTAGTATTTGAATTAAATGGAAAATTTGGTGCATACTTTACCTTGTTTAAAGTTGTGATCTTAAATTAACATTATTTCACTATATGGCATGGCTCATCAAAAGATTTATATTTGTTGAACATGATAGATTATAGAGTGGTGCTAGTAAAATTTATACAAATATATCTTGTAACTAATTTTTTTCCATATAATTTCTCATTATATCTAACAAAATTTTGTATCAAATAACATATTCAATTGTTTGTTCATTTGACCCTTACTTGAGTTTAGTAATTTGCATATAAGATTGGTTTTCACCAATGTTAATAGACAAGTGTGATAAAAATTGATCTTCTAAAGGGTTGAATGTTTTAACTGATTGGAGTGGAAGATATTAGAACCATCATAAAGTATAGTCTTTGAGGATTATTAGAAATATATTGGTTAGTACTTTGTCATTGTATGTATAATCTAAGCATGTTGTATGGAATGATCAAAGATATTATTTTGGACCACCTTAAGCTTCATATAGTGATATCTTAGGAGCTAAAAATCCAACTGGCAATAGGTAATATGTTATTTTAGGTGCCAAAATGTTATGAATCAAATTATGGTAATCCATTGAATGACTAGCTCTAGATATACCTTGATCTAATTGTAACACCTTAACATGTAGGATTATAATAGTTTATTCAAGAGAGTATGAATTAATCAAGGTTGGTGATGGACTATGCATAGTAGGTTTGTATGATGCTTGTATATAAATATGCATAATCATATTTTGTAAACCGTGTCATTCCCCTATACCTCAGGATGATTTCACATGTGTATCTTGAGGTGTTGATATAAGAATATAAGCAATAGTAGGAACTAGAACACCTAAAGTAGAAGTATTAACTTAGGAGGGACCCAATTATTTTATGGATGTATAAGTTTGAGCCAATTTATTTTTTTCATCTCTTTTAATGTATAGTAGTGCATTCATTTTATGTGGATTAGTTTTAATATATTCCATGAATTATTTGTCATTAATTTCATCTAATTGATATGTATTAGCTTTATCAATTTAAATAGTCATGATAAGTCCATCAATAGAGTGTGTAGTGTTTATTATAGCATTCCTAATGTATAACTATTCTTTTCCCAAGTCATAATTGATTTATAAAGATTTTACTTAATAATGATTATATCTTAGGAGTATTATTTTAATAATGTGAGTTGAGTAAGGCTAGAGGTTGTACATTAATCATTTTAGCCTTTTTATTGTATTTGACTTTGATGCATCCCAATATATATTAAATGCAAATAACACCTTAGAAATAAACATTAAATGTGATGATGAACATTACAGTCCAAATCAAAAAATAGAAGTAAATTTCATTCATTACTAGAATGGTTCTATTTTTTAATTTGAATTTACAAGGGGTATTAGAGGTCTAGCTAGGCAGGGTGTGTTTGACTTGTAGGCTCTCAAATATATTGTTCCTAGTCATAAATAATGAACAAGGCCCAAAGGGAACTAACTATAGAGGATTCCACTATCCTATAGCCACATTATCTTGTTTCTAGGGTAGATTGGGATTAAATTCCTAGGGATAATTGTTTGCTGGTGTAATATAAAAAAATGGTTGAAAGGTTTTCAATGGCTAAAAATTAAAAACCCTATGTGTTTATAGCATATCATTAAGTATGTGGAAAATATATTCTCTACATAGTTTTGTATCATGGTTTGATTATTGTATTAGTACCCCTTACACCATGGCTCAAGTATAAATACAGACTATTTTGCCTAGAATAATAGCTCCTATGAGTATTACAACTACTAGAACATACTTCTAAAAAAATAAAAATAAAGAAAAATAAAATTGAAATTGAGAACCAAATCAAAATCAATGATTTTTATACAAGGAAAATTAGGAAAAAAACTAAAATTCTAGGATAAAAATTTAAAAAAAAATGCTTGAAAATGTACATGTTCACCAATATGTTGTATCCTATTTTTTATTTAACAAACGAATGTTGTGTAAATAGTTACAAAACTTTATATATCTATTCATATTCTAATATATGATATTTAAGTATAAATATGAATATAAAGTAGAATTGATTCAAATTGACATGTAATATTTACTAAAAATAGTAACTAAAATCAATAATAAGACACCTAGATTTTCTAATTTTTGGTTTACTATGTATGATGCCTGAGAGTGAGAAATACAAAAAGATGAGAATGTGATAGCTTAGGATCAAAAGTAGAGTTTTATACTAAATATAGATAGGTTAGTGTTCCTTATAAATTAACATAGGCTCATGTTTAATCTAATTTAAATTAAATGGAAAAAACTCATAGATTCCAAAAAATATAACATATATTCAAAAATTCAAAATCAGGACCTAAAAATATTTTTCACATGTTCCTAGCTTATTTATTTACATATGTTACTTATTATATGTTAAATAGATAACATATTTTATTTTATCAATACTCACTACTTTTCATGAGGTATTTGAGTGTGATATAGAACATACTTTCACATGGTTCTTTGATGTTGTGATAGGAAGGAAATCAAACCATGTGCCCCTAATGTATATGTAAACAAGTCATGATTAAGATAGATAATTATGTACATGTTCCTCACTGGGAAAGAGATAAGTGTGATCATGTAAGTGCAAGGAAATATATACAATGATAGGTATTCAATAGTAAGCATTGAAATAATTTTTAAAATAATTATGTTGGATTGTTTGAATCAGTTTTGAAAATCAAGATGGTAAGTGTCCAAAGTGAAAAATAATACCAAAGGCTATAAGCATGTTTAGATTAGGGATAGAAGAAGTAGCAAAGAAGCTATGTATAATGGGAAAATTTAAGTAGATTAACCAATTATGTCTTCATTGGGAGGCATATATGAATACCCCACGGTAGGATATAAAAGAGTGGCTTTTTGTGAATAAGAGGTGCCCATTGTAGATACCTCTAAATCTGAATAAGTGTCATATGTTGGAATATAACCCTATGAAACACTACTCATATACCCATGTAAACATAGAAAATAGATAGATCAAGAAGTAAAATTACATAATTTACAAAATCAAAAATTAGATAAAAATATTAAATAGGCATACATATATGAAAACCTCCTTAAAATAGATATTATGTTGATTATGTAGGCTGACTATGACTAGAAACTAGCTAAAAATACCTATAAATTGTATTGTACCTAAAAACAGGGACTCAAACTACACTGGGACAAATTTTTAGGAGGATATGTATTATAGCCTTGTCTATTGAATATATCCACATCCTAGTTGAACATATGCCTGATTTTTTATCTTGGTTTGTGCAACTATTTATGAGGGTTTACTAATTAATCTTAGGTCTTGATTTTTCTTCTGGAAAACTTGTAAAACATAAACTCTAGTTCTTACACAAAAAACATAATATATATCAAACACCAAAATAAGGGAATAGGGATAGGGTAATAACTAAGATATCTTAGAAAAAAATTTCATATTATGAGTTATACCTATATTCCAAATGGGCCTTGGGTTGATATAGTTCTCCCTCCTAGGGTGAGTGTGTGATCTATGATTGTAAAACTATATGAATATAGATAAAATATTTATTGAAATGATTGAAAATGGATGGCCTCAACCTATAATTAAATATATTCAAACTTGGCCTCTAACTGTTAAAATGAAAAAAAAATGAAAAGGGAAGAAATAGTATTCTTTTGCTCAGTATGCAATAGAATTTCCAAGTGATTGCTAGATTGATCAAGTGATGTATTGAGTGGCTTAGATGAACCTATATATAGTAATATTTTAAAAATTTCCACTAATTTACCTTGCTAAAATCACAATAGGGTTTATCTTCAATGTTTCAAATTTAAGAAATTACCTTTGGAGTATGGGGGGACAAGGCCACACTACTGGACAAGGTCATAGTGTGGTTCTATCTATCCTAGTGTGGACTTGTCCCAAAAGGATAGATATTGATATAAAATGTCTAAAAATTTCATGTAAATAGATTAGGTATGTCTAAATCATGTTATATGTATTCTCAAGATAGTTGTAGAGTAGTGTATGCTCTTGTAAAGATTATTAGTTAGCAGAATGGTGAATAGGCTAAGTGAAATAAGGATGTCAATATTAATCAGTTTAAAGAACTTAATGCTTAATATGATGTCTAAATTTTCTCCCACATTTTATAGTCATGTAATAAATTGAAATCACTAGAGTAAAGTAGATTCAAACTTAAGTATGTATACACATTATACCTTTTTATGTAGTAGTTATTATCAATATTTAAAAGTTCAAAACCTACAATAATGGCATTGAAAGTAGTTATTATCCATATTTAAAAGTTCAAAATCTAAAACATGAAATTTGAATTTTTAAAATAGATTAAAGGAAGTATACACCTAAAAAATCATGAAATATAATTACCCTATAACTTGAAAGTGGATAAATGATTACCCCTTTGTTGAGGCATCTAATAAAATTTTAAACCTATGGTGAATTGAGCATGCTCATGTCTCAACTTAAAAAAATTTGTATTATTGAGTTATAAATATTTTATGCACCAAATCTCATTTGACTATGTAAATTAATCTATAAAATAATTTTAGAGGTGGAACCCCTAAATGTGGATTGCTACATATAAAGAGTGAAACCATAGACATTTAGTGTCACTATCCTCTAATGTGCCCCACTTAAAACATGAATATGAATCACATCACTATAGATAGATCTAGATCTATTTGAAACTTTGCAACTTTAAAACTTAAGAAATTTGAAATTTCAATGTATTTAATTGAATATGAATGAGTATCATGCCCCTTATACTATACTTGTATTGGCATTGAATGTCATTTAGACTTTGAAACTATTTACACCTGTAACTATTTTGAAACTTTCCACTTGTTACTAGTTTTTTACATTCCCATGAATATGTATTGAAGTAACAATAAGAAGATTGTACATGCATGTCACATGCCTCAATAATCTAAAAATTTTGAATCATATTTTAATTCTAAAATCTATAAAATGCCATAAATTTTAAATTTACTCATGAGGACTTTACATCTCAAGACAATCCCAATGTGATGCCCCCCTTTTGAGATGAGGGACTTAACCTTGAATTTACTTATCTTAATATAATAATTATGTAAAATGTGAAAGATGTAATCATGTAGTAGAACTTCAAATTTTGAATGAATTTCATCATAGTATTTGAATATAGCATTGAATTTTAATGTGTTATATATATTTATCAATAAATCACATAAGCATCATGTGCATGATATGTATCATGGCACCAAAATAAGAGTAGACAATATTATTAATGCATGATATGAATCATGGAACCATTATAAAAAGAAATGAACATACAAGTAATGTCATGTAATTTACATATAATGTCATACATAAGTCCTAAAGGGCACATAAAAGGGACATGTGAAGGTCTCATAAGCATAAAAGGCCAAATATCACATTCAAATGGTATAAGGATGCCATCAAATTAATAATTTGGACATATAAGTCCAAGGGGCACACACAATAATCAATCAAGTCCCAACTTATCATGAGGTAAAGTAAGAAAGAATCATAAAACAAATAAGACTACTATATATCATCATATGTATCAATGATAGTTTTATCAAACAACATTTCCATGTATCACATGTATAATATGAGTGAGTAGCAAAACATTCATATGATATGTCAACATGGTAGAAAAGTTCTGGATAAATACAACTTGTTGAATTTTTCACTGAGAATAAAGAGATGCCCCCAACTTAAAAAGGATGTTGTGTAATAAAGGAATCCCAACATCAAAGAACAATGTGAACATATGTTCTATATCACACTCAAATACCTCATGAAAAGTAGTGAGTATTGAAAAAAGGAAATATGTTATCTATTAAACATATAATAAGTAACATATGTAAATAAATAAGCTAGGAACATGTGAAAAAGATTTTTAGGTCCTGATTTTGAATTTTTGAACATATGTTACATTTTTTAGAATATATGATTTTATTTTTATTTATTTATTTTATTTTGAATTTTTGAAAAAAAATGAAAAAAATTGTTTGAAATGGTGATAAAAATCAAGGCTTCAATAAAATAGAAGAATATGGGAGGAATTTGAATAATCCTCAACAAGGTACGAAAGCAAAAAGTGATAGGAAGGAAATCAAACCATGCTCCCCCAATGTATATGTAAACAAGTCATGATTAAGATAAATAATTATGTACATGTTCCTCAATGGGAAAGAGATAATTGTAATCATGTAAGTGAAAGGAAATATATACAATGATAGGTATTCAATAGTAAGCATTGAAATGATTTTTAAAATAATTATGTTGGATTGTTTGAATCAGTTTTGAAAATCAAGATGGTAAGTGTCCAAAGTGAAAAATAATACCAAAGGCTATAAGCATATTTAGATAAGGGATAGAAGAAGTAGCAAAGAAGCTATGTATAATGGGAAAATTCAAGTAGATTAACCAATTATTTCTTCATTGGGCGGCATAAATGAATACCCCACGGTAGGATATAAAAGAGTGGTTTCTTGTGGATAAGAGGTGCCAATTGTAGATACCTCTAAATCTAAATAAGTGTTATATGTTGGAATATAACCCTATGAAACACAACTCATATACCCATGTAAACATAGAAAATAGATAGATCAAGAATTAAAATACACAATTTACAGAATTGGAAATTAAATAAAAATATTAAATAGGCCTACATATATGAAAACCTCCATAAAATAGATATTATTTTGATTATGTAGGCTGATTATGACTAAAAACTAGCTAAAAATACCTATAAATTATATTGTACCTAAAAATAGGGACTCAAACTACAATAGGACAAATTTTTATGAGGATATGTATTATAGCCTTGTCTATTGAATATAGCCACATCCTAGTTGAACATATGCCTATTTTTATCTTGGTTTGTGTGACTATTTATAAGGGTTTACTAATTAATCTTAGGTCTTGATTTTTCTTGTAGAAAACTTGTAAAACATAAACTCTAGTTCTTTCACAAAAAATATAATAGATATCAAATACCAAAATAAGGGAACAGGGTTAGGGGAATAACTAAGATACCTTGAGAAAAAAGTTCATATTATGAGTTCTACCTACATTCCAAATGGGCCTTAGGTTGATATAGTTCTCCCTCCTAGGGTGAGTGTGTGATACATGATTATCAAACTATATGAATGTAGATAAAATATTTATTGAAATGATTGAAAATGGATGCCCTCAACCTATAATGAAATATATTCAAACTTGGCCTCTAACTGTTAAAATGAAAAAAAAATGAAGAGGGAAGAAATGGTGCTCTTTTGCTCAATATGCAATAGAATTTCCAAGTGATTGCTAGATTGATCAAGTTATGTATTGAGTGTCTTAGATGAACCTATATAGAGGAATATTTCAAAAAGTTCCACTAATTTACCTTGGTAAAATCACAATAGGGTTTATCTTCAATGTTTCAAATTTAAAAAGTTACCTTTGGAATATAGGGGGACAAGGCCACACTAGTGGACAAGGTCATAGTGTGGTTCTATCTATCCTAGTGTGGACTTGTCCCAAAAGGATAGATATTGATATAAAATGTCTAAAAATTTCATGTAAATAGATTAGGTATGTCTAAATCATGTTATATGTATTCTCAAGATAGTTTTAGAGTAGTGTATGCTCTTGTAAAGATTATAACTTAGCAGAATGGTGAATAGGCGAAGTAAAGTAAGGATGTCAATATTAATTAGTTTAAAGCACTTAATGTTTAATTTGATTTTTACATTTTCTCCAAATTTTTATAGTCATGTAATAAATTGAAATTACTAGAGTAAAGTAGATTCAAACTTAATTATGTATACACATTATACCTTTTTATGTAGCAGTTATTGTCAATATTTAAAATTTCAAAACCTACAAAAATGCCATTTAAAGTAGTTATTATCCATATTTAAAAGTTCAAAATTTGAAACTTGAAATTTGAATTTTTAAAATAGATTAAAGAAAGTATACACCTGAAAAGGTATGCAATATAATTACCCTATAACTTGAAAGTGGATAAATGATTACCCCTTTGTTGAGGCATCGAATAAAATTTTAAACCTATGGTGAATTGAGCATGATCATGTCTCAACTTAAAAATCTTTGAATTATTGAGTTATAAATATTTTATGCTCCAAATCTCATTTGACTATGTAAATTAATCTATAAAATAATTTTAGAGGTGGAACTCCCAAATGTGGATTGCTACATATAAAGAGTGAAACCATAGACATTTAGTGTCACTATCCTCTAATGTGTCCCACTTACAACATAAATATGAATCACATCACTAGAGATAGATCTAGATCTATTTGAAACTTTGCAACTTTGAAACTTGAGAAATTTTAAATTTCAATGTGGTAAATTGAATATGAATGAGTATCATGCCCCTTATACTATACTTGTATTGGCATTGAATGTCATTTATACTTTGAAACTATTTACACCTGTAACTATTTTGAAACTTTCCACTTGTTACTAGTTTTTTACATTATCATGCATATGTATTGAAGTAACAGTAAGAAGAGTGTACATACATGTCACATGCGTCCATAATCTAAAAATTTTGAATCATATTTTAATTCTAAAAACTATAAAATTCCATAAATTTTAAATTTACTCATGAGGAGTTTACATCTCAAGACAATCCGAATGTGATGGCCCCCTTTTGATATGAGGGACTTAGCCTTCAATTTACTTATCTCAAATTAATAATTATGTAAAATGTGAAAGATGTAATCATGTAGTAGAACTTGAAATTTTGAATGTATTTCATCATAATATTTGAATATAGCGTTGAATTTTAATGTGTTATATATAATTATCATTAAATCACACAAGCATCATGTGCATTATATGTATCATGGCACCAAAATAAGAGTAGACAATATTATTAATGCATTATATGAATCATGGAACCATTATAACAAGCAATGAACATACAAGTAATGTTATGTAATTTACATATAATGTCATACATAAGGCCTAAAGGCCACATAAAAGGGACATGTGAAGGTCTCATAAGCATAAAAGGCCAAAGATCACATTCAAATGGCATAAGGATGTCATCAAATTAATAATTTGCACATATAAGTCCAAGGGGCACACACAATAATCAATCAAGTCCTAACTTATCATGAGGTAAAGTAAGAAAGAATCATAAAACAAATAAGACTACTATATATCATCATATGTATCAATGATAGTTTTATCAAACAACATTTCCATGTATCACATGTATAGTATGAGTGAGTAACAAAACATTCATATGATATGTCAACATGGTGGAAAAGTTTTGGATAAATACAACTTGTTAAATTTTTCACTGAGAATAAAGAGATGCCCCCAACTTAAAAAGGATGTTGTGTAATAAAGGAATCCCAACATCAAAGAACCATGTGAAAGTATGTTATATATCACACTCAAATACCTCATGAAAAGTAGTGAGTATTGAAAAAAGGAAATATGTTATCTATTTAACATATAATAAGTAACATATGTAAATAAATAAGCTAGGAACATGTGAAAAAGATTTTTAGGTCCTGATTTTGAATTTTTTAACATATGTTACATTTTTTGGAATATATGATTTTATTTTTATTTTTATTTATTTTATTTTGAATTTTTCAAAAAAAAATTAAAAAATTGTTTGAAATGGTGATAAAAATCAAGGCTTCAACAAAATATAAGAATATGGGAGGAATTTTAATAATCCTTGACAAGGTGCTAAAGCAAAAAGTGATAGGAAGGAAATCAAACCATGTGCCCCCAATGTATATGTAAACAAGTCATGATTAAGATAGATAATTATGTACATGTTCCTCTATGGGAAAGAGATAAGTGTGATCATGTAAGTGCAAGGAAATATATACAATGATAGGTATTCAATAGTAAGCATTGAAATAATTTTTAAAATAATTATGTTGGATTGTTTAAATCAGTTTTTAAAATCAAGATGGTAAGTGTCCAAAGTGAAAAATAATACCAAAGGCTATAAGAATGTTTAGATAAGGGATAGATTAAGTAGCAAAGAAGCTATGTATAATGGGAAAATTCAAGTAGATTAACCAATTATGTCTTCATTGGGAGGCATATATGAATACCCCATGGTAGGATATAAAAGAGTGGCTTCTTGTGGATAAGAGGTGCCCATTGTAGATATCTCTAAATCTGAATAAGTGTCATATGTTAGAATATAACCTTATGAAACACTACTCATATACCCATGTAAACATGTATCTTCATGTGAAATATGAGAATATTTAACTACTTTTACCTATGATGAAGCTCTCTAAATATCATGTTATGCCTTTGGAGATGAAGATCTCTTTATAGGTTTCGTTTTCTTCTTAGGAGATGTACCATGCTCTTTATAGCTAATTTAATATGCTCATGTGTAACTATATCATGTTCACGGGTGTATGGATAAATTTATTATGTACTATTTTAATGCTTACTAATAGAAGAAGAAATTTTAATGTGCTTGAGAATATGTAGATCATGCTCTTGAATAGTTTTTTAGACTATTTCATTACCATGTTGCTCAATGATTGTATCAAGTATTTTTTTATAAAAGTAAATATCAGTGGTTCCAAAGGATATTCATATTGCATTCTTGTAATTTTGACCACTTCATAATAATGAATATGTTTGATACATTTATGTATTTTATAAGGTGTTGCTGTAATACTTCCAATTGTGTCCTAATATTATATCAAAGACTCATATACTTGGTAGAACTAAGAATAGATTCGGAACTATTAGAGGCCATACTTATAAAGGTAGCACTATAATTCTAATAGTATTATGTGTATGGCCATCAAATGCTTTGACAACTCTATAATTATCCTATAAATTTTTATATGTATAACCAAGAGAATAGAGGAGTGTCATAGTTCATGTGTTTTCACTTGATCCATTGTCTATCATAACACTATGTATGGATTGTTTCTCAACATATAATCAAATAAAGAGTGTATGTCTATCTAAATCATCCTCATAAACTTCAATATCATCAAATTTAATCATAGGACATGATGCTTATTTGCTTGTAACTATACAATGATAATATCAAGTGGATTTCCAAATGTAGAAGGAGGAGGATGAGCATTATATGCATACTATACTTTATAATTATCGTTGTTATTTATTGTTTCATGATTTGGAAAGGGAAATTTTTTAATTTTAAGATTTTATTTTTCATTTTTTGTGGCTTAGACTCTTCAATAGATGTGCCAATGTCAATAATATTTTCATCAATGAGATCTTGAATCTTGAACTTAAGCTTGAAACATATATTTGTATAATAACCAATACATCTATGGTAGTCATAATATGCATTTACATGAATTTTTTAACATTATGATCTAGACATGTCCACTTTCATTGGTGGAGAAAGAGTGATGAGGTTTCATTAAAGTATATTTTGTAACAATGCATAAGGAAGTGATGATAACCTTAAGAAATGCCTCCTTGATAGAGCTTGTAATCAAAGCTTTTGTATTAGTTGTGAGATAATATTAGCTGTAATCATATCTTCATTCTTGATTTTATTTGGTTTATTCTTATAATTTGGCTTGCCCTATAATTTTATGTTTAAAGTGGAAGTAGAATTTTAAGTATACTTGAGATTTTTCAAAGTAACCAACTTGACCTCATGTTCTCTAACTGTATGGCATAATTCATAGAAATATTTAAACTTATCAAACATAATAGATTCTTTAAATGGAGATAGAAAAATTTGAGTGAAGATATATTGGAGCTTATTATTATCAATTTTATTTGTAATTTTTTCTTGCATAGTCTTGTATCTTAACACATATTCAGTGATTATTTCATTAGATCCTTATTTTAGCTTTGCAATTTGAGCATATGATAAGTTTTCACCAATGTTGATATAAAAGTGTGCTAACATTTTATTTTTTAAAGGGTTGAAAGACTTACTAATTGAAGAGGAAGATCATAGAACCATATAATAGCATACTCTCTGATACTTTTGGAAAGAGCTTCGTTAATAATTTTTCATTATCTACATAGTCTAGATAAGCTCCATGAAATATGCTCAAATATTATTCAGGATCACCTTTGCCTTCATATAAAGGAAGATTAGGAGAAAAAAATCCAACTGGTAAGGGATAATATGAAATATGTAACAAATAAATAGATTTCATAGAGGGACTAGCATGAGAGATAGTTTTATTAATGTGAGATAGCTTAGCTTGTAGGGAAATATGTGCATGCTAAATATTAGCATTTGTTGTTGTAATATGAGTATAAGTATCATGAGTAGGCATAGGTGTGGATGCATTTTTGAAACCAAGTGGTATTCCCAAACAAATATATGGTACTATAGAAGTATTTAATGTACCTTAGGTATTTTAAGAGTAAACAATATATAGATTAATCCCTTGTTAGTCCAAATGAAAAAAATCAAGCATAACAATATACTAGGACTAAAAAATATTGCCTAAGAACTAGGGAGAACATAACATAATAGGAAATATCACAAAATAGAGATAAAAATAATACTAATATATTACCTCCTTTGTCAAATTTGATGCTTACTTGTTGGCATAAGTTTATTTGTGCTCAACCTATGATAATTTGCATCTTTTATCAATGCTCTTCCATGGTGGTAGATATTGGAAGCACAATTAATAAGATGGGGGTGAATCATTATCTTTAAAAAAATCATTAAATTCCTCCTTTATCATAAATTAACCATGAAATCAACATATAGATCAAGCAATGCATAAGCAATCAACCATACAAGCATGAAACAAGATTACACAAGACAACACATCATATATGTGGTAAAAACTCAATATTTAGAAAACCCAATGATAAATATAAATGTAATAAAGTAATATAAGTAAAAAATATCAAAATTTAGTGAAGCACCAACTCCACATGGAGCACCAACCTCAACTAGTTAAGCACCAACCCAGCTTGGCTTTAGCAAACACCAACTTGCAAGGAGGCACCAACCCCCTAAATGAATCAGCACCAAATCAGCCACCTAATTAATTTTATCACCTTTATAAAAATATGTTTCTAAAAAAATATATGATGATCCCCTTTTTAGATCTTCACACTCTTTAACTCTCTTAAACTACCTTCTAGGATTCTTCATTTAACTAGGTCTCTTCAAGACTGATTAGGTCATATGACCTTGATATTCATATGAATATAAAATATAAAATATTCATTATAGATAATTTACACTCCTCTCATGGTTTAAAATACCTCTTTTTACTTACCAATGTGTTATGTTATTCACTTGTAGTCTACTTTCTCAAATAGGCCTAAAATTACCTTGTATATATACCATTCCTTATTCATATGCCACTTAGTCATCTACTCATCCTTAACCTATTATTTAGTACATGTAATAGGTCTTAAAAAATATCATAAATATTATTCAAATGAATATTTATTCCCTTTTGGTATTTATAACTCTATTAGACCTCGTCTCACTTTAAGGTCTCATGGAGACCTAATTCCACTAGGTCTACTTTAGGACATGTTATACTTTGCCTTCCTTGGAACACTTTTAAACTCCAAAAATAATATTAAAATATCATATAAAAATAAAATATACCATTAATAATTTATTATAGGTTAAAAAAATAAATTTCATAACAAATCACTTCTTGAAACCCCTCATTAGTACTCAATCCTATTAGGCATGTGTACACCAAAAATGTGTCCTTCAATACTAAATCTCAAAATCACTTAATCCACTCAAAAATTATAAAAAAAAATACATATATAGAGCCTATAAGACCTTATTTTCATCACCATATTCTTTAAACACTTAAAATCAAGGTAAAAAGTCTTAAAATCATCTCTTTAATATACTCACTTAGAACTATCAGGACTATCAAGAGTCAGTCATGAAACTACTTGACATACAACACCTAAAATGGCCCTTTAAATGTTAAAAAATACAATAAAAATATTATATAAAATCCTAAAAACAACTTAAATCAAAAAACCACAATATCCAATATCAAACATTGGTCTTGCAGACCAATCTTCTGACCTTATCTCACATAATCGTCCATGAACCAGACAAGCTATTTTGACTACAACTTTTCAAAATTTTAAACTTAATTTTAAGATTTAAAAAATAATTACCATTACTTTAAAGTCACAAAAAACACCATATTCATTATATATTTCACCTCAGGGCATAGAGCCTCAAACTCATCACTGCAACTTGTTTACCCAAAACTACCAATTTTACTTTAAAGCATAGTCATGATGACTCAGACCTCCAACACCTGTATAAACATCTTAAATGAATTTTTTATGTATGCATACAATTTTATGATACCATTATATAATTTTTAGATATAAATATAATATTATAAAATGTCAAATATTGGTCTTGTAGACTAATCTCGTGACTTTATATCTCATTGTCTCATCTGAACTAGATACATCATCTTGTGAGAAACTTTTTCACTATAATCACTAACCTAAAAAACTTATACCAAACATTAAAATGTCTTAAAATTCTTAAAAAAACATATCCATACACTTTTTTTTATCACTTTATCATGATATAACATTCCTAATCACCTTCTCACCATTTCACAGGTTTTTCATTGTTTTCATCGTTAGACTTATTAGTGACTAGCTAACTTGGATGAAAAATTTATAACATTTAAAATTAAATATGAGTCTCAATATTCATCCTCCATCCATTTTCATACTTTGACTTTGCCAACTCTGACTACTACATCAACTCTCTAAGAAATAGTATTTTTTATCAGTTTTACTCACACACCTAATAACTCAATCACACTTAAAGGCGATTGGGAGAGTTAAATACAACCTCTAATATATTACATAATCATACCAATCTATTTTTGGTGCTTTTAATCAACATATTCAACATTGGGTCTTTATTAAGTTTCTAAGAGAGTTTAAACCTATTTCCATTCTTAACAATCATTCATAAAGCATATCCCCTCAATCCAAAAACAAATGCCTATAATTTTGAGCTATGATCCTTCCCAATATACAATTAGTATATTATGTTCCCAGGCATAGGTTTTACAATCTAATAATCACAATAAAAATCTTCTCGGGTAGAGAACCCTTCATTTTATGCACTCAAGAGACCTTAGAACACAATTTCATGCCTTATCCTTCAAAATTTAACCTAAAAATACATGAATAAGATTAAACCAAATTGAATCAAATTTTTAAATTCTCACATACTCATAATTTCCTTGGAAATTTTTCCCAATACCCCATTGGGCTTATACTCTCTCTCTCTACACTAGTCTTCATACCTTATTAGGCCTTGAATTGTCTTTCATGCCTCTTTTTGTGCTTTCAACATATCAATTTCATGATCAACATCTCATTATCATACCATAGAAACTCTCTCATGATTAAACACTTCCATACATCCTTAACATGCCTTGATAATAGATCATGATATCTCATTAGGCTAGGTAGGGTCTAAGACTGGTCTAGTTGTAGACTTGGATTGAAGGTCTTACCCCTATAGGCTCACCTTGAAACTCTCCTTGATGCCTTTATACCTTGATCACATGCCATATATTGTCCTTAAACAATGTGATACCTCTGAACATACCTCTGCACATACATATACATGCTCACCATCTAAAGCTCATGATATGATTGTGTTTGCTATGACTAGGCTTCTCAAAACACCTTATACTCAAGAACTAGTACTAAAACATGCTTACCTCAATGATCTCAAATAATAACACTCTTCATATAATACTCTCATACTACTATGATAATATCTCTCTAATCAACATTCTCTCATGACCTCATGTAGACATAGAGCCTCATAACCATGCTTTAATTCTCACTTTGACCATCATTCCTCTTTATGAAAACACTAACAACTTCAAGTTGACCTAAACCTTAACATCAACCTTGATATCAGCCAATAGAAGATACATTAGGTTTCATTCAAATTCTCTCTTGCCTTAAAAGTATCTCTTTCCCTCAAATTCTATGTTGCATCAATGACATCAACATTGAAATCAATGACAACACTTCACAATAAACTCTCCCTTTATCATTTATAGAAAAACATTAATCAATCTGATCACTCTCATCTCCCCCAATCTGGTCAATCTCCCTTCTTGAAATTTATCCCCCTTTGACATTAATGATAAAGGGTCATACATACTGCAATTTTTGGGACCACTCATTATCCATCTTTGGTAACTACTCTTAAAAACTCTCATATGCTTGTCAACACCTACACTTGGAACTTATGAACAACCTAAATAGATCCCCCTCAAACCAAGCATCCACTATGCTTCTTCTAACTAAATAGAGTCTCCATGAATCTGAATGAATTCTCCCCTTTCATAGGGTATTAAAACAACACAAACTTGGGAGCTTCATTGATCTCCATGCTCTCACAAGACTAAATATTTTTTAGGATCCTGTTAGGCTTGATTGGCACCTTAGGCTTGACCTTTTATTCAACCATTTGATCAATAATATGAGCTGATATCAGACATTCTTAACCTAATTTCATATATGAAGTGTGATTTATCATAGCAAATAGTCCACTTAGGTTTGTAGACTGATCATGACTCACCTTTATTATCTTTGGTTTCCACACATTCATTTTCCTTCTCTCTTAAACTCTAGGGGATCCAAACCTCTTGTTTTGACTTGATGGCCTTCTAACTCTATTAGGATATAATCTTGAAATGTGTCCCATATTATGAAAATTGTCACAAATAACCTCATTCATACCTCTTGACTGATTATTCCTTCCATAATCCCATCCATATTCATTTTTAGAGGGTCTTATACACTCTTTTGCTCTATGACCAAATTTATTTCATGCAAAATAGTAACCATTGAATGAATTATCATACCTCATAGCATTAATCTATTTGATTGGTCTCTTTGTGTTGACATTATTGTCTTCATTATCCTTCTTCTTGACTTGAACGGCCTCCTTTTGGTATTTTTTAAAACTAAGACCTATCTTATCACTTATAGACTTATGACTAGTCAAGATGTTATCTAGAGCATCAGTACTTTTTTCAAACTTCATAAAGGTCTTTAATTTGTTATATGTTTGATATAATACATATTTAGGGGATTCAATTTGAGTTTCATACCTAGTACATTCTTCCTCTTCCACCTTTAGGCTTGTAGTGACTATCTCCATCTATGCTTCAATTGATATCATCATACTCCTTGGAAGTATTATTAAATTTCTCCTCAAACACACCAATCTACTCTTCATAGTGTTTAACTAATGATCTTAGTTTGTAATTTTTTTAGAGCCCTGTTACTCCCATAATAACTAAATAATAGAATCAAGACATATATTGACCAAAACACTAATTACACACTAATTCTTTTTATGGAAGGAACACTTTTTATCATGAGCCACTTCAAGGGGGCCATCTTCTTTAAAGCAAGGCTCTATTACAAATACTCTTCTTCTTCATAGTCTATAACACCATATACCCCTATACTTATACTATTTCCTACCTATCTCTCTCTTTATGATAATGCATGTGGGATTATTCATTATCTTATTATACCCCTTTAGGTATATTACATTCCATCCCCCTTAAATATGTTTCACCCTTGATACATGATAAGAAATAGGAGGGCCAAAAAAATCCAAACCAAAAATAGGTTAAATATCAAATGGAATCTTTGGCATGCATTCATTTATGCTTCCACTTCTTTTTCTGATGATGGGATATGAACATAGACATAAATAGAGTGAATGTAAGTAATATAGCATGAGATGGAAGTACATAGAGAGATCTATATGAAATAACCTCAATGGAATACATGTCACTCAGGAGGTTATAGTCTAGCACAAAGATTTAAAGCTTGACAATCAAATGCTCAAATCTAGAACAAGGGAACATAAAATAGGCTATCAAGTAAGCCAACTAAGGATATATTCCATCCCCCTTATCATTGTTCTCTAATGGAGGTGAATCCTTGATTCCCTACTTGGGATCAATGAGTGTCAACTTGGGATCATCTCAGATCTTCTTGAGCATGGTGGTTTCTTGAATGGATTCATTAGAGGAGCGGTCAGGCACTTTCAGTGGTTTTACAATCTAAAGGAGCACTTTTTGGAGACATTACCAATTGATGTAGTCTTCAACGAGCTTGGATAATCCCACCACTTCCATCATTATCTGAGGGTGGCACATGTGAACCTTTGCTTGAATCTCATCTTGAATTTTGTTGATGAAGTAATAAACAAAGAATGCAGTAAAAGTGACATTGGTTAATGTCTTGAAATTAGTCTGATATTCTTGTAATATGTTTATTTGGAAAAGTTGATTGAATGCACCCATGAGATGATTTCATAAAAGAATGGGAAACCCCATGAGAACTAGAAGATTGGACATCAATTTCAACCAAAAATGTATCCTTACAATATGACCATTTTTTTATTTTTTATTTTTTACACACAACTAGATGACAAATATCTTACTCACCAACAATATGACCAAAATTAACATTTTTTTAACACTAACATAAAATAATATGACTAGATGATAATTATTAATTACACTTGACAAGAATATTACATGCATTGATGATCTACTAAAGCTAATTAAAACTGAACAACTTGGTCTCATGATCAATATATTGTATGAACATATATGAAATACCAATTTAATTATTAAATACCACATATGACCATGAAATTCCAAAAGATCATAAATACAATGAGACATGTTAAAATAAGCTTTACTAAAAGACTTGAACTAAAACTTAAATAATGAATAACATATGTTAATATAAAAAAATACTATAAATATCATGACAACCCAAAATATTACCTAATTATCCAAAAATACCATGATTGATGTAAAAAAACATGTGTGGAATGATTTCAAGGTTGTATGGTGGTGGTATAGCCCAGTAGCTAAACACACTAACATATAAGTTAACTTTAGCATATGGAATAAATAAATTTATGACAAGACAAAATAATGAAACAATCCTTTACATGTGTTAAAATTTAACAAGGGATGATGGATCACTTAATAAATAGTCAAAACCTAATACACTACTAAACCTAAAATACCACTCAACCGAATATGATACACAACTTAAAAAACCATGAAGTTTAGAACATTGTGGTTCATATATGGAAACCCATGATATACAAGAGAGATTAGATCAGAAAGTTATTTATAGAGGTGAAGATGAACAAGATATAAACCATGCATTGTAAGGGAGCTCGATGTTGATGGATTCATAAAGGGAGGTGAGCTTAGGTCATGGCTTATGAAAGGAAGCTTGACTAGTGTGCAAGGTATATCTCAAGGATAAGAACTAGATCCTAAGAGCAAGGTCAATACAATTGTGAGACAAGCTAAGTGTTGGGTAGTGAATGACCAAAATATTTAGTATTCACCAAGAGAGGTACCATGAGTGTTTGTTGTCATAGATGGGGAGAGTTGTTTATACACCAAGATAATGCAATAGCCACCAAGATGGAGTCAAGATAGAATCATGATGGACACTGATGTGTAAGTAAGACAAGATTGGTAGGATTTGTAGATGAGCTATCGAAGTTGGCCAAGGATGTTGGTAAATAGAGTTAACTAGGTTTAGAAACTAGATCAACCAAAGTAGAGCTAAATCAATGGTAACACTTTTCTCACCCCATGTTGTCGATTCAATGAGTCGAGTATATTAGTGAAATTTATATTACAAGTGAATGATGTGTTGAGTTGTGAAAGATGATACAAATTCTTATATAATAGTACATCCCAACATAAGGTGTAGCGAGGATTTGATGAAATGAAAGCCTACATAAATTAGTGTGAAATTGGTAGTTAAGAATATGGGATGGTCCATAGTAGTAATGGTTCTATCAGATCTAGGAAAAACTAAAGTGGCTAAACTTGTTATGTAGATCAGCAAAATGTCCAACATCAATGAAATCTATTGAATAGGTTACACAATGGACAACAAAGCAAAATAAACTCAAAATATATATTTTAAGATTAGTGTGGCAAGTCAAGAATACTACAAATGAGAATATTGTAAATCATTGAAAACTCTTTCTAATCTCCACTTTTTTTGTAATGGGAAAAAACATTATCTACTTGGGAAAGTTCTCTAATACCAATGTTAGAGCCCTTATACTCCTACAACAACTAAATAATAGAATTGAGACATATATTGACCAAAACATTGATTACACACCAATTCCTTTTATGGAAAGAACACTCCATATCACATGCCACTTCAAGGGGGATACCTCCTTTAGATTAAGGCTCTATTACAAATACTTTTCTTCTTCATACTCTATAACACCATATACCCATATACTTACACTATTTCTTACTTATCTCTCTCCATATTCTAATGCATGTGGGATTATTCCCTATCCTATTATACCCCTTTGGGTACATTACATATTATTTCTTCTTTAGAATTTCAATTCCTATAAAGCACTCACAAATTCTACCTCAAGGTTTACTTTAGCCTCTTCTTCATCTGATTCTTCATAATCCATAAGGTATTTCCCTTTTTAGCAAACCTCATTATCTATTTTTATAGCCATGAATAAAGTTTCATTTTTGTCATGTTCGTGTTTATTATTGTCATCATCCCTATCAGATGTACTTTTGTCACTTACATTAGATGAATTATTATCTTCTTTGGTATAAAAACTTCTCTTGTTATTGAATTACCCTTTCCTACCTTAATACTTTCTAAAATATTTTTTGTTTTTGTCAAGCTTATAGACTTTTTTATCATCTCCATGATGTTCATCATGTTCTTCATCATGCTCAATATTATTATTGCTAAGACACTTAGATTCAAAATGACCAATATTACCATAGTTAAAACATTTGAAAGGCAACTTAACCTTATACTTAATAGATCCAAACATCAATTTCTTAGTAAATATGACTATTAGTTAATCAACATCAACATCTAAACATACTTCATCCTTGACCTTCTTATATTTTGACTTCTTCTCATCTTTAAATGTTGATTCCTTCATTTTTTCTCATCTCATATGTAGTTAAGATGCCATGAATCCCATCCATTTCTAGCTTGTCCAAATATTGCATCTATTTTACTATAGACACCTTAGAATCAAACTTAGGAGTTAGTGATCTCAACACATTTTAAACAACTATATACTTTTTCACTTATCCTAATCCTCTAATGGCATTGACCACTTCATCAACCCTTAACATGTAGGATGCAATTATCTCATTTTCCTTCATACTTATACATTCAAACTACCTTATGTGAGTCTAAAATTTATCCATATTCACCTTCGTGTTTCCTTTATAGATAGTCTTTAACTTATTCCATATTTCCTTAGATGACTCACATTGCATCACCTTCACAAAATCTACCTCTAATAGGACACATATAATGGCATTCATTTCCTTAAAAATGCTCTCACTTTCCTTATTACATGTTACATCAGTTGGTGGTGTAGTGTGTCCATCCACAAATGATTACCATATGTCATGTCCCATTGAAATTAGATATGCCATCATTCTGATGCTCTAAAAAACATAATTAGTCCTATTTAATAATGGAGCCTTACTGTTAGAGAAACCACCTTGAGCTTGCTAACTATCCATCCTCACTTTTAGGATCTCCTTTAGGATGTTAAGCCTACTTTAAAGGTCTATATTTGAATCTAAATGTTGGAACTAGAATTAATAAGAGGGGGGATGAATTAGTGTCTTAAAAAATTAAATTTAATTCCTTTGTTAGCATACATGAACCATCACATCAGCATATACATCAAGCAATGCATAATCAACCAAACATACAAGCATGAAATAAGATTACAAAAGACAACACATCATATATGTGAGAAACCCTCAAGGGTAATAAAACCCATTGATCCTTAAAAATGGAATAAATTCCTATAATTCAGAAGATCATAATATAGTGAAACACTAACTGCACATGGAGCACCAACCCTAACTAGCTAAGCACAAACCTAGCTAGGCTTTAACATTCACCAAATAGTAAGGAGGCACTAACCCCCTGAATGAATCATCACCAACTAAACCACCCAATTTATTTTATCACATTCATAACACTATGTTTCTCACACAATATATTATGATCACCTTTTTTATCTCTTCACACTCTTTAACTCTCTCAAACTACCTTCTAGGATTCATTGCTTAAGGAGGTCTCTTTAAGACTAATTAGGTCATATGACCTTGATATTCATATGCAGATAAATTTTTGAATATTAATTAAAAATAATTTATACTCATTTTATTTTCTACAAGACCTCCTTCTACTTACCAATGTGCTATTTTATTTGATTGTACTCTACTTGCTCAAATAGGCCTAAAATTACCTTGTATATATACCATTCCTTGTTTATATGCCACTTAATTAGATACTAACCATTAAAATCTTAGTTAATCCATGAAATATGTCTTATCACATATCATAATCATGATTCAAATGAATATTGAGTCCTTTTTGGTCTTTCATAACTCTATTAGACCTCATCTCACTTTTAGGTCTTATGGAGACCTAATTCCATTAGTTCTACTTTAGGAAATGTTATACTTTTCCTTCTTTGAAACACTTTAAAAATACAAAAATGGTATTAAAATATAATATAACAATAAAATATACCCTAACTAATTTTTTCTAGGCTAAACAAGACGTTTTACAACAAATCACTTCTTGAAACCTCTCATTAGTACTCAGTCCTATTAGGCCTGTGTACACCAAAAATTTGCCTTTCAATACTGAATCTCAAACTCACTTAATCCACTCAAAAATAATTTAAAAAAAAATTATATATATTCTATATTATCTTAGGGCCATCACCATATTATTTAAACACTTCAAATAAGGTCAAAAAGGCTTAAACGCATCTCTTCAGTATGCTCACTCAAAACTGTCAAAAGCTAGTCATAAAAATACTTAACATCCAACACTTGAAAGGGTAATTTAAATGTTCCTAAATATATTATATAAAATCATAAAAACAATTTAAATAACAAAAACCATAATATATAATATCAAACATTGGTATTGCAAACCAATCTTTTGACCTTATCTCACACAATCTTGCATGAACTAGACAAGCCATTTTGACTTCAAATTTTCAACCTTTTACACTAAATTTTAGGATTTAGAAAAGCATGAACATTAATTTAAAGTCACAAAAAAAACACCATATAAATTATATATTTAAACTCAGGTCATAGAGCCTCAAACTCATCACTTCAACTTGCTTACCCAAAACTGCCAATTTTACCTTAAAGCATAGTCATCATGACTCAGACCTCCAACACCTGTATAGACATATTCAATGATTTTTTATATATTTATATAATTTTATGAGACCATTATAAAATTATTATATATAAATATAATATTTTCAAATGGAAAATATTGGTCTTGTGGACCAATCTCATGACTTTATATCTCGTTGTCTCATCTAGACCAAATAGGTCCACTTGTGAGCAAATTTTTCACTATAATCACTGACCTCCAAAACTTATAAGAAACATTAACATGTATTAAAATTCATGAAAAACATATCCATTAAATTAGTTTTATCACTTTATCATGATAACACAATCATAATCACCTTCTCACTATTGCTTGGGTTTTTCACTATTTTCATCATTAGGTCTATTAGCAATTGGCTAACTTGGATGACTAGTTTAGCACACTTGAGAAATATAAAATGTATATAAACCTTCATGTACATGAAATATGAGTCTAAATATTCATCCTCCATCCATTTTCATAATTTTACTTGGTCAAATCTGACTACTACAACAACTCTCTGAGAAATTAGCACTTTTTTGTAGGGTCTACTCACACCCCTAACAAATCAATCACACCTAAAGATTCCTAGGATATTTGAATAAAACCTAAAATATAATACCTAATCATATTAATTCATTATAGGTGATTTTAATCAACATATTTAACATTGGGTCCTTATTAGGGTTCTAAGAGTGTTTAAACATGTTTCCATTATTAACAATCATTCATAAAGCATAGCCCCTCAATCCAAAAAAAATGTCTAGAATTTTGAGATAGGACCCTTCCCCATATAAAAAAATTAACTTAGGATCCCATACAGAGGTTTTATGAGATAATGATCACAATAAAAACCTTCTCGAGTAGAGAACCCTTCATTATATATACTCGAGAGAACTTAGAACATAATTTCATGCCTTACCCTTCAAACTTTGACCTCAAACTACATGAATACACTTAAAAAAACTTGAATCACCTTTTTAAATTCTCACCTACTTAGACTTCCCTTTGAAACTTATCATGATACCCCATTAGGCTTACACTCTCTCTTTACACCATAGTCTTTATACCTTACTAGACATTAAACTATATTTCATTCCTCTTTTTATGCTCTCAACACCTTAATGTCATGCTCGTCATCTCACTCTCATTCCATACAACCTATCTCATGCTTAAACACTACCATACATCCTTCACATACCTTGATAATAGATCATGATATCTCATTAGGCTAGGTAGGGTCTAGGAATGGTCTAGTTGTAGACTTGGACTGAAGGTCTTACCCCTTTAGGCTCACCTTGAAACTCTACTTGATGCCTCTAAACCTTGATCACATGAATTATATGCTCCTTAAATAATTTCATAACTCTACACATACATCTTCATGGTCACCATGCATAAGCTCATGATATGATTGTGTTTTCTATGACTAGGCTTCTTAAGATACCTTATACTTAAGAACTAGTACTCAAACATGCTTACCTCAATGATATAAAAAAATCACACTCATAAAATAACACTCTCACACTACTAAAATAATCTCTCTCTGATTAAAATTCTCTCATAACCTCATGAATACCTAATGTCTCATAACCATGCTTTAATTCTCACTTTGACCATCATTCTTCTTTGTGATAACACTGATAACTTCAAGCTTACCTGAACCTTGACATCAACCTTGACATAAACCAACATAAGAGACATTAGGTTTCCTTAAAATTTTCTCCTACCTTTAAATTCTCTCTTTCATTTAAATTCTCTCTTGCATCATTGAAATCAACCTTGACATCAATGACAACACTTTTCAATAGTAGCATATCTCCAATAGTCACTTGTGGCTTAGTATGAAGCTTGGCATAAATTGGGAATTATAACAATACTCTTAAAGGTGTCAATAAGGTATTCTAATATAATAACCTTAGGCACAAAAACTTTTTGGCATATGGTGTTGGCACTTGTATTTATTTCTCTAATAACTAACTCTAACCCTAGGGAGGTTAGGTTAAATTCTAGATTAGGTTGAGTCTAAATTAACATAGGTTAAGTTAGTCTAACCCTGGGTTGGGTCAAGGCACTCATGAAATCTCCGCACCTTAGTTTCAAATATTTTTTAGGCATGACAACTCACTTAAGATATTTGTGAGGTGTGACTCACATTTTTGAATGTTTAGGAGATAATAAATCACTTTATTAGCTCATTTGACCTTTGACTTCGTATTTGGATAATTATTCCTTTTTTGGTAAATGAAATTCACTAATTTGATTTGGAATTTTTGTTTAAACAAGTGAATCAAGATTTGAAATTCAATTAATCTTACTTAGTATGTTTTGGCTTTTGGAAATTGTTTTAAATGTAATGAATTAATAGTTTGATAGGCCAAAAGTTCCAAATTAATAGGTCATAATTTGATTAAGGTTAGAACTGAACTAGGTTAGTGATGCATGCAGGGTGATACACTAAATAAGCTATCCTCATCATATTTTTAGGTAATTAAATCCCTTATATGAAAAAATTTGGGCAATTTTGGTGATTTTTAGGTTTAAATTATCATTTTCTATAAATTAAGATGAATCCCATTTTAGGCACAAAAGTAGCCAAAACTAAGTGTTTATTGTTTACCTTTTTTGAGAAGGTATTGCAAGACATAGGCATAGTAATATATTTTCAAAGAATGTAATGGTTGTTAATCAAAATGGTTCATGCCCCAAAGGTTTTTTGATAATCCCTTAATACCCCATTGAGGGAGCAAGTGTCAAAATAAATTTATTGAATGTTCCCTCAAAATGAAGAAGATAACATGATCTAATGGTAATAGGGGTGTAATTATTGAATTTCCCAAAGGTAATTATAAGCAGCAATGGCTACAATGTTACTGATTTGCCCAAAGGTAGTTATAATTAGGAATATAGTGTGTGACACTAGTTTTCCCAAAGGTAGTTATAATTAGTAACAAAATAAGAAACACTAATTTGCCCAAGGTAGTTATAATAAAAAATGGAATGCAAAAAATACTAATTTACCCAAAGGTAGTTATAATCAAAGACACGTGCATTTTCCTCAAAAGGGTGCGTGGAGAGGTTAAAAATAATTATTTTCCCATAGGTAGTTATATCATTAACATGGGATGCAAAAAATAATTATTCGCCCATGGAAAATTATAATCATTAAATTGGTTGTAAACTTAATTTTCTACTATGGGGTAAATTGACAAGGGTGGCTTATGCAAAAAATATGTAGAATAAATTTATGATGAATTTATAAAGGATAACAACACATTTCTAGCCTGAATGTCGGTTTGAAGGTGCACATTTGAATAAACATGAGATATAAGTTCAAAAATTGTGTTATTAAAAATATCTTAGGGGAGGCCTAAAAATATGGTTTAGGTGCAATACAGCCAAAAAATAAGGCATTTAGGATCAAATTAGGATCAAATGTCACACAAAATAGACAATAGATGTGAAAAATACACTTCTTAAAGAATGTGGTATGAACTATAAAGCTTGAAGGGTAAAAATTAAAATGTTTGGATATATAGTCACCCCTAGCATGAAAAATAATTCATTTTCACCCCATCCTTTTAATATTTTAACTCTAGTTTTCTACATAAATTATTGAGAGAAAATGTCCTACAAAGTAGCATGGTGGCACATATCAGAGTGAGTGAGGGAGCATATGTGACCACATGGGGCACTGGTAAGTAACCCTAACTTATCCAATAATTTTCATTTATTATCATTTAATGCACTTAAGAAGGTGAAAATTGGTGAAGTTATTATTTACATGGTAGGGAAAAGGATGGCTTCACCAAATGAATTGGTGACTTCATGCAAAGTCATCATTTTCAAAAATGGTGGTAACACCACGAAATGGTAAAAATTGCTAAAATGGCATTTTTCCCATTTTTAGGTGAAGTCACCATTTTTCATGAAAATAAATATGGCACTTTCACCTTAAAATGTTCAAAAATGCCTAAATGATATCTTTACCATTAATAAAATGGTGGATTGACTCTTATATCCAAATAGAATTGATCTTGAGGACCTAAAATGGGTCCAACCTCTAAAAGAGGCTTACTTAGATGGAGTAGGCTCAACTTAAGCTCTATTAAAAGTATGAAGTTAGCCTAATGCTAACATTTTTAATTACAAGAGTGATTGGTTGTGCTTATCTATTATGAGAGATAATCCCATTATTTGTAGACCCCATAGATCTAGACTGAGGGCATGGTGGGTTTCTTGTAGATGCTAGACTTGCATGATGTGGCATGCATGCTAGTTATCTAGGTAGATTGAGCTTATCTAAGTTTACTAGTGGAATTCTATCATAGTGAGACATCAACCTTTTACTTGTTGACTAGGGAGGCCACTATCACACTCAAGGATAGTTGATATATCCTCAAGCTATCGATGCATAAGTAAAGCTTATTTTAGACACCATTAACATAGTGGTAGGTAGTCCTTGATTATTTATGTAGCTATTAGGGTATCCTCATGGTTTAGGGGAAGGCCAATATAGACCTAATTGAAACCTAGCCTAATATTTAACTAGATGGTCTTCCTATTAGGGATCCTTCACCACTAGCTTTGATTGATCAAGAGGTTATTATGATTATGTCCATTGTCAATGGCATCTTACTATATAAAAAGAGTGGCCAATACTTCCATATGGTTCTAAGTTGTGTGGTTAGGAGCATACTAGAGGATTATACATAGTTTACATTAGGACCAGCTATTCTGGTAGGGTTGTAAAAATATTTTAACCTGATAGCATATCGTAGTGGATGTATTATTGGATTCTACACACTAATCATGGCATGGGACTAGGAGAATATTTTGATTGAGTGACCATTCAAGATGCATGGGATGTGGGATCTTGAGGATCTAGTAGCGTATGGTTGGGCTTAGATAAGAGCTGATAGGTGTGGCCAAAAAGGAGACATCCCATTTTATCATTAGATACTTAATGATCTTACACCATAGTTTTTCATTTAGAGGTCATACCTTACCTATCAATTGTAGTGGTTCAGGTATGGATGGTATATGCACTTTATGACCATTATATATTTTCTTATTGGAAGGTAGTCGCATATTATAAAGGAGTACCACCTAGATCAGGTACTTAGCTAGTTTGAATATACATAAAATGTGCCTAAAGAGCCATAGTGGTTTGCTTATGTCATGTAAAATATTAGATGTGATACTCTAGTGATCTTAAGGAGTGAGTTCATAATGAGCTATCTCAGCATACCATTGGTTGTATGGGCCTATATAGGAGGAACTATAAATGTAGGGGTTACTCTATATTTCATGCATTAGTGGGTATAAGTATGATATTTAAGGATGATATCTCCCTTACCATCAATTGGTTAGGCTTTTACATAATTTGAAGATATGGAAGATGAGACCTTTAGTAGCAATAGTAACACTTGTTCAGAGAGTGAGGATGGAGATGATGATGATGGTTAGGATAAACAATATGATAGATGAGATGGATATGAGGGTCCATATGTGATGATATTAGACCCTAGATTGGTATTGGTGGTAGTGGCATAGGTTATCTTAGGCTAGGTAGGGTGTTTGAATATATAGGTAGATCCAGACTAGGTAGGGACTTTTAGTATAACCATAGTAGGTAGGAACACTGGCATGCTTGAGTAGAAGGTCAATGCTCAGGTATACGATGTGTCAGGGTTATAGTGTCAATTATCTGATATATAGGGAACCTTAGATATGAGGGATGATGATATAATGTGACTACAAATATAGATCACTCAGTTGAATGCTAAGATAGCTAAGATGGTGCAGGTATAGGGCTAGCTCATAATAGAGAGAGATTAGGTCATTAGTGAGCATAATTAGTCATTATTCATTATAGATAGACTAAGGTGAGAGTGGGATGTAACTTGAGGAACTAGTACATAAGTTATATTCTCACAAATGATTCTATAGAGCCTTTGGGATAAGGATGATGCATCTTATTATAGGTGAGCCTATGAGTCTACCATGCCCAGAGAGTAGCAAGTTGTTACTTTTGAGACTTGGGATGAACATAGGGTAGAGAGAAAATTTGGTCAATCTCAAACCAAGACTTAAGTTTTAGGTGCTTTGGGTCAGTCAATTCATTAACTATGACCACCACCACCAGGACCACGAGGTCCACTAGGGTCACCTCCATCTATAGGTGATACATAGAGCTAGAGTTGATTACATTGATCTTGGCATCTAGGTATTTTGGCATTGTTTTGGCCTATGGCATTATACTATTGTATTGGCATACTTATGTATTTTTGAGACACCATCATGATATGTGTGTGTGTGTGTGTGTGTGTGTGTGTGTGTGTGTGTGTGTGTGTGTGTATATAACACGTGAGATACATTGACATTCATTTTTGGTCCTTCAAGGCCGATGTATATATATATAATTTCATACTTATTATTTTTTTTATCTCGTGTTTAGCATTGATTAACATTGAATAGCATTATAGATGTCTAACATTTTTGATGTTTATTCTCATGTATGCTCTATTTATTTATTAATTATGTCATGTTTATGAGATGTTATGTTGGTTATCATCTAATTATGTTGTATGACTCATATGGATGCTTATTTAGATATGAACATCTATATAAACACATAATAAATCATTTGTTCTTCTTATTTATTATTTATGAATTCAGGCATGTGTTAGGGTATTTGGTTGGATTTTGACATATTGGAGAAATACTGCCATGGCATTTCTAGAATAGACTCCATGTGAGAATTTTTATTTTAGCTTGTGATATTATGCATGATAGTTATGGATAACTAAAATGGCAATATATACCCTAAGCATGGAAAACTTAATTTAAATGTAAATATAAACAACTTAAGAATAAGATATGAATAATCAAATCCCAATTGTAAATATAACAAATAAATCAAGTGTAAGACTAAATTCAAAAATTTACAAACTAAGTACATGATATGGATAATCAAAACTTAAGTGGGAATAAAATATAATAATTTTATGAAAATCTAGAAACAAAAGAAAAAATAAATAAACAAACAAAAAAACAAAAAGATAAAAACAAATAAATAGATAAAAACAAAAAAATAGATAAAAAACAAAACAAGATAAAAATAAAATATAAACAAACAAGACTACACAAACATAAACAACTAAATATAAATAAATGAATAAAAATGAACAAGTAAGCAAAAACATAAATAAACTAAATTCAAATAAATTATACAAAAAAATAAACAAACGAATACTAACAAAACAAATAAAATAAAAAAATTGTACAAACAATAAAACACTAATAAATAAATCAAAAAAACAACAAAACAATAATAAACAAATATAAAAAAACAAAAACAAATCACAAAATAACAAATAAAACACAACAAAACACCAATAAACAAAACATTAATAAATAAAAAAACAAACATGATACAAACAAAGACATAAAATAAGCAAATGAACAAATAAAATAATGCAACAAACAAAGTGAACAAAATAATAAAAACAACTAAACAATCCAAAGGAAAGAAAAGTAAAATAAACAAACTAATCTAAATACACAAAAACAAACAAAACTAAGTTATACAAACAACAATACACAAACAATGGGTAATATAATTTTAGTACAAATAAAAACCAATTTTTTCATGTATATGTAATAGAGTTATTACTCTTGGCAATAGGGTGAGCCCTAAGCTTGGTATCAATAACACCGGTATAAAAACATAAGAACAAAAGACTAATGGTTTCCCCTAGGCTATGGGGAAACAATGACATAAACAAGATGATAAACATTACCCCTAGGCTATAGGAGACAATGAAATGAACATGATAATACAAATATTACCCCTAAGCCCTAAAAGATAACAAAACAACACCAACAAAATGGGGGGAATAGAAAAAAAGGAAGGGGTAGACAAGCTGACTCTAGATGCACTAAGAAAGTGGACACTACCTATATAATTTTATAGACACAAGATCCAATGTAAAATTTAGGCCAAATGTACTTGTCTTAGGGTATGGGATAGAATAAAATAATTGATAAGAAAACATGATTAACATGTAGAGTAAAATATGAATGATCTCAAAAATTTATGAGTGTATGAAAAAACAGGGGATGACATCCCATAATCATGAAAATGTCAACACAAATAAATCACATAAGTGTGAGAGTATGGTTTAGGATAAAACCACAATAGAAGTCAAGATATGAGTATCCATAAATAACCTGAATTGGTAATTCATAGTGTCTACAATGTCTAAGGCTTCGAATGAGAATGAGATTGAAAAATGGTGAGAACATAAGAAAATCCAAGTGGTCATTAGTATATCAAATTCAAATACATAATATTTATGCAATCATAAATTCATCATGTCTATAAATCAATCCTAACTTGAATAAGATAGAGCATACCTACACTTTTGATTGGGGAATACACTTGTTAAGTGAGAACATGACTAATATGGGGATTTATTAAACCCAATTAGGGGATATCTTACCATAATACACTATGATAGGGAGGGTTCTAAAGCCTCAAATCAATAAAAATATGTTTTAAAGTTTTCAATTATGTCACGGTGATGACATGGAGGTGTCATGGTGAGTGGATAAAGTGCTTTGGTATCCTAAGTGACATTGACAAAGTGTGCAATGTGTTTATCCTAATGTGATTTAATTTGGCTTGGTTGATCTTCAGTTATGGCATGATAAAATATGTTAAAAGATGATTATGGTGATTTTATCATGTGTAAGTGGTCCTATAAATAGTCAAGGATGATTGGTGAGCTTGTGTGCATAAGTGGAATTCATCTGGTAGTCCATAGTTTCCATCTAAACATTTTGGGTCCAATGGCAGAAAATCTAAATAGCTTATGGATGAGTCATGGGTATTTGGTTATATGGATATTATTATATTAGTCCCTAAATTTTGTTTTATAATTATCAAGTGATGCACCTAAGTGTAGTCAAATATATGTGGGTGCAAAGGTTGGCATTTACGTATTTTGACAATCTTTTCCCATACTTAGCCAAATTTACATGAGGCAAGAAGAGCCAAGTAAGAATTTTGATGATGGCATATATTGCATATGTGGATGTTTTATTATAAGGTGGTCATATGGGTTTTTTCAATTTTATTCATATTTTATTTTCATTAAATTTTAGGTCAAGTGTTGAAGTACGATAAAAGATATGCAAGTGCAAAGTTGGCTTCCCGAGAAGTTTGCATTGTTTTCTAGACCATCAAAAACTATCATGCAAACATGGATGAACTAGTAAGTTTGTGAATTTATTTTAGGTACATGGAATTTAAATATTTTTCAAAGGATATCATGGACATGTTTTTTATAATCTCAAGAACTTAACCTAAAAAATTGGGGTTTTAAAGTATTGTCCAACTCAAGATATAAATATTCAAAGTTGCTCTTATAGATAGTGATGAGTCAGAGACCATCAAGTTTATTCACATTAAATCATGATTTAAAAGGTTTCACATGTAGGTGACAAGTTTCACAAGCTCACTAGTCTGATAAAAGATCAATGGTGAGTGGTGGTTCATATTGACAAAGATCAATGATGCGAGACAAGTCAAGAGTTAACATTACACGAGAGGATACCAAGTGGCACAAGTGAATGGAATGATATTAAAATGATCAGAAGGCACATTAATGTGAAAAGTGTCATGATCTTAGGAGTTTTTATCTAGATCTAATGGTGATAATTTATAGTTAAATACCTGGTTGATCTCTAAAGATCAATGATGTGTATTTAGTCAATATTAAAAGGGTGCACAAGATAAGGTCAAAGTGACTAAAGTTTAATGTTTGGATAGTAAATTACTATGGGTTAAAGATAAATATATTTCAAAGGATATATATGGATTTATTTTATTCTGAACTATTAGGAATTAATAAGATGAGGACAAGTGTTTGATTTTTAATCATGACCGTTTGAATTTAAACATTTGAATTTTGTAAAAGAAAAGACAAGTGTCTAATTTTTGTGTCATATCTTTTGATCTATGTATAATTTTCTCATGGTGTAAAAATAAAATTGGTATAGGACTCCAAGGTGAATTTTTAAATATGAATTTAAATATTTTTAAGTGTGTACAGGCAAAGATATTGAGATCCAAAGCTAACTATGTGTTCATGTATGTTCTGCAAGTAACATGAGAAGGGTAATTGAGCTCATTTTGATGTTGTTTTGATATATCTTGATGAATTATATATTTTAGAGTGTTTTATAATTCATAATTATTCTCTTTGTGAATTATCAAGGTTTAATAAATCATATGTAGTATGAACAATGGTTTAGAAGGTGACTATGTATTCGTTTATAGTGACTGTGTGAACAAAATGTTGTTTAAGCAAATTGTGTTTAAGTAGAAGTTTCATGTGATGGTTTTTGGAACTTAAGGAGGACCTATAGATAATTTTTAATGGGTACATTCATTTTAAAAGTGTTCATATGTTTTAATTTTCTTGAATAAGTGTTAAAGAGTTGAATGGGTCTCCATATGACCTAAAAGTGATTTAGGCCTATTTGAAAGAGGATTGTGCTTAAGTGTGACCCATGTGAGATACCTTAAGGGTGAATGAACGTATTATGGCCAATAGGAAATATTTTTAAATTGATAATTTATGAATTCTCTATATATAGTGAAACCAAATGTAATGGTTTCTAGATTTTGAGAGAAGATTTTGTGAGAGAGTGCAAGGTGTATGTGAGATTTATGGAGTGAAGGAGAGGCAGAGTGCCCAATTGATGAGTTAATGAGTGGAGTAGATTTAATATTATGTTTATGACTTTTAAATTATATTTATGATGTCTAAATATTCCTCTTAAAGTTTGAGGATATGCGAAGAGATCTGAGTGTACATATGAGGATAGTTTGAGTGGAAAAGGAAAGTGATTGTGGCATGCCTATGTGAGAGGATTGTATGAGATAGAGACAGTTTATGTAAGGGTTAGATAAGCATAGATCCATCATTAGGTGTTTAAGACATCATTTATAAGGTGGAGGAGTTCACTTCAAGGAGGGTCTAAAGGACTTGATATTCATTAGGGGTAGTTTCTCCCTGTGAAACAGGTGTTTCGCTAAATACCTTTGGTCAGGAGGACATGATCAAGGTTTGTTGGTCTAAAGGATTTGATTATTCTCTTATTTTTAATTTATTATAGTAAAATATTCCATGTGTTTTAGGATTGATAATGGGTTTATTCCCCATGGGGGTTTCCCATAGGAATTATGTTATGTGTTTGATCTTGTGTATGCACTGAATGAATGAGCTCTCTTGTTAATGTTTCTTGATAAAGTTGATATATGTTAATTGTTTAATAGTTTAAAATGGCTGAAATTATAATTGAAATATTTAGGCTTACTGATTCACCCCCCCCAATGATTGTACCTCTAATAATTGGTATTATAGTGGTTCCTTTGGAGGAAGCATAACAGCTTAAAGGAGATCCTAAAGTTGGTACAAAGACAGCTAATCAATTAAAGATAAAGAATCAACAGTGGAAGGTTATAATCAAGGCACTTGAAGAGAATATATGTAATTTGAATAAATATGCCAAAGAGGATGAGAATGTTATCAATAATCTCAAGGTTCAGCTAGTAGATGCCAAGACAAGTTTGTGTTCAAAAGAAAAGGACATCATGTTTGATAAAGAAACTTGCCATAATAGTAGAGAAGATGACAGTAAGGAAGAAGAAGTTGATCTAGAAGCTAAGCTCAAGAGTGCTCTTGGTGAATTAAAGGATTAAAGAAGAGGAATCATAAAATGAGGAATATGATCAAAGGTCTTGAAGAAAAAATTAGTTCTCTTAAGGGAAGTTTGTTAGGGACATCTAATAAAGAAGAAAAGAAGTATCAATAATAGATCAAGTTTATTAAAGTGCAAGCATATAGATTGAAAGAAATGGCCAATAAGGCTAAATAGGATGAAGAGAAGATCAGTATTCTTGAGGATCAATTAAAGACTATAAATTCAAATCTGATAGAAAGAGAAGACAAGTACACTCTACTAAATATTTAGATAGAATCATTGAAAAGTGAGAATGATCTTGTTATAGTCAAGTCGGATAAGCTAGAAAAGAATCAAGAGAAGTTTGAGTATGTCAAGGAGAATGAAAGATTTGAAATAAATACAAGGTCTGTTAGACATCTAAATGCTTCAAGGTATGATAATTTATTTCATGGTCATTGTTATACATGTAATAAGTATGGTCATAGAGTTAAGGATTATAGAAAGAATTTAGTCAAGTATGGACATTCATGGATCTATGATATAAGGAGTGTTTGGCCAAAGATTGATCATAGTCCAAATATATCAAAAGGTACAAATGATATTATTTGTTTTAGTTTTCATAAAAGTGTACATATTGCTAGATTTTATCCAAATGGTGTTAAAAGGTCTTCAAGGTATGTCAAAGGATATAAAGCTCCTGGAAGGTTTGAGAAAAGAAAAATTAAAATATGGAAACCAAATGTAATCATTGATAATTATTATAATCATAAGTATGATAAGAAAGTTACTTTAAAAGGCTATATTACAAATCAAGATAAGTTCAAGGATCAAGTAAGTAATATGGAGTAGAAGACAAGAAGAGTAAAACTATGGTATGGAGACCTAAGGTAGTAAAGACTAAGGAGTATAACCCTATTGATTCTAAGAGTTTTGATGGATTGCTTGCCAAGGTGTAAAAGGATCAGAATTGAAGGAAAGTCAAGAGTTTATGTTTTTAGCATTTGTTGATAAATCTAAAGTAAACACCTATCAAAGTCAAACTGGACTACAAGTCAGAGAAGGTTTGGATATATGGGAGTCTCCAAAGTTTTGGGACCTTTATTCTTACTATGTCAAAAGGGGTGTCTTTGTCTTAGCTTCAAGGATACACTTGTCAGTCAAAGGAAGCTTGGTGGTTGTCAGATATTATATGAAAATAAGGTATGTTTATGTATTCATTATGTGTGTGTGTGTGTGTGTGTGTGTGTGTGTGTGTGTGTGTGTGTGTGTGTGTGTGTGTGTGTGTGTGTGTGTGTGTGTGTGTGTGTGTGTGTGTGTGTGTGTGTGTGTTGGAGAAAAGAAGCTTGTGCATAATCTTAGTGGTCTTATATTGAGAAGGAGTTAGCTTGTTGATCATGGTTTGGATGCTCTTGTATAAAGGTGAGTTTTAAATATCTATCTGCATATCAATTTGTGGTAAATGTCAGGTGAGCCTATAATTTGAAGGCTTCTCTTCTAGGCTTATGTCCTAGATATTTCTAAGCTTGTTAAAGGCTTGTTGAATAGTTGTGTATGCCATGGAAGTTCATATTATTTTGAAGATGAGGTATCTTTATATAAGTTTTAATTATGTTGAGATAGTATTTGAAGACTTGTTAAATATGTCATGACCCAGGTGAACCATGGAATTAGGGGGAGAATATGTGAGATGTTCATGTCATGTTAATGAAGATGTCAGCAAAAGTTGTGAATTCAATAATATTGATATGATGATATGATCAAAGCAAGTTATATGTTTTAAAAAGTTACTAAATCTGTATACATGAGCAAAGAGAGCTTGTGAGTTTTGTAGGAAGACATGTCTAAGGATTAAGAAGGCTTAAGAGTAAAGGAGCTTGCTATATGTTCTTGTCTTTAAAAATTTGTGTGTTCTTTAGAAGGTCTTAAAAGTCTATAGATGATTGTTTTCAATTGGAACAAGTATGTCTAGGTGGAAGATATGCTAAGGTGACATCATGATATTGATAACTATATATGGAGCAGACTGAGGGTCAGATTAAAGGTTTATAGATGGAAAAAGAGGATTTGTGAGTTTTCAATATGATACTTTTACATAGAAAGGATTATTGACCTTATTTTATCATGTTCTAGGTGATATTGTGGCCTAAAGGTAATTTGAATTCAAATTAGATATTTTTGTTTGCTCTCAGGTTTCCCAATTTATTCTTAAGAGTATGCAGGTCCTAAATTGGGTTATAGGAATTTTATGTTACCAAAGGCATGGAGGCTAAAATTTTGGTCCATAAGTGTGTGTGGTTGTATCTAGGTGTGCAAGAAGTTTTAGAAGTGGATGTTCAAAAGAAGGAGGTTTGTTGACCTTGCTTTTTTTAGAGTCTAGGGTTTTGTGCTCTACTAGAAAAATGGTTTACCTTATGGTGGTTTGAGGATTCTTAATATGATTTAATGGGAAAAATGGGTTTTCAAATAAATATTCATAGATATTTTAAGGTTTGTGGTTCTCAAATTATTCAAGTTTTTGTCAAATTAGAGGTTTAATTGGGTAGTAGGTTTGTGAAGGAAGGATGTTTCAAAGAATGATCTAGGTGATTAAAATTGGTATGATTAAGGGGGAATATAATATTTCTCTATATATGAATTTTCATGTCTTGAAGATGTGTTTATTGAAATTTGTGGGCTCTGCAAGTTCAAAGTAGGGCTACAAGGAGTCTAGACAAGCCTAGTCTTGAAGATGTGATTTTTGTTTAAATTTATTCAAAAGAGAAAGGAATGAGTAATAAAAATTGAGTTATCAAGTTGCTATTAGATCATGTTTCCTATTTGGTATGTGTCATGAAGTTATGTCGGTGGTCTTTAAGGTGGTTTGAGAGAGAAGGTTAGTAAACCTGTATGATGGTTCCTCATAGTGTATGGAGATCTGAAGATGCTCAAGTGATGAAATAACTTATAAATACTTGTGGAATCCCTCTTATATTTTTCTTGGTCCTCAATATTATTTTGTGACCACTTTGTCATTGTGTTAAAGGGGGAGAATGTTCTTATTGTAAGAATGTTCTTATTGTAAGAATGCTTGAAGAGAGAGAAGGTGAGTTGAATGATGTTTGTTGACATCAATGACAAAAGGGGAGATTATTAGAGAGTTGGAAATGATGTCATTTAGGTGTCATATTCAATGGATAAAGTTATTTGATAGTCTAAGTGACAATGATAAAGTGTGCAATGTGTTTGTCCTAGTGTGCTTGAAGTTGGCTAGGATGATCTTTAGTTTTGGCATGATTAGAGATGTTCAAGGATGAGTATGGTGATTTGAGCATCTGAAATGGGTCTTATCAATGGTTAATGATTATTAGAGGTCTTATGTGCATAATTGAAATTCATCTGGTAGTCCATAGTTTTCATCTAGACATTTTGGGTCCAATGGTAGAAAATTTGAGTAGGTAGTTTGATGATGTCACCATTGCCATGTATAGATGAGATAGGGGGAGTTGTTTATATGGTTTTAATCAAATTATTCCATATTTTATATTTACTAAGTCTTAGTTCATTCACCTAAGAAAATTTAAAGATATGTGGGTGTAAATTTGGGCTCTCAAGCATTTTGATAGTGTTTTCCCATACTTAGCTAAATTTTTATGAGGTAAGAAGAGCCAAGTAAGTATTTCACATGTGGAAATTTAAGGAGAAGGTGATCATATGGGTTTTTTTTTAAATTTCCTAGTTAATTTTCACTAAATTTAAGTTCAATCACTAAAGTGTGATAAAATATATGCAAGTGCAAAGTTGGCTTTGTAGGTAGTTTACAATGTTTTCCAGACCACCACAAACTATCATGCAAACATGGATGAACCAATAATTTTATGAAATTATTTTAGGTAAGTGTACGTTCAATATTTTTCAAAATATATCATGCATATCTTTTTTATAATTTCAAAAATATACCCTAAAATTTTAGCATTTTGAAGTGTCATCCAGCTAGAGATATAAATCTTCAAAGTTATTCTTTTAGAAAATGATGGGTTGGAGACCGTCAAGTTTATTCACATTGAATCATGAGGTAAAAGGTTGCATTCATAGGTGAAAAGTGTCACAATCTCACTAATATAATATAATATCAATGGTGGTAGTGGTTCATACTGATAAATATCAATGATGCAAGATAAATTAAGAGTCAACATTGTATAAGAGTCTACCTAGTGGCACAAGTGCATAGAATGATAGTAAAATGTTCAAAAGTCAAGTAAGGGTGACAAGTGTCATGATCTCAATAGTTTTGAGCTATATAAAATGGTGATCATTTCTATTTAAATACCTAGTTTATTTTCAAAGATCGATTGTGCATATTTAGTTAATATTGCAAGGGTGCATGAGATAGGTCAAAGTGACTAAAGTTTAATGTTTGGATAGTAAAGTACTATGGTTTAAATACTGATATATTTTGAAGGAGATTTATGGAGTTAGTTTTTTCCAAACTATCAAGAAGCAACAAGATGAAGATAAGTGTTCAATATTTAACTATGATTGTTTGAATTTAAATATTTAAATTTTGCAAAGGAAAAGACTAGTGTTTGGTTTTTGTGCCATATATTTCAATCAATTAAAAAATTTCTCATGGTGTGAAAATAAAAGTGGTAGAGGAATCAAAGGCACATCTATAAATATGGATTTGAATATCTTTAATTGAGATCTAAAGTTGACTCTGTGTTTGTGCATGTTTTGCAAATAACTTGATGGGGTAATTGAGCTTATTTTGATGTTATTTTGATATCTCTTGATGAATTAGCTATTTGGGAGTGTTTTGGAATCCATAAGTATGATCTATGTGAATTATTAATGCTCGATCAATCATATGTATTATGTAAAATGGTTTATAAAGTGGTTGTGTGTTCATTCATAGTGACTATGTTCACATAATGTTGTTTAAATGAATTGTGCTTAAGCAAAAGGGTATTGTGATGGTTGTTAGAACTTAAGGAGGACCTATAGATAATATGAAATGGATCCATGCATTTTAAAAGTGTTCTTGTGTTTTATTTTTCTTAGAGAAGTGTCAAAGAGCTGAATGGGTTTTCATAGGACCTAAAAGTGACTTAGGCCTATTTGAAAGAGGAGTGTGCTTAAGTGTGACCCATGTGAGATACTTTAAGGGTGAAGGAATTTATTATGGACAAAAATAAATATTGTGAACTTGATAATTCATGATGATCTATATATAATGAAACCAAATGTGATGGTTTCTATATTTTGAGAGAATATTTTATGAGAGAGTGCAAGGTGTATGTGAGATTTATGGAACGAAGGAGAGGTAGAGTGCCTAGTTGATGAGTTAATGAGTAGAGTAGATTGAGGACTATATTTATGACCTATATTTCATATTTATAATGTCTAAATATTTATCTTAAAGTTTTATGATATTCAAAGAGGTCTGAGTATGCATATGAGGATAGTTTAAGCAGAGGAGAGAGGTTATGGCATGCCTATGTGAGAGCCTTGTATGAGATAGAGAGATTTTGTGTAGGGGTTAGATAAATATGTATCCATCAGTAGGTGTTAAATACATTAGTTCTAATGTGGAGGTGTTCACTTCAAGGATGGTCTAAAGGACTTGATCTTCATTAGGGATAGTTTCTCCTTGTGAAATAGGTGTTTCACTAAATACCTTTGGTCAAGAGGACATGATCAAGGTTTGATGGTCTAAAAGAGTTGATCAGTATCTTGTTTATAATATTTTATAGGATAGTAGTTTATGTGTTATAGGCTTGAGAGTGGGTTTTATTCTCCATGAGGGTTTCCCATATGAACTATGTGTTATGTGTTTGATCTTGTATATGCATTGAATGAATGAGCTCTCTTGTTAATGTTTCTTGATCAAGCTGATATATGTTGATTGTTTAATAGTTTGAAAGGGATTAAACTATAATTTAAATATCTAGACTCATTGATTCACCCCCCCCCCTTAGTGATTTTACCTCTAACACAATTATGCGATAACCTTAAGGTAGTACTATGTTTTTATATTTCACTAAACTAATAACAAGTAAAATAAATCTAGTGCTCACCAAATCTTGTGGCACAATATGAAGGGTTAGTAAGCAAATAAACATACATAAGATAATCTAAATTAATCTATCTATGACAAATACCCTAATACATGGATGAAGAAGATAAATATTATTCAAAGCTAATATTTACGCTACTTCTATCTACTAAAGAAAGGAGAAAAGTTAGAGAATACTTACCTAAATGACAAACTCATTGAGACTCAATCTCTCCCTTGGCCAAAGGGGATTTGTAAGAGGTTGTTATGTTTTGTAAGTATCACTAATAAATTCTAAAGCATCCAATATTTCTCCACAAGACTAGATTCTCCACCCTAAGCTAAGACTCCTCAAGTAGAATGGTGGAAGATCAGATTGTAAAGAAGCATAAATGAATAATAATTCTTGATTGCATATTGAAATAATGAAAAAATTATCTTGTATATATAAGTGGATTTGACCTTAAACCCTTCAAAAAATCTCAATTGATAGGTTTAACCTAGTATAATTAAGGACAATAATTCTAAGAGCCAAACTAGTTATTAAGTGAAAATCACCCAAAATTGTATAGGATTGACTCAATCGACCTAGTATAACTGACTGATAAAAGTTGATAAGGTGAGAAAAAGAGGGATGAAAAGAGGAAAAATCCTAGAACAGTGTGTAATATAGGATTAATAGCTTAGATAATGGTTTTAGGAGCTGGTTGGATTGGAAATAAGGGACAACAATCTTATGAAGCACAAATGATCTGCCCACCCCTTTCTTGATGTACCCCTTAGGGGCTACACTCAGAGAGATCAAATATTGATAGGTTCTTACAAGGTGTAAAGCATAATTATTTGATAAAAGATTGAAAATATTATGCGTATACATATGTCCCACTTGAATCTAATCACATGTCACTAAGGTGCAATAGGGGATGGTGATTTGAGAAAAGAAAACTAACACATAATGTTGATGCTAAAAAAAGTTACAGTATTTTAATGCATAAATAACTAAAATTAAATGATTAAAATGGAAATAACTTAAAAGTAAATGTGATGCATACCTTGACTTACCTTTATCATTGGATGGTTGTCTATTGTGTTTTTAGTTGTGATTATGGATGGTACAGAGATTGATTTTGACAAACCTAAGAATATAAAACTAAATATCAAAAACAAACAAATGTAGGAAAGCCAAGATAATTAGTGTTATGTGGATAGGACATACTTTGAAATTTGTTAAGCTGGGGTGACAAGTGTTATGTTAGACTAAATGGATAAGTCAAAAATAAGAGTGAATTGGATAACCAAAAATCCAAGGCTACTAAAGATTGAAAAACTCAAACAAGTAAATCTTAAGTAAGAAAGGCAAACTCACCAAGTCAAACCAAGGATAAATGTCAAAAAATATGGGAATCAAAAATATATGTAAAATTAGTGACAATTTAAACAAATATTTTTAAGAAAAACAAAATGGAAAATGGTAAAACAACATTGATGAGTGAGAATTAACAATCCTTATCTCAATCATCAATTCAAAAAGGTTCATTGAGGAGTAACAAACCAAGCTCACTCAATAATGGAAAAAGGTACAGAATCAAGTACCCATAATAGAAGGGAAGTTCAAAACATGATAAATGGTAAAAGCAAAAACAAATCTAGAGATGTAAATCTATGGGGTAAAATAAAGTGATCCATCATCACTCAAGCATATTATTTTGTTCTAAAGATAGATAAAATTGAAACAAAGTAGTGTTATCATGTTTGTAATATGTGAAGAAAGATTTAGAGAAGAGGAAATATATATTTAGAATCAAAATTTTCCTATCAAGGGGGGGAGATGAAAATGGGTGGAGGGGAGAATGAAGGAAAAAATAAGGTAGAGGAATTTTTTATCAAAGTCAAGATACTCAAATTAGGTTTATAAAAACAATAGGAATTTTGACCTTAAGGACTTTGAAGAACTTCTCTTAGATACACAAATATTAGGTTGAAAAATGGAGTATGTAGATCATCTCATGAAGGATATATGCATGAAAATTAAAATATACCTACCTTCCCATAATGTGTTCCCTTTTCCTCAGGACTCCTTACAGATTCCTCGGTCTACAACAAAGATTGGTTACTTGCATGATAAAGTAGGTATCACCATAGAGTTTATTAAATTCTCTTATTCAATTTACTAGCCTACTATACCCCAAGGGACCTCAGCTCTATTTTGAGGCTAATTGTGGAGTTTGAGCTTATATTAGAGATAGGAGATGTGTTTGTAATCACATCTTTTGATGTGATTTTGAATTTTGTATAACATTTCCTTTTGTTTCAAATGATTTGGATTTTAAATTTCTTTGATGTATTTTTTGATTCCTCCTCCATATGTATTTGAAAAACCCAACATGGGTGCTAAAGGTTACTTTTATTTGAATACATGGGACTTGGTTGCTAAGAGAGAGAACTTTAGAGAGTATGGTGTGTAAGAGTCTCATAAATCTAGGTGAAATAAAAGTGTTATCTTGACTTTGACCTTGTTTTATCCAATGTGGAGTGAAAGGAAAGGGAATTAAAGAGAAATGACACATGGAAAATTTTGAATTGCTTCAAACCACAAAAAATGTGACAAAGGGTGAAAGAGGGATACAATGATAGAAAAGTATGATTCCTTGTCATAAGAATGAGGGAAATGGAGGAAATAATGATAACATAGACTGTTGGGTAAATTCCATCTACCAAAAGAAGAAAAAGCTAAAGTTGAGAATAAAGATCAAGAACTCATAACCATTGCAAAACACATTCTAGAAAAGGAAGGATAAGATGGTGATTTTATGAGGAGGGCCAAGTCTGATCCATGGTCTTACACTATAAAATCATAAAAGAGAAACCCACAAGGGTGCCAAAATGTAAAATATTAGAAAAATAACATAAGATAAGGAAAAATATGGTATTTGTGAGGAAGAACGGGTCCTATCCATGGTTTTACAATGTAACTCATAAAATAAAAATCCAAGGGGTGCCAAAAAGGTGTGTAACAAGAGTATGAAAATAAAAAAGACTATGGTACATCATGAGGAAGACTTGGTCCTATCCATAGTTTTAACATACAACTCATGAGAGAAAGGAAAACCAAAAGATCCAAAAGGAAAGACTTAAGGTTTGTGAAAAGAGAATAACTTATGAGACCCATGTAAGTAACCTACAAAAAATGTTAGATAGATAGCATATAGAAAGCATTAAAAAGTAGGGAATGATTAGGGAAAATCTTTATTGAGGAATTGTGCATTGGTGGGCTCTTTAAAAACATGACCTTCATTGGTTTGAAGGTGATAGGTACTTAGACCAAGAATATATTTGACTAAATAGGAACCCCACCATTTTTGGCAATATTTTCCTTCTTTATCATGAGTTTAGTCTAATTTAAGGACAAGATCACCAACATTAAATGTATGAAATTTAACACATTTGTTATGTTATTTGGCAATATGGTCCTTATATTTGAGATTATGTTGCAAAGTAGGAAGATGACATTCATCAAGGAAATTAAGAGCATGAAGGTAAGATTCATGTAATTATTCATCAATAATGATACCATGAAGAGATATATGAAGAGAGGGAAGCTCCACTTCTAATAGAAGGACTAATTCAAAACCATAGACTAGAGATAACAGTGTTGCTCTAGTGGTAGTATGTATTCTAGTTCTATAGGCCTAAGTAGTAGGGTAGAGATGAAGGTGACAATCCATTTGGGTTTCACGAATTGTCTTTTGAATAATTTTGTTAGTTTCATCATCTTAACCATTGTATTATGGATGATAAGGTGTAGAAAATTTTTGATTGATCTTGAATTTATTACAAAGTTATTTGGCATGCTTATTTTTGAAATTACCACCATTATCTAAAATGATAATATGAGGAACACTGAATTAGAAAATAATTGTATTAAGAATAAATTTAGAAATAGAGGGACTAGTAACATTAATGAGGGGCATGGATTTAACCCATTTGGTGAAATATTTGATAGTCATGATAATAAAAACATGCCCATATTGAGAGTGAGGTAATTTTCCAATGAGATATAATCCCCACATGGATAATGGCCAAGGAGATTTGATAGTTGAATAAATTAGTTCATCATGAAGTTGTTAAGGAGTAAAAATTTTAATTAATTTGATTGTATCCTTTTCAAAAGTAGGCCAAAAGTATCCCATACATAGGCATTTGTAGGTTGTAGCATGTTCACTGTAGTGACCACCACAAATGACTCTATGTGATTTCTCAAAAAGAGGAGGGACCTCATCTTGCATAATACAATGAAGCAAGGTACCTTAATCATTGTGAAAATAAAGGATGTTGTGTCAAAATACATATTAAAATCTTATTTGTGAATGCATATCTTTTCACAATATTCTAAGTTAGGAAGATAGGTTTATTGTTCCAAAAATTGAATGATGTCTTTATACCATAGGCTTTGTCAAATATTAATGACCTTGATGTGGTAGATAAGTGAATCTTATGGTTGAGTAGAATATGGAAATTTTATTATTTATATAATAAAAGTGGGATCAGAAATAACTTGGTGTGGATGAAAGAGAGATGTTGAAGAAGCAAGGGAATCAACAATGGAATTTTGATCTTGAGGGGTAGGATCAATAGTCAAAGAGATAAATCCTTAGAAACAGTGGTTAAAATTTTATGATAAGTAATGAGATTCTCAATTTTACATTGGTAATCACCATTGACTTGAGGGAAAATAAGTTGAGAATCACCTAAAGCATGTAGGTATTGGATGTCTAGATCAAGGGCAGCTCTCATGCCTAGGATTAGAGCTTCTTATTCATCCATATTATTAGTTATATCAAAGGTGAAGTGAAAATCTAAAGGAATGATTTTTACAAGAGTAATTTTAAGAATGCAACCTATCTTAACTCCTTGAAGGCAATTAACACCATTAAAGTGAAAGGTCCAAGTTTCCTCATGCAAGTCAACATTAATTTTAGGAAGTTCTTCAATAACTAATTTTGGTTTAGTAATATCAGGGGGAGTGCTGGATTCATCAAGATTATTTGCTTCAAGATCAACAATAAATTTATGAACGTAATCTTTGAGAGAAATATCTTGATTAAGACCTTTAATATAGAGAATATTGTCATTTGGAAGACTATATTGAAGGTGATTAGTAGAGGGCATAGGATTTTTGGCAAGTTTATCTACTATGACCTATATTTTGATAACTTTTTGAGTTATGATGTAGAGATTAAATTCCATAAGGAGGACCATCCTTTTTCTAAATCTATCTCCAAGAAGAAAGGCTTTGGAGAATAAGTGATGAAGGGGGTTAGAATGAATGATGACATAAGTGGTCTAGTAAAGCATGTAATGGTGGGACCTTTTAGTTGTGAAATAGATGGCAAGGCAATCATGCTCAACTTTTGTATAACATTTATCATAATTGATGAGACCTCGAATAATGTATTAGATAACATACTCTCTTCTAGTATCATTTTTTTGGGCAAGCATTGCCCCAACTAATATAGATGTGGAAGAATTATATAAAATTAAAGGTTGATCATTAGAAAGAGGATGAAGTGTAGGTTGGTGAATAAATGATTATTTCATGTTATAAAAGGATTTTTTATAAGGGTCCATCCATTCTAAATTAGTATCTTTCTAAAGAAGAAAATTCATAGAGTGGATGTGATAGGCCATTTTGGGGATGAATCATATAATTGCCCTAGGTTTTCCTAAGTATGAATGTTAGGAATAGAATTGTAGACACCAATATTGTGTCGAATCCCTTTGGTCCCCTTCTAACCACTTACACACTTTATTAATTTAAAATAAATTACTTATTTTAGATTAATAACCTCACCTAGACACCTCACCTTGGACACCTCACCCTAAGACCATTTCTTACCCTATGACTCACCCTGAGACTAGGTCATCTACCCATGACCTATTCTCACTCCATCCTAACCTCCTAACTAACTCTCGTGCCTAATAAACTCATCTTTTGACCATTCTCCAATGGCAAAAGCACTTGGAAAATGGAGAAACGGGCCAAATAGCCCTTTTACCCATTCTCTATCTGCCGACGTCGATCAACTATCGGGTGATGCTGGTGAGACCACCAACGTCGGTTACATAACTTGAGCTCTAACATTGAGTTACCCCCCAAACTCTTGGCATACCGATGCACTCACTCTGAGACCAATCTTCAGACTTTGACTATCATCCTCCAGGCTATAGAAACTCTACAAAAGTCACTCCAGACATTGGATTGAAAATATTGTATGAGTTTTTCGACATCAGCTGCAATAGGAATCAGCATCTTGACACCCTCGGGTCTTCACCAAAAATCTAAGTATTCTTCTGGTCTCCATTTCAAAGATTTAGGATACATTAGTAATTAGTTTCTATTTACTATTTCTACATACTATCAACCAGACCTGACTTCTTTTGTGGAGAGGCTGAAAAGCCTTCCCCATATCCTTATCCTCTTTTCACACCTACCCTCTACCTTTTCCCTTCCACAGACCCTATTCACTGTCTTGCAACCCTGCACAAACTTTTAAACTTCTAGACTCCTTTCAGACTCCTCTATCGACCACAGACATATTCCAAAACCTATCCAAGGCCCATGTTGGTCATTTAAACTTCTAGACTCCTTCCAGACTCTCCTATAGACCACAGACATATTCCAAAACCTATCCAAGGCCCATTGCCCCAACTGACATTGACCACAACCCCAACCGACATCGACGACAACCCTGACCGACATTGACCACAACCCCGACTGACATCGGCAATACGACTGATGTCGGCATAATCCACAGACTGACCTCGATAGGACTATCGACGTCGACAACTGTGACATATAGACTATAAATAAATAGGCACGCACTATCTATTTTCCTTTTTGTTAGTAATTTACCATTTCTTTTATACAACACTCTTTTTCATAAATAGTGGACTATCATCCCTTAAGGAATTTTTTACGCTTCCAAGACCGAGCGTGTTGCTTGGCAGTCCACTATATCTTTATCTAACATTTTCTTTGTTTAAGTCTTATTTTTTCTACAGGTGTTTCCTCCATAGCCAAAGAGGATCTCCTACAACACTTGGATATGGTGCGCAACTTAATCTAAGTAACGTAGAAACCCCTGACCTTTAACTTTAGTTTCTTCTTCTTCTGAATGTAATAGCAAAAATGTAGAGAAACATTCTGGCACACCCAGTGGGACCCCTGGAGTTTTCCTTGGGTTCATTCTTCTAAAAAGCAAACTTTTGTATAGATGCATTAGATTCTCTTCTTGCATCCTTCTTCTATCTCTTTATTTTGAAAGGAAATCATAAGCACAAGTTAAAAAGAACATCTTTCTTTTTTTCTTGTCACTTCTTCCCTGCATCTTAGAGTAGTGAAAATTCATACTCTTAACCTTTTCCCCACTTGTTTGCATCTAAACAAAACATTTCAATTTGGGTTAAAATAACTATTGCATTTCATTCTTGCTTGAATGCATATTTATCCCTCTCACTTAGTAATTAAAAAAGCATTATGAATAAATCGTAGTGCACAAATGTTACACAACCAGACCACATTCACATCAAATCAAACATCTAAACATACCTGAGACAAGGTCTGTCTAGGATTTCATCACCTAGCAGATACCTTACCCTTCTTGGGGATCCTACTTGGACTTCACTACCAAGAGGAGGACCCACTCTATTCTCTGGCAGAGTATAAACTATAGGCAAAGTATATATTGGCTAAGCAGCCCAGCTCGGTTCTAGGTTCATGAAGTGAAGGGAGCAAGCCCCTAGCACTAGGCCATGTACAAAACCTAACACAAATTTTTGAGCACCAAAACATAACCTGAAACCATCCATAGACTTCCTCTTTAGGACCCATTCTAAAATCCCAATTCCCAAACACATTCTTCTAAGGCATAAGCCACCACGACTCTAAAATTTATTCTTAGGAATTTAATGTTTTAGAGGTTTCTTGCCATCATCTATTTTGATTTTTTTATCTAATTGTTTGAGCTAGTGAGTTTGCATCATTCTGAGGTCCAAAAACAACTCGAAATTTCTCATTCTTCCAAAAATTATCAAATTTTTGTGTTTTTGGAATTACACAAAAATTGACATTGGTTTTTACACTGATGTCGGCAACTATTTTCACCGACATCGGTTTTCCCACCAATGTCAGTCACTGTCAACAAATTTTCATCCCAAACAACAAGCTTAAAACCTGACTTTCTTGTTGTTAAACATAAATTTTGGTTTTCTGAAACTGAAACATATAATTTTTGGAACCTGAATCCTTTTGCCTTAGATGGTTTTGACACGTAGTCAAGACAAATCTCTTGTTGACCATGCAAGGCAACAACCACTTCCACGTTCATCCTTCATACCAAGTCCTTTAATGGAGTATACTTCAGACACTAAGCATACTCTTATCCAACCTACCCCAAATCAACTGCCTATTGTTCCCACAAGGGATCAAGACTTTGAGAGATTCCTTGACCTCAACGTCAAGGCTCTCCAACACTATCTCGAAAGAAGCCAAATGCAAGACCCTTTAGGTAATCCTATTTTTGGGATGCCAACTTCCTTAGTTGAAATGGCAATAATATCGATAGCCTCCATTACCCAACCTATAGTCACTCAGGCCATTGCCTTGACCAATAACCCAACCAAGGCCAATATTCAAGATTTGACCTCCCCTTCTATTTCTGGACCTACCTCCATTGGGGTTTCCATAATCCCTCAATCACAAACAATTCAACCAAGTTTGACACCTTTCCAAAACTTGATTGTCTCTATCCCACCCACTCTTACAACCATAAACACGAGAGTGGCTACTCATCGTTTGACTAGTCTCACCACCATTCAACCACCCTTGGTGGTATCTAGTCAAGTTGTGCCCTCCAACTTCATGGCACAACCTCCCTTGGCCTCAACATCAATCCCTATGATGAACTACCAATATGTTACACCTATACAAATGCAACCAAGTACATCATACACCCCTCCTAACGTCTTCTAGGTACCCTATAACCTAGGGGGTGCCCCACCTGCCAATCCATCTACTGATCTGATTAAGATGCTGATGGATAAGATGTCTAACCTTGAGACATCCATTTCAGGTTCAAAGAATGTTCTTTCATACGAAAAAATCTACAACAAACCTATTCACCCTTTAGTGCCTATTAGACCATACCCTAGTCAGTGGGAACTCCCAAAATTTACTTGCTTTCAGAGTAAACAGGACCCACAACAACATTTATGAGCATTTAGACACACTTGTTACCTCATAGCGCATGATGATGTGTTATTACTTCGCACATTTCCCATGTCACTTTTTGGTGCTGCCCTTGATTGGTATAGCTCTATTACCAGTCATTCTCTTTTCACCTTCACTCAACTAGCTGAGTTATTCCTTGACCACTTTTCAATCAACATCACCAAGAAGGTCTCCATCACAGACCTCTATTCCATTAAACAATTTGATGATGAATCAATAGCTGACTTCATTACCTATTGGAGAGGTTTGATCAACCAACTCTCCTTTTCATTACCTCAACCTGAGCTCATTGATCTCTTTTCAAGAGCATGTGCCAAGCACATCTCATCCACTTTGCAGGTTCAAACTTTCTGCACATTCAATGAAGCTTTCACCATGGCCTGAAAGCTTGAACTCCACGCTGTCAAAGAAGATAAGGTCAAATTGTGTAGTAAAAATACCAATGCAAAATCCAATGACCCTTCTTCCAAACCTTCTTCTTCTCACTCCAAGTCTAAGGGATCGGTAAATGCTGTGGTCCTTAGGTCATCATCTTCAACTACAACCAACCAATCTAAACCTTCCACATCATAAAGCATCACAAAATTATTCCAAAAATGGTATATACAGTGTCAATACACTCCAATAGGAGAATCATACACTTCTATATTGGATAAACTAGTAAATCAGGGGGTCCTCAATCTCCCTCAAATTTGACCTATCCAATTTAACCCCTCACAAACCATCCCTGCATGGTATAGGGAAAATGACTTTTGTAACTATCATCGTGTCAACAGTCATGACACGAACAATTGTAAAACCTTCAAAAATGTTGTTCAAGACATGTTGGACAAAGGGGGCCTTGTTTTTGACAACCCTAATGCACTGGCTAACCAACACATATATATCTTTATACAATCATTCCCTAACATCCCCCTAGTCAAAACAATGTTCAGACCATGACCGATGACCCCCAAGAGTGCAACATATGCATGGTCAACATGGTCTTTCCTATCATTCCTAACTAACCTCTCCCACAGTCTGAAGAGGTTAGTCAACCTATTTCTCCACCATGGGTAGAAGAGCCTATTTTACTCATATCACCCCCACGACATCAAACACCTCCTCCACACATACTTTTACCTCGTGAGGAGCCCATATTACCTGTTCCTCTTGCCCCTACCTTCCCTCTTCTTCTACCATTGGAAGAAGTTACCATTTAGACCCCATGCCCTCATGTAGAAGGGGCCATAATCCCTCTACTTTACCCTTTAGAGGAGCCTTCCTTTCCTATTTGTCCTCCACTGCTGGAGGATGTTCCTCCATCCACCCCTCTTTCACACGTAGGAGAGTCTACTTTCACCTCTCCCATATTGGAGGATGCTTTGATGGCACCAACATCGGTGGCCTCACCCTCATCCTTCTTATCACTAATGGAGGATCATACTCTCCCCACTCCTAGACCACATGTGGAAGGCATTATCATCCCTACGCTCTATCCTCTCGAAGAGCCACATTCTCCAATTCCTTCTCCACCAAGAGAAGAACTTGCCATCTCACCCACTTCGACCGAGGAAGATCCAGTGACAATTTTCTCTTGCCTTTGGCCCGTGATCACTACATCTAACACATTTCCAATCTCGTGATCACCCAAATCCTCTAATGAATTGACTATAAGACCTTGCGTAATGTCACCTCAACCCTTCTTGTGATTGGAAAAAAACTTAAGATTTCTCCATTCTAGGAACCTAAAACATGAGGTGTTATGGGAGCAGCTTAAGGCTCCTCATCTTACATATCCCACTTCACCTTTTATTGCCAACCCTTCCATGACAAATCACCCTAAAATCTCTGACAAGGATTAGGCTTCCACCTCTAAATCATCAGAAGCTCAACCTTCCATGTCTGAAGCCAAACCCTCACAAGCATCCACCATGCCAAAGTAGATTAAATCACTTGGTGTTTGCCCTATATCAAACCTCACTCACCCACAAGTGAAGGTAGATTTGAACCTCACCCCACATAATAGTAGTCTTCACACTAAACTAAAGAAGGTTGGTAAACCACGTCAGAGAACTCCTCCCCCAGCTTCACCATTACCATCAATCTTGGTTCCACATCCTTCCACTTTGATAGGAGTGCTCCCTATTCCAACACCTTTCAAAAACAAATCGCTTCTATTAGTCCCTCTACCCATCAAGCATATACTTCCTCCAAAAAATTTGACACCTCTCACCAAGAAAGTGTCATCTACACATGTGGCCACACCATCAACCAAAAAGGAGGTACGAAAGCCTCCCCCTACAACTCCTAAACAAGAATTGTCAACCCCTACTACAACAATGAGCACAGACCCATTGGTGGGTTCTTATGCTTCGATGTTATGCCAATTGTTGTAATCTTCTAGCATCATCCTCCCACCCATTAAACCATAACAACCTCTTAGATCAAAACCATCTTGGTTTGATGACACTAAAATTTGATGGTATCATCACACACCTATACATGATACTGAGCATTATTGCACCCTTAAGGTTGCCATTCGCCAATAACTAGAAAAGGACACCCTTCACATTGAGGATTCTCCTAACCATTCTTTTGACAAACAATCGACACCATTCCATGCCTCCCAAACCTCATCACCTTCATCGGGATCCCAACGCGAGACTATGGTCCCTCTACCACCATCTCTCCCTTTATTCAACATCAACACTGTTAATGTGGCCATTAGGTCACAAACTCTAAAGGATAAAGGAAAAGTGCTAGTCTCTACCCCTTTGACATATCCATTCATCAAGACCTCTTCATCACCAACACCTAAGATTTCTATCTTGGGCACATCTCAACCAACATCTCTGGGGGAAATTCCCCCTAACCTCTATAGTCGAGATGACATTTTGTATAACCAACTTGTTGACTTCTTCACTTATTCCATCATTCCTCCTCACCTCTCTAGCAATGGACAACAGGCTTTTATCAAGATTACTACTTGATACACCATGCTAGGGGGTCTTCTCTACAAACGAGGTCTTGACGGCCTCCTTCTTCGATGCCTAATCACCACTAAGACATCTCATGTCATCAAACAAGTCCATGATAGGATTTATGGGGGACATTTCAGTGGTAACTCACTTGCAAAGCACATCTTCTGCCTGGGTTATTATTGGCCCACTCTTAACCAAGACTACAATAACTATGTTTAGCATTGTATCAAATGCCAACAACATGCTAACCTACATCGACCAAAACATGCCTACAACAACAATCTAAAAGAGTGAGATTTTAAAATTAGAGATCTCATCCTTAAAGAAAACCAACACATGACCAATATGAAAAGAAGCAAATGAGGCAAGTTTGCTCCTAATTGGCTCGAACCTTACATAATAACTCATAGCTATGGATCAAGGACTTATCATCTATCTTCTCTCGAAGGCCGGCCAGAACTTGAGCCCCTTAATGCCTTACATCTGTGACCTTTTATTTTTAATCAAGTAATCATTCACTTGATGTTTAACTTGAGCTCATCCCTTGAGCAACCCCCGTCATCCTCATTCATATTCCTATCAACCCTTTTCCCCTACAAACATTAGTTAACCCTTTTTTAAGCATTAAAATTCTTTGTCCTACTAAAAGGGAAACCCTTAAACCTCTATAGTCTTGTCCATGACTAAAGCTTCAGTCAACAAAACAACATAAAATTGGGATGCCTATTCAAAGGTCATAAACTATAAATGTAGACTACTCCCTCGAAGGATAGCTACATAATTGCTATAATTAATAGACTGCTCCCTTGAAGGACAGCTATCTAAAGACATCAACACATACAAAGCAAAACATAGACCACTCCCTTAAAGGATGGCTATGCCCAAATTTTGCTACATACACAGCACCCTCTCAAAAGTTGCCCACATTGATCAGCTTCACATGACCACAAAACATAACTACATCCCAAGTAGACTTCCCGCATTGATCAGTCTACCAAAAAAAGAATGACTAACAAAATATTAATTCATGGACTTGCCTATAGTCATTCTCAGGGTCACCTATAAAAGGGGCAAAGTTATCCCTGCTAAAAAGGGTTACGCCCTCCTCACATATCACATAATCAAACCTATTACCCCAACATTCTCAAGGGATTTTGAGCTCACTTAACATCAAGTGATTAGGGTACTTCTCTAACACAAATCAATGGTCAATGACATAATGCATAAACGGAGCTTATGTTTGCAACAACCCTATCTATGCTATCATTATGGTCCTTATCAATGAAAGAGCAATGCACCTTTCACTTCTTACACACCTTTGTCACACACCAAACATACAACCAAAACATTTCCAACCACTAACATAAACTCATGATTTATTTAATACAAATACCAATTTGTGTTATATAAATTATCATATCCCATTCACATGAGTTTCTATGGAAAACAATACACATGGAAACTACCAACCACACACAATTTATGTCAAGCATATACCATCACCAATATGGAAACTTGTTGAAGCATAAATAATCTCATTTCATTTTTAGCATACATCCATCACCAATATGGAAAATTGTTAGGAATGAAAAACCACATAACCTATGTTATAGCATACACCATCACATAATATGGAAAAGGCTGTAACATCATCATACTCATTTCATTTTTGGCATACACCATCACCAATATGGAAATTGATAGGGATGAAAAACCACATAACCAATGTTACAGCATACACCATCACACAATATGGAAAAGGCTGTAACATCATCATACCCTCATCATTTCAAACATAACCAAAACAACAATCAACCAAACATAACCTATGTTACAGCATACACCATCACACAATATGGAAAAGGCTGTAACATCATCATAAACTCATTTCATTTTTAGCATACACCATCACTAATATGGAAAACTGCTAAGGATGAAAAACCTCATAACCTATGTTATAGCATACACCATTACACAGTATGGAAAAGGCTATAACATCATCATACACTCATCATTTCAAACATGACCAAACCAACTATCAATCTCTTTGACCCTTCTTCCCTTTTGGGGAGAACTACATTGGCTTGAGGCCCTTAACAGGGGCTATGTAGGTAGCACTTAGTTGACATGAGTTCTTCTAAGGTTAACTCGGCCATTCGTTCATTCATCTACCTAATGGACCAACCATATAACCTTTAACCATGACCTAACCTAGTCAAAACCAATCCATAACCTACCCTCTTCTTCCCTTTTGGGGAGAACTACATTGGCTTGAGGCCCTTAAAACAAGGGCTATGTAGGCAGCATTCAGTTGACATGGGGTCTTTTGAGGTTAGCTCTGCCATTCATTGGTTCATCTACCTGATGGACCAACTATCTAAACCAGCCCAAAATCATGACCAAACAATCAGCCTTGACACTATAGGAGTCACCTTTGACTTCTCATGGGGCACATTAGAGATCACATATATCTCCCTCACCACAACAAACAACACTTGAGATCACTTGTATCTCAGCCTGACTTGACCAATGACCTTGGAGATCGTGACTATCTCCTCAGACTGCGACCACTTTCAAGACAACTTTGCCTTGGTTGTTTTGATTGCATATATGTTACCTCATGAATAGTTAGCAAATTGTATGCACCCCATATTATGCCCCTCACACATATTGTCAGATCATGACTAAGTTGATCCCCAATATTTATGACATTTTCATGTTTTCTAAGAGCACTTCCTAGCCCAGATACTTGGAATATGATGACCATTAGAGCTATAGCTTTGATCATTTAACCCAATCAGCTACGACTAAAAATTTGGGGACTGGTTACTTTTATTTTAGTTCTCCTTGACCTTTCTTCTGACAATTTGACCTACCTATCACATGAAGTGGTATACGCGCAATCTCAACTATTACAGTGTTCACACTCCCACCTCACCTTACCCATCCACTACCTATCAAATCGGCACCTGATTTTGGGTTCCCTTCTCTTGATTCCTGCTTTGAATGGGGATACCTCATCTCATACCTGGGGCAACTCACATCTATTTTTGTCTTGCAGTTCGTCAAGACAAAAAGGGGAAAATGTAGACACCAATATTGTGTTGACTCCCCTTGGTCCCCTTCTAACCACTTACACACTTTATTAATTTAAAATAAATTACTTATTTTAGATTAATAACCTCACCTAGACACCTCACCTTGGACACCTCACCCTAAGACCATTTCTTACCCTATGACTCACCCTAAGACTAGGTCATCTACCCATGACCTATTCTCACTCCATCCTAACCTCCTAACTAACTCTCATGCCTAATAAACCCATCTTTTGACCATTCTCCAATGACAGAAGCACTTGGCAAATGGAGAAATGGGCCAAATAGCCCTTTTACCCATTCTCTATCTGTTGACATTGGTCGACGCCGACGGGACCGCTGACATTGGTTACATAACTCAAGCTCTAAAATTGAGCTGCCCCCCTGACTCTTGGCATACCGACATGCACACTCTGAGACCAATCTTCAGACTTTGACTATCATCCTCTAGGATATAGAAACTCTGTAGAAGTCACTCCAGACATTGGATTGAAAATATTATATGAGTTCTTCGACATCAACCGCAACAGGAATTAGCATCCTGACACCCTCGGGTCTTCACCAAAAAGCTAAGTATTCTTCTGGTCTCCATTTCAAAGATTTAGAATACATTAGTAATTAGTTTCTATTTACTATTTCTACATACTATCAACTAGACCTAACTTCTCTAGTGGAGAGGTTAAAAAGCCTTCCCCATATCCTTATCCTCTTTTCACACCTACCCTCTACCTTTGCCCTTCCACAGACCCTATTCACTGTCCTGCAACCCTGCACAAAATTTTAAACTTCCAGACTCCTCTGTCGACCACAAACATATTCCAAAACCTATCTAAGGCCCATTGCCCCAACTGACATCGACCATAACCCCAATCAACATTGGCCACAACCCTGACCGACATCGACCACAACCCTAACCGACATCGGCAATATGACCGACGTCAACATAATCCACAGACCAACCTTGGTAGGACTACCGACATTGGTGACTGTGACATACAGAATGCAAAGAAATAGGTATGCACTATCTATTTTCCTCTTTGTTAGTCATTTACAATTTCTTTTATACAACACTCTTTTTCATAAATAGTAGACTGTCATCCCTTAAGGAAGTTTTTATGCTTTCGGGACCAAGCGTGTTGCTTGGCAGTCCACTATATCTTTATCTAATATTTTTTTTTTTAAGTCTTATTCTTTCTATAGGTGTTTCCTCCATAACCAAAGAGGAGATCCTACAACACTTGGATATGGTGCGCAACTTAATCCAGGTAACGTACGAACCCTTGACCTTTAACTTTAGTTTCTTCTTCTTATGAATGTAATAGCAAAAACGTAGAGAAACAAGAATGAGGAATGGGAATGTTGATGATATCACTAATCTTATTGGGGTCAATATCAATGCCATAGATAGAGACTAAGAATATTAACAATTTTTTATATATGACACCAAAGACACATTTGTAATGATTAAGTCTGACTTTGTATTTAAGAAGGTATTCAAAGATGAAAGAAAGATAGGAAAGATGAGTCTTATGGATTTTGTATTTATAAATGAGATCATCCACATATATTTCAACAATTTTATGGATAAGATCATGAAAGATATGAGTCATTGATCTTTGGTAAGTGGCTCCAACATTTTTGAGGTTGAAGGGAATTTTAACATATTAATAGGTAACCCATTCTATGGTGAAAGTTGTTTTATGTTGGTGCTCAAGAGTGATATGAATTTTATTATAGCCTAAGAAGCCATCCATAAGAGTTAACATTTCATAACCATTGGTGAAATCAATGATGGAATATATTGAAGTTAAAGGGAAGTTATCCTTGGGATAAGCAAGGTTAAGATTATAGAAATCAATATAAATGTGAATGACCATAATGACCTTTTTCCAAATGGGAACAATGTTAGAAACCCAGTCAAAATAATCCACTATTTTGCTATATTTAGCACCGATTAATTTGATGATTTCATTATGACATAAGGTGGAAAGTTTGGGTGGAAATTTCCTTTATTTTTGATACATAGGATTGGCATTAGGATAAGTAATAATATTATGCACCATAATGCTAGGGTCAATACCAGGTATGTCCTCATAAGACCAAGAAAAAATCTCATGATATTTATCAAAAATAAGTTAAAGTTATCATGTTCAATAGGTGAGAGTTCATGAGAAACTATAATTGGTCAAGGACAAGATGCAGTACCATATTAAATGCAAGTGGTTTCTTCAATAAGCATGGCATTGCCATCTTGAAAGTGGTATGGTACATTATGTAAAGTATAAATTAGATTATCTTTGGGATTAGTACTAGAAACAAAGTTGTTAAAATAAGGGGATTTGGTTTTAAAATTCCCAAGTTTATGATGCTATCAAGGAAGTTGAGGTTCCTGAGCATGAATTAATATAAGAATAGTTTCATCATAGGTAGGATGGGAAGAATACCATAATACTCAACATCTACTTCGAGATCTATAATTTGATTACCATGGTGATCATATTCAGAATGGATCTAATAGACATCATTTGCCCTGGCATCCAGTGTAATTTTAAGAGTGTAATAAGTAGATGGATCATAAGGGATCAGAATGTCATTGGTTATGGTGATAAAAGAAAGATCAAATAAAATGAGATGATCCAAATGTGGTAAGGAAGATGAAATAATTTACAAATATTCAAGAGGTATAATTTGCTCTACCACCCAAGGAGTATTGAGAAGCATAGAATTGGTAGGAGGCACATAACCTTTGGGATATAAATCATGATATGTACAAATGGTAAGAACATCCTAGTTAAAATCATGGATTTGAGCTAAGGTTTTTTGATAATTTTGAACATCCAAGTCTTGAGATTGAGCTTCGGCAATTATATAGTTGTCATAATATGTTGGATAAATTGTACATGCTTGAGATTTAGGGTGAGTTTTAGAAGGTGAAATACCAATATTACTAAATTTGTAAGGATACATGATGATATGATCTTGAAATAATTTATACATTCCAAAGTCATTGCAAGTGAAAGCATCTTCTAGTAAAGAAGGCTCCTGAGCATTGCATGGAGGGGGAAATTAGTAATCTCATAAATAAGAGGAAAATACAGTCTCCAAATAATAAACAAGGAGGAAGCCACTCCAAAATGTAGGGAGGTAGATTGGTAGTATTTCAAGTATGTTGTAATTCATTAGGTTCATCATCATATAAATCCACAAGAGTGAATTGTAAATCAAGATTCATGTTGATGAATTTGGGTAAAGGAACAATATTGATCTTAGGAATGTTAAGAATACAATATTGAGGTATAGGTTTAGGAATTTGAATACTCCAAGGGTTAGGATCTACCTTGTGCTTGTACCATTTCCCATTATGTAAGAATTTAATGCATTGGCTACTAGAAGAAGTAATATCCCTCATTCGATGAGTCCATGGGCAACTCAGGAGTATGTTATAAGATAAGGGTAAATCAAGGACCATAAGTTTAGTTTAATGGTCTTAGGTCTGATGGTTTATGGAAGACAAATACAACCAATTGGTTTTTGATTTATCTTGTAAAAATCATGATAGGTAAGATAGGTTTACTTGAGATGATCCTTGTTATAACCAAGTTGTTGGATGATCCATAAAGATGTTACATTAATACCATAACCTTTGATAACTAAAAATTTATCATCACCATGAAAAATAATTTCATCATTGATCATGTCTTCCTCAATAAATTCAATGAAAGGCTTGGAAAAAGAACACATAATTTCAATGGTATGCACATTGGTAGGTTGAGGTTCAATAGAGGGTGGTTTTGCATCTATAGATGATGGATCTTCTATTTCATGTAATTATTTCATGAGAAACTTATGTGTTGTCACTTTGATTTACACCCTTTGAGGAGATGTCTCAGCTCTACTCATCCAAGTGGCATAATTAAAAAACCTCTAGGCTATGGGTAGCCTAAGAATGAGGTTAATCTCTAGATATGGATAGGTCCTTTGATGTACCACTTGTAAACCACTACTACACCTACTTGAGCATGCTATATAGTTTTTACATACACTCAGTCAGCTCTTTATCTATTTTTCACTTGTAGTCACATGTATGTAGTTGTTTAGCATGCTCAAGTAGGTGTAGTGAAGGTCTATAGATGTTGAATATGTATTTAGAATTGGGAATAAACATATTGAATCCTTAAAGTAGTGTATAAAGGGACTGTGATATAAAAATACGTGTACACATATTTTACCATTGACATGTACCTACAGGTGCCCTCATAAGACTAATCATGTTGAGAAGGAATTTTTGAGTTGAGTAAAGTTTTGATAATGAAAAGAGTCTATTTGGAATCATTGAAGGATCTAAAAACACATTTGAATCTCATAAATCATATATTCTTCTAACTTACTCATCCTAATTACCTACATTGTGTAATATCCACCTACATGTGGTAATAGCATAGTATTAGAGATGTCATATGGAGGTGTTGGAGCACAATATGGAACCCTATTTGAAGTCCTAATGTGTATAGGAAACATAGAATACCTATTTGGAGTGTTATCTTGTTATATGATATAGATAACTAAGATCAAAGATGTAATGACTATATTTAGGTATTAAGTCTCTAAAAACATAAAACATAGCACCTTAGCCTTTTGCCAAGATCATACAACAAGGTTTCCACTTCATTTTATGCATCTTGATAACCTTGTCTTGAAGCCTCCATAGAGGATAAGCACTCTATAAATTTTTAGGGGTATATTATCAATGGAGATTGGTTTTTTGGAATCCCAAAGTTGTGATTTTATGTATTAAATCTAGGTAGTAGTATCTACAAGTGTGATCCTAAAAGAGCCCTCTTCACCTATGTTGAAAAACTAGATCATGACAACATATGTGAATGGTTCCAAATGGTGAAAGTGAAATTTATGATCTAAAATATCATTATTAGGAGATGATAGGTGGTGTTTTGTTTCTCATACACACCTACAGGTGTCCCATCAATTGAGAATGCACACCTATAGTTGACTATAGGAGCATATAGTCTGAGATACAAGCTTGAGCATGAAAACACCAATCTTGGTTGTTAAAAGAGGATTAAAATTAACTCCCAAATATCTTATAATACTAAAAAAGAAAATTTTAAATAATTTTCAAAGGGTAATATGTACTTATAGGTCCTTTTGTTCTAAAAAAAATCAACTATCATTGATCGTTATAGGTAGTGAATAGGAAATATTGTTCTCAACATTGATATAGACTGATAATGAAGAAAATATGTCCAAAAAAATGTGAAATTACCATAATAAACTCTAATTTGACCTGAAATCATCATTCTCAAGCTTGAGCATATAGGATTACCTACAGGTGTCCTTCCAAAATAAAGACACAATCAGGAAATTATACATAGTATTATGAGTTCAAGTGTATAAAAGGGTACATGAGAGGTTTGATTGATAAATGAAGAATATAATACCTTTTTTATTGTCATTATATCCTCATTATACCCTATGATATGTAAATAATTTAGATAAAACACTCTATAATGCAAAACATGTTCCATATGGTAGAAATCCTACACACAATCTACCTTCTAAAGGTCTATTTTAGGTTTTAGAAGAGTTGAGGGGTCAAATGACATTTAAAAAGGATATAATTTGATATGGATCATATTTTTAACTTGGATTGACTCATCCAACACTCATTTGGTCTAATAAAATAGGGAAAGTTCCCTCTATTTTGTCTTAGACATAAAGCACTCCCCTCATGCATAAACCCTATAGTTTTTTAGAATGGTAAAGGTCAAGTTAGTTAGGAGACATTTGGAACTTAAAGAGAGGTTTTTGAACCTTAATTACACATAATAAAATATGATAAATCTTTCATGAAAGGAGGAATCCTATCAGGGTATCCCAGACCCTTAATGTTGCAGTCAAGCTCATTAGGCATGGTTAGGCCTAGAGTCCAGATGAAAGTACATTTCAACTTACAACCTTGGTAGAAATTTATAATGGTTTTTTTTAAAAATATGGTCATTTTAAATGTGATCAATCTCTTGGTATTAGATAAATCACAAATAGTCCATTTTTTAGCTCAAAACCAATTCAGGCCTGTGTAAAGTGGAAAAATAAGCTCGATATGCTAGTTTTGAATGCTCATATATTTATTGAGGCTTTACATGGAGGTAAAGGGAGTTTATAGAGGTTATAAAAGGTCCTGATATTTGATATAATGGAATTTTTTTGTAATTTTATCATCAGGTCTTTATGAACAAAGCTTAAGGGCAAAAATGGCCTAAAACCCTTACAAACCCTTGAAAATGACCCAATTGGGAAAATGAGGTTGGAGGTATATCTATATGGGATATAGTGACCAATAAAGTGATTAAAAATTATATAATACTCTCTTAGGCTCATCCCCATGCTTTTAGACTATACAAAATTATATGAATGGAGTATAAAATAGGGTATTTTTGTCTATTTTGTGCATTTTGTAAGTTATAGGAGATTTCAAGAGACAAAATAAAGTTTAAAAGGAATATAGAGACTTAATATAAATCCATATGGAAATTTCATGATTCAAAAAAACTCTTAAGTGTGCCTACCATATCTCTCATCTTATCCATTCAAAATTGGCATAGTGTGCATGATGGTGAGAAGTGTGAAGCTTCAAGTGGATGCCCTATTAAGGTCTACCTAAGAAATATAAGTCCATGGAGAGTATTGAAAAGTTTCATACACTAAATTTCATTTATTTTAATAGAAAACTAAAGCTAATCTTGAGGCCAAATGTGAGGGGTGTGTGAAAAAGGAATTTCTTTTGAGTGTAGGCAATGATGGCTCACTTTTAGAAGATTTAAGATGACTAAGAATGTAACCAATGCATGGAGAAGCATCTTTTAAACCCTTCGCTCTAAATCCAATCATTATATGTGTACCTATTTAGTTTGGGACATTCAAAAAGGGGTGAATTATGAAGGTAGTTTCCTTTGTGCAAATTGAGAACTCCTATGCCACATTTCAAGAGTTTCATGACATGGGGTGACACTTGTGCTTCCTAAATTTGAATTATTAATTTCATATTCCCTCCTCATACACATGTAACTCATTTTATTAACTTTACAATTGTCCTTATGAGCTTTGGACTTATTTCTTCTCCTCTCTCTCAAGTTCTATAAGAACTAGCCATTTTAGACTTTGTAAATTATGTTCCACTTGAGTATGATGAAGCCTTGATCATTTTCATACAATGGATAAATAAGTACTATTATTTTTTACCTCTTCCATAACTTTTCATAGTGTGTTCACTTAAATTATTGATCTTGCTTAGTGATGACTATGGTTTCCTTAACATTGTTGTCTCATTATCCCACTTATTTGTAGCTTGAAAGATTCTTCTTGAAAGCCATGTGAAGTTTTTTATGATGTATCAAGGTTGAGTGAGTTATTATATTAAAATCATGACATTCTAGGCCACTTGTATAGTCCTCCTAGCCTAAACATTCATCATAACCTCATAATGAAATATTGATGTGGAAAGATTCAAATTAGAGAAGTGTATCTTTAGCTAGTCTCTTGGTCTCATGTGTAACATGAAACTATTTAGTAGTCATCAACTAATTTGGTGTATCACCTCCTTTAGTATAGTTTACTTTTATTTTTCTCTCCTCTTTCCCTCACAAGAATAGGTATAGTAGTGGTCTACAGGTGGTACATTAAGGGACTTATCCCTATCTAGATATTCACCTCATTATTAAGCTATCCATAGCCTAGAGGTGTTTAAATTGTGCCACTTGGATGAGGAGAACTGAGACATCTCCTCAAAGGGTGCAAATCCAAGTGATAATAGTTTTTGACACACCTAGTGGGACTCTTTTTCTAAGAAGTTGAAGTATTTTTGGTGTTGTATTTTAACACATCAACCTTTGGAGGCATCTATCCAAGAATAAATGATGACTCTAAAGTTATATCAACTGGTCAAGCATCCCAAGTTTTCCTTTTGAATATTATTGGTAATTTTTCTTTATGTTCTTACTTCCCAATGAAGTTTTATGGATAATTTTGGTGTTGAGTACTATTTTACATAAGTTGGTGAGATATCTCAAGATTATGGCACTCCTTATCAGCCTTTGTATGATCCTTACCAATCTTGTTATGACCCTAATACAACTCATGACAAGGTTGATAAGTGTCATGCTGGAGTTGGTAATACTCCTCTTCAAGGAGGCTATGATGCTGATCAAAAATAAGATGACTTATGGAAGTAGTTTATAGGCATTTGCAATGATTTTGGGTCTTTCAAGGGGTATACAAATTCCTTAGAGTTGATTGGAAGTGATGGTTATACTCCTCTTCAAGCAGGCTATGATCTAATCAAAAATGGAGAAGGCAATGTTGACACTCAAGTGAGTATATAAAGAAAAATCAATTTCTCAAATCTATCCTTTTAAGAAGCATATGCATCCCATGATGATATGTTTGAAATCATCAAAATGGGTTATCATCTTCTTAATTAGTTAGGAGAAACACATCAGCTTTTAAAGGATGAAGCAAGCTTCTATTGGCCTCAATCTTCCAAGGAACAAGAAACTACTCCTCTTGAAGCCATGCCTACCAAGGAGATACAAGTTTATCATGAGATGAAGAGTAGGAAGTAGTATGACGTATGTGCATAATTTTAAGAAGAATACTTTTACATTGGAGACCTATTTGAAGATGATATACTTTAGAATAGATCAAGTAAAGTTCCAAATAATAGGTTTAATCTACCAAGAATCCAATCCAAGGAGTAACATGCTTGGCATATGATTCATCTTATCAATAAGATGGTTCAAAGAACTTTCTTTTTTATCCTAAAAAGGAAGCATGCTTAGTTTCTAGTTGTGCATAGTTATTTGTTTCCTGATTTCCCTAAGTGCTTTGAGCACATGTGTGTCTTATTAGTGTGTTTGCTTTCCTTTGTGTGTGTTCTTTATTTTGTGTGGTTGAGGTAATTAGTTGTCTTATCTTAGTAAAAAACAAATTCAATTGTCAAAGTCCTCTTTTTTTGTTTCAAACTTTAGATAACTCCTTAAGCCCAATGGATTGATAAGGCTACTGGTTTATTTAGCATAATAAGCATGCTACCCCTATGAGTCTCCAATTTGTTGACCAATTTTGACCTTGTAAGTCAAAATAGGACCCCTATAGGTAAAAAATGATTTTTAGGTGTTTTAGGGATCTAATATTATGTCATAAGGTGTATTATAGGTCATTTCATGTCACATTAGCCTTGGTCTTGGTCATTTCAATATTTATGTCTTTTTGAGTCATTTTGGGGGTCAAAATAGAGAATTAAATGACTTGTACAACCTCATCAAGAAATTTGAAGGTTTCAAAATGTGGTTTCACATGTCATGTGTCCTATTATGTCTTAGGTAACCATTTCTAACTGAAAAGTGGTAGGTTCTTTAGAAAAAAGGTAGTTTTCTTAGAAAAATGAATATTTAATGAGGTGTATAGAATTTTACATACTCCTATAGTTGAATACATTTCATGAGTTTATATTTGTATTCCACACACTTATTCCAGTGATTATTTTGATCAAAAGCTTCAAGAAATGAAGAAAACCACATCTCTATTCTTCCACTAGGTTTGGCAAGTAAAAATGGCCTTTAGATTTGTACTTGGTATGGTCAACAAGAGAGGTTTAAAAACAATTAATCTTGGGGTGTCTTCTACACTTAGTCAAATTTCATTTTATGTTTTGTTGTAGAGGAATGGTGACATATGATTTATGAACCATTCCTAAGAAGTTGACTTATCTAATTTTTTTGTTAATTAAAGCATCCTATAGGTTTTTCTCTTGTTTGGATGATTATATACAATTCAATTGATTATATTGATTCCATATTATTTTTTATCTCCCCTATAATGCTTTCCATGCTTATTTTCATGTTTGGTAAAGATATCATGGGTTTTTTAGTTTAGTTTGCAAGTTGATGTCCTAAGTGGAATGGTAATCATTTTCACTACTTGTAGAAGGTTACAATCTCTACAAGAGCTTCATTTGAAGGAGATATGATATTTTCCATGTTTAAATACCATATAGTCTACCTCCCTTTCATATTTGGTCCTAAAACACCATACCTTGATCAAACATTCAGTTTTGACATACACATAGTCAGCTCTTTATCTACTTTTCACTTACAGTCACATGTATGTTGTTGTCTATCATGATAAATAAGGTGTATTGAAGGTCTTAATATGTTGAATATGTATCGAGAAGTGGAAAAAAATAGATTGGATCCTTTAATCAGTGTATAAAGGGACTATGGTAGAAAAATAAAATATGTACACATATTCTACCATTGACATGCACCTATAGGTTCCCTCATAGGACTAATCATGTTGAGAAGGATTTTTTGAGATGATCAAGGTGTTGATAGTGAAATTAGTCTATTTTTAATAATTTAATGAGCTCAAAACTCATTTGAATCTCATAAATCATGTATTCTGCTAACTTACTCATCCTCACTACCTACATGTGGAATATCCACCTATAGGTGGTAATAGCGGATAATTGGATATGTCATATGGAGGTTTTGGAGCATAATATGGAACCCTATTTGAATTCCTAATGTGTTTAGGAATCATAACAGACCTATTTTGAGTGATAGCCTTGTATATGATATAGATACCTATGATCAAAGGTGCAATGATTGTATTCAGGGATTAAGTCTCTAAAAACATAGAATATAGCACCTAAGCCTTTTTATAAGATCATAAAACAAGGTTGTCACTTATTTTTATGCATCTTGATAATCTTTTATTGAAGCCTCCATATAGGACAAGGACCCTACAAAGTTTGAGGGGAAGATGATCAGTGTAGAAATTTGATCTCTACAAGGTAGCTGGGTAGTGAGGGTTGTATGGTCACATTTATAACTGAATCATGTAAGGTTACAAAGGGTTACTTAGTGGTTGAAAAAGTTAAGAAAATAGGCACTTTATATTTTTATACATATAATGTTAATTCATCTTGTCTTGTAGCTGCTACAAGTAAAGATGTAGCTTTGTGGCATTACAGACTTGGCCACATGAGTGAAAAGGGAATGAAGACCCTACATGCAAAAGATAAACTACCAAGTCTGAAATAATTAAATTTGGACTATTGTGATCACTATGTATAATGAAAATAAAAATGTGTGAGGTTTATTAAAGTTGGACCAGCTACGAAGGAGCAAAAATTAGAGCTTATGCATACAAATATATGGGGACGAGCTCAGGTATCTTCACTTGGTGGTTTAAATTATTATGTTACCTTTATTGATTATGAAACTAGGAAGGTTTGGGTATAATATATAAAAAATAAGTATAATGTTTTTGATACATTTAAAAAATGGAAAGCTTTAGTTGAAAATGAAACAGGTTTAAAACTAAAATGTCTCAAATCAGATAATGGAGGTGAGTACTACAATAACACTTTTAATAATTACTATTTAGAAAGTGGAATTTGTAGATATAAAATAGTTATAGGAAAACCATAATATAATGGTGTGTCATAAAGAATTAATAATACTATTATGGAGCATTCCAGATGTATGAGATTGCATGCAAGTTTGCCTTTATAGTTTTGGGTAGATGTTGTAATTACTATAGTTTCTCTGATAAATAGAGGACCTTTGAGTGCTTTGGATGGTAGAATACCAAAGGAGGCATGGAATGGAAATAAGGTAGATTGTTTTTTTCTAATATTTTTTGGTTGTGAGGCATTTTACTATATTGACAAAGATCATAGGAATAAGCTAGAAGCTAAGTCTCAAAAATGCACATTTATTGGTTATGGAACTGATGATTATGGATACCAGTTGTGGAATTTGGAAGATAAGAAAATAATTAGGAGTATAAATGTTGTGTTTCATGAAAAGGTCATGTATAGGGACTAATTTTAGGAAAATAATCAATAATAATCTAAAAGGGAAAATACAATATTATAAGACATTACAGAAAACATGTCCCAGAACTGCCTGATCAAAATGTGCAATAAGAACAGGTACCTCAAACCCCTATTAGAAGATCTACAAGATTAATTAGACCACATGATCATTATTCTCATTATTTATATTATTTATTACTTATTGATGGTGGTGAACTAGAAATCTATGAAAAAGCAGTGCAGATTGATGCCAAAGATAAGTGGGAGCAAGCTATGGATGAGGAGTATGATGCTCTAATGTAAAACCAAGCATGGGATTTGGTGGAGCTTCTCAAAAGAAAGAAGGCATTATAGAACAAGTGGGTATATAGGATAAATGAGGAGAATTAAAGTAAAAATAAATTCAAGGCTAGAATGGTGGTTAAAGTTTTTGCACAAAAAAAGGTATAGACATTGATGAAGTATTTTCTCTAGTAGTTAAAATGACTTCTATAAGAGATGTTTTAAGTTTAGTATCAATAGAAGATTTTAACCTTGAATAATTATATGTGAAGACTACATTCCTTCATGGTGACTTGGAGAAGGAAATATATATGGAGAAGCCATAGGGATATGAAGTCAAAGGTAAGGATAAAATGGTGTGCAGGTTGAAGAAGAGTTTGTATGGCCTAAAACAAGCTCCAAAATAGTGGTATTTGAAATTTGATAGTTTTATGATAGAACAGGGTTATTGTAGATGTCATTCAGATCATTATGTATATTTTATAAGTTTTGAAAAGGGTAGATACATTATTTTGCTTTTATATATAGATTATATGTGTTGTCCCCCCAAAAATATCACTCATTTTTAGGACAAAATTTGAACTATTTTGGTCTTACAGGCCAAAATTATCTCTTTCCTTTCCGAAATTTGTCTTAGGCATTCAAATTCTTTAGTTTTCAAGCTTTTCAAAAATCTACAGACTCTGCAAGCAGGTTCATTTCTACAGGTTCAAAGGCTTCTACAGGTGGTTTCAGTCAAAAGAATCAGTTTTCAACACTTAGTCATTTTTTAGGATTGGTTTAGCACCTTGGTTCAATCAAAAATCTTCATCAGCAAGCATTTAAGCACAAAAAGAGGCTTGAACCATTAAACCATTAAACTACTTTGGTTCAAAGGTTCAACGACTTCAAGGTTCAATAGGTTCAATGTCATTGGCAAGATTTAAGTGCTTCATCAAGGTTCAAAGTTCAATCTCTTCAATTGGTTCATCGGCTTCACAACACTTAGCTAAATCAAGGCGGCTTGAACCATTAAACCATTGAACCATTGAACCACTTTGGTTCAAAGGTTCAATAGGTTCAAGGTTCAACAATGGGTTTAATCAAATGGTTCATCAGTTGGTTCAAATCTTTGTTTGAACCGTTGAACCAAAATTTGGTTCAATGGTTGGTTCAACATCTTGATTCAATGAAAAGGTTCAACGTTTTGGTTCATCCTTCGGTTCAAAGTCAATTTTTTCAATGGTTGGTTCAAAGGCATGGTTCAAAGGCAAGTTTAATGTTTGGTTCAATGCTTAGTTCATCAGCTCGGTTCATTCAATTGAACCATCAGCTTGAACCATTTTTTGGTTCAATCGATTGGTTCAATGTCTTGGTTCAACAGAATGGTTTAAAGCCATGGTTTAAAGGAACTATTCAAAAGGCAAAGTTTCAAAGGGCTTCTCGAAGGACAAGTGCCCTTGTGGAGGACACTTAATCGACAAAAACACCCTTTGGAAGGGTTATTTTCAAGGAAATAGTTAAGTAAATTCCTTCATATTTTTGTTTAAGACAGCTCAGAAAGATCAAGGCAAAGAAGAAATTCTTTTGGACTTTTTGTCTGAAGGAATATAGAGAAGCTATGGGCCAAAAGACCCCGAAGGAATTTTCAAAAAATGAGTCAACATTTCTATGGACTTTTTGTCTGCGGGAATTTTCCCTAGACTTTTTGTCTGTGGGAATTTTCCCTAAACTTTTTATCCATGGGAATTTTCCCCGAGGAAAATGTTCACAAGAAATCACACAAGAAAACATCCACGGGAGAAAGCCCAGGGATTTGTCCATAGGAAAATGCCATGGGATTTATCTATGGGAACTGCCAAGATGAAGGCCACCGAAGGACCTTGAAGGGTAGGTGCCCTTGTGTGGGACTCTCGACTGCCAAAGTGAAGGACATTTTCATGAAGCAATCTAAAAGAAGAATCTAGCGACCAACCATTTGAAGACCACCTAAAGGGCAGATACCATTATGGGAGGGGGCCTCTTTTTGACCCAGGGTAGATCATTTCTTAAGGCCAAAAAGGGCAGATTCTTTTTAGAAAAGTGCCAAACAAAAAAGCTGAAGAAGGACCAAGGGGTGACATGCCTGAAGACATCAAATTCAAGACAGTGAATTAGCCATTGAGAGCACATCGATGGGTGTGTGAACATCAATTTCAAAGCTTGTAAAATAGCCGTTGATCCTGCTAGATTCAAATCTACGATCCTAAATGCATTCAAAGACTTCAAGGCCAAGACCAACAGGAAGCAATTAAAGAACAAAGCATCAAATTGAATCAAGGACCTGATTCACTTAACTAGAAAAGGAGGAATGATGAAAAAGGATCAGATCGCTAGGTGGACATTGAAAATTATAAATCTTTCAATTGTGTGGCTTGTTTATCTGCATTGAGAAAATCAAATGGGTAAAACATCCCTAAGTTCTAGCTTGTCTTCCTAATAGTTTTCAATGTAACATGATGTATTACTATTCTCGAGTCCTCCTTGAAGAAACTATATAAAGGACTCTCTTTCATTGTAAATGGATCTCTTTTTTGACAATCAGAATGAACCTCTGCCCAAATTGAAAGGCACTTATGAGACTTTGAGCTTAGTTTGTTTATCATATTTTATTATTGGAATAAGAAAGCAAATGGTTTTTTAGACTTTGTGCTGTGATATCTTTGTTATTAAGGAAACTGTTCTTATGTCTTTTTCCTTGATGTTTTTTTCTATTCCTTTAATTCAACAAGTAGGATTAGTGAAATTAGTCAAAAATTTGTCCTAAAGAGTTAACTGTGGAGAGACTTGTGCCCCCATGATTGCCTTTCAGTGTGTTTTCTTTTCATTTCTGAGTAAAGGACATTGAGAAGACTTTGTGCTCTCATTGTTCTTTGTATCTTACTCTTGAGCAATCCAGGTGAAGACTTTGTGCTTCATCTTGATTTGATAGTTATTACATCTTTTGCTACATTTTGTTGCTACTACCTAGAGTATTTTTGTGGCTTGCTAAATAGTACTTATGAAAGAAGAGGAGTGCCTTATGTCATTTTCCTTGAGTTTCTCTTATGATCTACATGCATCATCTCTAAAGAAAGAGAGATGGATGATTTGTCCTACCCTTGAGTATTATTTTCTATTAATATATATATATATATATATAACATACCTATAGGGAACCTCCCCTTGATGAGAGGAGAGATCAATCTCCTTTTGATGTGGTAAAAATTGCACATTTGGATGACCAGTCTTCCTATTATGGCTGATCAGACCTATTTTTTTTATCAGTATGCTGATCGACAAAATATTCAACCAACAATTTTTGGTGACTCCACTGGGGATATCGAATATCCATTATTCATTTATAATATATCCATTCACCTCCATATTATCTAGGAAAGAATGCACAGTTTAAAGCCTCAAGCTTTAACTGAAGCAAGGTCAATTCTTTTCCATTTTTGTATCTCAATTTGGTAGATTCAAGGTATACATGAAGCCAAAGGTATAAAGGTATCATTGACCCTGTATTTAAGTTTGTATAGCAAATTGATTTTGATCTATTTCCTTCACCATCTTGTCTCCAATGAACCAAGAGTTTTCCTCCTACTAAAACCAAATCTCCATTGCCAGACGAAGTATCTACTTCTACTATTAATAAAGCTATACTTATAATTACCCCTCTGAGATTTGTTATCCCTCCTTTTAGAATCCTATAATGGTAGTTCAAGGTCCCTAGGGTAATGCTTTTAGTCCTCTCAATCTTACTCCGCCTCTACATGAACTTCCACACAGTTCAAGGAAGAACTTCCCTAAATTCTATGGTGATGGGAAAGTTCATTCTGATGAGCACATTGTAGCTTTTAGCATAGCTTGTGGAGTAATCAAAGTAGAATTTGAAGATGTAACAGTCAGGATTTTTGTAAAGACATTACAAGGTGCTACTGTAGATTGGTTTTATCATCTGCAAGCTTGGTCAGTGACAAAGTGGAATACTCTCAAAGCTAAGTTTGAAGCCAAATTCAACCCTGTAGAAGATGCACATACACTTCTGGCTCAACTTACACAAATGAAGAAAAAGCCTCATGAGCTTATGAGAGACTTCATAGACAAATTTAACAAATTGATAAAAAAAATCCCTATAATTGATAAACCTACAACTGAGAATCTCAAATGCTTTTTCATTAATTCTCAGCTACTTGAAGTTAGTTTTCTCTTGAGACATGTTGGTCAAATAGATCTTGTTGTAGCTCAACTTTTGGCCACCAAAGTAGAAGATGATCTCATCTTAGTAGGGAAGATAAGAAGATATCCAAATAGAAATAGAGATTCATCATCTTTTGAATTTGCATCTATAGGCACCATATATCCAATGGTGTAGAAATTGGAAAATGAGTTGTTTTCTCTCAAAAAGCAAATGGCTCAAGGAATGTCTTCTGCTCCTTCATACAGAAGGACATTCCCAAATTAGTCTTATCATGGCAATGCTACTAGGAATCAAGGGCAATAGAATTGCCTTCCTCCCCCACAAGGAAAACTTGCCCTGGAAGCTCTTCCAACCAATTCAGCAATGGGATATCTTGAAGCAGAATCAAAATTTTCTTTCCAACCTAAATTGAATCAAGAAAATGATGCTGATCTCCTTGAAGATAATCAAGAAGAATCAGCTGGTGACTCCCACATTGGTTTCTTGAATTACTAGGATGAACCTAGAAGCAAAGGAGAAGCTCTTGATGGATCATATGCAATGTTTACTAGGTCCAAGAACTAATCAGTCTAGCAGGCTGATAAAGAAAAGATAGAATAACAACTGTAGCTAGCAGTCACAATTGCTAAGCATGGAATTAATCTACCTTTTTAGTCAAAAGATATGATAATCACTCAAAAAACAAATACATAAATTTTGCCTTCCCCTTCTAATTTAAATTCGCAAACCAGCCCACCTCCCATCCCTCCTAAAATTTAGAAAGCTGAAGTACCTTTATCTATACCTAGCTTGATTCAGCCACTTGACATAATCTATCATGTCAAAAAGACAAAAATACAAATGATTGAGTTTGAATATTTGCAATCTAATCCTGACCAATTGAATAAGCTAGTCCAATATGTCAAAAACCAAACCATACCTATAGGACAAAAGGCTAAAAAGGTAACTCCTAATTCTCCAAAGAACACACTATTTCCAAATAATCTAGTCATTACTCCCCCAGCTGCTCCTAGAAAAATAGAACCTTTCTATGTTTCCCTATTAATTAATGGCCACAAGCTGAGTAATTGTATTATAAACTCAGGTACATCTGATAATTTCATGCTAGCTAAAGTAGTTGAGTCTCTTGGTCTCACATTGACCAAAACATTTGGGAGATGTTTATCCATGGAAAACAAGCAAGTACCATTACTGGGGCAAATCAAAGATGCCTAATTTGCATTTGTAGCCTTTCCAGACAAGAGAATCAAGATGAATGTCTTGGTGGCTAATATCCCAGCATCCTATGGCATTTATTTCAGATGAAATTTCTGTAAGGACATGGGAGGAGAACTAAGCATGGATCTATCTGAGGCAAGGATCCCTGTACAAGGCATAATGAAGAGGTTGCTCCTTGAAAAGGAAGCAAAGTATGTAGTCACCCAGACATCAACTCCTAAAGCTCAAATCCTTTTTGAATCCATAGGTATGGGTAACTATTTTTTTCTACAAATGAAATGCATGAAACACCTAAGAGTATCAACTGAAAAATCATTTCAACAAGAATATCAGAAAAACTAGTAAGCTGCAGTACAGACCAAGAAGGATCCTCTATCTTTGATGAAGAAAAGTCTAAAGAAAAATCAGTATTATATGAGATATGGAGTTTAGAATTTGATGGTAGTTGTTCCTCTACCAATTCAAGAGTTGGGATTGTTTTGATATCTCCTCAAGGAGATATGTTCCCTTCATCTTACAAATTACAGCTCAGCAACACTAACAATATAGCTGAATATGAATCTCTTTTGCTTGGCATGAAGGCTACTCAAAAAAAAGGCATCAAGTTTCTTCATGCCAAAGCGGATGTTGAATTAGTAGTTTGTCAAGTGAAGAACTTATACCAAACTAAGAATGAAATATTATGCCACTACCATAACTTGGTTTGGGACCAAATTGAAATTTTTGATGCTTTCAACATTTCTACCATACCTAGAGAGTCTAATGATAGAGCTGATGCACTTGTTGTTTTAGGAACTCTCTTAGTTCCTCATTCAGATTTCAAAGAAGACAATTATACCATTGATCTGGTCTATAGACCAAGTGTTCTTGACAATGTTGATCATTGGCAAGTATTCAATGATGATCATCAAATCATTGCCTTCTTAGAACGAAAAGATAATTTTGAACAGCTATGTTTTGAAGGCAGTGAACCTCAATAGAATGAATCTATGTCTAAATCCAGCTCAGATATAAATGAAGAATTCTTGCATTTGAAAGGAAATAAAATTCCTAAAGGCCTGGTTTTTCTTGAAAAGTTGTTTGACAAACATGATAGATTCATTAAACAATAGCAAACATACTCGAGTTTCTCTCATGGATTCAATCAAGTGAATCTATCTACTAAAAAAAATCCCAAGATGATCAATATTGGTAAGTGTTACACCTCTAAAGAAAGATTCAAGTTCACCTCTTTACTCTATCAATACATGGATGTCTTAGCATATTCTTATGAAGACTTGAAGTCTCTCAAACCAAATGAAATTTGCCATAACATTCCTCTCAAGGCTGACTCAATGCCATACAAGCAAAAATCTAGACAGTATAATCCAAAAATATCAGGTACTATTCTATCTGAGATACAAAAGATGTTAAATTCTAGAATCATCCTTCTAATTCATCATTCTACATGGATTGCGAACATAGTGCCTATAAAGAGGAAGAATGGTGAAATCTACATTTGTGTAGATTTTAGAAATTTGAATTAAGCATCTTTGAAGGATAATTACCCTTTGCCAATTATGGATCAAGTGCTTCAAATAGTGACAAGTGCAGAGATGTTATCAATGTTGGACAGCTTCTTAGGTTATAATCAAGTTGAAGTTGGTGAGGCAAACCAACACAAGACTACATTCACCATGCCTTGGGGTACATTTGCATATAGGAGAATGCCTTTTGGTCTAATAAATGTTGGTGCTACCTTTCAGAGAGTTATGGATCTGGCTTTCAAAGATGAGATTGGTAAATTCATAGTGGTATACTTTGATGATTTGACTATCTTTTCAAAGCTTTGATCTGATCATGTATGCCACCTATAATAAGTGCTAGAGCGTTGCCACCAGAATGGTATTTCCTTAAATCCTAAAAAGTTTATTTTTGGAGTAACAGAGGGGAAACTCCTTGGACACATTATGTCCAAAGAAGGCATAAAGATTGACTCAGATAGAGTCAAGTCCATTCAAGAGCTTAATCTGCCTACAAGTAAAAATGTTGTTCATTCTTTCTTTGAAAAGGTGAATTTCTTACAGAGATTCATCCCCAAATTTGCTGAGAAGACTAGGCACATTGTGAACATGATGAAAGGGAAGACCATCTTTAGCTGGACTAAAGAAGGCAAATCAGTATTTCAAGATATCAAAACTACCATTGCTCATGCCCCTACATTGGTTTGCCTAGATTAAAACAAAGATTTCATCATATACAGCTATGCATCTAAACACACTCTTTCAGTGATTCTTGTTCAACAAGACAAGGAAGGTATGGAATCTCCTATCTCTTTCATGAGTTTCCCTCTCAAAACTCATGAGATGAAGTATTCAAATATAGAGAAGCATGCTTATGCCTTGGTAAAAGTAGTCAAACATTTTTGCTTTTATATTCTGAATTTACATACTACTACCCTAGTGTCTGATACTACAGTCAAGTCTATATTAACTCAGTAAGAGTTTGGCACGAAAAGAGGTAATTAGATTACAAAGATCCAAGATTTTGATCTAGACATCAAGCTAACAAAGCTACTCAGGGGTAAAGGCCTATGCCAATTAATTGCTAACAATAAGCCAGAAGACAAACAACGTGAAGAAACTGAAGTGGAAAAGACACCAATAGTCCTTTTTGTCTCCACTATTAATGAGTGGTATTCAGGTATTGCTCATTTCCTTACTTATGGAGAATGTCCTGCTCATTTGTCTTACAAAGAAAGGAGGACTATCAAGTTAAAAGCTGCCAATTTTGTCCTTTGGGATAATGGCATGTACAAGAGAAGCATAGATGGAGTATTCCTTCGTTGTGTAGATAAAGAGCAGCAAACCCAACTTTTGAAATCTTTCCACAATCTAGCTTGTGGAGGACATTTTTCTTCTCCTATGACTGCTCACAAGATTTTGTGAGCCAGGTATTACTGGCCAACTCTTTTCCAAGATGCACATAAGTGGGTAAGGAAATGTGAACTCTGTCAGCAATTTGTTGGAAGACCCAAGTTAGTTGCTATGCCTCTCAAGCCAGTGATCATAGAAGAACCTTTCCAGCAATGGGGACTTGATTTTATTGGGACAATAAACCCATCTTCAAGTTCTAGACATGATTGTGTCCTTACAGCAATTGATTATTTCACCAAGTGGGTAGAAGCAATCCCAACTAAGCATGCTACTTCAGAAATTGTATGCAACTTCCTCAAAGAGAATATCATTTCCAAGTTTGGAGTTCCAATCAAAATTGTTACTGATAATGCAATGTGTTTCACCTCTCAAGAGATTACACAATTTTGTTTCTATTTTAGAATTACACTCTCTCACTCTTCTAATTATTTTCCATAAGGGAATGGACAAGCTGAATCCAACAATAAGAATCTGGTAACTATTATCAAGAAGCTAGCAGATGACAATCAAAGAACATGGCATAAAGCATTGGTTGATGCTCTATGGGTAGACAGGATCACACCAAAGAGGGAAATTGGTATTTCTCCTTTTCAACTTCTTTATGGTATCAATGTTGAAATATCAATCACCTTAGAATTGCCAGCCTTGAAATTGGCAAAGGCAATTGAAGATCAGACATATGAAAGTTCTCTTGATAAAAGAATCATGTGCCTATCTGAGCTAGAGGAATAGAGAACCATGGTGGTGGATAGAATTGTTTCTCATCAAATTTTGGTAAAGAAACTCTTTGATCAGAAGGCCAAAAATCATGATTTCTAGATTGGGGATCAAGTCCTACTATGGGACAAAAAGAGAGAACCAAAGGGGATGCATGGAAATTTTGACTCCCTTTGGAAAGGCCCATTTATAATTCATCAGCACATTGGTGAAAATATCTTTCTATTGAAATATCAAGATGGCACACTCTTTTCTCTACCCCATAATGGGTAGCATCTAAAACATTTCAACTCTTGAAGTGTCAGATATTTGCATCTGTATATATGTATATTTATACAGTTTTCAATTATGTTTTGTTTTGTTTGTTTCCATTTTTGATGCCTTTCATTTCTAGGTAGCATGACTCCATAACCCAATGGTACACATGAAGACACTGGATATTCTAGATTCTACTCCTTTCAATTCTTTTTGCAATTGACAGAAGTTCCCTAACTGGAGCCAGCTATTGTCCCCCCAAAAATATCACTCATTTTTGGGACAACATTTGAACTATTTTGGTCTTACAAGCCAAAATTGTCTCTTCCCTTTCCAAAATTTGTCTTAGGCATTAAAATTCTTCAATTTTCAAGCTTTTTAGAAATCTACGGTCTCTACAGGCAGGTTCATTTCTACAGGTTCAAAGGCTTCTGCAGGTGGTTTCAGTCAAAAGAATCAGTTTTCAACACTTAGTCATTTTTTGGGATTGGTTCAGCACCTTGGTTCAATCAAAAATATTCATCGACAAGCATCTAAGCACAAAAAGAGGCTTGAACCATTGAACTATTGAACCACTTTGGTTCAAAGGTTTAACAAGTTCAACGTCATTGGCAAGAGTTAAGCGCTTCATCAAGGTTCAAAGTTCAATCACTTCAATTGGTTCATCGGCTTCAAAACACTTAGCCAAATCAAGGTAGCTTGAACCATTAAACCACTTTTGTTCATTGGTTCAATGGGTTCAAGGTTCAGCGGTGGGTTCAATCAAATGGTTCATCAGTCGGTTCAAAGCTTTGTTTGAACCGTTGAACCAAAATTTGGTTCAATGGTTGGTTCAACGTCTTGGTTTAATGAAAAAATTCAACATTTTGGTTCATCCTTCGATTCAAATTCAATTGGTTCAATGGTTGGTTCAAAGACATCGTTCAAAGGCAATTTCAATGTTTGGTTTAATGCTTACTTCATCAGCTTGGTTCATTTAATTGAACCATCGGCTTGAACCATTTTTTGGTTCAACCGATTGGTTCAACATCTTGGTTCAATGGAATGGTTCAAAGCTATGGTTCAAAGGAACAATTCAAAAGGCAAAGTTTCAAAGGGCTTTCCAAAGGACAAGTGCCCTTGCAGAGGACACTTAATTGATAGAAACACCCTTCAGAAGGGTTATTTTCAAGGAAATAGTTAAGTAAATTCCTTCAGAGTTTTGTTTAAGACAGCTCAGAAAGATCAAGGCAAAGAAGCAATTCCTTTAGACTTTTTTCCTGAAGGAATTCCTTCTGACAAAACTCTGAAGGAATACAGAGAAGCTGCAGGCCAAAAGACCCCAAAGGAATTTTCAAAGAATGAGTCAACATTTCTGCAGACTTTTTGTTCATGAGAATTTTCCCCAAACTTTTTGTCTACGGGAATTTTCCTTGGACTTTTTTCTATGGGAATTTTCCCCAGGGAAAATGTCTGCAAGAAAGGGCATGAGAAAACGTCCACAGGAGAAAGCCTGGGGATTTGTCTATGGGAAAATGCCATGGGATTTGTCTGTGGGAACTACCAAGATGAAGGCCACCAAAGGACCTTGAAGGGTAGGTGCCCTTGCAAGGGACTCTTAGCTATCAAAGTGAAGGACATTTTCATGAAGAAATTCAAAAGAAGAATCTAGCGACCTGCCATTCAAAGACCGCCCGAAGGGCAGATACCCTTGCAGGAGGGGGCCTCTTTCTGACCCAAGATAGATCATTCCTTAAGGCCCAAAAGGGTAGATTATTTCTAGAAAAGTGACAAATAGAAAAGCTAAAGAAGGACCAAGGGGTGACATGCCTGAAGACATCAAATTCAAGACAGTGAATTAGTCGTTGAGAGTGCATCGACAGGTGCGTGAATGTCAATCTCAAAGCTTGTAAAATATTCTAGTTGATCCTGGTAGACTCAAATCTATGGTCTTGAATGCATTCAAAGACTTCAAGTTTGAGACCAATAAGAAGTGATTAAAGAACAAAGCATCAAATTGAATCAAGGACCCAATTCACTTAACCAGAAAAGGAATGATGAAAAAGGATCAGATTGCTAGGTGAACATTGAAAATTGTAAATCTTTCAATTGCATGACTTATTTATCTGCATTGAGAAAATCAAATGGGTAAAACACCCCTAAGTTCTAGCCTATCTTCCTAACAGTTTTCAACGTAACATGATGTATTACTATTTTTGAGTCCTCCTTGAAGAAACTATATAAAAGACTCTCTTTCATTGTAAATGGATCTCTTTTTTGACAATCAGAACGAACCTCTACCCAAATTGAAAGGCACTTCTGAGACTTTGAGCTTATTTTGTTTATCATATTTTTTTATTTGAATAAGAAAGCAAATGGTTTTTCAAACTTTGTGCTGTGATATCTTTGTTGTTAAGGAAATTGTTCTTATGTCTTTTTCCTTGATGTATTTTATGTTCCTTTAATTCAACAAGCAGGATTAGTGAAATTAGTCAGAAAGCTATCCTGAAGAGTTAACTATGGAGAGACTTTGTGCCCCCATAATTGCCTTTTAGTGTGTTTTCTTTTTATTTCTATGTAAAGGACTTTGAGAAGACTTTGTGCTCTCATTGTTCTTCATATCTTACTCTTGAGCAATCCAAGTGAAGACTTTGTGTTGCATCTTGATTTGCTGGTTATTACATCTTTTACTACATTTTGTTGTTACTACCTGGAGTATTCTTGTGGCTTGTTGAATAGTAATTTTGAAAGAAAAGGATTGCCTTCTGTCATTTTCCTTGAGTTTCTCTTGTGATCTACACGCATCATCTCTGAAGAAAGAGAGATGGATGATTTGTCCTACCCTTGAGTATTATTTTCTATTAATATATATATATATATATATATATATATATAGCATACCTATAGGGAACCTCCCCTTGATGAGAGGAGAGATCAATCTCCTTTTGATGTGGTAAAAACTACACATTTGGATGACCAGTCTTCCTACTTTGGCTGATCAGACCTATTTTGTTTATCAGTATGCTGATTGACAAAATATACAACTAACAATATGCATGTAGATGGTTCCAACATGCACGATATTAATGTACTCAATAAATAGTTAAGTGATACCTTTTCTATGAAGGATCTAAGTACAATTAAATAGATCCTTGGTATGAGGATAACTAGAGATAGAAAGAATAGGAAGTTAGAATTATCATAAGGAAAGTACATCAAAAAAGTGTTGGAAATATTTAATATGAAGGATGAAAAATTAGTCGGGACACCTTTGGTTGCACACTTTAAATTAGTAAAGGAATAATGTCCTAAAACACAAGAAGAAAATAACTTGATGTCTAAAATTCCATACTCATCATTAGTTGGTAGTTTAACATATGTAATGGTGTGTACAAGGTCAAACATTGCACATGCAGTGGGAGTGGTGAGTAGGTTCATGAGTGATATAGGAAAGGAACATTGGAAGGTAGTAAAATGGATCCTTTGTTACTTAAGAGTGACCATAGATACAATATTAAGCTATGGTGGATCAGATGTGACATTATAGGGATATGTTGACTCAGATATGGTAGGTAACTTGGATGGTAGAAGAAGCACTCTAAGGTCTATGTTTATAGTAAGTGGTACAGTAGTTAGTTAGGTATCACAGTTATAGAAGGTTCTGGCACTTTCAACCATAGAGGTCAAGTATGTTGCTACTACAAAAGTAAGCAAGGAAATAATTTGGTTATAGAAGTTGATGGAAGAATTGGGATATAGTCAAGAAATATGTACTCTATATAGTGAAATTCAGAGTATAATCCATCTAGCCAAAAACTTAGCTTCTCACTTTAGAATAAAACATATTCAGTTGTGGTATCATTTTATTCGTTCAGTGATAGAGGAAGAGCAACTAAAATTAGAGAAGATACATACTAGTACAAATTCTATAGATATGATGACCAAGGTAGTTAAAAAAGAGAATTTGAAGATTTGTTCATCTTCAATTGGTCTTCATGGATGATCATTAAATTAATGAACTTGTCCAAGTCTAGATACTATAGTGGATGTAGTAGCGGTGGAGTTGTTGCAATTAGTCTCCAAGTGGGAGATTGTTGGGTGTGGAGCCTGATTGTCTTAAAAGATTAGAGGTTAAAATTTTGATGTTTTTTTAACTAGGTTTTAGATCACATTCTTTTTATCTACAATGGCCTTATAAAATCATATTTTTGTAGTCAATCTGAGCCATTAATTATAGGTTTCTAGATCTAACGGTAGAGGTTATGTTTAGGTGTTTCTCCACTCTAAAATTTAATTGAGATATGGTTGAGAGGTAAGAGAAGATAATTTGTACATAGAGAGGAGGTAGAGTATGTAGAGAAGTGTAATTTATTTTGTTGCAAGATTTTTTTCTCCTTTGTATTGCTAGAAATAATATACTAGACAAGTTTGGTGGATGTGGCCCATCTTAGGTGAACCACATTAAATATGGTGTCTCCTATTTTGTGTATGTTTATGATTATTTTATGTATGTTTGATTTATTCATTTTATATTTTATATTATATTTTATTTAGGGATAAATTTTTGTTTTATTTTATCCTAACATTAAGTCTATAAAAACACAAAATAGAGCACTTAAGCCTTTTGCCAAGATCATACAACAAGGTTGACACTTCTTTTTATGCATCTTAATGACCTTGTCTTAAATCCTACATATAGAACAAGGACTCTAAAAAATTTTAGGGGTATATGATAAATGGATATTGGTTTTTTGGAGGCCTAAAGTTGTGCTTTTATGTACTAAATCTAGGTAGTAGAATCTACATGTGTGATCTTAAAAGATCCCTCTTCACCTAATGTTATAAAATTGGACCATGCCAACATATGTGAATGGTTGTTAAAAATGGTGAAAGTGACATTTATGATCTAATATCATCATTAAGAGATGATAATTGGTGTTTTTTTTCCCATACACACCTACAGGTGTCCCACCATTCAAGAATCCACACCTACAGCTGACTATAGGAGCATACAGTCTTAGATAGAAGCTTGAGCATGAAAATACAAATCTTGGTTATTGAAATAGGATTACAAGTAACTCCAAAAGAGATTATAAGACTCCAAAGGAACATGTTAAACAATTTTCAAATGGTAATATGTACTTACAGGTCCTTTTGCTCTAAAGGAAGTCAACTACTATTGACCGTTACAAGCAGTGAATAGGAAATATTGGTTTTAACATGGATAAAGCTTGATTATGAATCAAATATGCCCCAAAAAATTTTAAATTACCATAATAAATAATAATGGTACCTAAAATCATCATTTTCAATCTTGATCATATATGATTACCTCCAAGTGTCCTTCCAAAATAGAGACATAGTCAAAATATTTTACAGTCTTGTGAGTTCAAGTGTATGGAAGGGTACATGAGAGGTTAGAAGGATAAATGAATACTATAATACATTAATTATGGTAACTATATCCATTTTATACCCTCATGATATGTAAATAATGTATATAAAACACTCTATAATGCAAAACATAGTCCATATGGTAGAAATCTTGCACATCGTCTACCTTCTAGGGGTTTATTTTAGGTTTTAGAAGAGTTGAGGGGTAAAATGACCTGACCAAAGGATATAGTTTTGTATGAATAATATTTTTCACTTGGATGGAATCCTCTAATACTCATTTGGTATGATAAAATAGGGTAAGTGCTCTTCCCCTCATACATAAACCCTACAACTTTTTAGAATGGAAATGGTCATGTGAGTTAGGATCTATTTGGACCTTTCAAGGAGTTTTTTAAAGTTGAATTAAACCTATGAAAACATGATAAATATCTCATGTAATGAGTAATCCTATAAAGGTATCCCAAACCCTTAAAGTTACAATCAGGCTTATTAGGCATGGTTAGGCCTAGAGTCTAAATGAAAGGGCATTTCAGCTTAAAACCTTGGTAGAGATTTCCAATGGATTTAAAAATGTTTTTAGGGTCATTTTAATGTTATCAATCTCTTTTTATGTATATAAATCATGAATATTCCATTTTTGAGCTCAAAACCAACTTAGGGCTATGCAAAGTGGAGAAACAAGCTCGATAGGCTAGTTTTAAATGCTTGTATATTTTATAAGGATGTACATGGAGGTCAATGGAGTTTACAGAGGTTATCAAGGGTCCTAATATTTTCTCTAATGGAATTTTTTTCTAATTCTAATTTTAGATCTTTATGAACATAGCTTAAGGTCAAAAATAACCTAAAACCCTTAGAAATGACCTAATTGGGAAAATGAGGTTGGAGGGATATCCAGATTGGATAGAGTCACCATGAAAGTGCTTTAACCTTTTATAATAATCTCTCAATATCCTCCCCATACTTTTTCACTATACATAATTGTATAGATGGAGTATAAAATAGGGTGTTTTTATTATTTTATGCATTATGTAGATTATATGAGGTTTCAAGAGAATAAATAAAGTTTGTAAGGAATATAGAGACTTATTATAACTCCATATGACCATTTCATGATTCAAAAAAACTCTTAATGGTTCTTAAAAAAACTCTCATCTTAGCTAGTCAAAACTAGCATAGTGAGCATGATGGTGAGAAGTGTGAAGCTTCAATTGGATAGCCTTTTAAGGTTTAATTGAGTAGTCTAAGTATATGGAGAGTATTTCAAAGTTTAATATATTCCCTTGCATGGATTTTCATGGAAAATTGAATCTAATTTTGTGGCCAAGTGTGAGGGGTGTGTGAAAGAGGAGTTTTCTTTGAGTGTAAGTAGTGATGGCTCACTTCTAAAAGATTCTAGATGAATAAGAATACAACCAATGCATGGAGAATCATGTTTGAAACCATTCCCTCTCATCCCAATAAGTATACCTATCCCTAATTATTTTTAGGATGTTCAAATAGGGGTTAATGAGAAGGTAGTTTCCTTATGTAAATTTAGAACTCCTACGGCACATTTCAAGAGTTCCATGACTTGGGATGACACTTGTGCTTCCTTAATTTACATTATTAGTTTCATATTCCATATTCATGCACATTTAAATCATTTTATTATCTTTACAATTATCCTTGTGACCTTTGGACTTATTTCTTCTCCTCTCTCTCAAGTTCTATAAGAACTATCCATTTTGGCCTTTATAAATTATGCTCCACTAGAGTATGGAAAAACCCTACTCATTTTCATACCATATATCAAATAAATAATATTTATTTTTACCTCTTACATTACTTTTCATAATGTTTTCACTTGAATTATTTTTCTTTCTTAGTGATGACTATGGTTCCTTTAGTATTGTTGTCTCATTCTCCTACCTATTTGTAGCTTTAAAGATTCTTATTGAAGGTCATCTGAAGTGTTTTATGATGTGTCAAGTTTAAGTGAGTTATCATATTCAAATAGTGACATTATAGGCCTCTTATCTAGTCCTCCTATCCTAAACATTCATCACAACATCATAATGAAATATTTATGTGATAAGATTTAGATTAGAGGAGTGTATGTTTAGTTAGTCTCTTGGTCTCATGTGTAACATGCAATTGGTTGGTAGTAATCAACTAATTTAGTGTATCACCTCCTTTAGTATAGTTTAGTTTTATTTTTCTCTCCCTTTTCCCTCAAAATTATATGTGTATTAGTGTTTTACAAGTGGTACATCAAGGGAATTATCCCTATCTAGAAATTCACCTCATTCTTAGGCTACCCATAGCCTAGAGGTGTTTCAATTGTGCCACTTGGATGATGAGAGTTGAGACATATCCTCAAAGGGTTAAAATCCAAGTGACAACATTATGATAATAGTTTGAAGTATGAACTAACTCCATAAGTGTAATCTTATAAGGAATAGAGTTGAGTTTTTTAAGAAAGTTCTAATTTTTAGAATAAGAACCAGCATGAAATTTAGGAGCTAAACTAGATTTTGGAGGAATAAAAGCTATTGGAGGTTTGAAATGAGGGGGTGGTTCCTTATGGGATTATCAAACTAGAGTAGTGGTTGTAGTATTTTTTAAAATTTATTCCTCTAAAGATGCTTTCTTAGGTTTGGTAACAGGATCTTTGTGAGACAACTTGCAATGATAATTGACCTTAGTAGTGTTAATATATTGAGAATTGTTGTAATATTAGTCATAATCAACATTAATGGCATAAACCTCCTTGGTATTGGGTTGATTATTGGTTGTATAAAAATATTTTTGGTTATTTGAGGTAGAATCTTTATAAGCCTATCATATATGAGAAGCATCTATGTATTCTTAACGATGAAGGTTGATCATGGCTTCATGATTAAATGAATCACTAAGCATATAGGAGATAGAAAATTTAGTAATCCCTCTATAATATTCATCAAAGTAACCAATGTTAATGTGAAACCAAAAAAATAGATTAGGGTCAAACCACTTAAGAGGATTATTAGGATAAGTGAAAGGCTTAGAGGGAGGTAAAAGTTATTTCATTTATTGCATAGAAAGAGGTGTGTGACAATGTTAAGGGGTGTTGACTTTGGAAACGCCTGGTTTGGTTTGTGGAGTATTACTAGTGATAGCATTGGTATATGTATGAAAATATCCATTAATAAGTTTAGGATTAGGTTCGAATTGCTTCATGAGAAAGTCTTGACTATTATCTTGGTTAAGAGCTTCACTGAGTGTTTGGAGAGCAAAGGTTCAATCCTTGTATTGAACAGGAGTCAAAGTGGTTATAAATAGTTTGAACAAGTTTTCATCAATCATGTTATGATTAGATTTATGGACCAATGATTTCCATATTTTGATAAAGTCATGAGTTGATTCAATGGGAGATTATTTAGCATTAATGAAGTGGCTAAGATATTTTTTAGGAAGATCATTATTTTGAAACTCTTTAACTAAAGAAATAACCAAATATTCAAGTTACCAAATGAATTGTTGAGGAAGTTTATTATACCATTCTAATACATCACTAGTGAAGGTTTTTATTAAGAGTTTATTAGTGGTAAAGGTATTAGTTTAGATCCACTCTTTGTAAATATTACCAAAGGCTTTGATAAATCAGGCTGGATCTTTAGTCCCATCATTTTTTATAGTTGGAGATATGTTATTAATATTAATGGATATAATGAAGGGAGTTAAAGGCCCATTTTGAATAGTTTGAAGCATCTTATTATTCATTATGGGTTGAGGAATAACATTACCAGAGGCATCTCTAAGAGGTATAAGAATGTAATAAGGATTAGCTTGAGGATGAATAGTTGGAGGTTGACTAGCCATGTTAATCAGATGGTGTTGAAGTTGCATCATTTGATTAGTGTTAAATTTTTGTATTATGTTCATTTGTTTTATTACTTGTGCTAAAATTTGAGTTGTATCAATTGGTGGGTTGGTATTGGTAGGAGTACTCCTCAAATTGGTATTAGGGGGAGGGTTATTAGAAGATAGAATATTAGTGGGATTATTGATTAAACTTATGTCAATTTCTCCCACATTAGTTTTAAGGTTTTGAAGATGATAAGTGTCTTGATAGGTATGCAAAGAGTCAAACCCATCAACTCCATCTTGAAGTGTGATTTTCACCATGTTACAAGTCATGGATGAAGGAGGGGAAGACGCGCCCCAAGAGTGATGGTGTTTTTGGGAAGAAAAGAGAGGGATAAATGAACATACCATATAGTATATAAATGTATTCAAAATATCCAAGAATATTCTAGTAGGGGACTTCATTATGACTGAAGAGAAATCAATAAAATGTAAAGAATGATAAATAGAAAACTAAATCGGTAGATAGGGAAGGAAAGAAATTGTACAGAGTCAACTAGGTTAACCTAGTATAGAGAACAAGGTATGAAAGTTGAGAATTTTCCATGGTCAACTGGGTCAACCTATTTCTATATCCTAAATAGGAAGTAAGCAAGAAAAGATATAGAGTTGACTGGATCAACATAATTATGTATTTGAGGGGTAGAAAAGAATACTATGTTGATAGGGTCAACCCAGTACTAAAAAAGAAATATTTTTGTAAGTACTTAGGAAATCAATAAATGAAAGGAAACACACAATCAATTGGGTCAATAAATTTTATCTAATTGAGGCACACAACATAAAATCCTACAATACTGGCTAATGCAAGTTTTTGCAATACAACATACAATTAAGCAAAGAACAAGCAATCATTTTGGAAAGTAAAAGATAACTAAGTGGTCAACCTGAATGTTATTAGATTATTAGAGTATAATTTTAGATTTGATAGGTATTTGGATTTAAGCAAGGAACTAGAAAGTAATCTAAGGATGGTTTTAGGATGTTTAGGCTGAAAGGGATATGTATTGGCAATGATACTAACTTGGTATTGGGACCTACCCCTTCACTTCACACACTAGAACAATAAGGGTGTCAAGTGCTTAGAAAAAATATACCATTAACCATGTGTTTATACTTGGCTAGAAAACCAAGTTGGCTTCCCCTTTGGTGATGAAATCCAAGTAGATAGGCCTTGGGTAGACAATTGTTAAAATGAATTTTAAGATTTTGTGATTTGGTAGTGTGTGCATAAAAGATAAAATAGTGAAATTAAATGATATATTGAAAAACACCTAATTATACTATGTGATCTATTTTAATCATGAAAGTAATAAGAAATGAAAGTGTGAGCTAATTACTATCATATAATGGTTAATTCCAACTTTAAAGCATAGTATAGTGTCAATTAAATTCATAGTATATGTAAATATTATAGAACAAGTCAACAGTGTCACCTCTATACTATTGAAGTAAGGGTTTGAAAATGAACTACATTGATAGAGTCAACCGAGTTATCCAAATAGAAAATAAAATACAGAACTGCATCGACAGGGTCAACCTAGTTGACAGTATAGGGGTAGTTTTAAAGACTGCAAACTATGAAAAATAGATCTATAAAAATGACAAAGAAGGATAGAGAAAACCCTTAGTGGGTTGGAAGATGTAGATAATATTGAGATTTTTATTCAATAACCTTGATTTATACTTGCAAATTCTTCTAATTGTGTCAATTGGGTCAACCTAGCTTTGCAAATCCCTATTGCTAAAAGTTTGTAAAATGTACTGGGTCAACCTTGTATGCTAAACTGGAAGTTTGGAAGTGAGAAATACATATTGTGTTAATTGGATCAACCTAGTAGCTTGATCTAGGTGTTCTAAAAATGTATAGGGTTGATTGAGTTGACCTACAAGCCTGAACCTAATAAAAATCCTACAAAGAAAGAACATATTCATATTGATACAACTGTGTGTTAAACTTGCACATAAATATATAAGAAATAAAATGATGAAATAATTAAATAAGTGAAGAAAACCCTAAAAATTTTATATTCATGTTGGGTTCACTAGAATGTATGTAATTGAAAATGTATCATGTCTATAAATCAATCCTAGTTTAGAGAAGATAAAGCATACCTATACCTCCAATTGGGGAATATACTTATTAAGAGGTATCATGACCAATATGTGGATTTAATAGACCCAATTAGTGGATCTCTTACCATAATACACTATGTTATGGAGGGTTCTAAAGCCTCTAGTCAAGCACAATCATGTGATAACCCTAAGGGAGTCCTATGTTTTGATATTTCACTAAACTAATAACAAGTAAATTAAATATAATCTAGTGTTCCCCAAAGGTTATGGCTTAATATGAAGGGTTAGTAATCAAATAAACATATATAATAGAATCTCAATTAAGCTAAGTATGAGTAAGACCCTAATACATGTATGAATAAGATAAATATTATTCAAAGCCAATACTTATGCTACTTCTATCTACTAAAGAGAGGAGTAGAGTTAAAGAATACTTCCCTGAATGACAAACCCATCAAGACTCAATCTCTCCCTTGGCCAAAGGGGATTTTCAAGAGTTTTTTGTAGTTTTTAAAGATCAATAATAAATTCCAAAGTATCTAAGACTTCTCCACAAAACTATATTCTCCAATTAGAAACCCTAAGCTAAGACTCCTTAAATAAAATGGTAGAAGATCAGATTGTAAACAAGCACAAGTTAATAATAACTCTTGATTTCATATTTAAATAATGAAAAAATGATATTATATATATAGGTAGATTTGACCCTAAAACCTTTCAAAAATCTTAGCTGATAAGGTCTACCTAGTCAACCTAGTACAATTAAGGACATTAATGCACTAGGTCATGAACTAGGTCAGCCAAGAGCCAAACTAGTTCCTAAGTGAAAATCACCCAAAATTGTATATGGTCAATCCATTCAACCTAGTATAGTTGACTAATAAAATGGGATTAAGGTGAGGAAAAGAGGGATGGAAAGAGGAAAAATCCTAGAGTAGTGTGTAATAGAGGAGTAATGGCTTGGGGAATGATTTTAGGAACTAGTTAGATAGGAAATAATATGGTAATAGGGACAAAAATCTTTCAAAGCACTAATGGTATACCCACCCCTTTCTTGGTGTACCTCTTAGGGCATGCACTTAAATAGATTAAATCTCGATGGATTCTTGCAAGATGTATATCATTATTATTTGATAAAAGTTTGAAACTAGTGTGTATACATAATGTTCATAACATGAATTCATAAAATGTAAATAATGTATGGATAAGTATAATAAGGATGGGGAAACTAAATGATAAGCGGTTTCTTATGAGATAGTTATGGGTCCCAAAAATTTTAAGGTAAATAAGTGATTGAAAAAGAAATAAAGGTGTAGTTGAGCTAACCTGAGATAACCCATATATCCAAGGGTTACCTATATAGTCTTTTTAGACCTCAAGCCAATGTATTTCCCCTATAAATGGGAGTAAAAATACCAAATTCATCTAGAAATAAACTAAACAAATAAGATGGCCCATCCCAAAAAAAATTGATGACTTTATATCTTACATGGAAATTCTAAGCCATTTTTTATGATTTTGTGATTTTTAAGATTTTCTAGATCATTTACAAATGTTTAGGGGTTTTAAAAATATTTCTAATGTTTTTTTTAATTTTCAAGGCATCTTAACTCAATCAAGAATTATGAGATACAGAATGGTCCAACTCATAAAATGGAAAGAATGTGGCTTAGGTTGCTCACAAAATAGCAAGAGTGTTGCTTAAGTTTCCTATAAAATGGAGAGAGCATGGCAAAGGGGTGATTAATCTTAACTTAACATGAATCAAGTGTTTCCTATATAATCCCATAGGACCTTAAGTCATTATAGTTCCACCTTCAATAATGAAGGTGGTAAATTGCTTCCAATATTTTTGGTATCCCAACTCAATAGAAAATTATGAGATATAAAATAGTCCAAACTCATAAAATGGTGAGAGTGTATGTCTTAAATAATTCTCACAAAATGGTTAATGTGGAAAAGGCATGACTGAGCTAACCTCAACATGAATCAATTATTTCCTACATAATCCTATAGGACCTCAAGTCACTATAGTTCCACCTTCAATGGTGAAGGTGGTAAATTGCTTCCAATGTTTTTAGTGTTTTTGATATCTCAACTTAATAGAGAATTACAAGATATAAAATGGTCTAACTCACAAAATGATGAGAGTATGTGGCTTAAAAAATTATCATAAAATGGTGAGAGCATAGTAAAGGGATGACTAAGCTATCCTCAACATAAATTGAGTGCTACCTACACAGTCCTACAGGACCTCAAGTCACTGTAGTTATATTTTCAGTGGTGAAGGTATAAATTGCTTCTAATGTTTTTGGTATCTCAACTCAATATATAATTACAAGATATAAAATGGTCCAAACTCACAAAATGGTGAGACTGTAGATCTTAAACAATGCTCACAAAATGGTGAGATCATGGAAAAGGGGTGACTAGGCTAACCTCAACATGAATCGAGTGTTGCCTACATAGTCCCACATGACCTCAAGTCATTATGGTTTTGCCTACACAAAAGGTGGAAATTTAAGTACCAATAAGTTCTAGATAAAGATAATGGAAAGGAAAATGATAAAAATAATGGCAAAGTGATGCGGTAATGCATGGTAAAGGTTTTGTTCCTAATTTACCTAAAGGCAATTATAATTAGGAAATAATGACAAAGGATCCATAATAATAACTTTCCCATAGGTTCTTGTAATTAGTAGTAGAAGGTAGAAACTTAATAACAAATGGAGGATGTAATTGATAGGATCACTATCATACTAATTTCATATACTTCCATTTAAATATTTGATTCTAAAATAACTATTATAACTAAACCTATCATCATCCACTAAACATGCTTGAAGTAAAAATTAATTGGAACCAAATCCAAACATGATAGGTGGGGTGAGGTAAAAATAACTAGTTGGAAAAGGGTTAAGGGTATGGTAGAATGGAAAGGGGTATAGTACAAGGAATAGGTATAATGTGGCATAACTTAGTTAATCTTTGTAGACAATAATTCAATTTCATCAAGCATAGAAATATTTGAGGTGTATTATGTTTATTGGTTCATCAATTTTATCTCCCTCTAGTGTAGCAAGCATGTATGCTTAAGAACCATAGTTGGAAATAAATACATAGGTCCCTAACCAGTTTAATTGAAACTTTCCTTTTTTTCTTGGTTTTAGCATTTACATTTTTCTGATTCTCTTTTAGAACCAAGTCACCAAGCTCAAGTTCATGATGCTTAATACACTTATTGTATTGGACTTTTAAGCAGTTTTGATATTCCAGGAGATTATTCAAGGTGGTCAAGCATTTACCATCAAGTAGGTCTAGCTCCTAAAATCAAGCCACTATGTACTCTTCATCTTTGATGATGTATTGCAATAAAATTTGGAGACAAGGAAACTTGACCTCAATAGGAAGAATGGATTCAATTATATAAATAAGTGAATAGGGTGTAGCTCTTATTGGAGTACATAATATGGTATGGTATTCCTAGAGGGTATTAAATAGATACAAGTACCAATTACAACTACCATCATTAATAATCTTATTTATAATATTGACAATGATTTTATTACAAGCCTCAGCTTAGTAGTTACCTTATGAATAGTAATTGGTAGAGAAATGTTGTTTGATGTGGTATTGATAAAAAAGTGCTTTCACCTCTTTATTATTTAATGAACTTATATTATCAGATATAATTTTGAAGGGGATGCCACAGTGGAAAATGGCATGGTTGAATATGAACTTGGAGATCTACTTATTGGGGACATAAGTGAGGGGAATAACTTCCACCCACTTAGTGAAGTAATCAGTAGTAGTTGATATGTGTTTACGTCCATCTAAAGATATGGGATTGATATTCCCAAAAAGGTCAAGTCTCCACATTGAGAATGGCCATGGTTTTATCAATGGTTTTAATGTGTTGTTTGGAGAATGAATAAAATTGGCATGCTTATAACACTTTACACACCTCTTCACATATGTAGTTGCATCTACTTCTATCATTGGCCAGTAATAACTAGTATGCAGTAAATTTTTGGTTACGATTGCCCCATTGGTGTGGGCTCCACACACTCCTTCATAGACTTCCCTCAACACTAATTCATATTTAAATGAAGGTAAATAATAAATCAAAGTTCCATCATAACTTGTAAGATACAAGGTTGGTCCAAATAGGTTATAGTGAGAGGCTTTGTAGTGATGGCTTTTTGTTTTTTTAGTGATAAATAGAGAGACATGGTTTGGTCTTGAAGATAGGCATATATATCTAAGTTCTATGGAAATATCGTACAAAAATGTCACAAACCATCTTAACAACTGATTTTTCATATGTCAATGCTAAGATATTTTCAATAAGAAATTGATAATCCCTTGCTTTATCTATGATTTAAATCATGGAACTAATAGTGTACATAGCATCAATTGTTTTGTTATTAGCCTAAGGTATTCTCTCAAATTGGATGTTGGAAATTTTTCACTTGAGAGTATCAACCATTTCCTTGTAGGGTATCAACTTCTCATCTTTGATTTGGTACTAGGACCTGACTTGATTGATGATTAACTAAGAATCACCATACACTAGTAAATGTTGAATTTTCCATTATATTGCTTGATGAAGCCCTATAATGAGTGTTTTTTACTCAGCCATGTTATTGTTATAGGTAAATCCAATACAAAAAGACTTGGGAATGAGATCCCCTTATGCCATAATAAATAATATTTTGACATCTGATCCATGAACTGTGAAGGATCCATCAAATTACATCTTCCACAATTTAGCCTCAAGAGGTGCATCTACTTTTGTTTCACTATTTTTCATTTATTTTCTAAAAATAAACTTAAGAAGGGTATGGTAGAAAAACTTGATGTGTTGTGAATGTGTGAATATAGATGATAGTAGATATTCCTCTTTGTCTAGAGATGATGAGCTATAAATAAGAAAGCAATCTAGGAAAGGGTGGAATTAGTGAGATAGGTGGATTTCCTAATGTGAGAGCTAGATCTAAGAAGCACAAGCTTCCTTAGAGTTTTTCAATCCGCAATTTTAAAACACTTAAGTTCTATAGGCTAAAAGCAAATTTCTTGCATAAATAACAGAAGGTATTGAAATGAAATATAAGAAATGTTTGGAAAGAAAGAAGTGATTTTGACTAAAATAATAATAAATTATTGAATAATGATGCTAAATTAATCAAACCTAATTCAAAAAATAATTTAAAGCTCTATGATACAATAAAAACTCAAAAAGTGGAATTTTGGTATGGGAAAATAGGTGAAATTAGCTTGCTATTTTAAAATGAGACACATAGTGACCATTGATAGTTAGGGCCAACCATCGGTGATTAGGGTAAGACCATCGATAGTTACTATGGGTTTTAGTTTGAATAAATATAGTTGTGGGGATGAGTTATACAGAGGTTCTAAAGGTAACTTCTAGGTTGAATGTTGGTCATGAGTGAGAAATGAGTTCTCATAAGTATCCGGTCTATAAGTTGGGTATTTAGGTGACTAAAATAGGTTTTGGGTGGTTTAGGGTAGGAGGTAAAGTGTTTTTAGTTGTAAAACTCCAACACAAGAAATGAGATGAAGGGAAATGAGGAGGATACAAGTAATGAAACAAGTAAATCTATATACTAAACTTGATAAAAGTGTTGTTACTTAGCTTCAGTGTTGTTGGCTTGGGAGGATGTTAAGGTTGGCTAAAATCTATTATGGATCCTAGAGAAATGTCAGTAGAGTAACAGTACTTGGGATCTTGATAGTGAGTTATACAAGTACTTTAAGTATCTAGTCTAGTTCCTAGTTCATCTAGGAGCTTTGATTTGCTTGGGAGTAAGAATATCATGTGCAATAATGAATTTAACCTCTAGAGGGAAAGTCCTTGGTTACATTAAGTAACTACCAGTGGTCCTAATAAACCATCACTGATTGAGGGATGATCATTGATGGTTAGGGTAACATAGTCAAAATTGGCTAAAATTAGCCAATTCCACTAATAACTGGTGGTTAAGTCATATGATCCAATGTTAATAATGGGAGCATTGGGATGCATGAAGAACAAGTCTAAGAGGTTAGGGTCATTAATTGATAAGGTAAAAATGGTCTCTAGGCTAGGTGTTGATCAACTAGCCGTAGGTTTGGGTAGGTGAGTTTTAATTATTCTTTATTTAATTAATTAACTTAATTAATTTATCTAAATTGGGTAAATGGGTATGTTAAAGGACACAAGAGACAAGGGGTGATTTGAAAACTAGAACCATATTACATGGTTTTTGAGCATCTACATTTTGCCCCTTTTTTGTGCATAGTTTTACATCCTCAAGCTGCAAAATAAAAACATGTGCAATGGCAAGTTGGATGTATTCCCTAAGCAAGGGAAGAGGTGTTCCCCCTCAAACCAAGATGTGACAATATGAAAAATGGAGTAGAATATAGGTTTGATATGTGAAAAATGGGTTTTAAAATAGGTAGGAGGGTATAAAATGGTAAAATAAGTTAGTGCAAGGGGGGCAAGTGACAAGTGAACTAGGCCACCACATTTAGGTATAGAAGATATAGGTTTAGTCATAAACACAAGTCATTTGAATAAAAGGTTATTTTGGTATCAAGGGTCCAAAAAGTGAGTGATCTTAAGAACACAAAGTAGGTCACAGGTGCCAAAGTCACCAAATAGGTAGAACATGAGGCATTTAAAAGGTTAGTAATTAAAATGGGCAAGGTTAGCATAATGGTATGAGGCATGGTAAGGGTTATGAAAACAAATTTAAAGTGGATGATAACAAAGGTACCCTGGTATGGTCATCACAAAGGAGGGAAAAAAATAGTGTGAATGACCAACAGGTGAGCTAGGTAGGTAAAGGGAAACCTGTACAAGGGGGGTCCTAAGGGAAAAAGATAGGTTATGATGTTAAAACCCTAAAATTATTGACCATCAATGGTTAAGGTTGACCATCTACAGTATTCTAGTAACCATTGGTGATTAGAAGGAAGATCCAAAAAGGGTTAGGCGACTATTAAAAGGTTAAAACTCCTATTTTATCACTTTTCATTTGTTGACTATTGTGTTACCTTATCTATGTGAGTAAAAAATATGGAAAACTAGTTCCTTTTGAGTGGTGTGTGAGTTGATTGAGTGACTGAGAGTTGATTATGTGTTTGATTAGTGTAATGAAGGTTGACTTGAGTGTGGAGAAGAGGTAAGGGCTAGAGTAGAGTGAGGAAACAACTTGCTAGAGGTAGAGCTTGAGACAAAGTGGTAGTTATGGTACTAAGGGCTCCACCATAGCATCAGAAACAAAATGAGGTAGGGCATGCAATGAATTTTATTAATTTAATTTTTTTTATATGGTGTTGTGTGGGTGGGTCGATGGTGTTTAGTAAAATTAGGGAGATTGAGCTTGTGGGAATGAAATTAGGTAGAGTATGGGTAAATTGTGTATCTTAGGAATGAATATGGGTTGGGGAAGAGGTTAGGTAAATAAATAGAGTAGGTTTGGGGATAATTTTGAGATTTTGAGGGTGGGAGTAGGGTTTTGGTCATTGAAAATTACTATAAAATGATCATCGATGGTCACTATCGACCATCACCGATCGATGGTGGACCATAAAAGGTCATTTTATGGACCATTGGTAGTCCATTAACTGAATCATCATTGGTCAAGTGTCGATCGGTAGTGGTTCTATAAGGAACCATTACCAGTTGATACTCAACCATTAATGGTTTGGAAAGAAAGGTTAGCATTTGGGAATGGTAGAGAAGGGTTAGGTGTAAGGTTAGGTTAATCTTTGTTAGATATAGGCAAAATATTTAAGGTAAGATCTTGGTTTGGGGATATATGGGTTAGGTATTAGATTAATAATGGGGTAATGTAGAGATGAGTTAGGGAGGGTCTTAGGAGTAGGAAAAGAGAGGTTGAGTGTAGGTTATGTAGAGGGAATAGTTGAGGGTAGTGTTTGTATAATTAGGTGCATAATAGGTGAGTAGTGGGTAGGTTTAATAAGCCAAATGCATAGGCTATATTGGAAGTGTAAGGTAAACTAAGGTATACATCTAACCATATAAAAGAGGGAATAACTATAGATATAGGACTAGGTATTACCACTATTAGAGGAGATATATAGGGGCATGATAGTGTAGTAGTGGAAACACATGGTAGTGATAAAATTAGGTAGCATGCACTACTATCGACATGTGCTGAGAGATGTAGCGATGTTGGTAGCACTCATTAAGAGATGAGACCCTGCTACTAACACCTTATTGTTGATTGGGGAGATGATTATCCTTTTAGAGGATATACACAAGATTTTGAGGTTATTGGTATAGGGTGAGTAGATATATCATATTCATAGTGAGGAGAGAGATGCATACATGGATCAATTATTTAGGGAGGACTTTATTCATGTGAGGTGGCATGTTGGAGGCTTTCACTTCAAACCCATGTATTAGATGGATAGGGTGGTTAGATGGCTTATGACCATGATGATGATAGTCATTACCTATTATGAACTTCTAGATTTGAGAAGAGGTAGATTCCATTTTTTACTACTTGGTGTTCTTGTTGACATGGTTATGGACCAAATAGTGTTTATGTGGGCTCATGTTTTACTAGTGTATATTTACCATGAGCTCTAGGGTAAGGGGTACATAGATGTTATGGCATTAGCATCAATTTTGTGATACATTATTAGGCCTATGAGCATATTATAGTGATATGGATAGCTATATTTACATGGTATACTTTGGACTAGGATGGCTACAGGATTGGTTTTATGAGGTGGAGAGATGATCATGTACTCCTAGCACTAGGGGGAGTGGTATGAAACCTAGAGTAGTTTAGGGATAGATTAGATGCATTGGTCAATGGCCAAGTGGTTTGAAGGCCATATATGGTATTCCCCACATTATTAGGTTATAGGAGACACACATTCTCCCTATAGAGTTATAGGTGGATACATGGGAGGTGGGAGTATGAGGTAGATTTGATCCCTTTTGATAGAGTTAAGTGATAGTTTGGGTTGTTACAGGGTGTCCTAGGTACTTTCTTAAGGTATAAGAAAGAGGATACCAAGGCACCACTACCTCCTCCATAGCTAATTGATATAGATATGGATCATGAGGAGTTACCAATAGCCACAACCATAGATGATGTTGGTGTTACATAGGAGTACCTCATATGGTTTTAGGCACACTATGTAATATAAGTGTTTAGAGGAGATGATGGACAATAGTAGGCTCCCAATGTAGACATGGAGGAAGGAGATAGGGATTAGATATATGTTTATTCCCCTAATAGGTAGTTACTTATCATAAAGAGAGATCTAGTGAGGGTGGTACTAGTCATAGCATAAGTAGCTCTAGTAGTGGTGATGATAAAGAGAGACATAGCACAGGGCTAGGTGGCTACCCTTACTTAGGAGAGAGACTAGGCATGAACTTAGATAGCCTTGGTCACATAAGAGAGGGATACCTTGAGATAGGGAGTAGTGAAGGCACCTACATGACCATCTCAGACTACCCCTATGGCTAGGTATGTGGCTGTAGTTGAGGAGCTCATATACTATAAGGCACTAGTCTTTAGACTGATTCTAGATGAGCCCTAATATTCTAAGTACATGGAAAAGGTTATTGGGGGGTAGTAGTGCTACACCAAGTTAGTTGGTAGCATCTATGGGTACATAGGTAGATCCTAGAGATGGATAGGTATTAGGAGGCAGTGGTGCCCTAGGACCTTAGACTCCTATGAGACTCTATTTTAATGTATTATATGATTTTGATACTAACCTATGACCTAATGAAATTAGATGTATAAACCCATTTTTTAGAGATGTGGACATTATTATTATATATATGATTATTTTGATTATGATCTCATGATGTGATTATGATTTATGGATATTATTTATGATTATGTTTAGTGATGTGATGATTTAATTTTATGTTCATGATGTGATAATGTTGTTTATGATGATTATGTGGTGATTATGATGTTGATTATAATTTTCTTTATGAGTAGATGTATGCTTAATTAAATGTGATAAATGTGGATGTTTTTTAATTAATGAATCTATGTGATCCCTTATCTAGATATACATGTGATGGATAACATATGTGGATGACTCATCGATTAAAAAATGTGACAAATGGTTATGACTAGTTGGATTGATATGATTATTTATTAGATAGATGAGATGATATTTGATGTAGGAGATGGTTAATTTATTTAAGAATTTTTCATGATTGAAACACTTAAACAAATAAAATAAAAGGCAATCACTAAACAAAACACATAATGTTTGTTAATGAATTGTATTTAATTAGGTGAAGTTTTATTTAACACGTAGATTAAGTTTGGATAACAAAACTACATGTAAGAAAGAAAAGAAAAGAAAAGAAAAGAAAGGTGAAATAATCAAAAGATAATCATCTTAATGAATGTATCAAAGAGTAGGCATGAGAAATCAGAAGGAGATATGATGCTCTTTCATTGGCTATGACCAAAAAAAAGGAAGTTATATTAGCTTATGAATATAATCCCTTCACATACTTCGCATTAGCTTTCATTAGTTAGTTAAAAAAGTTTTTTGATCACACAGTATCAAGTAAGCTCAAAATCCCTTGCTTTATATAAGTTAAAAGGGGAGATGGATGATAATGGAACCTTCTTGTGAAGCTAGCTTGCCTCTTCTATAGGTTGCCAAAGAGCTAGTATAAACAAGTCTATGTCATATATGGTGTAGCCTAATCGATGTAGGAAGTCTACTTATGAAAGCTAATTGTGGCTTCCAAAATTATTTTTGCTTTTTTTTTATTTTGATAATGGGTCTTTTGATGTTGTAATAGATTGGGGAAGTTGATCGATGTGAGAATCTTCTTATGATATTGCTTTCTTTGACAAATGTTTTACTTAGCCATCCTTCAAGGGAATGGTCTAAGTTTTTTAGATTTATTTTAGGCTTTGATATTTGTCCTTCAAGGGAGGATTCTACCTTATATTATTCAATTTTTATTGATTTTGGTAGTTGTTATTCAAGGGAGTAGTCTGCTAATGGTAGGAATGGCCCATAAGATATATGATTTTTTATTAAATTGATCTTAAAGACATATACTTAATTATATAGACTTAAAGGCTCACCTTTATGAAGGAAAAACTAAAGCACAAGAAGGTTAAAAAAATGGGTGAGAGGATGCTTTAAGAGACAATGACCATGGGATTCCATCTGATTAGGGATAAAAAGTATCCATGAGAATCATGCCATGGGTAGAGCTATGGTACACATATTTAGGATTAAGGCTATAACTATGACGAATAATCACATGATTATATTTTATAATAGGTTGTCCTCAAAGTGAGGTGATGAAGGTGAAAATCTCATAAAATAAGGGATGAGCTTAAATTAGATAGAAGGTGAGTTCAAACTTGTTTTAATAAAAGAAAGGATGTAGATGTGAAGCATTGAGGGGTTCAGGTTCTAGTTTCCATTCAAGAGAGGATAACTGGTAAGCTCCTAATCCATAATTTTGCATTATGATATAAGGTCTAAGCCAATTAAGATCAAACTTGCCCCACTTACTCTTTTCCATATTGGTTACATATTGATTCTCCTTTAAGATGAGATCTTTGATGTTGAACTCTCATTCTCTTAGGTGCTTGTGTTGTCACTTATATTTGTAACTCTTGAGGAGACACCTATCTCTCCTCATCCAAGTATCACAAAAGAAACATCTCTCTTGTTATGGGTGACAATTTTTTGAGATGAATCTCTATAAGAGCTAGTTCCCTTGATGCACTCTTTAAAGTACTTTCTTACCTATCAAATTTGGATGAAAAGGGTATAAGAAAAAAAATAAGAAAAATAAAAGTTGATGAAATAATATTAAATTTCCTCTTATTGACTAAATTTATACTACTTAGAGCTAAGCAAATCTTCCTTCACTCAAAACTCACAACTCAAGATGGATTGTCACATCAATATTTCATAAGTTAGGTTCAATAGGTATTTGAATGCTTAGGAGGGTAATGAAATATTTTAATTTGGTGAATATAGTAATAAACCACTTATAAAACACACATATAATTAAGAGATAAAACTAACAAAGACCTATAATAATTACTCTTCTGTACATTAGAGAACAATCAAGGATAACATACTAAAAAAGATCATCTTCTAGTAGACAAAACCATAAAAATTACATCAACACTCAATTGTATAGCATGTAAGTATTAAAATTCACTTTTTTATTTCTTAAATAGATATTAAAGTACAAAATTTTCCATATTTTCACCATCAACCAATGGAGGCTACTAAAAAGAGCCAAAAGAGTCAATATTTATAGCTTTTGAGAGAAGAGCAAGACAAGGGAAGTCCAAAGGTAACTTGGACACTTTTCAAGTTGATAAAAGAGGTAAAAATTTCATGATAAATATATATGTGGTGAACCATGTAATTTTAGGAGGACCAAGTGTCCATACAAGTCATGAAACTTATGAAAATGGCATAAAACTCTCAGTATTGGCTCAGAAAATTGCCTTCATAATTTGAACCTATTTGAACATCCCAATACTAAATATGGATAGGTATGATGATTGGGATAAGAGATAAATAATTTATTCATGCATATCCATCAATTTTTTTCATTCCTACTGATCTTTAGACTCCTAAAAGGGAGACATCACTGTCTATAGTCTAAAAAAACTCCCTTTTAGTCACCCCTCACACTTGGCCTAAAAATGCCTTAATTTTTCCATTAAAATCCATGGGAGGGAGTTAATGACATCTATAAAGACCCTCCATGTATTTATAGGCATCAATCATGCTTTAAAAGGCTCACACTTGGAGTTTTTACCCTTCTCACCCTTGAGTCCACTATGCTAGTTTTGACTAGCTAAAAGGGGAGCTCTAATTTGGATGTTTATGAGTTTTTCACTAGAATAAGATGGCCATAGGGAGTTATTATAATTCCTAATATTATATCCAAACTTTATTTCATCTTTAGACTCTTCCTATAGCCTAAAAAACTCATAAAATAGTCAAGAAAACCTTGTTTCTCATTTTGTCTGTATAATTATATACAACGCATATTAGTGGGAGATAGCCTAAGGGAATACTATACATCTTCCAATAACTTCCATTTCCAAAATATGTCATTAGGATAGATTTACAAGATCATTTTCTCCATTGGGTCTTGACTAAGGGTTTAGTAGGGTTTTAGGTAGTTCTAAGTCTTAAGTATTATTCATAAAGATTTGACATTGAATATTCTACTAAATTCCAAAAACTTGAATATAAGGGAACTTTCCAACTCTTCAAAATTCATCTAGTTCCCATGCACAGTCTTATAAAATATATGAACACTTGAAGATACCCATCGAGCTTGTTTGCCTCTTTTCCTATATGCTTAGACTATGTTAGGGCTAGAATTAGCTTTCCTATATGTTTAATTTCACTCAAAAAGCTTATATAGGTATAATTTCATCCCTTTAGGATGTTTAAATCATATAGATAGCCCACTAAGAGTTGGAAATGAAAGTGGACCCCAAATTGGTTCTTGGTCCTTTGAAGGCCTAAAGGGTTTTGAATGTATTTTTTAAGTTTGGGATATCTAAGATGATATTAAATTCTTGGGATGTTATCTCATACTTATTCATGCTTAATTAAAACTTTTAGGATCACCACAAAACCTCCCAAGTACTCCACTTCTTCCTTTTCTCTCATTCATCAACTAAGCCTAGTGAAAGCTTGCCTAGTTGGACTGTATGTAAGGGGAATTTTGGTCTATAGAGAGGTCTAATATTTACATATTACTTCTCAGAACCTTTTAACCTTCAATTCACATTGATACATTTTTCCATGAGGTTCCCAAATCTTCATATCAAGTCTTTTGCTCATTTTGCCCTCACTAGCTCACTTTGCCAAAACCTGATTTTCCTAGACTGGTTGACCTCTGAGAGAAAATAGTGAGGTATATCCCTCATACCCATGGAAAATTGAATATTTTTTGAGATTTTAAAACCTTTATGATAATTTTTACCAAATTTTTTTTCTTTATTCCATGGTTTAGGTGTCTAACCAACTTCAAATTCCCCAAAAAGGCCTCTAAAAACCTTATTTTCTTGCATTTTCCTCAAACCTTCTTAAGAGTGAGCTCTCCAAGAAAATAAAATGATTATAGGTTGATATAACATGTTTCCTATATCAAATTAATTCTCATTAATCTTTTAACTCATCCAAAAACACTCTTTTCCTTGGATTCCACATGTTCATCTATTGTGTTAAGAGGTTTCATGGCTCTTTGTACAGACTGTTACCCCTTTATCCAAGTAAGTAAGAGTGGATGGACATCTTGGAGGAGTTTTGGGATTATTAACCCAATTTTTTATTATTCATAAACCACTTTTCCTTGTACATAAATCTCTTCTTTATCAAAATAAGTCCATGTTTCACCTTATCCTTATTAGTTTGCACCCTGTTGTAAGTGTACATAGGGGTCTTGGGATCTATGTAACATCATTTATCCCTTGGATTATTTTATTAAGTCACTATAATATTTATTTATGTGGTAATAAATTATATCATCATGTATGATCTTCCATTTGATTTCATTTTTAGTTTTAACTCACCAAACATAGCCCCTTTTCCATAAGACTGAGAAAGCCTAGTTAACTGTTGTGGGTATATATTGAGCATGCTATGACTTGGGTTTTCATGTTGGTGTAAGTCATCTAGTCCATATTTATGTTACAAAACACCTATTTTCACCATTATTCTTCTTTGGAAACCTTCAAAGCACCATTTGGTATATCTAGCTTAGGGTCACTATCTCATACCCTTCTACACTGAGACACTCTTGCCTGTAGATGCATATGGATTTAACTAAAATTGATCATGTTTTAAAAATAATTTATTTACCCCCATATTTAGAACAAAAAACATTTTATATCTTTTGATATATTTTTTTTACCTTGTATGCTCATTGGTTTCATGACTATTTTTCCTTTACCATGAATGGGATAACCCTATCTATAGACTTACTTGAAGGGTTACTTTTCCTCTATTTTTTAGTTTGTCCATGAGGTTAAAGGACTTCTATTGAAAACTCTTGAGGTCACACATTCTCCTTACCTCACATTAAAATCACTCTAAGTGACCTACAACCACACTTACACACTCATGATAGCTTTTGACTATTGACTGAGACACTTTGTTTCTCATTGATTCCTATAGCATTTATTGCTTTAAATAGGTCTGGTCAAGATTCTAAAGAACCTCCCTTAAACACTCTTTGCTCACAAAATTCAACCCTGGTCCTTCACTCACCTTTTTAGGACCCCAAATCATCAAAAGTGCATCAAGGTTGAGGTCATTGCTCTAACCCGATTGTAGGTGTGTGTTCTTTGTACCAGGGGCACCTATAGAAATTAATGGGGATTGTAAGGGAATATTTCAATCCTTTCCTTCTTAATTTCAATCTATTAGTTTAACCTTCCATCTGTTGAAACCATATCAGCCATGATAATGTTCAATATTGCTTTTTAGAGTTTCAAACTTCATTTTTATCCTCAGGCTTGTAGATGTTACTAAAACATCTCAATGTGTTTCAGAACATGTTTGAGGCCTTCAAAACCCTATCTCCCTCTACACTTTGACTTTCATTCTTGGCAGAGGTTTTGTTTGTTCAATGGGATGAAATATGGGTTAGGTTATATGCCTTGGAACATTTTGAAATCATGCTTTGAGATCCCCATAAGAAGCCCCTTGACCTATTTTTTGACATTTTAGGGACAATTTCCTAAAACACAGCCCTTTATCTCTTCAACATGATCATACACCTATTTTTCTCAATTTCCACTTGAATTGGTCTATCAAGGATTTATTATGAATCCCAAATCCTTAATTGGGTGTCAATTTGCTTCACCCTCTCCATCTAAGCATTTAAGCACCCTACTCAGCCACTTGTATGTGGATGTTTTGGCTATATATAGTGAACTACATATGAAAAACATGAAACTTTCTATGAAAGTTAACTTTGTATGCTTCTATTAAACATGACAATTAACCTCTATCAATTATAAGAGGTTGTAAAACATCTTTCACACTTCCACATCTCAGTATGATGTCAGCAAGCCCTTGTAGGTGTACATTAGAATGTTTTATGCATGCAAGACATGGAGTTGAGGTAGAACATGTTAGGGAATAGCTTCAAAACACATAAAAATCATTTTTAAACCTTTAATTAATTTATATTCATCAAGGAAACCTTGAAATTATATTCAATACACCTTGTCAATGTTAAGTTGTGGAGCTAAAAGCTTCACTGTTGAGTTCATGCAAAGGTTGCTGGACTAACACAGTCACTAGCATTGGTAGTATCATCGACATTGGTTAGGTGTAGTTCAGATCCAATTGACATTGATCAAGGATCAGCCGACGTTGGTCATATGCAGACTGACAACAACTGGCATCGGTCACCTATGTGTGCGTGTGTGTTTGCATGCGTTTCCAAAATTAGATTTGTTCTAATTTTAGGACGAACAAAGTGTTTACACGTAAAGACTAATTTTAGTCTTGAGTCTATGTTTCTAATTATTGTAATTGGGAAGTCTAATTATTGTATGCCTTGGATCCTATTTAAGAGACTCATGGGGGCATGTATTGTAAGTAAGCAAGTAAGCAAGGTCAATTAGATTTGTAAGGTGCAAGATCAAGGAGATCAACTGAAGCAAGGGTATAACAACTCAGTTATTGAGTTGATTGTATTTAAGAGAGAGAGAAATATTGTACACCTAAGAGGTGTGGAAGAGTGAGATTTCTTCATTGTATTTTGGAAGAGTTTAATGCAAGATTGGTTGTTTCTTGTATCTCCTATTATTTGTTATTTCGTATTTCTAGTTACTTATTACTTCTGGTTCAATTCCATGTTTAGTTACTTATATATCAAAGGTAATCAAATGTACTCCGAGAGGATCCTAATAGCTGGTATCAGAGCTAGGATCACTAACAAGTGGTAGAGCGGGTTAGTGTTTGTTGATTACAGGTTCACTCATAGGGGTTTATGTTTGAGTGGGAGCAAAGCAATGGTAGAAGAAAGTAAACTAAGAATGGAGAAATTCAATGGCAAGAATTATCAATTATGGAGGATGTAGATAGAAGATTATCTGTATAAGAAAGATCTATACTTACCATTGGGTGGGGTTGTAAGCAAGCCCATAGATATGCAAGATGAAGAATGGAATGTTCTTGATAGAAAGGATCTTGGATCTATAAGGTTGAGCCTGGCATCTTCTGTGATTTCTAATTTATCATAGGCAAAGACAATGGTAGATTTAATGGATACTCTAGCAAACTTATATGAAAAACCCTCAGCTTCGAATAAGGTATATCTTATGAAGCAATTATTTAGTTTGCAAATGCAGGCAGGTGGATCTGTATATAGTCATCTTAATGATTTCCATGAAATTGTAAATCAATTAAATTTAGTCAAAATAGTTTTTGATGATGAAATTAAGGCTCTCTTAATCTTATGCTCTTTACCTAAAAGCTGGCATAGCTTGGTAATGGCAGTTAGCAATACTACATCTGCTTCAAATATCTTAAAAGTTGAAGATGTTGTTAGTGTAATCTTGAATGAATAAATTCATAAGAAAAGCACAGGGGAAACATCAGGTAATGCTTTAAGTATTGAAAGTAGGGGAAGGCAAAGAGAGAAGGGAAAGCAAAGGAAATCAAGGTCAAAGATGGTAAGGAGATCCAAATCTAGAAATGGAGGTATAATCTGCTAGAATTGTGGAAAGAAAGGGCATGCAAAGAAAGACTATTGGTTGAAGGATAACAAAGAAAATCAGCAAGAAAGTAATAAGGAAGCAAACATTGTACGTATTGTTGCACAAGATGCTCTTATATTTTCTTTGGATAGTCAAGTAGAATCATGGGTTTTAGATTCTGGTGCTTCTTTCCATGCAACCCCAAATAGAGAATTTTTCAATGATTATGTCCATGGAGATTTTGAAAAAGTTTATTTAGGGGATGGTGAGCCTTGTCAAATTGTTGGCAAAGGAAAAGTGCAACTGAAATTGTAGAATGGCAACACATGGGTGTTGAAAGATGTCATGCAGGTACCCATCTTGAAGAGGAATCTGATTTCTACAAAAAAGTTGGGTGATGAGGGTTGCACAGTAACTATCACAGCAGAATCTTGGAAAGTTTCCAAGGGTGCACTTGTATTAGCAAGAGGTAAGAAAGTAGGTACACTTTATCTATCTACTTGTGTTACTGATTATTCTCCTTCTATTTTATCTACTTCAGATGTAGATGCAAAGATGTGACACTATAGGCTTGGTCACATGAGTGAGAAGGGAATGAATGTTCTTAAGTCAAAAGGTAATCTTTTAGATTTGAAAAGCATAGATCTAGATTTTTGTGAGCACTATATTTTTTGGAAACAGAAGAAAGTGAGGTTTCTCAAGACTAGGTCAACAAAGGAGAAAAAGTTGGAGCTTGTTCACACAGACGTGTGGGGATCAGCTCAGGTAGCTTCTATTAGAGGATCACAGTATTATGTTTCTTTCATTGATGATGCTAAAAGAAAGGTATGGGTTTATTGCATAAAGAAGAAATTTGATGTTTTTGACACATTTAAGAAATGGAAAGCTTTGGTTGAGAATGAAATAGGTTTTAGATTGAAGTGCCTTAAATCTGAAAATGGTGGTGAGTACTACAGAAATAAATTCAATAGTTACTATTCTATGAGTGGAATAATCATGGAAAGGACAGTTCCAAGGACACCTCAGTAAAATGGAGTTGTTGAAAGGATGAATATAAAAATAATGAAGCGTGCACGGAGTATGAGGTTGCATGTTGGTTTGCCCTTAAAGTTTTGGGCAGAAGCTGTAGATATTGTAGTTTACCTAATTAACAAAGGACCTTCTACTACTCTAGATGGTGGAATTCCAGAAGAAGCTTGGACAGGTAAAAAGGTAGATTTTTCATTTCTCAGAGTTTTTGGTTTTGAAGCTTTTATGCATGTTGATAAATAAAATAGAAAGAAGCTAGATGCTAAATCTATGCGGTGCACTTTCATTGGTTATGGATTTGGAGATTTCATATTCTAATTGTAGAATTTAGAAACTAACAAAATTATTAGAAGTTGTGATGTATTTTTCAATGAGAAGGTGATGTACAGTGATCAGATCAAGAGGCTAAATAATTTTAAGTAGGGAAATCTTGATTTAGATGAGGTAATGATCCAAAATGAGCTCGTGGGTAAAAATCATCACTCACAGGAAAACACAGAGATCGACGTTGGTCAGGTAACTGACATCGGTAGTCAAGCAGGAATTGGCATCAATCAGACAGTAACTGACGTCGGTCAGGTCGATCAGGTGGAACCAATGTCGGTCAGGTACAGATCGAGAGTTGACTGGGATTGGTCACTGATAGAGAATTTGGGTGGACAGCAAGCTATAAATGAGTCTCAAATGCCCATAAGGAGGACTGAAAGGGTAAGTAAACCTCTAATTCATTATTCCCCTTCTTTATACTATGTGTTGCTCACTGATGGTGGAGAACCAGAAAGTTTTGATGAGGCAATACAGGTAGAATCCAGGAAACAGTGGGAGCATGGCATGAATGAGGAAATTGATTCCTTGGAAAATAACCAAACGTGGGATTTGGTTGAGTTGCCAACTGAAAAGAAAGCAATGAAAAACAAATGGGTATATAGGTTAAAGGAAGGAGAGAATGGATAAATGAGACATAAGGCTAGATTGGTAGTAAAGGGATTTGCACAGAAACTAGGTATTGACTTTGGTGAAATCTTTTCTCCTGTAGTAAAGATGACTTCTATTCAGACTGTATTGTCTTTAGTTGCTATTGAGGATTTGTATCTTGAGCAGCTTGATGTTAAGACATCATTTCTTCATGGAGATTTAGATGAAGATATATATGGATCAACTGGAAGGTTTTGAGGTCAAAGGTAAGGAGAAACTTGTGTGTAGGTTGAAGAAAAGCTTATATGGTCTTAAGCAAGCTCCAAGACAGTGGTATTTAAGGTTTGACAGGTTTATGATAGAGCATGGCTTTAGTAAATGTCAATCTGACCATTGTGTTTATTTTACTAGATTGGATAATGGTAGTTATATTATCCTGTTGCTATATGTAGATGATATGCTTGTTACAGGTTCACACATGTAGGTAATTACTGAGATAAAGGTAAAATTAGCTCACACATTTGCCATGAAGGATTTAGGAGTAGCAAAGAAAATCCTTGGCATGAGTATTAAGAGAGACAAAAAAAATCATAGGCTGATTTTGTCTCAAGAGGATTATGTGAATAAGGTGTTGGAGAGGTTCTATATGCAGGATGCAAAACCACTAAGCACACCTATGGCTGGACACTTCAAGTTGAGCAAAGAATAGTGTCCTAAATCACATGATGAGGTTGAGTACATGAGCAAAGTTCCATATGCTTCATTAGTTGAGAGCTTAATGTATGCAATGGTATGTACTATACCTGATATTGCCCAAGCAGTGGGAGTTGTCAGCAAGTTTATGGCCAATCCAGGAAGGAACACTAGAAAGTAATTCAGTGGATTCTCAGATATCTGAGAGGGATCAATAGCAGGTATTTATGCTATGCAGGGTTAAGCATTTCTCTACATGGGTATGTAGATTTAGATATGGTAGGTGACTTAGATGGCAGGAGAAGCACCACAGGATATGTGTTCACTGTTGGTGGAATGGCGGTTAGCTGGTTTTCAAAGTTGCAGAAGGTTGTTGCCCTGTCTACTAGAGAGGTAGAATACATTGCAATCACAGAGGCTAGCAAGGAAATGATATGGATGACACGGTTCATGGAAGAGTTGGGGAAGGAGCAGGAGAATTGCAGATTGTATAGTGATAGTCAAAGTGTAATTCATTTGGCAAAGAATTCAGCCTTTCATTCAAGAACCAAACATATATAGCTTAGGTACCACTTCATTCGATAGGTATTGGAGGATGGACAGTTGAAGCTGGTAAGATCCATATGGATAAGAACCCTGCAGAAATGTTAACAAAGCCGATAACAAAGGAGAAGTTGAATCTTCATTCAAATTTTGTTGGTCTTCAAGATTGAACTTGAAGAGGGAGAAACAAGCTAGAGAAACAAGATAGAGGATGTTGTTGTATAGGTATAGGTGAAACTTTTTATCTCCAAGTGGGAGATTGTTAAGTTGTGGAGCTAAAAGCTTCACTATTGATTTCATGTAAAGGTTGTTAGACTAACATAGTTACTGGCATCGGCAGTATCACCGACATCGGTTAGGTGTGGTTCAGATCCGACTGACATTGGTCAGGGATCGGCTGATGTCAGTCATATGCAGACCGACAACAACCGACATCGGTCACCTATGTGTGTGTGTGCATTTGCATGCATTTCCAGAATTAGATTTGTTTAATTTTAGGATGGATAGAGTGTTTTCATGTAAAGACTAATTTTAGTCTTGAGTTTGTGTTTCTAATTATTGTAATTGGGAAGTCTAATTATTGTATGCCTTGGATCCTATTTAAGAGACCCATGGGGGCATGTATTGTAAGTAAGCAAGTAAGCAAGGTCAATTAGATCTGCAAGGTGCAAGATCAAGGAGATCAGCTGAAGCAAGGGTATAATAACTTGGTTATTTAGTTGATTTTAAGTGAGAGAGAGAGAGCTCTTGAGATAAATACTGTACACCCAAGAGGTGTGGAAGAGTGAGATTTCTTCATTGTATTTTGGAAGAGTTTAATGTAAGATTGGTTGTTTCTTGTATCTCCTATTATTTTCTATTTCATATTTCTAGTTACTTATTACTTCTAGTTCAATTCCATGTTTAGTTTCTTATATATCAAAGGTAATCAATTGTACTCCGAGAGGATCCTAACAGTCAACATGGAAATCACTTGCATATACATGGAATAGAGCAATCAAAAATATCAATCAACTATTTTAGCATGGTGAACATGTTTGGGACCACATTTGCACATTTTAAAAACATATAAATTGGCTCTCTTAAACTCATAATGTATTTTAAAACTAAATCATTCTAATTACAAGTCCATGGACAAGTTGAACAAGCTTATACATGTGACTGGAAGTAAAACTAAGCATGAAGTTGACTATGGAGAAATACAAGGTTGAAAACTACCCCAATGATGACATGGTGAAAAAAAAACAAATAATGAGATGTAAACATTACCATGATACCTATTCAACACAATTTCCAAACTTCAAAATACCCTTATAGGATAAAAACACTCAACAAACAAGAAACACTTTAGCTAAACTACACATTGTGATACGTTCTTGCATAATGGACTAACTTACTCATCCAAACATTATTAAATAAGAAACTAAGAATTGATACCATTTTATAAGTAATTAAACATAATTTTTAGGCCACCTCAAAAACTATTTCATATGGAATTTCTCAAAATGAATCAAAACCTATAGGGTGTATGAAATAACTGGTAAAAGAGCACAGCCAACTTGTTAACAATGGTTCATAAGGAAAATTTGATCAATATTTACCCTCTTGATATGAAAATTAAGGTATCTGAGTATAATATCATCTCTCAAAATCATTTTTCCTTAAACCTCATGAGTTGTTTGTACCAAGTACAAACCTGCAAGTCACTTTTGCTTGCCAAGAAGGGCTGAAAAGAAGTAGAATGGTTTTGAAAAATAAATGGAACTTATAGATCAAAAAAAACATATAATTGAGCATGGGGAAGCTTAATAGTAATTTATTGACCATTTCCCATGTGGCACACCTCCCAAGGAGGCCATACAAGTTCTAAATTCACCTTTTCCTTTAAGAAAATTACCTTTTTATAAATAACCTACTAATTTTTAGTTGGTTTAAATTATATAAGACCTCATAATACACATTTCACATTACATCACCCTTTTAAACCTTCAAATTTCTTAATAAACCTATACAAATAATTAAATTTACCTTTTTAACCCATAAAATGACTCAAAAGGACATGTTGGCAAATGAAATTTATAACCAAGGATAATATATCATTGAATAATATTAAATTACCTATGAAACACCTCATGGAAAGATATTATACCCCTCAAAACATCTATAAATCCAATTTTTTACCTAGGGATGCCCCAATTTGACATAAAAGTCAAATTTAGTCAATAAATTGGCGACTCATAGGGGGAGTTTGCCTGTTATACTAAGGATCAATAGCCTTATCCTATCATGGGACAAGGAGTCAATTAATTCTTGAATACAACCAGCAAGTAAATTATTATAACAAAACACAAAATAAATACACCACACCAAACAAACACAAGACAAGGTAAGACACAAGACAAAACTCACACATGTGTATAGGTACTTAGGGAACATAAGGAAAATAACAAACTATGTACAAGGAGAGAGGATAACCTTAGTAACAATGTTTTAGATATATCCCATTGACTAGGATATGAAGCTCCTCTCCATCCAACTTTGAGAGTTGGAAAGCATTATGTTGCTTGCATTGGGTGATAACATAAGGGCCACTCTATAAAGCATCAAACTTTATGTGTCTTCTAGGTTTATCCCTATCTTCATCCCACTTTAGAACAATTTATCCCTCTTTAAAACTCCTTGGCATGGCTTTCTTGTCAAATTATGTCTTTGTTTGATCTTGGTGAGTTCTCATAGTTTGCATATCTTGATCTCTTCTCTCCTCAAGCTCCATCAACTCACACAACCTGAATTTCAAGCTTTCATTTTCCATAAATTCTAGATGATAGTGAGATCCAAGGCTGGTAGCTAGAGTTACATAGGTAGTATAACTTCTCTCCCATAAACAAGTGTGTATAGTGAGTTTCTAATTGCTCTTTTTAGGGTGATCCTATCAACCCAAAGAGTTGTCATTAATTTGGAATGCCAAGTCCTTTGGTTCTCCTCCATTGCTCTCTTTATGATTTTAATTATATTATTGTTGGTGGACTCATATATTCCATTCCCTAATTGATATTATTTGGGATAATTACTAAGATATATGCCATGTTTCAAGGACCATTCACTTATCTTCATTTCAAGGAAATCCAATGCATTATCTAAAATTATTATTGGAAGAGATCCAAACCTTGTCACTATGCCTTAATATAAATCTAGAACTAAACTTTAATCTTTTTCCTTGAGAGAAACAACCTCTACCCACTTTGTAAATTAATCTTTAGTAGTCAACACCCATTTATAGCTAGCACTAGAAGGTGGGTTGATTATGCCTATGAAATCCAAACCCCACTACATAAAGAGTTGATCAACCTCAATTGGATGAAGAGGCAAGGCAACAAGATTTTGTTTACCAAAAAATATAGCATGCTTTTGACACTTTCTTACCCAAGAATGGGTGTATTTTAACAAACTAGTCCAAAAGTATCTAACTCCCATAATTTTAGTAGTTGTGGTTCTTGGAGCAAAATGACCACCAACTAGTCCATCATGAAACTCAAGAAAAAATTTCTCAATCTGATTTGATTCAACACACCTCAATAACACACCTAAGAATTCCTTCCTAAACAACACTCCATCAACAAGTACATAAGGAATGGATTGCAATCTAAAGTACCTTCTTCTATCTCTATCAAGGCCTTATAAACACTCACTGATTTGAAGAAAATGGATCATATCTTGTTTCCATCTCCTCATTGATGAAAGTGTAGCTATCATAGGGTCATCATGGAGTGATAGAAAAACCTCTTTTTTTTCCTTCAAATTTGAAGCAATATGTTCACATAACCCCTTCCCTTTCACTAGCTTGGTTATCTTGATTTCCACATCATACTCCATCACTTTTGTGATCCAACCAGCCCTTTTTTCATTCAAATATTTACTCAAAATTAATTCTTTGACACTATGATGAGGTACCAATATGTGAATCTTATTTTTATATAACATATGCCTAAACTTCTTTAGACTTATAACAACTGAAAGTACTTTCTTCTCAACATAGGTGTATCTTACCTCATATCCTTCCAAACCTTGATTAAAGAAGGTAATAGGCTTACTCCAATTTTTATTCATTTGCTTTAGTAAGCATGGTAAATATTACCTCATCCTTTACAAAGGTATACAAGTTGAAATCATTTGATAAATTAGGACTTGCACGAGTTGGAGCTTGGGTAATGGCTTGTTTAATCTCTTTAAAACTATCTTTCCTTCATCTAGTCTAAGTGAACACTTCATCCTTCCTTATCATAGAGGTTAGAGTATTAACTAAATTGGAAAAATTATGAATGATCCTCATTATTAAATTAATCTTCCCCAAGAAACTTTAGAAACCTTTCCATTTTTTGGGTAAAGCCAATGTCAAGATTGCACTCACCCTTTCAGGATCTATGGATAAGCCCTTCTTGGAAACAATGTTTCCTAAAGGTTTGCCTTAATGGATAGAAAACACACACTTTTTTGGGTTGAGATATATTCCAAACTCTCTACATCTCTCAAAAATATACCTAAGGAGATTCAAGTGATCCTTTGCATCCTTAGAAAAAACTTTGATATCATCAAGATACACCAGCACAATGTCCTTTATTAGTCCTTAAAATCCATATCCATTACACGTTGAAATGTATCTCCAGAATTATACAATCCAAAATTCATCTTTATATAAGCATATTTACCCCATTTAATAGTAAATTTTGTCTTATATTGATCACTTTCCTTCACCAAAATCTAATTATACCCAGAATATCCATCAAGGAGAGAAAACCTTTCACTAACCACCACAACTTGCAAAATTTGTTCCATGGAGGTAAGAGGATAATGGTATTTCAAATAAACTCTATTAAAGTCCCTAAAATCAACACAAAAATTTATTTCCCCATTATTCTTCCTAGCAAGGACTAATTTTTCCAACCAAGATGAATTCTTAATAGGAAAGATGATTTTGGACTCAGTCAACTTAACAAGCTCTTTCTTCATGAGAGGCTCAATATTGGGATTGATTGGAATTCGTCTTTGCTTTATATGCTTTACATTCTCATATATATCTATGTTATATTGAGCTAATTTTGGATCAAAGCCCTTTAAATCATTATATTCCCATGCAAAGACATTAGAAAACTCCTTGCATATCTCAATGAAAGGATGTTTCTCTTCACTAGTACATACCTTCCCAAGTGAACTCAAATTATCCTTGAATATTTATACTTTTTCATAGTTTTATTTCTTATTATACATGCTTACCTTTTCTTTCTTCAACTATTCATCATCATTGAAGATAATCTCAAGTGTGACTAGGCCTTTAGCAAGCTTGTTTGACTTCAATTATACAATATTCCCTCCATATTGTTGATGTAGTTTGGACTAATTCTTGGAAGAAAAATCAGCCTCCTCTTGTATAAAAAGTTTTAATTTTTGGTCATTATCAAACACTTTCAAATTAGTGACATTATCTAGTATAGAGGGTCTTACAATCACCTTGAGATGTGGTTGATTCTTATCTTTTCTTATCCCTTTGGGAACATCAAACTGAGCTCCAATTATTTCCAACCTATCAACATGTTTGTTGTCTTCTCTTTGGATAGGTGTGATGTTTAATTCCTTGTAAATATTCCAAAATATCCCACACTCTATGCTTATAGGACTTAATCAAAGAGTTCTTAGTCACATTTTGGCCTCTTACTTGATTCACAATCAACTCACTAAAACCATACACTTGTAATTATTTCACACCTCTTTTCCTAGCCCATTCAAGACCATGAATAAGGACCTCATATTATACCACATTAAAAGTACAAGATAAGTGAAATATGAAAGTGGAATAGTACCTTTCTTTGGATGGTGAAACCAACATTGCTCCACCACCTGCCCTAACCTTACTTTTATATCTATCAAAAAATAGTTGTCATAAGCATCCATGTCTTCACTTGGCTTGACCAAGTTTGGCATTAAATAGTCCTCCTAATTCATGAAATACACTCCAATAATAGCCTCTTATTAATTTTTAAGGATCATTTTCATAATGTTTCTCTCCCCATTCATCTAAGTACAAATTAGAAACTCCTTCAAGAGAAGATGTTGGAGATTGATCTATTTGAAGTTCCTCCTCATCAATAATGGCATAATTGACAATTTTCACTTTAGGAATATAATGATATAAGTTATTTTTATGGATATTCTATGATTAAATCTTCACCTTAGTACCATACTTTGTCCTAAAAACCATATAGGACCAATTAGCTACCAAGTATCCACTTATCTTAGCTATAAGCTCTCTTGACAAGCAAGGAGTAAAGTATGGCGGTAAATATATCACAACCACATAATGAGGAATATAAAATTTGGGACAATCATGTAAAATAAAAATCAAATCATTTACCACTCCTAAGGTCTTTTTTTTTTATCCATCCAATTGTAGGTCTCCTTTAGCCATTGGTTTATACTTGAGGCCTAGTTTATTTGGTATACACTTAGGCATAACTGAAGTACTAGCCCCAATATCTATGATGAAATTTTGAACTAATAAATCACAAATTATTAAATATATGTAAAAATTAGGAATATTATCATTTTTATTCACTTTATTATCAATGGGTTGAGTTCCATTCACCAAGACAACATTCTCATTCCTAGTTGATCTAACTTGCTTACCTAGTCCTTGCAATTATTTTTGAAGCATATCCTTTTGTTTAGGTATTATTAATGAATCCTATATTTAAATATTCATATGTAACTTCTTCATCTATTCCATGACATTTATAGAAGTATTGATCACCTTGAAAGCTTCTTTTGAAGCACTAGTACCTTGTGGTGTAGCTTGTGGAGGTGGATGTGTAGGAGCAATCCTTACATTCTAAAAATTAAGATTTTATTACACATTAGAGGTATATTTATACTCACCCACCATTTTATATGATTTATGAGTCAAAATATGTCCTTTATTATCCCCTTGTGTCTCTTCAATATCCCTCTTCATAGACCTAGTGTTAGAGGTCACACTAGCATTCACATTATTTGCATTCCCCAAATGATTGATAACACAAAACTCTCCCTCCAAATGATTTATGAGAGTAGAATCATATTGTGTTTTCCCATTCTCCATTCCAATTTTAATTTAACTTTGCATTGTCACCTCAAAATTTTAAACTTGAGATGTTTGATAACCTTACATAGTCATGGATTGATTATGCATCTCATTGGCATAATCAACTTGATCCTAATTTTGGTCATAGGAGGGATAACATGGTTGTTCTTGAACAAAGTTATTTTGAGTGGAAATAAGATATTTTGAAGATGAGGCAACATTAGGATTGTATCTTTGGTAAGGTTTAGCTTGGGTGATTTATCCTTGTCCTTGAGCATTCCCTTGGAAAGGAGGCCTATTGGTTTGCTCAAACTAATTATAGGACTAGTATGGCCTATAAATTTGAGATTTTTGACTTTTGAGAGAAACCAATTCATTGGTAACACTTTGGATTAAAAAAATTACTTCATGGATCTCATTTTTGGGTACAATGGCAAACTTTTCATGACTAGGCAAAGGAGCTAAGGTAGGTAATGTAACTTGAATAGGAGGCTACAAGTCAGGGGAAAATGGCATTGGTGGCCTAGGAGAAATATTTCCTACTTGAACAAGACAATTCTCAACATTTATGTCTATCTCATAGGTAACAAGTACTGTATTCCCACCCATGGATTGGATCATCATGGCTACAACACTATTTAAAGCTTTTAGATAGTAAAGGAAGGTATAATTTGGAGTAGGTCTCACAAGGGTTGGAATCCTATCCCATGTCTTCTAAAATATAGTATTAAAATATTGAATAAACTATTATGGTGCCTTCTTGATAGTGTTCAATTACTCAACTAGTGATAGATGATCACTCTTCTCTCCAAACCTCTTAGTCAATAGATCTCCTAGTTCATCCCATGAACCAATAAAATTTTTAGGTAGAGTCCCATACCAATCTAAATCTTTTCCTTTGAAATATATTACCAATAACCTAATAGCCACATTAGCTTGAATGATATTATGGATATTTCAAAAGTTTTCTATGTTTATAATGTGTTCAATGGTAGTAATAGGACTCTCTCCACTAAAATATGGAACACTCTTAAGGGTCACTCCTAGAATTTATTCATATTGGGCAAGATTCAAAGGAGATGATCCATTAAAGGATATAAAAGGTTGGTTCCTATCCATATTTTAATTTAGGATATTGGTAGTAGATGTTGAACTTAGTAAGAACCTAGACTTCTCAAACACCAACTCTCTTGAATAAGGATGAGTATTCACAAACCTAAACCTTTTGAAAAAATACAAAGGTAATTTCATAAACTCAAAGGGTATACCTTTATAAATAGACCTATTGGTCACCTTTGTCATGGAAATTAGGGACTAATCAGTAACCAAAGAGTTGAAAATTTAATTGAGTTGCTAGATAATGAATGTAGATGTTCTTGTAGCTATAACTATGCCAAGACCAGCACCAATCTTAGACAATCTTCTAAGACTTAGAGTCCCACAAGGCATGCCAAAAACTATTATCACTTGTATTTTCATCCCTTAAGCATATGAATAGATCTCATTATTTAATTGTAATAATGGAAACATCTCTCTTGTTGTGGGTGACAATTTGTTGAGATGAATCTCTAGAAGGGCTAGTTCCCTTGATGTACTCTCTAAAGTATTTTCTTACCTATCAACTTTGGATGAAAATGGTATAATAAAAAAAATGATGAAACTAAAATGTGATGCACCAATATTAAATTTCCTCTTATTGAATAAATTTATACTACTTAGAACTAAATAAAGCTTCCTTCACTCAAAACTCACAATTGAAGATGGATTATCACATCAATATTTTATAAGTTAGGTTAAAGAGGTATTTGAATGTTTAAGAGGGTAATAGATTATTCCTTTGTGGAATATAGTCATAAACCACTTCTAAAACATGCATATACTTAATATATAACACTAATAAAGACTTGTAACAATTACTCTTCTCTACATTGGAGAATAATCAAGGATAACATGCTAGAAAAGATCATCTTTTAGTAGACAAGACCAATAAGATTGCATCAAAACTCAATTATACAGCATTTAAGTAGTCAAATTCACTTATTTTATTACTTAAAGATATATTCAAGTACAAAATTGGCTAGGTTTTCACCATCAACCAATGGAAGCTGCTAAAAAGAGCCAAAAGAATCAATATTTATAGCTTTTAAGAGAAGAACAAGACAAGGGAAGTCCAAAGGTCACTTGGAAACATTTAAATCTGATAAAATAGGTTAAAATTGGATGATAAATATATATTGGTAAAATAATTCAATGTTATGAGGACCAAGTGTCCATACAAGTCATGAAACTTATGAAAAATGGCATAAAACTCCTAGTCTTGGCTGAGAAAACTATCTTCATAATTTGAACCTGTTTGAACATCCTACCACTAACTACGGATAGGCCTAATTATTGTTATAAGAGGTAAGGACTTAAATCATGAATATTCATGCATTTTTTTCATTCCTACTCATCTAGAAACTCTTGGAAGGAAGCCATCATTGTTTTTAGTCTTAAAAACTCCCTTTTCAGTCACCCCTCACACTTGGCCTCCAAAATTCCTTTAGTTTTACATTAAAATACATTGGATTGAGTTCATTATACCTTTAAATACCCTCTATGTCCTTATAGGCATTTTCATTCTTTAAAAAGGATCAAACTTGGATTTTTCACCCTTGTGTCCACTATGTCAGTTTTGACTAGCTAAAAAGAGAGCTCTAGTTTGGAAACTTAGGAGTTTTTACTTGGAATAAAATTTACATAGGGATTTATTATAATTCTTAATATTCCAACCAAACTTTATTTCATATTTATACTCCTCATATAGCCTACAAAACACACAAAATGGTCAATAAAAACTCATTTCTCATGTTTTTTGTACAATTCTAAACAACTAATCTTGGTGTTATATATATTTATGGAGCCCTATACATGTTCCAATAACTTCCATTTCAAACTATGTTTGTAGGATATATTTCCAAGCTCATTTTCTCAATTGGGTCTTCATTGAGGGTTTAGTAGGGTTTTAGGCAGTTCTAGGTCTTAAGCTTTGTTCATAAAGATTTGGCCTTGAATATACTACTTAATGCCACAAAATTTAAGCCAAATTACCTTTATAATTCCAAATTCCTTTATTTCCCATGCATAGTCTTATAAAATTTATGAGCACTTGAAGATACCCATCGAGCTTATTTTCTTCTTTTCCTACATGCTTAGACTATGTGAGATATAATTATCCTTGATATAAGTTTAATTGAACTCCAAAAGATTATATATGTCTAATTTCATCCCTTTAACATTTTAAAATCATCTAGATATCTGACCAAGAGTTAGAAATGAAAATGGACCCCAAATTTGTTCTTGGTCCTTTGAAGGCCTAAAGGGTTTAGCATGTATTTTGCAAGTTTGGGATAATTATCTGATATTTCATGCTTGGTATGTCATATACTAATTATTAAATCTTCATTAAAACTTTTAATATCACCACATAACCTCTCAAGTACTCCACTTCTTCCTTTTCTCTCATTCACCAACTAAGCCTAGTGAAAGCTTTCCTAGTTGGACTATGTGTAAGGGAAATTTTAGTCCAGAGATAGGTTTTAGATTTATATAGTACTTATAAACACCTATTAACCTTCCATTCACCTCAATACATGTTTCCATGAGGTTTTAAAATCTCCATATCAAGTTTTTTCCTCATTTTTCCCTCACTAGCTCACTTTGCCAAACCCTAATTTTCCTAGACTAGCTAACCTCTGAGATAAAATAGGGAGGTATATCCCTCATCCCCATGGAAAATTGAATATTTTTAGATTTTTTAAAATCCATAATGATGATTTTTACCAATTTTTTTTCTTTATTCCATGGTTTATGTGTCTAACCAACTTTAAATGCCCCAAAAAGGCCTCTAAAAAGCCTATTTTATTACATTTTCCTCAAACCTTCTAAAGAATGACCTCTCCAAGACAATACAACCCATATAAGTTGCTCTATAATGTCTAACATATCCAATTAATGCTCATTAAGCTTTTAAATCATCCAAAAACACTCTTTTCCTTGGATTCCACATGTTCATCTTTGTGTTAAGAGGTTTCCTAGCTCTTTGTACAGACTGTTGCCCCTTTTGCCAAGTAAAGAATAGTGGATGGAAATATTGGAGGATTTTGGGATTATTAACCCACTTTTTTATTATTATTAAACCAATTTTCCTTATCCATAACTCTCTTATTTCTCCAAACAAGTCCATGTTTCACCTTACCCTTATTAGTTTACACCCTACTATAAGTGCACACAGGGGTCTTGGGGTCTATGTAACATCATTTCTCCCTTGGAGTATTATATTAAGTCAATATAATATTTATTGATGTGTTCATACCTTACCTCATCAGGTCTAATCTTACATTTGGTTTCATTTGTATTTTGAACTGACCAAACTGAGCCCCTTTTCCATAGGACTAAGAAAGCTTGGTTGACTATTGTAAGTGTATATTGAACATGCTAGGACTTGGGTTCTAATGTTGGTGGAAATCCTTGAATCCATATTAATGTTACACAACATCTATTTGAACTATTATTCTTCCTTAGAAACCTTCAAATCACTATTGTGGATATCTAGCTTAGGGTCACTATCTCATACCCTACTAGACTGAGACACCCCTACCTGTAGATGCATATGTATTTAACTAAAATTGATCATGGTTTAAAAATAATTTATTGACCCCCCTCTTGAGAAAAAAAAGGATTTTATATATATATATATATATATATATATATATATATATATATATATATTCACCTTGTATGCTCATTGGGTTCATGACTATTTTTCCTTTTACCATGGCTGGGATAACCCTATATATAGACCTGCTTGTAGGTTACTTTACCTCTATTCAGTTTTTCCATGAGGTTAAAGGAATTATCTTTAAAACTCTTGAGGTTACACAATCTCCTTCCCTCACATTAAAATAACTCTAAGTGACCTATAACCACACTTACACACTCATGCTAGATTTTGCCTATTGACTAAGACACTTTACTTCTCATTGATTCCTATAGCATTTATTGCTTCAAATGGGTTTAGTCAAGATGATAAATAACCTCCCTTGAACCTTATTTTCTCAAAAAATTCAACCCTGATCCTTCACTCACCTTTTTAGGACCCCAAATCATCAAAACGGAATTAAGGTTGGTGTCATTGATCTAACCCTGTTGTAGGTGTGTATTCTCCATACAAGGGGCACATGTAGACATTAATGGGGGTTACAAGGGAATATTAAAATCCTTTCTTTATTAATTTCAATATATTATTTTATCCTTCCATATTTTGAAACCATATCATCCATGATAATGTTCAATGTTTCTCTTTAGAGTGTCAAACTTCATTTGTATCCTCACGTTTGTATATGTTACTATAACATCTCATTGCATTTTAGAACATGTTTGAGGCCTTCAAAACCCTATCTCCCTCTACTATTTGACCTTAATTCTTGTTATAGGTTTTTTTTATGATAGGGGATGCAATATGGGTTAGGTCAGATGCCTTGGAACATTTTAAAATCATGTTTTGAGATACTCATAAGCCCCCTGACCTCTATTTTGACACTTTAGGGAAAATTTCCCAGAACATAGCTCTTTGTCTCTTCAACATGATCACACACCTATTTTACTAAATTATCACTAAAATTTGTCTATCAAGGCTTTATTATTCATTCCATGGCCTTAAGTGGGGGTCAAGTTGCTTCACCCTCTCCATCTAAGCATTTAAGCACCCTGCTCAGCCACCTGTAGGTGGATGTTTTGGTTGTATATAGTGAACTAGATATGAAAAACATGAAACTTTATATGAAAGTGAACTTTGTATGCTTCCATTAAACATGAAAATTCACCTCTATCAATTCTAATAAGTTTGAAAACATCTTTCACCCTTCCACACCTCAGTATGACATCAACAAGGCCCTATAGGTGTACATTAGGATGTTTTATGTAGGTAGGACATGGAGTTGAGCAAGAATATGTTAGGTAATATCTTTAAAACACATCAACTACATTTTTAAACCTTCAAGTAAGATATATTCATCAAGGAAACCTTGAAACCATATTCAACACACCTTTTCAACATGAAAATCACTTTCATATAAGTGGAATAGAGCAATGAAAAACATCAAATGACTATTATAGCATGGTGAACATGATTAGGACCACATTTTCACCTTTTATAAAAATCTCAATGTGATATATAAAACTCATAATGTCTTGTAAAACTAAATAATTATAATTATATTTCCATGGACAAGTTTAACAAGCTTATATAGGTGAATATAAGTGAAACTAAGTATGAAGTTGGCTATGGAAAAAGACAAGGTTATAAACTACCCAAATGATGACATAGTGAAACCAAAATAAATAAAGAGGTGTAAATATGACCATGATATATTTTCAACACCATTTAACAACAACAATATACCCCTATAGGAGAAAAATACTTGACAAATAAGAAACACTTTAGCTAAACTGCACATGGTGATACCTTCTTGCATCATGGACTAACTTATTCATCCAAAAATTATAAAATATGAAAATAAGAATTTATACCATATAAAAATGAATTAAAAATCATATTTATCCCATATAATTAACTATTTTTTACATAATTATTCATAATGAATCAAAACCTATAGGGTACATGAAACAGCTAGTAAAAGAGCATAGCCAATTTGTTAGCAAAATTTGACAAAGTAAAATTGATAAATATTTGTAATATTTATATAAAAATTAAATTATATAATTATACTATCATCTCCAAAAATAATTTCTCATGAAACCTCATGAGTTGTTTGTACCAAGTACAAACTGCAAGTCACTTTTGCTTGCCAAGAAGGGTTGAAAAGAAGTAGAATAGTTTTGAGTAATAAATGGCCCTTATAGATAAAATAAAACATGGAATTTAGCATGGTTAATCTTAAGAGGAAATTATTTACCATTTTCCATTTGGCACACTTCCCAAGGATGTCATACAAGTGCCAAATTCACCTTTTCCTTCAAAAAACTACCTTTTTCTGAATAATTTGATAATTTTTAGTTGGTTTCAGTTACTTAAGACCCCCTAATACAAATTTCATTGACATCACCCTTTTACACCTTCAAATTTCCCAATAAACCTATACAAATTATTAAATACACCTTTTAGACCCCTAAAATGACTCAAAAGGACATGTTGGCTAATGAAATTTATGACCAAGGCTAATATATCATTTAATAAAATTAAATGTCCTATTAAACACCTCATTAAAAGATATTATTCCCCCAAAAACATCTAAAAATCTATGTTTTTACCTAGGGGTGCCCCAATTTGACCTAAAAGTCAAATTTTGTCAACAGCTTGTTATAAGCATGGCTGATTCATTCTTAATAGACACAAAGATGGTTAAGCATGGAAAAACAACACTCATCAAGTTGGTCAAGTTGGACTAGAAATTCTTGATGATAATCACACATAAAAATGATATCTTGTACGGATATGTGAAGAGAGGGAATTTAGACTTTGAGAGGCAAGACAACCTCTGCTCTAAAGATAAGGGAGAAAGGTGTAGCACCCATATGGGTTCACATGCTAGTAAAATATACCCATAAGGTGAAGGGAATATTTAAACTCCAATCCTAACTAGATGCATTAACCATTTTAATTAACATTTTATTAAGAGTTTTATTAGAAGCTTCTACCTGTCCATTAGCTTGTGGATGATAAGGTGAGGAGAAACTTAACTTAATTCAAAATGCATCACAAATACCATGGACTTTTTTATTCTTAAAATATTTACCATTATCAATAAAAATTTTATAAGGAACACCAAAATGATAGATAATTTTATGGTTAATAAAGTCAATAATCTTCTTGGCTTTGGTTGAAATGAGGGGAATGGCTTCTACCCACTTGGTAAAATATTTTGTTACAATGATGATATAATGATGTCACTATGAAGAATGGGGGTTAAATTCACCATTAAGATTCAATCCCCATTGTGAGAAGGGCCAAAAATCCTTAGAGACTTGGAGACTATGACTAGGTGTATGATGCAAATTAGTATGTTTTTGACATTTAACACACTTATTCACATAATCACAATAGTCCTAGTTAAGGGTGGGCCAATAATAGCCAAGGTGAAGGATATGTTTATTGATCAATAGGACACTAAAGTGTCCTTCATAAATGTCATCATGTGTTTCCCTGATAGCATGAAAGATTTCATGGCTATGTAATCAATGAAAAAGTAGACCATCAAAGTCATGTTTATAAATAATTCCCCCTAATATGGTATAATGAGAGGTACTCTATATAAATGCTCTTTGACCAATCTTAGAAAGGCTGGAAGGAACAATGGATAGGTTAAGATATTCAAAGATCTACTTATACCAATTATTAGAGGGACCCTCCTCTACACTATATATGGAAGGAAGGTCTGATTTGGTATAATAAGGTGATGGATGGTGACAAAGAGTTTAGAATTGGAAATTACATATGGGATCTGGGAAGTAAGAGAAGCCATTATATTGGCAAACTTGTTTGTAGATTATGGAGTGGTCTGGATAAGGTGATGTTTAAATTATGCTAAGTGTAAATCAACTATTTGTTTATAATGTTTTAAAACATCATTCTTACATTGGTAAGATCCATTTATTTTACTGACCATGAGTCAAGATTCAGTAAAAATATTGATTATTTTGACTCCCAAGGTTAAAGCAGTTTGAATACCTATCACTAGGGATTTGTACTCAACTATATTATTGGTACAATCAAAATCAATCTTAAAGGATAAAGGAAGAGGTTTACCATCAAAGGGGATAAATATGATACCAGCTCCCCCACCACATTAACACTTTGATCCATCAAATAATATGGTCATCTGATAGGTGATGTCCTCTTGAGAAAGGGTTGTGATGGACTCATCGAGAAATTTGAGATAAGGATGGTTGTCTACTAAGGGTGCTTCAGCCAATTGGTCAGTAATGAATTTCCCTTAATTTACTTATGTTAGAGGAACTCAAGATCAAACTCAACTAAAATCATGATCAACTTAGCCATACATTTATTTTGGTATGGCTTAGAGTGCATAAACTTGAGTGGGTCAATGTTGGTTATTACATAGGTCTTGTGGTTAAGAAGGTAGTGGTTAAGTTTGGAGGCCACAAATACCAAGGCAAGGTAAAGTTTCTTGATATGGGTATATCAAGTTTCGTACTCTATAAGTGTTCAACTTATATAGTAGACAATTTTATCTTTGTGATTATCATCATGATGTGCAAGTATTGTCCCTAAGGAGTGGTCAGTGGTAGAAATATATAGGTATAAAGGTTTATCCTCTTTTTAAGGAATGAGAATGTGTGGAGAAATAAGGTACTCTTTAAGTGATTCAAAGGCCTTTTGATAGTCCTTTTTCCACTTAAAGGAGATATCCTTCTTAATAAGGTGATGGAAAGGTTAAAATCTATTAGATAGCTAAGATATGAAGTGATGAATGGATTGGATCTTCCCCTATAAATTATGGAGTTTTTTAAGGTTGGCTAGAGGAGTCATGTTGAAGATTGCCTTGAATTTAGTAGGATCAACTTATATTCCATGAAGAGAGATAATAAATCCAAGAATATTTCCTGATAAGACCCCAAAATTACACTTCTTGGGGTTAAGGTAGACATGGAAATGGATGAGGCATTAAAAAATAACCTTTATGACTACCAAATGATCTTTATGACATTTAGACTTTCCAATAAGTTAATCTACGTAATCCTCTATGGTTTTGTGAATAAGGTCATGAAAGATATAGGTCATATCACATTGATAGGTTGCACTCGCATTCTTCAAACCAAAAGGCATGACCCTATAGTAGAAGGTTCTCTAAGGGGTGATAAAAATAGTTTTATGTTGATATTTTGGGGTAATCAAGATTTTATTTTAACCCAAGAACCCATCCATAAGGGAAAACATCTCATGTTTGGCTGTAAGATCAAAAAGATGATCAATGCTTGGTAAAGGGATGTTATCCTTTGGGAAATCAAGGTTAAGATCATGGAAGTCCATGCCAATTTGAAGTCCCCCTATTGCTTTGGTAATAAGGATTATATTTGAGACCCATTAGGGATAATCAATGGGTTGAATGAAATTCATGGATAAGAGGTGTTGAAGCTCTTCTTTGAAAAGAAGGGCTATATGAGGGTGTATCCAATGAAGCTTTTACCTAACTAGCTTAGCATCATGGGTGTTTTTGATGTTATGGGTGGTGATGGAGGGGTCGATTCTTGGCATATCACTATAAGACCAAGCAAATTTTATGTTGTAGTCTTGTAGAAAGGAAGAGAAGTTTTGACACTCTAGGGAATCTAGTGATTCTCTAATTTTTACAATGTGTGGGATATCCTGAGTACCCAAGTTTACATCCATGGTGGATTCGTTCAACATGGTTGAAGTCTTAGGAAGGAGAGATTTATGGATAGAGGAATATTTTTCACTTAGATAGGTGAGAATGGAATCATCATCTTGACACTGAATAATATTAATGGTGGAAGAGTCATCTTCTACCATCTCAAGATGAGTCAAAGAAATTGTTACTATCTCCCTATCCTTTTGATAATTCAAGGGTCCTAAACTGATCATGTTGATGAAAAAAATTAGAGGGAATGATATTGAAATCCTCAAATTTTGATGGGGAATGGGTTGGTGAGTGTGGGATGTTTTCCTCAATAATGGTGAAGGGAACAGAGTTGGTTTTCTCCTTTGGTGGAGTGAAATCAAGACCAAATATTTCATGAGGTTTTTGGGTCTTGCATAGAAGAAACTTGTATGGCCCATGCTAATACCAACCTAGATTGAATCCCTTCCAATCACACCTATGGAAGTATGTCTTATCAAACTTCAATTTATCTAGTAAGAGAAATCAGAGGTGGATGGTTTAGGAGAAGAGGAGGTAGTGGAATCATAAAGTGGTTGATCAAGTCCCCCATAAATAAGATTAGTTTAGATATTGGGAGGTCCAAAAAGGATAATGTTTCCCATTTTGGAATCATAACTAGGTTGTTGGTCTAGGTTCCCATAGTCTTGGGGAGTAGGGAAGGTATCCAAGGTCAAGAGGTGATATTCCCCAAGTGAGAGATGTTGGAATGTTGATTCCAAGGGGTTATTCATGGGTATTAGGGGAGAAGGTATAGATGAGATGGTGGAAAACTCATTGGTGGAAGAATAATGGGATTTGCCTTTGGTTGGTGAAATCTTGGTAGATGGAAGGAGGAGAACATCATTGGGTTGGTATATCATGTTGTATGATGAAAAAGTGACTTGACTTTCATGCTCAAACTTGATGCACAGGTGTAGGGTAGATGGCACACAACCCATAGAATGAATCTAAGGGCAACCAAGTAAAATTTTATTCTAAAACTTGCCTTATATTAATTATAAGAGGTTTGGAAGCATGTTAGGTCCTAAAAAAATGTTATGGATGATAGTTCCTAAAATTGTGTGCATTATGTGATTTAATGATCGGAGCACTGTTGTGATTTCTAACATAATATTCTCTAGTAATTTTAGTTGGTCATATGTGTGGGATGAGATAATGTTGATGTTAGATCCTCCATCAATCATAACCTTCTTAATTCAATTTTTATTGATATACGTGGTAATGAAAAGGGGAGGATCTGAATCATCAAGATGAATGGAGCACATTTTTGAATCCTTGAAGATAACAAGGGTGAAAAGCTAAAGAGATCTAACAAAAGCTGCTAGAGGTTGTGGATATTATGGTTGAACCTCTATAGATTCCAAATCCTCTATCATTTCTTGGTGATGATGGGGTGATGTATTGATTAGTTCATATAAACTCATCTTCATCAATTTTTGGTGAAGTTGCTTTATAACTACTCTTTGGATTGACTCAGAGGGGTTGGATTGGGAAGCACCCAATATAGAAACTTTGGGTTTAGGTGAAGGTGTTGGGGCTTTTTTGGATGATTGGGTGGTGGAAAAATGGTATGTCCATAGAATTGACACCTTTGATTTCCATTTATTATTTTATTGGGCTTGTGATCATGTGACCACATGGATGGTATATATTTGGGGAAAATTTGTGATAGAGGATTACTTTGGTTCCTCCTCACTCTTAGATGAGAGTGTGGGAGTAGGTAGGTGTTAGTTGGTTAGTTTTGGTTCTTGGATTAGTGGCAGGATCATGGAAGGCTCTTATGACAATATGTCATCCTCATCACATAGCTAGTGAACTAGGACTTGGAGAGATTTACAATTCTCCATATCATGCCCAAGTATTCTATGGTATGAGCATAATAGATTGTCATTAAACTAAGATGGTTTAGGAATATGGGGGTCAAATGGTTTGATAGGTGGTAAGGCCAAAAAATAAGCTTTCAATAACCTTTGAAATATGTTTGAGTAAGACTCAAGCAAAGGTGGCAAGGGAGTGGAGGTTTTGGCTTTGGTAGTTGGGGTGGAAGCCTTTTTAGGAGTAGGCTTGACAATAGGAGTTTTGGGTGATGAAACTTTCTTGGTAAGTGGTTTTGGAATAGATTGCTTTGGGTTTAATGGCTTGGAGGTAGATGGTTGAAAGGTAGAAGGTTTGTTTTTGAATGGTTTGGTGAAGATAGGTGAATGTATAGCTAGGAGTGGACGTTGGGTTTGGGCTTTTTTTGGAATATTTGGCCTTTTCACCAAGGTTGAGGTCCCAAGATGGAAGAAGGATGAGGTCCTAAAATGGAAGGCAAGGTTTTAGATTATAGGATCCTAAGTGGCTCCACTTTCTTGGTTAGTTTAACTTAGAGTTTCTTTGCTGGGATTGGTGGTGTTAAATCCAACTTTAATGGTGGGTGAGTAAGTCTCTGAGTCAAGAATATGCCTAGGATTTTGATGGGCTTTATTTGGATAGTAGAAGGTATTTTGGCTATTTTGGGTTGAATTAGTTTTGATGGTTCAACTATGGTTTAGGAGGTAAAGGTCTTCAATTGTTTGGTTGGGATGATGGTGGGTTCACTAATGGAAGTGAATTTTTGGGTTGGAAATGGTGTGGTTGAGGGATCCTTCTTGGTTGGATAGGGGAGCCCAAGACAGTGCCAAAATGTGGCCTGATCAATGTTGGGTTGGATAGGAACTAAAAGTTGTGAACTAACCTAGAGAATGGCTTATATATAGGTTTGGTTACATTAGTATTGGACTCAAAGGATAAGCCCGTGGGTTGACAAAGGGGAAAATTTTCCTTGTCCTTTTCCTCAATCAAAGGCTCGTCCATGGGAGGGTTAGTTAAGGTTACCTCTTCCTTAGGAATGATTTTTAAAGGAAGCATGGATTGATCTATGATGGAAGAGAAAGGTATGGTATTAATGGTTACCTCCTTTGGTGTGTCTTTCAAATGAGAGGTTGGTAGCTCCACTACCTCAATAAGTGGAGAAATGGGGATAGTTACTTCTTTTGTTTTAGTTTCCAAAGGAACAAAAGGTGACTCCACTACCTTGATAAGTGGAAGAGAAGAATAAGTTACTTAGGAAATGGTTTCCTCAACTATGAACTCACTAAGAACCACATTAACAGTATGAACCTCATGTTTGTGAGAGTATTCCACTTTATTGTTTCATTGTTCATGGAGGGAGTATTATTGGGGAATGGTTGCCTAAAAATGTTGAGTGACTGATTTGGGGGTGCATTAGGATTATCTAGTGCAATATTCCCCTTGTCAATAAAAATTTAGACAATAATTTTCAATGTATTACATATACTAACATCATATCCATTGACATGGTGGTATCCACACAATTCATTCTCCTTATACCAGTCAGGTATAAGACAAGATGAATCAAATTGTTATGGGGGTTTTATTGGATGAAGTTGTATGATATTTTATTTCAACAACTTTTCCAAAATTGAAGTATATGACTCCCCTATTAGAGTATATTGCTTTTGGTTATTATATTTTTAGGCTCTAGTGTTTTGGTTGGAAGAATCAAAAGAGTTGGGTTAGTTAACAGCCAGTGGAGGGGTAGTTTTAAGGACAACTAAATTTACAATTCCCTTAGTTTTGGTGTTGGTGTTGGAGTGGTTAGTGTTTTTGGAGGAAGAAGCTTTATTTGACTTAAAACTAGAGTTCTTGTTTCTAAATTTTAGCTTCCCTTCATCAATGGCTCTAATCTCTAATTTGTGTGCCATGGTGAAATCCTCATCAAAGGTCCTAAAAGTTTGAACCTATAAAGTGGAGGTAAAATGTTTGGAACAAGCCCAAGATAAAATATCAATCATCATAGGTTGGGGTAAAGATAAAGAGTGTTGATTAATAAAGCCTCTCCAACAAGATACAAAATCAGCAATTGACTTGTCCTAAAATTGTCGAATGGAGTAGAGGTCGATAATGGAAATTTTCTTATATATATTGATGGAGAAATTATCTAAGAATGTTTGAGATAATTGGGAAAAAGAGAAGATGGTGTTCATGGTAATATCACTATACCAATCTAATGTTAGACCAGATAAGGACATGAGAAATGTGTGAAGGAGGAGAGCATCATCATAATAAATCAAGTATCAAGAGTGCCTAAATGCTCTAAGATGTAGCTAGGGATCTTCCTTGCTCTAAAATTTTGAAAATTTTGGAAGTTACCATTGAGGAGGGTATGGTTAAATTAGGATATATGGATGAATTGGTTCATTGCAAATTTTATCATATGATAAGATATTATGGTTACCAAAAATAGATGACTCCAAATTGGTCATATTATCGATTAACATCTTTACTAGATCAATTTGTAATTGTATACCCCCATAGTTTTAAGGTATATTCTATTGGTGTTGGGTAGGTACAACATATAGGTAGCTAGTGAAAGGTTGTGAAGATGCCACATATTGGTATATGGACAGGGGTGGTTGGGTAGATGCCACATATTAGTACATGTATATGGGTGGTTGGGTAGATGAAACATATTAGTACATGGACATGGGTGGTTGGGTAGATACCATGTATGGGTAAGTGGTTATTAGAGGTTGGGTAGAATGTGGAGGTACATACCCTTAAGGGTTAGGGATGTATCTTATGTTGGTTGTAATGGGCACTTATTGGGTAACAGACATGGGTTGGGTTAGAGGTAAGGTTGGATTAGTGGGTTGAAGGTGGGTGGTAACCTTAGTACTAATGGGTGGAAGGGTAGAAGGTATGGAAACCACCAAGCTTCAGAATGGAGTGGAGATTGGTGGGTTAGAGATGGAAAGTGAAAGGGTGGCACTAGTGGAGGCTAATATAATGGTAATTGGAGTATAGGTTACCAAAGGTTTGGTTATTCATATACTATAAGAGTTATTAGTTGGGGTAGAAGGTGGTTTGGTGTTGGTTGGTGGACTAGGTTGGTTTTGGATGGTGTTGTTGGAGGGATTACTAGTAGAAGAAGATGCTTTGGTGACTAAAGGTTGGGTGGAAATGGTGGAAATAGAGGTGGTACCCATAAGATAAGGTGGTATGACAGAGGGTGGCTTAATAGATGGAACTAAATTGGGGTTATATTGAGACATGGTATTAAAGTAATGTTAGAGGGCTATGGATTTGTTATCCAAAAAGGTGGAGAAATTTGTATCTCCTTGGTCAATTTTTTGAGGCATACTAGGATTTCTAAAATTATGGAGGAACTTTATACATCTAAAACATACTCCATGTATGAGGAATAATAGTAAGATTGGTGGTTAAGAGGTGGTTCCTAATTCACTTGGTTTCTTATTTATTGTCTAGTCAAAACCATGCAAAGAAGGGGAAAAGAAAGATACAAGCAATCTCACACACTCAAAAGAGAAGAAATCAAAATAAAAATATCTCAAGGAAAATTATGCATACACTAAATTATGTTAAAATCTTAAGATACTCGTTTATCTCTCTTTGGGCTTATGCCTCAATCTTTAAGAAGTTTATGAAGATCATCTCTGGGCTTGTAGAGCAAGTACTAGAAGAGGATGTCTCAAGATGGTTTTAGGTAGTTAAAGGATCTCAAGAATCTATACTATAACTTGGTATGTGGATTGATATTGGGTTATACCCCTTCATTTCACACACCATAGTGATAAGGGTGTTGGGTGCTTAGCTAGAATATATTGAGTTGCTAGAGATTATACTCAGTTAGCATATTAAGTTGGTTCTCCCCTTGGTGATGAAATCCAAGTAGGATAGCCAAGGAAAGGTGATCTCTAGGTAATTAAATTCCAATTAGACCTTATGTTAGTGTTTTGATGTTTGATTAAATCTATGGTTTGTTATTGTGTGTGTGGTAATAAGTGAGACTACAATTAATTTACTTGATTAAATTAAGCTAGGTGAGCTAATCAATACAAGCAAACCATGGATACAAGTTAATTTTAATCCAAAGGAAAATTTTGGTGTCTTTTCAAATTAATACAAACTAACTAAGACACACCTAAATTTGATATGGTAATGCAATTCTTAGGCCTAAAATGAGTACTTTTGATTTTCATAAATGAAAGCAAAAATGACATTTTTTTACTTTTTCCTAAGAATACAAAAGAAACTAAGAACTTGCATTTTGAAAAAAGAAGAAAGGAAATAAGGAAAATTTAATTTTCATAAAATAATGCAATGAAGGACTCTTCTATAATGCAACTAAATGTATTATAACTATGAACCCAAGAAAAATCTCAAGTGTCCTACTAGGTGTGCCAGAATGTTTCACTTATTTTTCATTTATTTTCTAAGAATAAAGAAATAAAAAACTTAAGAAGGGTGTGGTATAAAAAATTGATGTGTTGTGGATGTGTGAATCCAAATGATTATATATACTCCTCTTTGTCTAGGGAGGATGACCTAAAAATAATAAATCAATATAGGAAAGGGTGTATTAGTGAGATAGTTAGGTGGATTGCCTAGCATGAGCTAGATCTAAGAAGCACAAGCTTCCTTGGAGGTTATCAATACACACTTTTAAAACACTTAAGTTATGAAATCTAAAATTAAATTTTTTGCATAAATAATAGAAGGTACTGAAATGAAATACAAGAAATGTTTGGAAAGAAACAAAGTCATTTTGACTAAAATAGTAATAAATTATTGAATACTAATGCTAAATTAATCAAACCTAACTCAAAAAATAAGTTTAAGATTTTTGATACAATAAAAATTCAAAAAGTAGAATTAAGGTATGGGAAGATAGGTGAAATTAGTTTTTTGTTATAAAATGGGACACCTAATAACCATCATCAGTTAGGGCCAACCATCGATGGTTAGGGAAAGACCATCGATGGTTACTGTCAATTTTAGTTTATATAAAGATGGTTGTGGGGATGAGTTGCAGAGAGGTTCTAAAGGTAAGTTTTGGGTTGAATGTTGGTCAGAAGTGAGAAATGATTTCTTAGAAGTCTTTATTCTATAAGTTGGGTATTTGGGTGATTGAAATAGGTTGTGGGTGGCATGGGGTAGGAGGTGAAGTGTTTGAAATTGTATAACTCTAACATAAAAAATGAGAAGGATACAAGAAATGAAATAAGTAAGACTATCTACTAAACTTAACAAATGTACAGTTACTTAGCTTTAGTGTTGTTGGCTTGAGAGGATGTTGAGGTTGGTTAAAAACTATTGTGGATCCTAGTGCAATGTCAATAGAATAATGGTACTTGCTCTTGATAGTGAGTTACAAAAGTACTTGAAGTCTATGGTCTGGTTCTTAGTTCATCTAAGATATTTGATTCACCTTAGAGTAATAATATCATGTGCAATAATGAATTCAACATTTGGAGGGAAAGTCTTTGGTTACATTAAGTAATCATTGGTGGTCCTAGTTAACCAATCACCGATTGAGGGGTGACCACTAGTGGTTAGTGTGACATAGTCAAAATTGGGTAAAATTAGCCAATTCCACTAATGATTGGTAGTTAATTCATTAGTAAATGGTCTAAGTTTAATAATGGGAGCATTAAGATGTGTGAGGAACAATTATAGGAGGTTAGGGTCATTAATTTCTAGGGTATAAATGGTCTCTATGCTAGGTGTTGATCAACTCGCCATGGGTTTGGGTAGGTGAGTTGTAATTAGGATTTATTTATTTAATTAATTAACTCAATTAATTTAACCAAAGGGGGTAAATGGGTATGTTAAAGTATTTTAGGTATTAATCCTAACCCAAGCGGGTCTATATGGTCCAAGGGGTGATTTGATGACTAGAATTATATTATACAATTTTTTAGCATCTACAACTTCTTCAATGGTCATAATGGCCTCATCTAGAAATATAAATATAAGAGGTTGAGTATCTTGAAGAGGAGATTCAGCAAGTTGATCTATGAGTACTTGACCCTTAATGGCCTTTTGACTGGCATATTCAATTTCAAACTCACTCAATGTCATGATCCATTTTTCCATACAACCCTGTAGATTTGATTTAGAAAGTAGATACTTGAGTGGATCTAATTTATTTATAAAAATCATCATGTTGTTTATCATATAATGATGCATTTTTTAAACTATGAGCACCATTGATAAATAGGCATTTTCAATTAATGTATATTTATGTTCATACGTGACCAATGTTCAACTCAAAAAATACACAGCGTGCTCCTTTCCCTATTTGTCATGTTGTGTCAAAAGTTCCCCTAGGGCATTTTCAGTTGATAATAAGTAAATAACTAATGGCTTATTTTTCATTGGTGGCAACAAAACAAGTGGGTTAGAAAGATATTTTTTAAGTTGATCGAATGCCTTTTAGCACTTTTCATTCTAGGAAACTATAATGCCTTTCTTCATTAAGTTCATAAATAGATGGCATTTTTTAGCTAATTGTGAGATGGAGCGTTTGATAAATTAAATCTTGCCCTGTAAACTACAGAGCTATTTCAAAGTATATTGTGGTGGCATTTATATAATTGCACAAACTTTAGCTAGGTTGACTTTAATTCCCCTACAAGAGATAATGAAAAATAATAGATTATCATAAGTAACACCAAATACACATTTATTCAGATTAAGCCTGATGTTATACTCATAAAGTTTGTTAAAGATTATTTTTAGTAAATTTGGGTGATTGGCACAAGTCTTTTATTTACCCAAGATATCATCAATATAGTCCTCAACAATGTCATGCATCATGTCATGAAAAATAATTGTCATAACTTTTTGGTAAATGGCTCTAGAAATCTTAATTCCAAACAACATCACCTGATAATAAAATGTTCCCCATTGAGTGGTGAATGTTGTCTTGTGCTGGTCTTCTAGTGTAATTCTAATTTGATTATACCCTAAAAATCCATCCATTACAGAGAGCATTTCATATCTAGTCATTGAGATGACTATCATGGCAATATTAGTACAAGAGAAGTCATCTTTCAGGTTAGTTTTGTTGATATGTTTAAAATTAGTGTAGATCCTAATACCTTATAATTTCTTGTTTACTGGCACAATGTTTGATATCCACTTTAAATAATTAGTTGACCTGATGCACTTCACATCTAAGAGTTTTTCTAACTCTTTATTTACTAATACATCAATATGAGGATGCATCGTATATAAATTCTATTTAATAGGCTTGGCATCAGTATGTATAATGAGATGGTGTACAACCAAGGCAAATTCCAAACTTGGAATATTTGGATAACCCCATGCAAATATGTCAACAATTTTTGTCAAAAGGGCTATAAAATCTTCTCATTCTTCCTTAGTGAGGGATGCTCCTAGTTTAATCCACTTTGGGTCCTCTAGAGTTCCAATATTCACCTCTGAAGTGTCATCCACAAGAAGTATAGAACCATCATCTAGAATAGTTAGTAAGGAGTTGAACTAATTAGAAATGGAAAAGTCCTCCAAATAGACTAGCTTGCCTAATTCTCTTAAGTAGGATGAATAAGAATCTCCTAATGTTGGCATCAGCCATGATATAAATACCTCTGGGCACTCTTCAACAATCTATGCAAAAGCTTTCCACTCCTAAGTATTGATATCTGATCCATAAATATATTGTGGTCTATAAGTCTCTTACATTTCATAGGAAGAGTGGTGAACATCCCCATCTAATGGTGTTAAAAATTGGTTTTCACCAAGAGACTGGCCTTTCTCTTTACTTTTTCCCTATTTAGAAAGTTCTTTAAAGAGGTTTTCACTTTTAGACCTCAATGTTTGATTTTAATCTTGTTTTTGGCTAGGGAAGTTCACCCACTCTCCAAATTAGGCAATAGGATCTAATCTAATATCAAATTCCTTATTGTGGTCTCTAAGAGGAATGCGACTCCTTAATCCTATAAGTTTGTATATGGCCTCATAATTTTCAAACTCATTTAATGGCATAATTGACTCATTTTAGTCTTAGTCTATCAATTGTGTATGGTAAAGGGCTAAATGCAAAGGTTGAAAAACAAGGCTAATGGTAAAAATGTCATGGGGGTTAAACACATTTATATCAGCCAAGTCATCATAGATGTTATAATTGGACCCTAAATCACTATCGATATCCTCATCACTAGTCATTGGTGTTGGAACATGAATAAAGTATGTGGGGTCACCCCCAAGTAATTTAAATTTAATACCATGGGCTCCTTTATACTTGGTCATTGAGACTAGTTTGATCATGCGTTGTTGATATATCTTGAGACCTTTGCCTTCATAAGATAGGTGATCTATAATCCAATTGGGAATAGGATACTTTGTGCTTTGGTAATAGTCAACTAACTCGTTAGTATAGATTCATGAATCATTTTTTGTTAAGGGGTCTTAATCTAGGCCAGAGGCTAGTTTAAAAATAATGAGCTTATTTAGATAAGATTTTCTTTTGGTCTCCTACTCCATAGGAGTAGTCTTGGCCTTAGGTCTCCCATAATATTTAAGATTTTTAGGTAATTTGGCAATATGGAATGCATTATGGGTATTATATTCTCCTAGACCTTTGTCAGTTATATAGAAGTAGTTAGAAATTTCTAGTGGAGGTGTAGCTGAGGTAGAGGCTAAGCTATCTAGGTTAATGTAATTAGATTTTGGGCTTGATTCAATGGCTTTTATTTTTTTATCTTTTTCTCCATCTACTTTTGGCATAGGATTCATGCCAAATTGGTAGTTTTAACTTTTATATTTTGCCTCAAGGCATTTATAATATAGATATGGTTGAAGATTAGCTAATATACTCACTTTTATTCTTGAATGTGGAAATTTTATACACTGATGCAATGTATAAGGTATAGCCTCGATTTCATGGATCCAAGTTGACCCAATAATAAATTGTAAGGTAACTCTAGGTCCAAAACATGGTACAAAATATCATGGGTCAATGGCCCAATGACCATTGGCAAGCTAATAGTACCTTGAGATTCCCATTCTTTATTATCATATGCCTTGATAATGATAATATCTAGCTTCAAGTCGGTTGTTGTATATCCAAGATGTTTGACCAACTTGAGAGACATAATGTTGAGGCTTGAACCATTGTCTACAAGGACATGTTTAACTCTATGATTCATTATATTGACCTTAATATGCATTGGGTTATTATGTAGAGGACCCATAGAACATATATCGCTTTGGTTAAAGGTGAGACATTGTCCAAGGGCCAAGTGTCCTACCATGGCTTGGAATTTGTCTAGAGTAATATCATCTGGCACAAGGGATTGGCTAAAATATTTATTCAAGATATCTTTGTGGATAGTAGATGAATGCAACAAATCCATGAGATGTATATGTGTATAGGTGTCTTCTTTAGTTATTCCATAATATCATAGGTCTTCCCATTAGTTTTGTTAGTTGGTTTATTTTTGATAGGCATGGAAGGATGATTAGGCTCATTTTTAGTATTTAGTTATAGTCCTTTGATAGTAACCCTAGTTCATTGAGTTGTGATTACATAATCTTGATTTGGAACTTGGATTTGGTAGTTGGCTAGGTAGGTAACGATGTTTTGAATGATGATTCTTGGATGGTTTGGTGCCTAATTATCAACATGGCCTATAAAAGAATCACTAGCATATGGAGGTTGTTAGGTATTACTTGGCAAATAGGCATTATAGGATAAAGGTCTAAGTCTATTTATAATTGGTCTAGGTTTGATAGTGATGGTGGAAACATGATTGCCTGAAACATGTCCTACAATATTTTTATAGGTATACACAATATCATGATGACTTCTTTGGTTTGTTTGATCATTTATCCCTTGGTTTCAACCATTCTATTATTGTTGTTATGGCTAGTGTTGTTACTAATTTTGTAGTGGAGATCTCTGCCATTATTGTTGTTATTGTTAGTACTGTTATTATTCATTGTTATTGTTATGCTATGGAAAGATATTTTTTTAGATACCCATGTTATGATTATTTTTAGGATCATCAGTGTCTCTTTCTATCTCTCCATTTTTTATCATGTTCTTAATCAAATGTCTAAGTTGGATACACCATCTTATGGAATATTCTCTAATAAGATGGTACTCACAAAATTCATGTTCCTTATACCAATCAAGAAAATGAATCCCTTTATAAAATGGCTTCATTATCAACCAACTAATTATATTTTCTTGAACCAATCTTCTAAACATAAATTCAATAGGCTCACCAAGGTCACTGAATTATCAGACAATGGGTGGTCTTCTCTTCAAAGGATGAAATTGTAATTGGTTTTGATTTTTGGTGGTTGGTTGTATGGAAGTCCTAGTTGAATGTATGGAGGAGATGATTGTTGAGTGGGTGGAGGTAAATGGATTGACAATGTTTGCACCATCTGAACATGGTATTATTTAGTAACCCCATTTCTAATATCATTTTTATTATGTTTTTAGGGTTTAGGTATCTAATTATTGTTGGATTGAGGTGGAATTGAAGCTGGTATTTGAATTGGTTGTTATTATAGTTTTGTTTCTAATTAGAAGAGGATATCTTTATTATGCCTTTGTTAGCAAGGACCTTATCAATTGGCATTCCTTTCTCTATAACCTCTTCAAATGTATGAATAGATTACATCTTGAGATGGTATGATATCTCACTATGTAATCTCTTATTAAATATCATAGACAACTATTTATTAAAATATTGTGAGTAAACCAGCTTGCTAGTGCTCTCCAACATTACAAGTATGCGGTGAAACTTTCACCAGTCTTTTATTTAGCTTTGATTAAATCCATAACATTAATCTCATGCTTAAGATTATATGAAAATTTATGTGCAAACTTCTCCAAGAGATCATCAAAGTTAGGTATAAATTTCTTTGGTAATTTCAACATCCATTCCAAGGTTTGTCCATCTAGACTATTTGGGAAGAGTATAAGCAAGTATATGTCATTATATGCCACCGACTAGTAGGCAAAAAAGAATTATTTTAGATGTTCTCTAGGGTTACCCTTACCTTTGTATATTTTGAATTTATGCAGATTATACCTTGGTGGAAATGGTATTTATAGATACTCCATGTTGAACGGGTAAAAGCATATCTCATCTGATTTGAATTTCTTCATTTGTTCTCTAACCCATATAGCTTGAATTACATCCTTCACCTACTGAAACTCTTGGGCAAGTAAATTAGAGGTAGTGGCCTTTTTTTTTTAGGTTTCATAGCCAAAGGTGGATTACCTTGATTAAGTAGGCATATTGTGGGTTGTTGGTTGAATTGGCTAGATGACAAAGTATATGTATCTATGCATTAGGATTATATTGTGGATATGGAATATGTTGTTGTTAAAGCATATTTTGTGTTGGATTGGCTACATAACCCTAACTAGTGAATTATGGCTATAGTAATGGCACTTGGCTCTATGGAATGTGTTATTATTATTGGGTTTGGGAGGGAATTTATTTCCTACTTGTTGAACCCTATTGTATATAAGAAAAATGTTATTGACTAAATACCTGTTGTTGGAGGTGTTGATAGTTGGATCATTGTTACATGTGTGATACCCATTGGGTGAAAGGAAATTGTTGCCTAACACCTACTATCTATTATGTGTAAGAACTTTGTTATTGACTAAACACTTGTTATTGGATTGGTACTTATTATTGAAGTGGCACTTATTTTTTAATAGGCAACTATTGGTGAGTAGTCATTTGTTGTTGGTTATACAACTATTAAGGGTTTGTCATTTATTATTGTTGACCAACTAAAAAATTTTAGCCAATAGGAATACATTATTGGTTAGGCAACTTATGTGATTGATAAGGTATATTGGTATGTGCTTATTATGGCAAAACATTCACTATCACCTGCTGAGGTGGCATAGTGTTATACACTTTTTGTGGTGGTAAGTTGGTCTATTATTGGTTTTTTCCCCCCTATGGTAAACTTAATGAACTATTTGGTTGAGAAGTGGAGGTTTCTTTTTCATTTTGGTAAATAGGCATACCTACTTCCTATTGTTATAATCCACTTGTGCCATTATTCAAAGGAATCTATTATGTATTGTTTAGTGATAAATTAGACTAACTTTGGTTTAAATTAGAATTCACTTACATGCTATTAGAAACATTTTGAGTGATGTCTTTCATTTGAGAATTAGTCTATTTTATCAAAATATGGACATTATATATATCACTAACCAATGTGCTTTAGCTTGCATAGCTCGAGGTGTTTATCTGTTGCCCTATTGATGGATCTATCTCAATAAGCATCATGTTAGAAATATCCCTTGTATTAATGTTGAAATATAAGTTGAGATAGTTTGGGTATGCTTGTTATACTTTTTCTATTTGTTCATCCATAATACATTTCCCTTTTACAAGCGTATTTTGGTCTTGTTATGGCATTTGGACTAGATCTTGAATATAACTAGTTGATGTCTATTAAAATGGTTGAATTCAAGGTGAATTACTAGGATTTATAATCAAACTAATCAGACTTTCATGTGGGAAGTCTAGCAGAAACTTGGATCCTAATTCAACATCTCTAATGATCACTTCATCTTTGTTTTATAATAAATGATGTTCAAACAAGTATAGATCATAGATTTTTTGTATTGGCATCATAACATAGTAGGGCTATTATTGGTTTTGTTTAATGTTAGGTATTTTTTGAGCAAGGTATTATGTTATTTGTTTTATTTATTGGCTTAGATAAGGAGGCATGGTTACCAAATACTACGCTAAAGGGTCCTTCCTTTGTTCAATGTATGGGATGTTATAAGATGGATAGGGATCTATCTCATAAGCTACATCATATGACTCTTGAACAAAAGGGTCATTGGTAATAATTTTCTCATAGCTTGGATTATAAATGGTCCTAATACATGTGTAATGAGGCATGTTTATATCCATGGATAGGTCAAGTCTAAAACAAATAGTCTAAAGGTAACAAACAACCGAGGTCTAAAAACAAAAAATGTTTAGCTTTATAAAAGAGGCACAAATGGATAAACAACTAAACTAGGTAAAGGTAAGATTTAAAAAAACATGAAACTAGTCTAACAAATGATATTTATTTATCCAAAGGTGGTTATAATTAGTGGAAAAAGTAACACAAAGGCTCAAAACTTATCTATGGCTAAATTACTAATTTTCCGAAAAGTGATTATAATCAATGATGAAAGTGTCTAGATAAATTAAAAAAAATTATAACTAGGATCAAAAGATATCAATGATTTCCCAAGGGAAATTATAATCATTATAATTCAAAAAACAAGGCTAGACTCAAAAATAAAGAACTCAAACTAAAACTAGAAAACAAACTAAACTAAGGTAATTGGCTCAGATGACACTCAGTAATTGGTTCACTAAGACTTGATAAATGAATCATAAGATATTTTTAGAATAATGGAACTAGGACATTCATAAATTGGGATAATAAACTTCAAATAAGTCACATGGAAACAACTTGGCTCAAAGGACTCTCCAAAGAAGGTACAAAACAAACATTGATTATTAGGTCTAAGAAAGGGGTATTTTAGATTAAATGGGAGATTAAACCAAGTAACACAATCCAAACACAAAAGGTAGAAAAAGTAAGCCTAAATTAGATAAGGCTTTGGCATAAACCTAATTAATTTAGGATTTGCACTTCAAAATGTTGAGTTTTAGATTTAATGTGAAAAAACTCAAATGTTCTAAAGAAAAAAGGAAACCAAAATGGGTAGTGTAACCATGCATTTAAAACAAGAGAGATATAACAATGGCTTGTATCTTGGTTTTAAAAGCAACAAGAAATTTGGACTAATTTATGTGGAATAACAATGCTCTTTCAAATAAATGTCATGACAAAGGGTTATAGACTAAAATATCCAAGGCAAATGTTTAGGATGAAATTGATAGTGTGACGATGCCCTATTTAAACAAGTGACAAACAAAGGGTTTTGGAATAAAAATATCCAAGGTAAAAAAATGTGACACAAAATGGACATAGTAATACTTCTTAGATTGAAAGGGTGTGAGAACAATGTGATAGTTTTGGAATTTTTATGATGCGACAATAAAAATAAATAGTTTTAGTCTTAAAACTACATGTAAATCAAATAAAATAGAAGTAACACTAATAGCTCATAAGTACAAGTGTAGGTATATTTTTTACACCCCCTATATCTCTAAAGTAATGGTATGTGGAAGAAACTTACATTGAGGAACACTCAACATTTGGAAACAAATTCCATGGAAATTAGGGCTTTGACTAAAATCTATAAATTTTGAACGCACTAAATGGTCCCAATTATGGCCAACACAAGGGCATAATCACATTAATTGAGTCCAAAATACCTATCTTATTATGAAATGGTCTAATCCTTTTCATAAATAATCTATCCATGTACTTCTTAGTGAATTCCAATGTCTAGTTATCGTATGGCCTGGGTACTTATTGAGATGATCAGGCTAACTTCTCACCACTATCCCATCTAATGGTTTGCCCAATTTATATACCCCATCAAGGATTGGGGTTGGTATGATTCTAGGAGATAAAACCCTAGGTCAACTCACCCATATAGAACTTGTGACGGATAAGTGAGCTCCTGCCCATAATCCATATGTATAAAAATAAATACATGAAAATGAAAAGACTTTAGAGGTCATTTCTAGGTCACCCAAGTCACTCAGAGCTTGAGAGAGCATACACGACATTGTTTTCGACACAATTTTATAAACAAAGATAATAAACTAAGTGTTTTTGGTCACCTAAGTTTCCTAAAGGGGATGGGGCGAGATCATACATGCAATAGTTTATAATTTGCCAAAAATAAGGAAACTAGTTTAATGAACTTTGAAATATGGCTAATAATAAAAAAATAAACATAAAATGAAAAATCTCTTAAGAGATCTAACTAAAATATGTGTTCCTTTTAATAGAACTAAATCAAAGTGTGATTGAAATTTTTTCCCCTTGGCCTTATTTTCACTTATAGAAAAAAAACTTTAAAAACTAAAAGACAGGTGTGATTAAGTGGATTTTAAGCACCAAAAAAAATTTATGTGAGTTTTTAACCATGCTTAAGCTTCTTTCTCTCCACCTTAGGTCCTAAAAAATGTTAGGAGGTTTACTTGCCTAGAATCCAAAAAGTGAGTGAGTAAAAAACAATCCATTTTGAGCTTTTGGGTTTTAGAAAAACACATAGCAAAGATGCCATTTAGAAAGGTAAATCCATTAATTTTATACAAACACATACACAGAGAGAAACTTTGGGGAAGCCATATTTATTAAGGCAAAGATTTCAATTAGGTCATTCAAATTCATCAAAATAATCAATAAAATACTAAAATAGAGAGTAAGTTCACCTTGTGAAGCATCCATTCAACAAGATCAAAACCATCAATTCTATAAAGCCACCATTTAGTAGGCCAAATCTACCATTTATGCAAAACTAAATATCATAAACAAACATGGAAATGGTGAAGCCACCGTTACATAAGGCAAATCTGCCATTTACTTAAAAAATATAATGACATATATTTCAAGGCTAAAACTCTAAACTTGAAGAAATAAATTGATTTATTAGTAAAACTAAGGTTATCATATCATCCTCCTAGGCCATAAAGGATGCATGGTCTCATCGGGCATGCCATTATGTACCTTACATGTTTGAAGAGTAAATAATATGTAGATTAGTACCTTATTAATCCAAATGATAAAAAACAAGCATAACAATATAATAAGACTAAACACTTTTGCCTAAAAACTAGGGAGAGCATAACATAATAAGTAATATCACAAAATAAATATAAATACAATACAAATTTATTACCTCCTTTGTCAAATTTAATGCTTACTTGTTGGCTTAAGGATTTTCATGATCAGCCTATGATGACTTGAGTCTTATAGCAATGCTCTTTCATGGTGGTAGCATCTCTCCAATAGTCACTTATGGCTTGGTGTGAATATTGGCATACATTTGGCATTATAACACTGTTATAATGCTCTCAAAGGTTTCAAGAAGGTATTCTAGTAGTTAACCTTACACATAAAAGCTTGTTGGCATATAGTGTGGTCACTTGTATATATAACTCTAAGAAATAACTCTAACCCTAGGGAGGTTAGGTTAAATTATAACTTGGGTTGACTCTAAATTAACCTAGGTTGAGTTAGTCTAACCCTATGTTGGGTCAAGGCACTCATGAAGTATTGACACCTCATATTCAGATAGTTGTGAGGCATGACAACTCACTTTAGATTTTTGTGTGGTGTGGCTCATATTTTTTAATATTTAGGAGATAATAAATCACTTTATTAGCTCATTTGACCTTTGAATTCATATTTGGATAAAAAATATTTTTTAGGTAAATGAAATTCACTGATTTGATTTGGAATTTTTATTTAGGCAAGTTGATTAGGATTTGCAATGTAATTAATCTTGCTTAGTGTTTTTTGGATATTGGAAATTGTTTTAAATGTTATTAATTAATTTCTTGATAGGCCATAAGTGCCAAATTACTAGGTTATAATTTGATTAAGGTTATAATTAAATTAGGTTAGTGATGCATATAAGGAAATACATCAACTAAGATAGCCTCATCATGTTTCTAGATAATTAAATCCATTATGTAGATGAATTTGGGAAATTAAGGTGATTTGTAGTCTTATATTATGTCATTGGATATAAATTAAGTTGAATCTTGGTTTAGGCACAAAAATGGCCAAAACTAAGTGTCTACAGTTAAAAGTGTAGAAATAGGAATGCATGCAATATTATAAGTGACAACATTGGAAGATCTACCTTGGGTACCCTTTTTTGTTCAAAATCAAACTTTTTAGATAGTCATAAATAAACTCCATAAAATTGGCATCATTAGTTTAAACAGATTGCTCCTGAGTATTTGGTTCTAAAATAAGAGCCATGATGTGCCCTTTAATAGAATGAAGGATAATCATTAGACTATCATTTGAAGATGAAAGTTTTAGATAATGTATAACATATATTTCCCCTTGTTCCCAAGTTATTTCATATTGAAAAAAGCTATTGGAGAAGAATAATGACATGATATAGTAGTGCAATCATTTGTAATAGGAATATCATGATTTTTAACATTCTTTAATATAGATTCTATTTTACTTTTACATTGAATCCATGGGAAAACATATTGAATAGCATGATAAAAAGTAATACAAGATGCAATAATGAATTTCATAATCCTATGTAGCATATGAAAGAGAGATTAAATCATTAATCCCATTATGAATACAATACAATATGAATCAAGCACTACTAATAATTATGAATATAATACAATTAAAAATCAAGGTATAAGGGTGATCTAGGAAAGGGCTTGAATGGTTGTGTGGGCTCTCAAATATACTTTCTCATTTGTTGACTAGTGTGGGCCCAATATTTCAGAGCACTAACTAAAGATAAAAAAATTATGCTTGTAGCCCACTAACCCTATTCTTAAGGGTATGGTGAGACTAACTTCCTAGGAAATATGTTCCTTTCAGGTGCACCATAAATCAAATGGATAAAATATGCTTTATATGGTATAAACAAGGGACCCTAGTCACTTATGGTATACTATAGGGTATGTGAAAACTAAACTCTATGTTTAGTTTTGTAAAATGGTTATGATTATTGAGGTAAACCCCTCATGCGATAATGTTTATAAAATATACCAACACATAGCCCTTCACATAGTCACTAATTAGTTTTAAAAAATTTAGAATACAATTTTTAAAAATAAGCACAAGCAAATATAAAATAAATAGAAAAATAATATTGAAAGATTTTTATGTATTGATATCAAAAAAATTCAACCCGAGGTCAAAAGAAAAAACTTATGTGTCATATTTTATCTAAGGTGACAAGATAATTTCTTTAGTGTCAGATTAAATCTAAGGTCAAAGAAGATTAAATTATTTTTTTTCAAATTTATATCCAATGTTGAAGTTTATTTTCTTTAGTGTTAGGAATTTAGGAAAATTTGAACGAAATCCTAAGACAAAAAATCAAGCAAGCAACAATCAATGTTTTAAAAATAACAATTTTACCAAAATTGTTTAATATATTTTGAATTAAATTAATCATACTAATATATCTAAACTACTAAAATTGATATATATGAAATATATACAAAATTAAAGATTAGCTAAATATCATAAATAGGCTTACAGATATGTAAACCTCCCTAAAACAAATATTATGCTCATTGTGATTGGAAACTATATGAAAAGACCTACAAATTATGTTTTACTTGAAAATAGAGATTCAAACTGTAATGGAATAAGTTCGTAGAAAGAGATTATGTGTCAAATTTTATCCTAGATAATTTTTTCATTATTAGATTAAATCCAAGGTTGCATAAGATTGAATCATTTTATGTCAAATTTATATCCAAGGTTGAATATTGTCTTCTTTGAGTGTCAAGAATTTATAGAAAGTTGAATAAAATCATAAGAAAAAAATAAAGAAAACAATAATCAATGTTCTAAAAATCATGGGTTCACTAAAATTGTTTAATCTATTTTGAATTAAATGGATCAAACTAATAGATCTAAACTATTGAAATTGATATACATGAAATATACAGATTTAGAAGTATAATAAAAAATATACATAATTAGAAAATAGATAAATATATTAAATAGGCCTATGGATATGCAAACTTCCCTAAAATAGATATCATGTTGATTGTGACTGGAAACTGGCTGAAAATACCTACAAATTATGTGGTACCTAAAAATAAGGATTCAAACTATGTTGGGAGAAGTTTGTAGAATGAGGGAAAGGATGCAATACGGCCTTGTCTATTGTCTTCGGTCATGTCCAAGTTGACTATATACCTAATTTTTTTGATTTGGGTTTGTGGGACTACCTATGAGGGATTATTTATTAAGATTATGTCTTGATTTTTAGTATTAAAAACCTATAAAACACAAACCCTAGATCTTACATAATAAACATAATAGAGATCAATTTCCAAAATGTGGGAAGGGTTATGTGAATATCTAAGCTACCCTCATTAAAACTTGTGTAATTTAAGTATTACTTACATAGCCTAAATGGTCCTCAAGCCAATGTAGTTCTTCCTTCTAGAGTGAGTGTGTGATCTATGACTGTAAAACTATATGAATGTAAATATAATATTGATTGAAATGCTTGACAATGGATTCCCTTTACCTAAAATCAAATATATTCATACTTAGAATATTACTTTTAGAATGTATCAAAAATATAATTGGAATAAATAGTGCTCTTTTGCACATGATGCTGTAAAATTGCCAAGTGATTATTAGATTGATCAAGTGGTGTATTGAGTAGCCTTTATGTACCTATATAGAGGAATATTTCAATTATTTTCACAAAAATATCTTGATAAAATTGAAGGAGGAGTTAAGTACAATGTCTCAAACTTAAAAGTCACCATTGGAGTGAATGGGACAAGTTTTCACTAGTGGACAAGGTCACAGTGAGGCCCCATCCAACCTAGTGTGGTCATGTCCCATAAGGATAAATACTATTGGAAAAGGTCTAACACATTATTGTAAGTATATTAGGGATGTATAAATGATGTTATGAGTATTTAAAAGATAAATTATAGATTAGTGTATACTCCAATAGATGTTATAGATTAGGGTAATGGCTAATAGGCCAAGCAAGGTAGAGATGTCAATATTAAACATTGTAAAACACTTAATGATTAATCTTATGTTTATATTTGGTCATTCTATTGATGATAAACTTTTATATGTTTAATCTAATAAATATATGATCACTCTACCATGTTCACCTATGTCTACTAATAGGGTTAAGATATTATGATCTTGTATAAGTTGTAACATCATGAAATAAAGGTTATCTCCATTAATAGAAAATAAAATTTAAATTTGAACTCCTACCACTAACCTAAGCATGTGTTATTAGATTGAGAAAGACTAAGAATAATAAAATTCAAATAAGCAAATGAAATGCAATTTTTATACTTTTCTTCCAATATTCTTGTCAAAATTATGATGTGATTGGATGTAGTTTAAAATGCATGTGAAAGATATGTGGGCAATCTGACAACATCTCCCCTTACACTATTAATGTTTATATGGTGAGTGATGAAGATGATTGAATATTTATAGGGTTATTTAAATATCATTTAATTATCAATTGAAATCTTGTTGGAATGAGGATAGGGATCCTTAATTTATTGATTTGTCATATCAATATGGATCGTTGATCCTAGATGAAGATCAATGGTGGAGGATCAATCTTATAATGGGAGATGAATATTAAATGCTATGACATGGAGTGTATAATAGCCTATAAGAATATCTAATCATGAGAGTTTGGATTTTTTAGGTGCATGTCATAGACCTTACTTTCACACTTTTCACCTTGTTGTTGAATTTGCATTGTGATGGACACTTTGACCTATAGAATGTGATTTTTAAATTGCCAAGTGGGTGAGTGATGTAGGAAATTAGGATTTGTTTAAATTTTGGTAAATATTACATGTGCATTTCATTTAATTTCCCATTAGTGATTGATTAATTATCTAATAAAATTACATTATCCAATTTAATGTGATTAGTATGATGTGGTAACCTTTTTAATGTTCCCTTTTGATTGATCATTTAGTTTAATTGAACTAGGGTGTCACTATCAAAGCAACCTGTTGATTTAAATTATTATCATTAGTTTTGATGTCATGATGTGGTATTTTTTCTAAATTATGGATGTGTTATCCTAATTTGGGATAAAATTTAAAATTATCTTGACAATTTTGGACATTCACATGATTTGGTCTTGAATTATTTGTTGATGCAAAAAACTGATTTGATAATTAATAATGTCATTGAAGTAGTAGAAATTAAGTGTCTACATTTTTTACCTCTTTTAAAGGGAACTGTAAGATATATGATAAAGTAATAGCTTTTCAAATAAAAAATTTAAATAAAATGTGAATGCCCCAAGTGATATGGTTGAAATTATTGATTTTCTCTTTAAAATGAACTCATTAGGATGCCCCAGGTGAAAATGACATGCCTAGGATTCCTCATAGAGGGAGTAGACAAAAAATATATCTGAGGATGTGCCCTTAAAAATAAGTAAATGTAATGTATCATAGTGGAATAGGGCATGTAATAAAAAAAATTGGGTGAAAATAGGCTGAAATTTGATGAAAATAGCCAAAAATAAGGCAACATGGAAGAAAAATGGATGCAACAATTGGTAAAATTTTGAAATTAGGGCTATAAATAGACCTTGGGGTGAAATAAATTCATTTTAACCATCCCCCCTCTAAATTTTGAGTTCTATATTTTGCATGTGAGTGTTATAATGATTATGTCTCACATTTCACACAATAAACACCTTGCAAACCATGTAAGAGAACACAGGTGACCACCCAAGATCAGCGCACCAGTATGTAAAATTTATTATTGAAATTTTTCACTTGAGGTATCATTAATTCTAGGTCAATTAGGAGTTGTGTCAATTTCTCCACTGAAGGAAAATTCTACCATGGTGAAATATCACATGTAAATGGAATAGATACACATGCAAATGGTGAAAGTGCTATTAAAAATGATGGAATAATGATGGAAGTGGTGAGAATGTTGAAAAAATGGAATCATGGGTCACATCACCAAAACCATGATGGTTTGGTGGAATCTTCAAAATAGGTTAGATATTGCCTAAATGGCAAAATCACTAAATTAGCTCAAAATTACCTAAACAATGAAAGCATTATTTCATTGTTAAAATGGCCAAATGGTGAAAAAGTCATAAAAACAATTGATGAATGGAAAAAATTCCTAATGGATTAGATAATTAGTGATATCATTATATAAAATTATGAAATCACCTTGCATATGAGAGAAAACACCCTAGATAGTGGCAAAGTCACCAAGACTGATTAGTTGATTGATTTATATTAAGTATGCATCAAATTTTATGCTTGATATTACTACTTTAGATGATTATATAGATATGTTTCATGATACTATGACTATAGGATGTGTATATGATTATTTTATGGATAGTAAATGATTAAGTGTGCTAACATGACTTGATTATAAGAGTAGATACAAGTTTTATAGCATAAAAATGATGGGCACATGTCCTAAGTGGGATATAGATTTGGACATATGTATTTTTGGGGTTACCATATGTTGTGAGGATGCTACATGTGGAATGCATGCATGTCATCCAAGTGGATAGATCACTTCTTACTTCACTAGCTAAGTGGTGGCACTTGGAGACCATTACCTTTTAGCTACTAATAAGGGAGGTCACTATGACTATAGAGGACATGTGGAGGATATTGCACATCCTCATTCAAGAGAAAGACCTATATTGGATGACACACATATGATTGGTGATGTTGCAGAGATTAGTCAATATTACAGACATCGTGTTATGGGATGGACTTGTCAATATTTATGCACTAGTAATAGAGCCTACAACTGATAGAAATCTTCTTATCTCGATGGCTATTGTCAGTAACATCTTGTTACCTAAAAAGAGTGGTCAGTATTTACATATGGTCCTAGAAATAATTTTGAGAGACATGTATGATGACACTATTGTATCTATCTGGGGCCATATAATATTATCTTAGTTATATAGAGATCTACACATGGTGGCATAGTGAGGTGATCATATAATTAGATCATTGACCCTTCTTCATGTGTGATCATGAGATCACATAATGATTGAATTTCCCTTAGGATATAGAATACATTGAGCACTAGATGAGCCCCTAACATATGAATAATACAGTATTTTAAGAGGGTGATGAGGGCATCAAGGGGAGATCAAATTTTATTAGCAAGTGATAGATGAATTAATAGATTAGGAGTTTATTTTAAATATCCACATGTAGAAATAGTTTGGTTGGCTAAAGGAGGGTGACTACACTAGATTCATGACTATTATTTGTTACCTTATTGGCCACCATGATTTTATTATGGAGAGATAGTATCTTGATCAAGTGTAGTGGAAATTTAATGTACACCAAGACCTACCTAATGGATCCCACTATTTTCCTTATGTGACATGAGAGATCAATAAGTGGGGGACATTAATACCTAGGGAAAAGGTAGTCATAGGTTAGGTGATGGTACTAATTCAAGAATGCCTTCATTATTTTCCCCTAAGCATTTGCCTATGTAAGAAAGATGTTCCATGATATTATTGGGGATGGGATATTTATTACTTTGATAGCATGAAGCAAAGCCATTGCTATGTAACCAAGAATTTCTAGAACTATTGACATGTTCATCATCTAAGAGACCTATTTAGCAAAAGATAAAGGTCTCACTTGAAAAAAATTAGCTTTCTTACACCAATCCATTTTTATCTTACCATGGGATTTGGTAGGAAGCTTGACAATGTGAAAAGTATCATTGATTAAATATTCTCCATAACCTTTGTCTCTAACTATGCAATGAGATGATAATTTGGGATGTGGACCTTTAGATGAAGAATCAAGGATATTAGGATCAATGTATGAGTATTTAGAAGACTTGAGTACCACATTTTTATCCTTTTTGGGTATGCACTCTATACTAGGATAATAATTGGTATAATTTTTAGCATTCAGGATTTTGTAATATTGGTAAGGTTTTAAATCTCTTGGAATTGTAACCTTCATGCCATAATGTGGGAATTTGAGGCATTGATGTAAGGTGGATGAAATTTCATGCATATTGTGGATCCATAGATTCCCAAAGAGCATATTATATGACAAGTCTAAGTTAATGACATGACAAAGGGTGTTATGGGTGACATGTTCAATAAGGATGGGCAAATTGATGGTGTCAGTTGATTCTCATTCCACATTGTCATATCCTTTGATTATGATATTATCAATTTGAAAATATATTATTAAATATCCCAATTTCCTAACCAAATTGAGAGTACAAATGTTCAATATTGAGCCATTATCTATGGTAACATTTTTTACCTTATGGAAATAAAATATTGCCTCAATGTAAAGGGGATTATTATGTAAAGAACCAGATGGCGAGATGTCACTTTGATATTAAAATTATATATTTCCTTGAGGATAGGTGTCATATATTTCCTAGAACTATGATGGGTCAATGTTTTTGGGTAATTTGGACTACTGAATAAGCTTATTCAAGATGTCCTTATGAATATTGGATGTTTACAAGAGATTTAAAATGGATATCTACACTGGACTTTTAGCCAATTGTTTAAGAAGGCCATATGGCTTATCAGTGGATTAATTAGATGGTTTGGATTTGTAAGGAATATGTAATTGAGCCTAATTAGTGGACTTGTATGTGGAATGACCTTAAATTGTAACTTTTGGGCATCGATTGGTAAAAACACAATCTCAAGTTGAAATAGGGTTAACAAGATGTGATGGGGAAGGTCCTTGGATAATGAGTTTAGCACATTGATTGGTGTTATATAATTAATTGGGATTTATTTTAGTATTGGACACATGATTATTTTTAATTTTACCCACAAAATTATCATAATTGTATTAGTTGTTATGATAATCCATGCATTTGGTTTAGGAAGGTTGACCTTGATTGTGATCTTATTTTTTTGGGTGTTAATGATTGTCATTATCATGTTGATTTTATTGACTCTTATTATGATGGTTATTTATTATTATTACATGGAAATTATTCCTTAAATATTCCCATATTATAATTAGAGTATGATGTATCATTATCAAGTGTGATTTTTTCTCGCTTAATAAAGTCTTGCACATAATGTTTAAGTTACGTACACTTATGTGAACCATGGAATTTGATGGGATAATAATAAAAATAATCATTATATTTATAAAAGTTGGGCTTATGTTGACCTTCTTCAAAAAAAAATTGATAGACCATAAAACCATGTTTGTCGCAACTAGCTTTTGAACCATAAATTCGATAGGTTCACCAAGAGGGGTGAATGTTATTCTTGGTGTTACTTGAAGTCTAATTTTGTGTAGATAGATCCTTCTATATAGGGGATAGTTGAATTATTTGAACATAAACAAAATGGATTTATTATTTAAATTAGGGAAGTGTAATGTTGTTTTCCCTGTGCTGATAGTTGTTTACAACCAAATGGTTTCAAACTCTAGGGAAAATAGGTTCAACCAGGTGCATCCCCTATATAACTTGTGACATGATGGGGCCCAATTCTATGGAAGAGAGAGATAATTGGATTTTTGAGAGGATCTTGTCCCTTCATATCCACTTGTTTCATAATATTTTAGTGGAATGTCACCAAAAATCATTCCTTACTAGTGTTATATGGGACCTGTGTGTTGGAGAAAAGCTTTTAACTTCATGAAGCACTAAAAACATGCATCTACCTAACTAATAGAAATAAATCCTTCCCAATTTTTATATCCCACTAGAACATGGGGTTGGTACTTATACTAGGGGATGAAATCCTAGACACTATACCATAAAGACTCATGGTTGATGATAAAGGTCCAACTCATGTAGCCAAAAATAAAAAAGGAATATAGGTTATTTTTTATCCTCAAGTTCCCATAAGGGGAAATAGGAGAGCATACATATAATTCTCTTTAGGAAGATAACCAAAGTGTTTTTTATCACCCACGATCTTAAAATTGGACAAGGGGAGAGCATACACACTAAGGCTATTGAAAACACAAAACACAACACTCAAATAAATACAAAAAAACATTTTAAGCATCAAATATAAGTGTTTTTTTCTTTTAAATCATAAAAATCAAGTTTTTGTGAGTATTGGTTTGGTTTATTTTGAATTTGACTCATGAAAACCTACAATAAAATTGATTAGTAGTCTTTATGTTTGTTCTTTGACAAGCAGTTAAGTATTACAAGTGAAGTATTCAACTCCCTATAGGTGATTTCATTGTTATGCAAGGTGATTTTGTTGTTATGTAGAGAGAGTGATTTTGTCACTAAATAGGTGATATCACTACCACATAGAGTGATTTCACCATTCTATAAGAAACACAAAGACACAAAAAATATAAATCATGATTTCATTATTACGTTAATAATTACACTACTACAAAAAAAATTCACTGCTACAAATTATGTTCTTTATTATAGACAATAATTTCAATATTGCATAAAATCAGGAAAAAAATAGTATAAAAAACACATTATTACTAATACCAAGCATGTTTCTACAACTACATAGAGAATTTCCATCGATACAAGACATGTTTCTGCCAAACTTACAAAATAGACAATATTATAAAAACATAAATTATTTCACCATTGTACACCATGATTTCACTAATTTATAGAGAAATTATGCCATTCCCTAAAAACACAATCATAAAAGTGTTTCCACTATTACATAGTGTATTTTTGTTATTTTTTATCATGTTTTTATCATTAAATAGAGCATTTCCACCAGTAATCTAGGATGTAAACTTGGATGATTTTAGGGGAAAATGATGAGTTTTGATAATAATTGGTGTTAGATTTTGGACTAAAAATAGGATAAAATGATGTCAAAACTGATTGGGAGTTTCATGTCCAACTAGGCATGCCATATGTTACATCATGGAACAAATGTTATCGATGTTTGTAGAAAACAAATTTTGAACTGTAACTTATACCACTAACCTAAGCATGTGCCCTCATATTGAGTAAGACTAGGTAGAATGCAATTCAAATAATTAAAGCAAATAAAATTTATATACCTTTCATATCTTCTTTCCAAAAGTATGATGTGCTTATATGTAGTTTCAAATACATGTGCAAGATATCTGGGCAATCTGGAAGTATCTCTTGTTACATTATTTATGTTTGTATAATGAGTGATGAGGATAATTAAAACTTTGTATGGTTATTTAAACATCACTTCATTATCAATTGATAGTTTGTTTGAATGAGGAGAGGTCTCCTTAATTTATATATTTTTTAGATCAATGTGTATCATTGATCATATATGAAGATCAATTACAGAGGATCAAACCTATAATGATAGATGAACATTAAATGTTATGATGTGGAGTGTGTAAGAACCTACAAGAAGATTTACTCATGATAATCTAGAGTGTGTAAGTACATGTCATAGACCTTGCTTGCACACTTTTCACCTTGCATTTAATTTGCTTTGTGAAGGAAAATTGAAATTTTATAATATGATTTTTTAATTGTGAAGTGGATGAGTGATGTAGGAAATTAGGATTTATTTGAATTTTGGTAAATATGACATGTGTATTCCATGTAATTTTTAATTAGTTATTGATTAATTAGCTAATAAAAGTTAATTATCTAATAAAATATGATTAGGATGATGTGATAACCTTTGTGATTTTCTCTTTTGATTGATCATTTAGTTCAATTGAACTAGGGTGGCACTATCAAAGAAACCAATTAACTCATAATATTGTTGTTATTTTTGATGTCATGATGTAGTGAATTTTACAAATTAGGGATGTATTTTTATAATTCAGGATTAAATTGATAATTATCTTGATGATTTTAGACGTTCACATGATTTGGTCTTGAATTTTTTGTTGATGTAGAAATTTGATTTGATAATTAATAATGATAATGAAGTGGTAGAAATGAAGTGTCTACATATGCCATGCAAAAAACATTATTTTCTTTCTCTTTGCCTTTGAAACCCTAATGCTAATTTTGAGAGCTTAAAACATGTAAAAAGAGAGGGGAAGTGTAATGCATTGAGCTGACCCTAATCACCCCTTGATTATAGACCATTGCTTACGTATCCAAATACTTTGAGGGAATCAAGCCACATGTAATTCTCCCACCTAGATTGATTGTGCAATTATGGTCTTTGACTATGTGTATGCAACTAGAAATTTTTTTTGATACTTGAAAACTTTATCCCTTGACTCGATTTGAGACTACTCCTAATGATTGATATTGAATTTGGGATGAATGGGGTAAATTTGCTCAATGTGTAATAGTGTAAAAGATAAGTGCCATATAGAAATAAAGTCCCTTTAAAATGAAATTTTGATTTGATTATATAGTGAAACCTTTGAAATTTTTTCTTTAGTCAACCTTAAGAAATGTGTGGTAACACCAAAATAAATATTTTGAATTTGGAAACTAGTCATTAAATACCATAGGGAAAAGGCCATTCTAAGTGGACAAATCACAATAGTTGATGTGCCTACCTAGTGCAGACCTATCCCAAAAAATCAAGGACAATTGTCTTAAGTGTGGGAGTATCCTGAGAGATTATATAATATAATTTGAGAATTTACTTGGATATTTTATTGAGTCATGATGATAAACTAAGGGGTCAAGTCTGCATATAGATAAATGGCTTAGAGAAATGGTGTATAAGATTCATATATGTAAGTGTAAGTTGAATGGTGTAACAAATATCAATAATTAGCATTATAAATAACCTATGATCAGATTTAGGTATTTACAAATATAAATACTCAAAAAAAAAATCAAGACCTATGCATGACATGTGTTATTAGTTTACATGGTTCATTTATGATTTATCACATATGGTATATTTATATGTTTAAAGATATTGTTTTACCAATTTTTTTATTTATGTGATATAATAAGATTTAATTTTGAAATAATTAAGAGTATATTATGTATTATAGTAAACATGAACCTAAATGTAAAAGTAAGAATTTAATTTGACAATTGCACTTGTTATTAAAATAAAGTAATAAGAGTATTAATATACTTAGTATTTTACTATATTGTGTAGGTATGAAATTGAATGAAAATATTAAAAAGGGAAAGAATATAAACTATAAATCACTCGGATCAAGATCTGAGTCTCTTGATATGCCTAGACAAAATCATCCAACTCTAGATGGTACCGACTAACACTATGTTATGTAACTTGATGGTTTTTTTTGGGTAAGTTTTACTTATCAATATCCATACATACCATTGTAACTACTTCCAAGCCACTCTATGTGAAATATTTAGTATCTATCTATGCATGTAAATTTAGAAACATGTCTCCTTCTCTTTGAAACTCTAGGTCCACTTTAGACTTTAGGTTTTGGTCTATAAAATGGAAGCTAAGGTGGTTTGAGCTAGCCCCAACTACTCTTTGATGAATGGTTGATAATTGCCTACATATCCAACACTTTGAAGAGGAATTAAAACTACATGTAGTTATCCCCATTAGGTGTATGTGTATAATTATGATCCTTTAAATAATGCAAAATGTGATCTAGATTTAGACAATCTATAAAATTCTAACTTTGGCTTGGATTTGAGGTGTTTCATATATTATATAATCTAATCCTTGTGACTAATGGTTTAAATGGAAAGAAAAAGGTAGTCCCTTTGAATATGGAAATGTGTATAGTAGGTTTTCTTAACAAATTCTTGATTGGGAATAGGCTTAAAAGTATTATGTATTTATATGGGTCTATTTGGTTACTTTTCTATGTCATTAACATGTGAAACATATGGGATAACCCATAAAAAGGATTTAAATTTGAAAAGTGATCATTGTTTAGTACATAATGATTATGTCAAGTTTGGATGAGTCTAAAATTTTAGAGTAGTCTGAATTTGATGATTGTGTCAAAAACCTAGGAATATTGATCTGATGATTAATAAATAGTCTAAACATGATTTTGAATAGGTTAGACATGGACTAGGGAATTCATATAGGTGACTGACAACAAATTTGAAAGGTTTAACCCATGGAAATCATGTGGATGTGTGATAAGGGATAATAAGAGTCATATGTGTATGCACAAGTCATGTAAGATGAAGATAGGTAAAAACCGACATTACCAAGTCTCTAATACCATATTTTAGTATCTAAAAATTCCTTCCTTTAATTATAGTATTAAAATTAAATATAATGCTAGATTAAAAGGATAGATAAATATACATGAGTGTGTCCAATGCACTTTATCTTTAGGAGAAGGCCTGTGTAGCTTGACCCATGCAATATATAATGAATATGAAGAAATCAATATCCATTTATAAAATCTAAAATTTGAAATGAAGATAATTTTTTTCAAACTTAAAGAGTAAAGAAGGAAAACCCTTCTAGGATAGTAGAACCCTAATTAGAGAGTAGAACCAATGGTGTTAGTGCCCTCTATGTGAAACTATTTTCAAGCTTTAGGTGCACCTGTTTCTGAGTATACCAAGCCTATTCATGTGCATAAGAGTTATAAATCCCCATTGGTGACTTATTTTAACTACTTTTATATGTAAACCTTAAACTTGATGTTACTAGGGCATCTTGTTGGCACAAGTAGAAAGTGTGATGTTAGTGGGGTCGATTGGACATCCTTAGCACCCTAATGTGATGAGAGTTGCCTATATACCAATACTTTGAGGAGTGATAAATTTTAATGTATTTTTGCCTACCTAAGTGTTGTTACAAGTGAAGCTAGTATGAATGTTGGTTTGATTGCTTTAAGTATACTTGAACTAGAAATATGAATAATCTAAGATTAAAAATGTTGTAGATAGTTGTATGCAAAAGTAGGGTAGAATAGGGATTAATAACCTTGTCTATGCACAACTTTTTCTAATTTTATTTGTGTAATTTGCATCAAATTTCCATCTAGTGGATAAATGGATAAAATTCATGTATATATACCATTATAGTCCTTGTGCAAGTCTTAAAAGAGGTCTAGGCCAACCATAGGTGGTTTTTGATTTGAAAATATATTCATTGGTAAAAAAATATGGGAAAAGGATAATAACTCTCAAAATGGGACACCAGTGCCATTGACGCTACTATCCAAATATGGTGCTAATGTTCAGGTGGTAGAACTTGAGGCACTAGGGCCCAAGATGTTGAGTGAAGGTCTAGGACTACTTTAGGGATGTTAAGGATGCATGTGGCCTACAAAAAGGCTAGATAAGTGTCTAAATAATCCCAAAGATAGGTCTAGGGCTAAGCTAGGGATGGATGGTCTCAAGTAACTCTCTTAACACTCAAATGTCATTTTTATATGATTACATTCCCCCCTTTATTCTATAAATGTAGCAAAGGAAAATGACTAGGATAAAGGAAAAAGAAGCATACCTAGACTTACCTACGAGGTAAAGCCTATGAATTTAGATCTAAGTATATGAAGCATGCTCCATTATGTGTCTTACAAATGAAACATGCATAGATCAATCCTTACTTAAGAGATATCAAAATGAAAATAAAAAATTGAGTAAAGAGATAAGAGAGAGGAAAGTAATGAATACACCTCACTAGGTACATAAATCAATGCATAAACCTAGTGAAAACATATATGTATGTAGATAGTAATCAATTGATGAATAACTTAGACTGAGTTGATGGTTTTCTCAATCCCCATGTTTGGGTGGCTCAATAACTCAATTTGGTTTTGACTCCATCATTTCCACCCTACTTGGTAGATCATGACGTATGAATATTTTGGATTAGATTGATGGTGTGTCCAACCCTCTCATGTAGGTTGATCAAGAACTCAAGTATATTATGACTCCATCATTGCCTACCCATGTATAGTAGATGCATCTAAAAATTAACTATGTGATTTAATTAAAGATGTGTAACTATAATTAGAACTGTAAATGTTAATTTTGTGACCACTTAAAATTTCTCAAATATAAAATGACTCTAGGCCATTTAGGAATATTAGGCAACCCTGGGCCACTCAAGAATGCTAACCACTATAGATGGAGTAAGGCATCAATCTAGTGTGTAACTTTCCACATGGTGTTTAGAGAATGACATGTATTTTGTCATTTCATCTAGTCAATTATTGCATAAATAAGCATAATGAAATAATATGCCACACATATACCCCCAAATATGATATTTGAGTATATGGATTCTAGATTGAGTTGTAATAATTTATATTTAAGTATCTAAAACAAAAATGATAATGATCATGTTGTGCATGATACTCCCAATCTCATCAAATTGGTATGAATTTATGCTAAAATAATCCAAAATTGGTAATCTATAATTGAACTTGTATAAAGCTAGACTATACCTATTATACTTTTCTGGTTGATCTATAATTTCATGAAATTGAGGCTACGAGATAGAAGCACCATGTCTTGGACAGTAGCATTGGTGGTGTTAGTATTCCAATCTAGGCACTAATGTCTAACTATTTTAATTTCTATACAACTAAAATTGGTCTTTGTGTCATTGTTTCCCATTATATTTTCTTAAATTTAATTTTTGTATTTTATGCCTATGTGTTGAAAACTATACTTTGAGTGTATTGGATAGCCTGATATATGTGACAAACATCTATGAATTCCCCCTCTTTTGATGGGAGTTGTTGAACCTATGTAATAACTATCCTCAAAATAAAAATCTCTACTAAATGTGTGTTAGCTAGAGTATATATTATATATGCATATATAACATTAGAATGTAATATAGTCTGAGCATAAGTTTTTAATGTATGATGTATGTTAGATATAACATTCACAAATTTTTCAAGATAGATATAATAATGTATATGAATAGAAAATCTGATAAATAATTAACTACCTAGGGGGGTGGGGCATGATGTCCATCATGGCACCCAAGTAAGAAGGGGAGATGCATGATGTCCCTCATATAATCTAAAATTAGAATGTGAAAAAATCAAGAGACAAGTTTCATGTCCATGACACATACAAGAAAGCATACATACAACACACATGAGGCATGTAAACTGGACCAAGGGGCCACAATACAAGGGAGATGGGCACATGTAACTATATATGAGAAAGTGATACATAAAATAACATTTTCAAATGTACACATACATAAACAACAATCAAGTTGGCTTAGATCCACATAGAAGGACATGTTTAAATATCTTCATTCAAAATTAGGAAGGCACACACAATGACATGGGCACATGTCCAAAGCATACATATAATGAGAATACATGGAATAGAGCCATAAAACATTGGAATATTAAAATACCCTTGAATATATGTAAATTCATTCCCTTGAATATATGTAAAATCATATAGACACAATCAAGTCTAAACTAGGAAAGCTCGAAATGAAAGTATTCATTAATATGTTGTATAAATCTATATAAGAGCAAAGATATACATAAGTTGAGTGTATAGTAGTAGTTGGTAATGAATTTGAGTAGTTTAGGATGATCAATATAAAGATATAATAGTATTAAATCTATGATTTAGAGTTTAAAATTATGTAACATATCAATCAAAACTTTGTACAGGATGCTCCCAAATGGGCCAATATATCAAATGAAGAATCTGTGTATTTGTTGTTGAAAATATTGTCATTGATGTCAAAGGTTTATCATTATTGTTGATAAAGGCACCATTGAATTTAATATTGTTTATCTTGGCTAATGTGAGTTAATATTTATTTAATATTAACAAATATATTTTTTGTTGCATATGAGACAAATGAAGGACCAATGGAGAAGTTGAAGAGCCACGGGGTAAAGACAAAAGAATGATGGGACACATTTTCCCATGAAGAGTCATCTTGGGGAATACCAAGAGTCACAAAGTGAAGACAAAAGAGTAAGGGCACAATTTCTCATGAAGAGACACTTTCAAGAATATGAAAAGTCACCAAAGATAAGGACAAAAGTGGGAAGGGCGTTTTTGGTCATGAAGGGTCACCACATGACTTTTCAAAGGCTTGAATATGAAGGGTCATCCAAGATTGGTGCCATTTTCCATGAGGATTGAAGGGTCACAAAGGGGGAATGCCAAAGGTCATTTGGAAAGCTATAAATAAAGGCTTGAGAAGCCATTTGTAATATGGTTGTGAGAGGTTGATTTGATATTGTAATATCTAGCTTAGAAGAGCAATTGTGAGAGATGAATATGATTTGTATTTGTTATATCTAGCTTAGAAGAGAAAAGGTGAGAGAGAGGAAAGAGATGTATTGAACTATCATTTATTGAGATAGCAACATTGAGAGATAGGTTTTTGGTATACACAAAGGGGTTGGTGCTCTTGTGGGTTAGTGCTCACGAATTGTTGCTAGGTTGGTGCTCAGCAAAGGGGTTGGTGCTCCTGTGGGTTGGTGCTCATGAATAGTAGCTGGGTTGGTGCTCGGTAAAGGGGTTTGAAGCTCTTGTGGGTTGGTGCTCATGAATTGTATCTGAGGTTGGTACTTAGCAAAGGGGTATGGTGCCCCTCTGGGTTTGTTCTCATGAATATACTTGAGATTGTTCTCCATGGTTTTTCCCACATTGGGTTTCCATGTTATATGTGGTGTGTCTCTCTATCTTGTGTGATGTTTATTATTTGAGTTTTATTGCATATCTTGAATGTTTGATTAAGTGTAAATTGATAAAGGGAAATTTTTATAAGATATATAATATACTGATTCACCCCCCTCTCAATATATTATGTGCTTAACAATTGGTATCAGAGCAAGTTCCTTTTTGAAAAGTTTTACAGCTTGAAGGTAGATTGGGAAAGCACAATGGCTGGGTCACACGAAGGATTTTCTACAAATAAGGCACCTTTGTTTGATGGGATGAATTATGCTTTTTGGAGCATGAGAATGAATGTTTATTTGATGGCCCTTGGATTTGACATATGGAAATCAGTGGTGGAGGAATATGAAGAGCCACAGACATCTATAATTACTCCAACAGAAAAGAAGGAAAGTGAATGTAATGCTAAAGCTTTAAATGATATTTTATGTGGTTTATGTGAATCTAAATTTGTTAAGTTATGAAATGTAAATATGCTCATAAAACTTGGGTAAAACTTGAGAATATTTACAAAGGTGATGGAAAGGTTCAGCAAGCTAAGTTGCAGACTTTTAGAAGGTAGTTTGAAAGTTTGAAGATGGAAGAAGAAGAAGATATAGCAAGTTATCTTTTGTGAATTAATCAAGTCGTAAATCAGATTAAAGGTCTTGGAGAAACATTGGATGAGTCAACAGTGGTGCAAAAGGTTTTGAGATCTCTACCAATGAGATATGATGCAAAGGTTTCAGCAATTGAGGAGATGAAGAATTTAGCCAAGCTAAAGATGGATGAGCTTCATGGTATTCTCACGGCATATGAGATGCGGATAGAACAAGATAAACCCTCAAAGGGAGAAGTGGCTTTCAAGACATCAAATAAGGAGAAAGCTAAGATTCAAGAATCAAGTGATAGTTCTAGTGATGATAAAGATGATAATGGAGCACTTTTCATTTGCAAGCTGGAAAGAGGAACAGGTAAATATCAAGGAAAATTACCTTTTAAATGTCTTAATTGTGGAAAGATTGGAAATTTTTTAGCTAGATTCCCAAATAAAGTTAAAGATGATGAAGAAGAAAATCCTACATACAAGAAGAATTTTGAAGGCAAATCTAAGATGGGATTCGAGAAGAAGAGCCTATATTCTAAAGATCCTAGCTTAGGCGAAGATAGTGGAGTCAGCGATTCAGAAGAAGAAGAGATTCTATTCATGGCTATACATGAATATGATCAAGAAGAATATTAGGAGGACGCTGAAGTGAATATGGAAGGAGAGCTCATTTGTGCCTTAGAAGAGTTAGAAGTTGTTCAAAAAAAGAATCAAAGGTTAAAGCGCCAGATCAAGAAAAATGAACAAGAGTCAAAGGAAATGATTGAAGATCAACAAGAACACTTTGAAGAAGCCAAGAAGAATGAAGAAGATCTCAAAGCACACTTGGAAATAACAATAAAATATTGTGAAAGGTATGTTATTGAAATTGCCTCTTTAAAAGAAGATATTAAGAAAGCAGTCAGTGATAAAGTAGTCAGTGATTCAAAATTTGAAGATAGCACTAACATGCTGAATAAGTTATTGGAAAATCAAAAAGCATATTTAGATAAGACAAGGATCAGTTTTGAAAAGAAAAAGAGCTATGTTGAAGCTCTTACACAAGAGGAAACAAAAAGGGGAGAAGTGAAGAATACAGAGTACATTCCAAATAGAGAAGGCTGGAAGGAACAAAGCTACAAAAGGCAATTAGGTCAGAGATATATAGACAGGTCTTATTTTTATGGATATTGTATTTATTGTAATGGATATGGTCATAAGAAATTAGAGTGTAGAAAAAGAGATAACAATTTTAGAAATAAGGAGAAGGAAATTCAAGTAGAGTCAAGCAGAAGCCACGACTCTTTTGCTCCTCTATCAAGCTTTGATGAAGAGACCATAGTGTGCTATAAGTGCAACAACATTGGACACATAGCTCGATATTGTAGAAGCGTGTTCAAGTCAGTTCAAAAGGATTAGAGTTTCAAAGCTCCATTCATCAAGAAGAAGGATCAAAGTGTCAAAGCTCCATTCATCAAGAAGAAGGTTCAGAAATGTTCATGGTAGAAGAAACAACTTGAAGATTCTATGATGGTGCAGACAATTCTGCATGTGAGAGGTAAACATCAGCCATGGTTAATTGATAGCAGATGTTTGAGGCATATGACAGGTGATAACAGTAAATTCATTACTCTAAAGAAGATCAATGGTGGTACAGTGAGATTCAGAGATAAAACCACTGCCAGGATAGTAGGAAAAGGTACTTTGAATTTGGATTATGGTAGAACTAAGACTAAGAATGTTTTATATGTAAAAGGTCTTAAGCATAATTTGTTAATTGTTAGTCAAATATGTGATCAAGGATACACATTAAGGTTTCATGCTAAAGGTTTTGAGATTAGAAGAAAATATTCAAATGAGTTGATTGCAGATGCTCAAAGGATAGGGAATAATGTATATGTTTTGTCAGATATCTTCTCAAAGGCATGATCAAAGGATACATTCAAAGATCAGCGAGAGGATTTTGGAGTAATTTATATTACTTCCTACCATTGATGTTCAGCATCAAGTGAGGGGGAGCTAAGTGTTAGCTCTAGGTAGGCCCTTTGCCATTGATGTCAAAGGGGGAGAATAACAGGTATAGGTACAGGTGCAAAAAATAGGTACAAGGAATAGGTACAGATTGCTATAGTAAGGGGGAGTTACTGTATGTTTTTAGATGATGGTATGTGCAGGTGATAAGATGTGGCAGTTTCAGGATTTAGGTTGCCATTAATGACAAAGGGGGAGATTGTTGGAAATATTGTCATTGATGTCAAAGGTTTAGCATTATTGGTGATAAAGGCCCCATTGCATTTAATATTGTTTATCTTGGCTAATGTGAGTTAATATTTATTTAATATTAATGAATATATTTTTGGTTGCATATGAGACAAAAGAAGGGCCCATGGAGAAGTCGAAGAGCCATGGGGTAAAGATAAAAGAAGGATGGTATGTATTTTCCCATGAAGAATCATCTTGGGGAATACCAAGAGTCACCAAGTGAAGACAAAAGAGTAAGGGTGCAATTTCTCATGAAGGGACACTTTGAGGAATATGAAAAGTCACCAAATATAAGGACAAAAGTAGGAAGGACGTTTTTGGTCATGAAGGGTCACCACATGACTTTTCAAAGGCTTGAATATGAAGGGTCATCCAAGATTGGTGCCATTTTCCATGAGGATTGAAGGGTCACAAAAGGGGAAGGCCAAAGGTCATTTGGAAAGATATAAATAAATACTTGAGAAGCCATTTTTAATATGGTTGTGAGAGGTTGATTTAATATTGTAATATCTAGCTTAGAAGAGCAATTGTGAGAGATGAATATGATTTGTATTTGTTATATCTAGCTTAGAAGAGAAAAGGTGAGAGAGAGGAAAGAGATGTTGTATTAAACTATCATTTGTTGAGATAGCAACATTGAGAGATAGGTGTGTGGTATACACAAATGGGTTGGTGCTCTTGTGGGTTGGTGCTCAGGAATTGTTAGTGGGTTGATGCTTGGCAAAGGGGTTGGTGCTCCTGTGGGTTGGTGCTCATGAATAGTAGCTAGGTTGGTGCTCAGCAAAGGGGTTTGAAGCTCCTATGGGTTGGTGCTCATGAATTTTAGCTGAGATTGGTAATCATCAAAGGGGTATGGTGCTCCTATGGGTTTGTTCTCACGAATATACTTGAGATTGTTCTTTGTGGTTTTTCCCACATTGGATTTCCATGTTATATCTGGTGTCTCTCTCTATCTTGTGTGATGTTTATTTTTTGAGTTTTATTTCATATCTTGAATGTTTGATTAAGTGGAAATTGATAAAGGGAAAGTTTTATAAGATATATAATATACTGATTCACCCCCCCTCTCAGTATATTCCATGCTTAACGTCTGTGTATATGCCCCCAGTGGGTATATAGTAGTAAATATAGATATATGTAGTGGACCTAAATATTTTAATAATCTTCAAACACTCAAAAAAAATAAGTGAATCATTTATGTATGATAAATGTTGAATATACTAAGATAGATAACATATGTAGTACCTGACAAGTATAAGAAGTTTAAACATGGAAATGCATACAATCTATAATTTATATTTTTTAAATAAATATTTGAATGTTTTTGTGTTTTTCCATATTATATTATTTTTTTATAGATATAATTTATGTTCAAACAACATGAGAAAGTGAAACTATATACAAGGAGTAAGAGTGAATGAAACTATGTATAAGTAGGGAGGAACATACTAACTGATGAGTCTCATGGGAGACTCGTTATTAATGTGGCTTGTACTATTTATGAATTTGAACCTTTTTAAATATTTTACTATATCATTTTGTATTACTTAACTAATTTATCTTGTAGATGGTCCTCATTATAAATGATGTGGTGTATCTTTTTTTCAATGCCAAATATGAATCTGTGTGATGACCATGCATTCTATGATATGCACAATAATAACTGGATCTCCTTAATAGATGTATAGGAGGTAGGTTGATCAACTTGTCTTTAATCATTTGCCTTAAAATATCACATTAAATTTTATTCTATCTTTGAATACTTTATGAATCACTATTTTTAGATGAACTTTATTGTAATTTCTTATTTTGATATGTAACATTGCTTACCATAAATTGACTAGGTGAAGATACATATACGTGCTTAACACTAGTGTGATCTAGAGGATTTTATCTTTTAAATTCATTTTCAAATGTTTTAATCTTTTCATGTAATAGTTGATTCAAATTTTTTAATCCTATAAATACCTTTCTCATACTGATAATTTGATCATATAGAGTCTCACAAGTGCAAACCCTAGTTGTTTTTTATTGAACATGTAAGCACACATCCTATAGATAAGATATGGGAAGGGAAGAGTTTAAAAGATGTATATGTTGGGCATAGAAATTTAAAATATTAGTATAAGTTGACTCACATTGTGGAAGAGTGATAACATCAACCTGGTTAGAGGGAAAGGAGCTATCACCCTCTTGGAGATGAGGAGGAGGAAAAGAATCTTCTTTATTCATGAAATTTGGTAATGCAACTTGGAAGAGGGATTCTAGGGTCAAATATATTAGGTCTAAAAACTATAACACATCCACTAAAAATATAAAATAAAAGGATATAAACCCTAATATCATCTAAGGCAAGGGTTTGAGCAGTATTCAAAGTAAGTCGGGTTCACCAAATGGTTTATATAACTTTTTTGGGTTATGGAGTTTAAGCCCTAGGTTGTTAAAAGGTCTAAAAATAGTAAATCATGGTAGAAATATTTAATAAATATATCCACTAATTTATAAAATAATTGACTTAGTTTTACCTTTCTAAAAATAATAATAAATGATGTAAACAAGTACTTAGCTAGAAATTGACTATGACAAAAGATCAAGAGGTTGTAAAGTATTACAGAGGTTGATCTGAGTGTTGCGGATAAGATCCAAGTGTCAAAACCCTTCTTGTATAGTATATACCTAATTGGATAGTATCCCCAATGTCACTAATGTCCTTTTAGCACTGATGTCCTCTATGTAGAATTATTTTGAGTTTTTAGGTGCACATGTATCTAAGTCTTCCAAGCTTGTTCATGTGCACACAAGTTTAAGATCCTTGTTTGTGACCTATTTTGACTAATTTTGTATGTAAAACCTAAAACTCCATGTTACTAAGGCATCTAATTGGCACAAATATCAAAGTGTGATGTTAGTTGGGTAGGTTGGACATCCTAAACACCCTGATGTGATGAAAATCATCCTAATACACTAAGAAGGGATTAAGCCCAATGTAGTTCTCCCCACCTAAGTGATGGTGAAATTGCAAGTGAATTTAGCATGAATATCGATTTGAGTTTTTCGAGTGTACTTGAGATGAGAAATCTAAGTAATCTAAGCTTAGGAATTCTATAGATGGTTGTATGCATAAGTAAATCAGAATAGGGATTAATAACCTTGATTGTGCATAACTTGTTTTGAGTTTGTTTGTGTATTTTTCATCTGATTTTCATCTAGTGGATAAAGGGCTAAAACTCATGTATATATACTATTTTAGTGCTTGTGCAAGTCTTAAAAGAGGTCTAGGCCAACCTTAGGTGGTTTTTTATTTAAAAAGATATATGTTGGTGATAAATAGCAAGAAAAGGATAATAGTGGCCAAATTATGACACTATCACCATTAGCACTACTATCTAAATTATGGTGCTAGTGTCCAGGTAGTAGAACCTAAAGCATTAAGGGCCAGGATGCTTAAGTGAAGGTCTAAGATTGATTTCATGATGTTTAAAGATGTGTGTGGCCCACAGGAAGGTTGGATAAATGTCTAAATAAGCCCTAAGACAAGTCTAGGACTAAGATAGGGATGGGTGGTCTCAAGTAACACTCTTAGAACTCAAGTGTCATTTTTAGATGGTTACAGAATGTTATACAATTATATGTTATCTTGTCCCAAAATTGAAAACATGTAACTCATGTACCTATAAAATGTGTGTATATGTATGGCATATAACCCCATATGTATTTGATTATGTAAATATATGAAGACCTATAAGTTTTATTCCTATAAAAGTGTGCATATATATCGAATATGCCTCCAAAATATGTCTCAATTTGTAATTATCGATCCCATATTTGAACCATTTTGAACTCTCTAAAACATTAATATGTGTCAAAATCTAAATGTTTTTCTCATGTAGGCTTAAATATTTATGATATACTCACTAGTATGCCCCATTTTTAGTTGATGGATGTGGCCTAAAAATTACTCATTACAAAATAAAAGAGTTAATTGCATCATGTCATGTAAAAATAGGTAATCATGTAAAATCATATGCTAACATGTGGAGAATATGTCATCATAGTCATGTATAGATCACCAAAGCATGTATGAAACATGTAATGTAAGGCATAAAAGTGTCATTTGAAGATAAATATAACAATTAGGCATGTCATAGTAACCATCACTAATATAAACACTAAATAAGACTATGTAGTCTTGGTGCATGATGTAAATCATGGCACCGCATACAAAAGGAAAAATACGTGATATGGATCACGACACCATAAACTCAATGAAACTAGTAAGATCAATATAAAATCTTATATTTATCCACTCATAATCACATAATGTCATGTCCATGATGCTCACAATAAAATTATATGCAATAGCATACAATGTCACACAAGGCTAAGGGTCACATACAATGAAAAATAAAATATCACACATAAGACCAAAGGTCATATACAATGGACAATAAAATTTTGCACAAATTCCATTGACCACATACAATGGAAAATAAAATTTCACACACAAGGCCAAGGAATAGACAAGCAATAAGTAACCCATTATAAAAGTAAATAATAGAAATAAAACATGAAATAAGTCAAACTAGTCTATACTATCAATCTATGTTGATGTCACAACATAAAAATGTAGGATATATTAAAATGTATCACTCTAAATAATATATTTAAGAGTAATACATGTGTAAGAAATCAATTTATCTCAACATGGTAAATAGAAAGGTCATAAAGATATATAACATGTATCAATGCGACCTATGGAATAAGATGCCCCCAATATTAGCATGACCCCTAGGTATAGGAATGTCCTGCATCTATACATCAATATGTCATGTGTAACCTATACGTCCTAAATTTCACTCATATATATTGTGAAATTCATGTGCTTATGGAAAAGGATATGTAACCTACCAAACATGTATAAATAACATAAATGAATAATGGAAACTATTAAACATGTCATTCTTAGGTCCTAATTTTATTTTATTTTGAAAAAATTTAAATATTTTGTATTTTTAAATTATCTAAAACAAATAATTATGTTTAATATTTATGCAAATTAATGATTTTCATAAGGTTCTTCATAGTTTTCCCTTCAACTATAGCCAAATGATAAGCTCTTGTACCCACTTTTTCCATAACCACAAATGGGCCCAACCATTTAGGTTTGAATTTACATTTGTTCCCTTTGTTTTCATTAGTATTATCTTGATTTTATTTTTGTACCAAATCACCAAATTAAAATTTAACCTTATTTCAATATGCTCTCTTGATTTTATCTTGATAAACTTTGAGATGTTCAATACCTTGTATTCCTTTATCATCCAACATATATAACTCATGTATTTATTTTTCCTAATATTCATTATCCATGATAATGTCTTTTAAGGAGACACATAAATATGATATCTATATTTCTAAAGGCAATATTTCTTCTATTCCATAAATAAGAGAATAAGGTGTAGCCTTTGTAGGCATGTGAGCACTTGTACGATATGCCCATAAATCATAGATAATTTTATTGTGCCAATAATTATTGTGTTTAATAATGGTTTTTCTCAATATTTTATCAATCCTTTTATTCATTTTTTATGATTCCTCATCCCATTATGTATAATATGGAGTGGAGAAATTATGTCACTGTGTTGAGTAGAATGTCCATATCCCTGAGAATGAGGTTACATATGAGGTATATAATGATCCATAGGTTGATTGAGTAATTTCACAATACTTAAAAGGTTAATTATCCAAAATACATGTGTGTGTGTGTGTGTGTGTGTGTGCGCGCGCGCGCGCCTTTCATAGCTAAATTTAAGGAATACATGTAAATCAAAGGTCACTACATTTTTATCATGAATCCATGGTCTTCCCAAAGTAATATTTTAGTTAATATCAATAGGAATAACATGGCACATTGTAGTTATTTTTCTAAGACCCACAATTATATTTAATATAGTTTGTCCTAATACTTTTCATGAAATGTTGTTAAATCCATGAATGTTCATATTTTAAATAAGAACCTATGCCTATATTCCAAGTAAATTTAGAAAAGAGATATTACAAATATTTATTACTGACCCATTATCCATTTACCCATTTGACTATCTTATTTTAAATAGGTACTTGAATATATAATGGTAGATGTTGATCTATAATATGTTTAGGAGGTAGTTATTATTTATCAAAATAAATACTTTCCTCTATCCATCATAATGTGTTAATGATACAATAAAAACAAGGTTTTTCTTCATTATTTGGTAAATTTGTGTCACATAATGCTGCAAAAGGCATATCCTTATAAATAGGTGTATTTTGGACTAATTCTAACATATAAATTTTTGATGGTGTATTCTTGAGTTTATCAATTATATCATACAATTTAGTTTCATGGGTTGGCCTTGTGGAAGGTGGAGGGGGATGAGAAGGAACATTCTGATGATTCCACTTTATACTTTAGGATGGTTCACCCTACCCCTTCACGTTATAATAGCATAGACCACAAAATCCAATATAAGCATGTGACAAATAATGGGAGTGGGATGGTAGTTGTTATTACTATGAAAATATAGGGAGGAATAAAATGAGTCATGCATTCTCTTTGATGTCTAGTAGTGATTTGAATTAACTAAAATTAAGTATTATAACATTGTGATTTATGGATGAAGGCTAAATATTTTGTATAATTAATGTTAGCCTTATTATTTCCTATAAATTTGATGGAATTACATAGTTATATATTTTGCAAAGAAATTGAAAACATGTAATGATCACAACCATAGCTTGGGTTAATAAATAAAAAATGTGTACATCCATTATTGTTATATGTAATTTGTGAACAAGGAAAAATTAAAAAATCAAGTTTGAAAATCATATGTATGTACAAAAACCTTAGAAAGATGGATGAAACCCTAAGCGAAACCTAAGGTTTGATTATGTTCAATATATAATTAGGTTCATCAATATGTTTTACCTTATTTTTTATATATGTGATCTAATAATATATAACTTTGAACTAATTCATATTATATGATGTATTAAAATAAACATGAATCTAAGTGTAAAAGGTATAATTTGATTTGACAATTACACTTGTTATTTATGGAAAGTACTAAGTGGATTAAGATATTTAGCATTTTATTGTACTATGCAGGTTAGATATTAAATGTAGATATCAAAAATAGTAGGAAACTAGATAGTGATTTATTCAAATCAGGATCTAAGTCTCTAGATGTACTTGGATATAATCGTCCAACTCTAGATGGTCCTAACTGATGCTATGTTTTGTAGCCTAACATTTTTTTTTGGTAAATTTTAATTATCTATTTTCATACAAGCCATTATGCTTACTTTTAAACCATTTTTGTGTGTGATCTAAAATAGTTATTTATGAGTGTAATTCTAGAAACCATTCTCCTCTTTGAAACCCTAGGTCCACTTTTGAAACTATATTTTGGTTTATAAAATGGGAAATAATGCAGGTTGAGTTGACCCCAACCAATCCTCAATGAATGGTTGAGCATTACCTATATATCTAATACTCTAAAGAGGGAATTTAAATCACATGTAGTTCTCCCCATTTGGTGTTGGTGGGTAATAATTATCCTTTAATGAATACAACATGTGATCTAGCTTTGGATACTTTAGAAAATGACAACTTTGGCTTAGTTTTGAGGTGTTTTATACATGGTTAGATTCTAATCCTTGTAACTTATGCCTCAATTAGAAAGAATATAATAGTCCCTTTGAATGTATATATGTGTATAGTAGGCTTTCTTGATAAATACTAGATAAGGAATAGGCTTAGACCTACTATTTATTTATATGGGAATTTTTGGGTACTGTATTGTACCACTAACATGTGAAATATATGAGTTGACCCATAAGAAGGATTTGAATTTGAAAAGTGACCATTGATTGGCACAGGATGAGTCTATTAGGTTTGGATGAAGCAAAAGTTATAGAATAGTCCAAGTTTCATGGTTTTTTCCACAAGGCAAGAATATTGATATGATGATTTGATGATCTAAAGATATTTTGAATATGATTTTGAAAATGTTAGACACATACTAGGGAATTATTGTAGGTGAATGACAAGAAGTTAGAAGGGTTTAACCCATGAAAAGCATGTGGATGTGAAATAAAGGTAAATAAGAGCAATATGTGTATGTACAAGTCATGTAAGATGAAGGTAGATAAAAATTGACATTACCAAGTATCTAATACTAGATTTTAGTATCTAAAATTATACATGAGAGAGATGTATGGCATATATGTTACATATGACATGGACCTTTAGATGTAGGATATTCCTAGACCCAAAGGATACCTTTCTAATATTAGGGGAAAGTTTACACTATGGTAATATTGGTACATTTACATAGGCTATGTCTTTATATGACCATTCTATTAATCATATTGGGTTATTTTACACTAGTTACACATGACTTGATCTTACTCAAACTACTTAGAGTGTCATGTGTTATGGATATTATATTTTTTTAATGTGATGATGAACTATATTGAATATGTATATTAACCTTTTTTTTTTACATGATTTATGTTGCTTCATGTTACATAGTGTGATTCCTGATTGTGTATTACATTAGGAGACACTTTCTATGTTTGACTCTAACTTTGTGTGACATTCAATGTTCATTGTGTGACTCTTGTTATATTTTATTATTTCTTTATTTGACTATGATTGTGCATGACATTTGATATTCATTATGTGACTTATTTTATGTTTTACTCTTTTTTTTCTTTATTATTACTATGTGGAACATTGTGTGTTATCAATCATGTTTCTATGATTGCTTGTGTGTATCATCGCCATGACATTGTGTGTGACTATATGTGTTTTGTGTAGATACATATAGGACTATTTATTGAGATTTTGATGCCATGATCCATATCACCATTCTTATTCTTGTGTGTGATTCCATAATACATATCATGCATATTCTCCATATCACCTAACATCGAATGCTATCAAATCCTCTTAGGCTATAATCTAATTTTTACATACTATCCATATTGACACCCAATTATTTTAAGAATGTTATGTTACAAATATTCATTCCTAATCCATTATCTATAAATATACATTTAACTATTTTAATTTTAATTTATACTTGAATAAATAATTAAATATTTTGATTTATTGTATATCTAGTAGGCAATTCTTCCTTTTCAAAGGAAATGATTTCTTCTATATCCTTTAATGCATTTATAATAGAGGAAAAGTGTGTAGGTTTTGTATCATTTGGGAGAGTTGTCTCACACAATTCCTAATATAAGATGTCCTTGTAAATTGTTGATCTCTTTACTAATTTAAGGAAATAAATCTTAGCATGTATGTTTTTTATTTGATCAATGAGATAATACCATTTAGTTTGAGTGGATGGCCTCATGGGAGATAAAGGGGGATGAGGAGGACATTTTGACTACCTTCATTCTATTGTGCATTTTGGGGCACCCTAACTCTTCTTGTATTGATAACATGGACTACAAAATTTAATTTAAGCATTGGGAAATAATGGGGTAGAATGGTATATAGTACAACCTTTAGGTCTAGGGAAATGGTAAAAAATGATTCACACATGCCCTTTCACACCTAGAGTTAATAAGAAACAACTTATATTGAATATTACAACAATATAAATTAAGGAAGGTTAAATATTATTCATTATTAATTTCAACTTTATTATTGCACAAATCTTTGACCCACATAATTACATAGTTTTGACAGATTTTTCATATTAGAGTAAAATAACATGTAATGATTAAAATCATAATTTGTGTTAAAAAATTAAAAATATGTATATCCATTATAGACATATGTATCCTGTGAAATATGGAAAATAAAGAATCATGTTTGAAAATTAGTTTTAAATATAGAAATCTAAAACCCTATAATGAATGATGAAACCCTAAGGGAAATTTAGGGTTTTGATATGTTCTACACAAAATATGAATTTCACCAATATGGTTTACCTTATTTTGATTATGTGAAGCTAAAAAGGTATAAAACTTGAACTTTTGAGATTATATGAAGTATATCAATAATACATGAATCTGAATGTAAAAGGCAAAGTGTGATTAAACAATCATACTTGCTATAAATATAAATAACATAAGGGATTTAGATACTTAGCTTGTATTTTTCTGTTCAGGCTATAGAGTGAATGCAATTAATTAAAGCATTTAAAACTAGATAAATATTCACTTGGATTAGGATTTGGTTGTCTAGATGTTCATGGATAAAATTATCAGTATTTGGATGCTAACATTTAGCACATGCATCTAAGATTTTCAATTTTCTCGTATGAGGTTATGATTCATTATTTTTGTGTAAGTCACTACACCTCTTGAAATATTTCTACATGTGCAATCATAAGTCCTCTTTATGCACATAAACCTAGAAACATATCTCCTTCTCTTTGAAACCCTAGGTCCACTTTTGTCACTAGGTTTAGGCCTTAAAAGGGGAAGAGTGATGGATTGATCAGAACTCAATCACCCCCAATTAATGGTTCAATATTTCCTATATATCCAATACTCTAAAGAGGGAATTCAAACCATGTGTATTCTCCCTTCTAGGAGTATGTGTGCAATGGTGCTCCTTTAATGAATGAAACATATAATATATGTTATTTTGACACTTGGAAAATGATAAATTTGGCTTGTCTTGGGTGATTTAGACTTTGTATAAGACTTTATATTTGTGACTAATTATTTATTTGAGAATCTTTGGATAGTCCTTTTGAATGTGAAAGTGTTATAATAGGCTTGCTTGATAATATTAAATGATCCAATAGGCTTAGACCTACTTTGTATTTATATAGGACTCTTTAGGTACTTTCTCACACCACCAACTAGGGAAACATGCAGGTCAACCCCTAAAAATGATTTGAAATTGAGAAATGATTATTTCTTTACATGGGGATGAGTCTATCATATTTATACACCTACAAAATTCCACTATCATTTGAGTCTATTAGAATTTTTTGAGAGATAATAATACTAATTTAATGTTATAGAGACAGTTAGTATGAAATTGAAGATGTTAGACACACACTAGGGAATTATTGTAGGTGACTGATAGTAAATTAGGAAGGTTAGAGTCATTAAAATATGAAAATAGAAGATAAGGGTGTACAAGAGGCATATTTTTATGCACAAGTCATGTATAGTGAATGTAGGTCAATATTGGAATTATCAAGTGTCTAATTCAAGATTTTAATGTCTACAAGTGCCCCCCTTTTATTCTAGTATTAAAATGAAATAAAATACTAGAGTAAAAGGATAAAGATATGTACCTAAGTGTGAAAAACACACTTTATCTTTGGGAGGAGGCTCTAAATGTGTAGATTTCTCCATAAAAACTTACAATGAACATGCAACACTCAATGTCTATATATGAAAATTAATTTTGAAATGAAATTGAAAATTTACAAATTTAAAGAGTTGGAGATCATGTTTCTTATTAAAGTATTAGAGAACTATATTTCTTACTAAAACATTAGATAAATAGGATTTTTTTTAATAATATAGATAATTTAGGGTGATCATACCCTAATGGATAAATTAACTAAGTCAAGGTCCATGGGTTGGTAAAATAAATTCCTCGACCCTTGATAATAGTGTTAGGCCATTAAGGGCATAGAATATCAATTTCACAACTCATTTAACTAATATTGAACCTCAAGATGATAGGGTAAGCCTATGTTAGGCTCATGAATTGACTATTGAAAATGGACTTATATATTCAATATGTAATCTTTGGTACCATCAATGCCATGCTCTTAAGTAGAAAATTATATTGGTGTATGTGCATGAATAATTTTCACACCCCATGATCTAATCCAGTCGATTCCAACATGATATAGAATGCTATACATATATATCTCATTCATCCCAAATAGGAAAAAATATTAAAACTTTATAAATTATATTTGTTAGTGTAGGTGTTTATTCCATTTAATGGTTTTTTCCTACACATGTTTAGTTAGTTTGCTTAGGTGTCTTTTAGGTCATTGTGAAAGATAATCCCACATTCATGAGGAAGTGAGGGCATGCTTATCATTCACCTATATAATTTACCTTCTTAAAGATTTTATGGATAATTATGTTAATGTCAATATTATAATCTTTCGATTGTTGAGTAATTACTTCTTTCTAGTTCATGTTTTGTTTCACTACTACACATAGGTAATTTCTTCGTGCATTTGACTCTATCCAGTAGATCATCAATTTTTGGCCCACTCCGAGATGGTATCAAAGCTTTTATGGTAGGTTAATTCCATTTTTTATATTTTTAAATCCTCATTTTCATCTTGTATGTCATATATCTATCATTTTTTGACCTAACTATTGAATATTCTCCCTTTCCTAGATTTTTCTCTTCTTTTAGGGTCCTTTGTTGATCTAAATTTAGAAAGAAAAAAAAACAAGAGAAAGGTGTTTCCTATTATTTATATTTCATATATTAGGTTTTCATGAAAAATGACTTGTGTCATTATATTTATAATGTTTCAAAACCCTAGGATCGGTTGTAAACATGACCTAGTTTCATAATATTCATTTTTAACTATTTTTAGAGGGTTTCAAGTTTTTTAATGATTTTACATAAATATATATAATATATGGTCATCAAGGGAAAATAATTTATAGGTTTTTGGAGATATTTAGTTGGTTTTTGGTGGATTTTCAAGAGTCATACCAAATCTAATAATTTCATGATAGGTAAAGTTTACATACATGTGTGCATACTGCCAAAACTTTGATTCTTCGTTACACTACATAAAACTCTAGCATTATCACCATTATCAAAATTGTCTCCATCTCTTGCACCTACAATGATAACTCCTACCTTTTAATATACAAACCTTGATTCCTATAAATGTGGGTTACATCCTCGATATAAATTTTTAGCATCAAAACTATAGACTGTAAGACTAGTCCACAATCCCAACATTAGGATTATCAACTACCAGAGTAGTCAAAAATCCCAAAATTAGCACTTTTGACTATGTAGTTCATGGCCCTAGCATCAATATTATTGGCTATGGGAGTATTTGAGAACCCTAAATACTGTATCCACCCACTACCTATCATGAGTGAAAAGTCAAAGTGCAAATCCTCTTGAGGATTAAAGGCTTAAATCAAATCACAATAGGTATAGAACTAGAACCAACACCTAAATTAGAGAAGGTGAAGTGGTACAACATAAGTGACCAATCCTATGGTATACTATGTTTGTCTATGTCTCCCAATTTTCTCTTTCATATTACATGTGTAACTACTCTAAATCAAGTGTGGACCATATTGGAAAAACTCTTTAAAAATCAAGACATCGTGAGGGATCATTAGTTGGAGAATGAGCTTATCATTTTGAGCCCAGATGATTTTGATATGATATAATACTTTTTCACAAAGTTTAAATCACTCAAGTTATAGTTGAAATTGTGTCCCATTGATAAAAAGTATGATCAATTGATTGTTTCCATCCTTACCAAATTGGGATCCAACTATTTTATCTTTGTTTTTACATTCCATACCACTAAGTGTGTTATTAGAGCTACATGAACCATGCCATCTTTGGATGACTTTGTTTTTAATCTCACTCAAGACCAAGACAAGCTTATCCAAATGGTTACACTGAAGTCATCTAAATAGCATGCATTAATTATGAATCATGAAAAAACAAAAGGATTCTATTAGAAAGGATAAGAAATAGAACAAGGACCTAAAGCAAAAAAAAGGTCATAAATTTGATGCTAAATATAAAGCATCAAAATGGTCCTCCTATTCAGATGGGAAACCCAAGAAAGAGTGACCTGCATGTGGTGATTGCAAGAAATGTGGACATGATGAATTCAAATACATGAAGAATCAAATTGACCAATTGACAAAAATACTTGAGAAGCATAATATTAATGTCCTTGATTCTTCCAATTAGAGTTCATTAGCATAGGAGTCTTCTAAGGCCAAAGATAGTAATAAGAGAAAATATAAGGGCAAATCACTTATTATAGTTACATACCAACCTTCCACATGGGTTATTGATTATGGTGCTTCACACCACATGGCTTCATCACAAGCCATATTCTCATCATGGAGCCTTGTTTTATGCCTTCCAATTTGTTGCATGAAAATACTTCCATAAAATTTAAAGGAGTGGATCTATAAAATTGAATGATGGGACATTTCATCATCTTCTATTTGTTTTCTTGTTATTTTCCAATATCCTATCTATTTATTAGATCACTCACATTGGTTTAGGTAAGAGAGTTGAGTTCACACCTAATTTGGTAGTTATTAGGGAAGCAAACAATGACTCTATTATTACATTTAGGATAGTAGATCACCAATCATGATTTTATACTTCCTCACATTTTACTCTTGATCAACCCTCTACTACATTTCTCACTCATTCATATGGGGTGAGTGAACTATGACATGAGTGATTTAGCCATCTCAAATATCACTACCTAGAGCAACTCAGTTGTCATGATATAGTTTTAGGGTTGTCATGAGTCAAGTTTTTTTATGGAGTTTGTCAGGTTTTCATGCTTTGTAAGCATCTTAAAGATAAGTATGATAATATAAAATCACAAAGAGATAAAAAAAAATATTAGAGATTGTCCACAGTGACATTACTAGTCCATTTCTAAAACTTTCATTTAATAGGATTAAATAAATGATCACTTTGTCAATGACTAATCAAGGTATAGTTAGGTGTATTTTCTTAAGCATAAATCAAAGGTCTTTGACCATTTTTAAGGAATTCAAGGAACTTGTATAAAAATAGTCAAGTAAAGCCATCAAGATTTTGCACATCAATAATGGTGGTGAGTATGTCATTAATTATTTTGAGAAATTATATACATCAGAGGGGATTGAACTATAGCATACAATTCTATATAATCCTTAAAAAAATGGTCTTAAAAAGTGTAAGAACAAGTCTTCAAAGGACATGGACAACTATATGTTCCACTCCAAGTCTCTTGCACCTCAGTATTGGGTTAAGGCCATCAACTATGTGTGTTATATCTAGAACTAAGTTCCTCATAAAGCATTGAAGGGAGTCACTCCTTTTAAATCATGAAATAATTAGAAACCCAAAATGAAGCACTTTTGAGTGTTTTTATCTCTTTTTATGGTCCAAATTACCAATAAGAAACATAAGGCATTGGAATCACAAAGCTAACCTTACATCCTTGTGGATATCCTGAGGGTGTTGAGGGATATAGACTTCTCCATCCCATCAATCATGAGTTATTCATTAAGAGGAGATTTCATTTTTGATAAGGTCCTTTAGACTCTATTCTTGACACCTCTCCCCTTCCTTATATGCACTAGGATTTGATGATAATTTTGATGATTTAGATCTAATTGATCAGCTTCTTGATGACCTAGATTCTTCTTTTAGTTTTGATGATGAGAGTGGTGATGAGGATTCACCTCCTTCTCCAAGAATATCTTCATAAGATGAGGAATCCCCTCCTAAATCTCTAAGAATTGGTATTCTTTGGGCTAGATAGACATTTCAAAGTGTTGACCAATGATTTAGAGATCCATTAAACAACATGCAAATATGTTCACAATTCTAGAATGCCCCACATGTTTTCATTATATTTTCTTCCAATCCATAATCATTTCATGACACATAATGCACTCCTGAGTGGGACACTATTATGGAAGAGGAGCATGGTTTTGTGTAGAGGAAAAACACTTATGATTTAATACTTTCTAAGGGAAGAAAACTTGTTTGATGAAGGTGGATTTACTAAACAAAGTTTATGGTAGATGGGTTCATAGACAAGTTCAAAACATGTTTGGTATCAAAGGTTTTTTCTCAAGTTATTAGCATTGAATATACTGAGACATTTACCCCAATTTCCAAAATGAAATTAACTTAATCCAACTCACTATCGCTATTGTTGAAACAAATCAATGGTATGTTCATTATATGGATGTGAAGAGTGTCTTTCTTCAAGATGACCTCAAAGAGGAAATATACATGCAGCAACCACAAGGATTGGTGGAAGATTATTCCTTAGTTTTCAAACTTAAAAAATCTATTTATGGCTTCAAATAAGATCCTTGAGCTTTGTATGCCAAGATGGATTCATGTCTTCTTTTGGTTGGGTTTACTAGATGTCGTTATGATCTGAATGTCTAAATTTTATGCTAGGATGATTCACTATTGATTCTAGTTCTCTATGTAGATGACTTATTGATCACATAGGGTTATTCATCCACCATTGTAGCATTAAAAAATATTATTTGATAGGTTTTCAATGACTAAGTTGGGATTGTTGCACTACTTCCTTAGGATTAAAATTTCTCAGTCTAAATCTGAAATCACTATCGCATAATCCAAATAAGCTCTTGATTTTTGCATGGTTTAACATGGCTGACTATAAGCTAGCTCTAAATCCTTTTTTATCTAGTGTGAATCTTAAGGCTAATTGTCCATCTCCTTTGGTTTATACTACTTCATATTGACAAATTATTGGTAGTCTCATCTACCTTACACACACTAGACCTAATATTTCATATGCAGTGGGCATGGTCTCTATATTTATGCAAGAACCACATGAATTATGTTAGAAAATAGCTAAGTGGATTCTCTACTACATTCAAGGCACTTATAGTTTTAAGATTCACTATGGAGTAGGCATCGACATCAAATTAATTTGGAATACATATTTAGATTGGGATGGTGATATTTAGAATCATAAGTCTACTTCAAGCTATAGTTTCTCTCTTAGTTCATGACCGATTAGTTGGTCAAACAAGAAGCATAATGTTATTGCTTTATCTTCTATAAATGAAAAATAAAAAGGAGTTTTTGATGATGCCACTGAGTCTATTTGGCTTCAAGGGATTTTCATTGAGTTTGGCATATAATTTTAACAACCAATAATTATCTTTTAGGGCTCTCCATCTCTTTAAAGAGGCTATAAATATTTCCCCAATTTGTTGTTTTGTATTTCAAAGATCAACCATGGCTAAATCATACTCTAATTTATAATATAAATGCTTGACAAAACATTTATATATATCATCAAATGTTATAATGGATCCTTTAGGAAAGTAAAGGAACCATTCTAATGCTCAGTTGCCTAAATTGTGTGGGAATAACCAAAGCAAATAGATGTAGTTGTATGCCACTTCTTATAAATCTACAAAGAGTTATTTAATATACTCTCTTAGGTCCCCTTTTTATTTATATTTGTCAAATTTTGGAGCCTCAAAATGAGGCAAAAAATGAACTTGAATAATACTTGTATGAAATGGATAAGGACATATTTCTTCAAAGATGGTTTTTTTACTTTGATTTCCCATTTGTAGTCCTTGAATACCATCATTCATCTCCTACCATTCCTTTTTTAAAAGTGGGTTTTAGGATGAATGTAATGTATGTTGATGGGGCCATAAAGCTGAAATAATTTAGATATGTGGATTAGAACCTAATTTAGAGGGGATAAATACCATGTCACTAGGTTTGGTGGGGATTTATTTCTTAATAGGGGGAAGTTTCTGGTTAAACAAGATTTGCTACTGCATAGAGGGAATTTGTTGACTAGATAGATTTTTTTGTCTAGATAGGATTTGTTATTTTTGTTGATTGGACATGACTTCTTATTGTTTCTAATTAGATTGGATTGAATTGGATGGGACTTGTTAGTGTTGATAGGATTCATTGGAATGCAAGGTAGACACCAAATTGTAAGGAGTTGGGTTAGATTTTTTAATTGCTCAATACTATTTGATTAACATCAGGATGTGGGGGTTTTACATGAACTTATTTCCCTTTGCTAAAAGACTCAATTTTTTTAAGGTTGATGTGATATTGATTTTGTGTTTAGCTAGAAGTGATATTGTCGTGTTAATGGCCTTGGACCACTTCCTCACATGGGTGAACAAGGGTTTGTAAATTTTATAGAAGATACCCTACATGAAAATTTTCCCCTAACTCTAGCAATCATAAAAGGACATTATCCTTATACTAAAAGAGTTCTTGTTCAAACTAAGCTCTTCTTAAGTTAGTTTGCTCAGTATTAGATTCTACTCTTGGCCTTGTTTGTGGTGGTTCAATTTCATATTATTTTTGATATACTTCATTGTCTATTTGATCTTTAGTATTTTGGAATAGTGGATTTTAACTACAATTTTCATCAAATGTATGGTTGTATGAAGTCCCACTTCTTATGTATTTAGGCATGTTTATGATCTTTGTTTTGGAATCAATTTTTGAATTAGGGTTTGAATTGATTTCAATATGACTTAAAGTTTGGATAAGGATTTATGGAAAACTTGTTTAATTTTTTTTTAGTTAACTTTTAGATTTAGAGATCAAGTTTTGGTTATTTTTCAATCTCAAATTGTGTTCTTTTTGGAAATAAGATGCTTTAGCATTTTATCTTGATTCACTTATCTAGTCTAGGATGGTTGAACAAGTTTACTTGGTCCTTTTAGGATGGTTGAACAAGTTTACTTGGTCTTTTTAGAATGGTTGACATAATTTGTAAATTTATTGAATTTATAATACACTTGAGTGTTTAACTTAATTAAAAGGGATGTTTAATAAATGCCTCAAAAGTATTATTTGAATGTATCAACTTCATTTGACTTAGACTTGATTTGATTTTAACCTTTGATTTATATCTAATTTTTAATTAACCTTTTGAATTAAGATTGGGATTAAGTTTAAACCTTAACTTTGACTTGATTTTAAATTAATTTGACTTGGTCAAAGGTAGATATTTGACTTTGGTTGAATTCAAATTAGAATTTGGATCAAGGTTGGCCTTTGAATTTGAATTTATTTGAATTCAAAATTTGACTTAGGAAAATTTTGGCTTGGAAGGGTTGACTTGAATTTTATTTGACTTTGACTTTTGATTTGACTTAAATAATTGACTTTTGACTTGAAACAAAAAAATTGACTTTAACTTGATGTTTGAATATTGACTTCCAAATTTTTGATCTAATTTAATTTTATTTAGCTTGGTCTAAAAAAGGTGTAATGGATTTGAATAATGGATTTAGAATTGGATATTGATTAAAATTGACTTGATTTGACACTAAACAAGGTTTGAATCAGATAAAATAATGTTTCAATTTGGACAGAGTGTCATTTCAATTTGGATAGTGTAATGTTGTAGTTGGATGTGATAAGGTTAGAATTAGGTAATATATCTTCCTTGAAGTGTAAGGATTTGTCACATAATATGGGTATAGATGGAAACAAAATAAGTGCACACAAGTAACAAACTTAATTATAGTAATAATAGGTATGCAAAATAACTAATTAGCCCACTCATATACTCACATAAAGTAGTGACTAGGATGGCCTCCCAACCCTCACTAGGAATCCATATGTGGTGAGTAATCTTCAAGAATGTTTTTTTCCCTGTGTTGATAGTTATTTGACACCAAATGGTCTTAAGCCAGGGAAAACATGCTCAACTAGGTGCATCCCCTATATAACTTGTAGTATGATGGGGCTCAAGTCCATGGAATGGGGTGATAATGGGATCAGAGAGGATATTGTCCCTTCATATCCACTCCATTCATAATATTTCATTGGAATGTCACCAAAAATCATTCCTTGGTAGTGTGATATGGGGCCTATGTGTTGGAGAAAAGCTTCTCACTTTATGATTCACTAAAAAGATGTAACTACCTAGCCAATAGAAACAACTTCTTCCTAATTTGGATACCCCATCAGAACATGGGTTTGGTACTTATACTATGGGATGAAATCCCGGTCACCATACCAAAAGGACTCATAGTTGGTGATCAAGGTCCAACTCATGTAGCCAAAAATAAAAAGGGAATATATGTTATTTCTAATCCTCAAGGTCCCATAAGGGGAAAGAAGAGAGAATACGTATCATTCTCTTTAGGAAGAGAACCAAAGTGTTTTTTATCACCCAAGATCCTAAACTTGGACAAGGGGAGAGCATACACACTTAGGCTATTGAAAACACAAGACTTAAATAAATACAAAAAAATCATTTTAAGCATTAAATCTAAGTGTTTATTCTTTTTAAAGCACCAGAATTAAGTGTTTATGAGTGTTGGTTTGGTTTATTTTGAATTTAACTCATGAAAACCTATAAGAAAATAGATTTGTAGTCTTTAGGTTTGTTCTTTGATAAGCAGTTAAGTCTTGCAAGTGAAGTATTCAACTCTCTATAGGTGATTTCATTGTTATGCAGGGTGATTTTATTTTTATGTGGATAGAGTGATTCCATCATTAAATAGGTGATATCACTGATACATAAAGTGATTTCATAATTCTATAGGAAACATAAAGACACAAAAACTAGAAATCATGATTTCACTATTACATTAATAATTACACTATTACAAATAACATTTTCACTACTAAAAATTATGCTCTCTGTTATAAACAATAATTACACTATTACATAAACTTAGGAAAATGTGTAATCTTTAGTAGTTATATATGCATGTAATTCTATTAACATGTCTCCTTCTATTTGAAACTCTAGGTCCACTTTTGACATTAGGTTTTGATCTATAAAAAGGAAAATAAGGTGGGTTGAGCTAGCCCCAACCACTCTTTGATGAATGGTTGAGCATTGCCTACATATCCAATACTCTAAAGAGGAATTCAAATTGCATGTGGTTCTCCACATTAGTTTTATGTGTGCAATTTTGATCCTTTAATGAATGTAACATGTGATCTAGATTTAAACACTCTAGAAAATGACAACTTTAGCTTGGATTTGAGGTATTTTAGACCTAGCTAGAACCTACTCCTTGTGACTAATGGCTGAATTAAAAAGAATAAAGTAGCCCCTTTGAATATGAAGATGTGTATAGTAGTCTTGCTTGTTAAATACTAGTTAAGGAATAGGCTTAGAACTATTATGTATTTGTATGGGACTCTTTGGGTACTTTTTCATGTCATTAACATGTGAAACATATGAGATGACCCATAAAAATGATTTTAATTTTAAAAGTAGTTAATTTTTAGTGTATGATGATTTTATCAAGTTTGGATGAGTCTAAAATTTTAGAATAGTCTAAATTTTATAGTTGTGTCTAAAACATAGGAATATTGATCTAATAATCAAGAAATAGTTTGAACATGATTTTGAATAGGTTAGACATGGACTAGGTAATTCATATAGGTGATTGAAAATAAATTTGAAAGGTTTGACCCATGAAAATCATGTGGATGTGTGATAAGGGTGAATAAGAGTCATATGTGTATGCACAAGTCATGTAAGATGAAGGTAGGTAAAAACTGACATTACCAAGTCTCTAATACCAAATTTTAGTATCTACAAATTCCTTCTTTTAATTATATTATTAAAATTAAATACAATGCTAAATTAAAATGATAAATAGATGGACATGAGTGTATACAACACACTTTGTCTTTGGGAGAAGGCATGTGTAGCTTGACCCATGAACTCTATAATGAATATGCAGTAATCAATGTCCATTTATGAAATCTAAAATTTGAAATGAAACTAAAATTTTTTAAACTTAAAGAATAAGGAATGAATGCCCTTCCTAAACAATAGCACCCTAATTAGAGATTAGCACCAATGGTGCTAGTGTCCTATGAGTGTAACTACTTTAATTTTTTAGGTGCCCCTATGTTTAAGTCTACCAATCTTGTTCTAATGCACATGAGTTATAAATCCCTATTAGTGACCTCTTTTAACTAATTTTATATGTAAACCCTAAACCTCCATGTTACTAGGGCATATAGATGGCATAAATGGCAAAGTATAGTGTTAGTGGGGTAGGTTGGACATCCTCAACACCCTATTGTGAATATTTGCCTACATACCAATGCTCTGAGGAGAGATCAAGCCCAATGTAATTCTCCACACCTAAGTGTTGGTTCAAGTGTAAGTGAAGCTAGTATGAATGCTAATTTGAGTTCTTTAACTATATTTGAGAATTGAAATTTGAGTAATTTGAGTTTAAGAATGTTGTAGATGGTTGTATCTAGAATTAGGGTATAATAGGGATTAATAACCTTGATTGTACACAATGGTTTTGAGTTTGTTTATGTACTTTGCATCTGATTTCCATCTAGTGGATAAAGGGATAAAAGACATGTATATATACCATTCTAGTACTTGTGCGGGTCTTAAAAGAGGTATAAGCCAACATTAGGTGGTTTTTTATTTTAAAATATATTCATTTGTAATAAAATGCAGGAAATGATAATAGCACTCAAATTGGGGGCACTAGTGCCATTGATGTTACTATCCAAATTATGGAGCTAGTGTTCAAGTGGTATAACTTGAGGCACTAGGGTATAGGATGTTAAAGTGAAGGTTTAAGAATTATTTAGGGATGTTTAGGGATGTGTGTGGTCTATAAAAAGGTTAGATAAGTGTTTAAATAGGCCCAATAATATGTCTAGGGCTAAACTAGGGATGGGTGGTCTCAAGTAACACTCTTAACACTCAAGTGTCATTTTTAAATGATTAAAGTTCCTCACCCTTTAATTTATAAATGTAAGAAAGTGAAATGACTAGGATAAAGTAAAAATAAGCATACTTGAACTTAATTAAGAGGTGAAGCCTATGAATTTAGATCTAAGTATGTGAATAATGTTCCATTGCATGTCCTACAAATGAAGCGTGCATAGATCATTCCTTACTTAAGAGATATCAAAATCAAAAGACAAAATTGAGTAAAGAGATAAGAGAGAGTAAAGGAATGAATATACCTCACTTGGTATATGAACCAATGTATAAACTTAGTGATAACTTATGTGTGTGTAAATAGTGATCAATCAATGAATAACTTGGACTGAGTTGATAGATTACACAATCCCCATGTGTGGGTGGCTCAAGAACTCAAACTGATTTTGATTCCATCATTACCCACCCTTTCTTGGTGTATGCTGACCTATTAATAGCTTAGATTTGAGTAATGGTGTGTCCAACCCTCTCATTTAGGTGGATCAATAACTCAATTAGAGTATGACTCCATCATTTCCTATCCATGTATATTAGATGCATCTAAAACTAAAATTATGTGATGTAAATAAAGATATGTAACTTGTTTATGCCTAAGGGAAACTTAACAGGTTTGGGATCAATTACATCCCATGAAGTGACCTCTGATATTTTTAAATCCATCTCTTTGTTGTCTTCCTAAAAAAAGCGGGGGAGAAAAGGTAAAGAGGGGAAACACAAAATAACTTTAGAAAGTAAATCTAATCTAAAGTGATGCACCAAAAATTTTGAAATACAAACATAGAGATTGCATAAAATAGCATAGGTTTTAATGAAACTATAGATCACAAAAGAGCATCTAACATGAATTAGGATCCATAGCATATAAAAATCCACATCAAAGAAGTAACATCAAGATATAATTAGCAGAGATAGTTTCTAACTCAAATGACATAAAACATCACATTCTCTTCATTGTTGGATAGGGAAATGAATATAGAAGGCCAAAAATGGCACATATAAAACATCCACTAACATCCATGAGATTCATCTATTGAAGTCCCAAATAGGAAATTCTATCTACTATTATCTTAATCTTTTTATGGCTTGTCAAAAATAAGCAAGGTATATATCAATACTAATAATTGCCCCTATTATGTAAAGGGGGAAAAATTGGATATAGAGGCAAGGATGTTGCATGAGATGATGATCTAGAGATTCCCTTGTTTATACCCATGATGTTACAAAACTAAAATAGGGTTTTGCCCATGAGTGCAACCAACTCCCCACATCTCAGAAATGATGTGATTCCCCCATTCTATTACAAACCACTCATGCTTTAGAGAAATATGGTGATGCTACATGTCGACCTCTAGGGTTATTTCCTATGTCATGCTTGATTACCTCCATTGATGTCACTTTTAGATGATTTACATATTAGCTCCATTCCCTAAAATGGGCTCAGAGATGACCAATGGCAAGTGAAATGTGTTTCCTAGGGAGAAATAGCTTTCCATTCCTTTGGTGAGCATTAGAGTGCCACGTATCAAGCTAGAGATTTCTTAAAGGGGTCGAGAGATCTTTTGAGCTTGGGTGAGCATGTAAATGCCATGTATCTAGCTCTGAGGCCATCTACCCACACCATTTGAAAATTACTCCAAAAAAATAATATTTCAAACTCTAGGAAAGGCCTAAAGTGTTTTAAAAGCTTTACTAAAAAAGGGGGGACCCACCCTTATCCAATGGTGCATCTCTAGTTATCTAATGGGTCTGACACCTCCTTAGATAAAAATGAAGATGACATGTATCAAGCTATGAGATACAGCTTCATCTATTTGATGGGTGGGGCCCACTCCACTTGGTGGTACCATCAAGAACTCAGCATAAAAATAAAAGGTGTTTTGGAGTCAAAGGGAGAGACACATGTTATGGGAGCACTTCTCCTCTCAAAGGGAAAAAAAATTGGGGGCCAAAAGAGTGTCATGCTATCATATGGAAGAAGCAGAAGGGAACTCAACTCAAACAAAAATTTGAAGAATGTCAACAAAAAAAATGGGAAAATAAAGAGCCCATCACTGATCAAACCTTAAAGATGGATAAAAACAAAACAAAGGCCTCTGGCTCAAAATAATAAGTGTGGATCTAAATCCATATTTTTTGGTGACTCACCAAGGCATCTGCCTATGGATGGGAGAACCAAAACTCTAGTGCATAGACTAGTTAGAAGCAAAAATTATAACACTTAAAAGGAATATGAGAGATATAACTTTTGGAGGGCCACATCCAAGGGCCCTCATTCCTCTTCCTTTGGCTAGGTTTTCTTTTTTAGAGCCTCAAAGGCTCTATTTAGATTAATTATCTCTTTGAAAGAGATATTCTTTAGACTATTGACCACTTCGAGCATTTATAATTCCAAATAGGAAATTTTGTATAGGACCTTCTCCACTATTATGACATCAAGAGCCTGATCAAGAGCTATGAAGACATTCTAGTCATTTTACTTCTAGTCGAGTAGGGCTTTAACTTGGTCTTTAGGGAAGATGTTGTTATCAGTTAAGAAAGGAGAGGGTGGTCCCAACTGGTCTAATTTTTCAATGCATCCCCTTCATTCTTAGATAATTTGTTACAAGGCATTAAGGAATGTCTTGCATTTGGTCACTACTTTATGGTAGCTCGTGAACTCATTCAATTTAGTTGCCACTTGCCTATGATCAGCCACCCCTACCATTTGTAGTGTCTTAGGAGAGGCACTGTGTATATTCTCCATGAGGCTTTGTACATTTTTGACCTTGGGGGTGATGAAAGTGAGTACCTGGTCAATTGATGAGCTTACTTGGGATGTGAGCCTCTACACATCCAAAATGAATGCAAGCATCATCTTCAACTTGGCTACCATGACCTTGATCCTTTCCCAATATGACTTATACAATTGTTGAATTAGGGGAAGGATATTAGTGGTCAATGGGCAAGAGGAAAGATTATTCTTCAATTTTGTTATCTTTTTTTCCTTAATCAAAGACTGCTAGTTGGCCTCTGAGAGCCTCTAATGAACCATGGCCAATTTTTCATTCTTTTCTTCCAACTAATTTTTAGTTTCCATTCATTTATTAGCTTTAACTTGGAAGCTACCCATGGTAACTTGGCCTTAGAGGTCATATTTCATCTATTTGATCTCTATATCCTTGGATTTAGCCTTCACTTTAAGGTAGTCAACCATAGCCTTGACCTTAACCTGTTCCTATGTGTGCTTCTCCAGCTACCAAGAAACTTTTAGATAGTCCATGGTTATGGAATTTTGTGTCTCCTAAATGAGCTCAACTCTATCATCAGGTCAAGTTTGGCTAAGGTTAAGGCCCACCACTTGGACTAAGTAATCTCTTAAAAGCATTATTCCCTAGGGTTTCACTACTTGAGGGGTCAAGTGAGTGACCATGAGGGCTTATTATTTAGGGTCATAAAATGACCACATGTGAGATTGAGTCACCTCCTTGGCTCATTTATCCCTTTTCTTCTCCATCTAGGTTGCTTGAGCTACTCTTACCATGTCCACTTATTTTAGATATTATGTAGGTGCCTGAATGATTTCACTGGTAAATGGAGTCCCTTCTGATAATGCAAAGTGAATGGTAAGTTTTTTTTGTTCCATGTTAGCTCTAGTCCTTGTGGGTGTGAGTGAACATATGGTAAGGGTAGAAGGGGAGAAAGGTGGGAGCTCATGGGGAGGATAAAACAGTGATTACAATGTAAGAGAGGATGAGGTAAACGAGAATGGTGGATGAGTGAGGAAGGGCATGTAAGATGAAATGGGTAAGATGGAGGAAAAGGAAATAGTCTCATATGTGAGATGGGAGGAAGAGGATACTAGAGCTAAAGTGGTGCTTGGTTGGTTGATGGGCAACACCACACCCTAGGGTGGAGTGAGGGGTATATTATGAGGAGTGTTGGGAGGATTCAAACTTCTAGATCAGGTGACTAATTGCATCATGACTTGTCTTTTAGGTATGGAAATAGATGGGGAGGGAGAGGAAGAAGCAAAAGTAGAGGAAAGAGGGTCTATGAAATGAACCTTCTTTTGTAGAGGTGCCTCTAGAGGACTAGAATTAGGTGCCTCAGTCTACTTGAGCTAGGATGACCGAGTTGCAAGGTGCCCAGAGGGAACCTATTATTGTTGTGAGGAGGTGACATAAATAAATATGGGTGGTGGCCATATCGATGTCCCTAGGCCCACCATGCCTTCACTTTGCTTTATCCTTTTTGGGGGTAATCTCCCTCCTCCTCTTTAAGGGTGTCTTATTCTTTATTCTCTTTTCCCACCTCCACCTTGGGGGAGGATTCTTCATCAGATGTGATTTCCTTCAAATGTACTTCATCCCATAGCTTCTCAAAAGTTTCATCTAAGGTGTACTCATACAAGCTGATTTGTAGTTTGTTGTTATCATGCCTAAACCTGAGGAAGGCCACCTTCTTGTCTTCACTCCACCCAAAATCATTTAGTCATTTATTCATAAGCTTTAACAACTTCATGTCAAGGTCAAAATCATGGACCTTGGTATATAAAGTCTCCCAAGGTTTGGGAGCATCTTGTAAGATTTAGGAAATGTCCACATAATTCTAAGAAAGGCTTTTTGTTGAAGACCTCATCTACTCCAAATAGGGTCAGACTTGGTTATTAGGGATGGTAGTGTCTTTTAGCTTGGATATGTGCCCTTCAGGGTCATAGTCCCATTGGTCATCCACTAGATCTAAATCAAGATCTACTAGTTTGGTCGTGAGGAGACATCCTTGATTCCTCCTCATAACAGTAATTCCCCCTCTCATAACTAGGATGTCATATAGGCCCCTTTTCTTTTTTCCTACCTTATAAGTAGAATATGTCGATCTACCAAACCAATTTGAGGTCTAAGGTCCTATCAGTTAATGTGCATGGGAGATATAAGGGCTCTACTTGGAAGCCATGCACTCAGATCAATGACAAATCTACCTCCCAAAACTAGTCAATAAGAACCTTACTGGCTTCAAGCTAGGCCTACTACTGATTTACCATTTTGGGAGTTCCCCTTATGGGTTAAGGTCCATGAGGACTGAGCCATAAAGTTCTCAAATAACTTGTAATAGTCCTTGGTAATGGATAAGATAGGAGTTCATACCATGATAGGGGTTAGTATGTTTGATAAAACCTCTATATCAAAGGTTTTGAGATGGAGAGAATGGGAGAAGAAATGGGAGTGTTGATGCAGCATGAGGTATAGGAAGAAGGAAGGGTACTGAAAGGTACCTCTTATTGAGAAGTTTTCAAACTCATCCCTCATGCTCAAAGCAATGGCTTCAATGAAGTCCATTTTAGAATTTAGCCCCTACTTCACCATGGTCAAGAGGTAGAGCACACCCATCTAGAAGTCACTAACATTGTTGTCAATATCCATTCCAAAAATGAAATATAGCATGGATAGATTATAAGTTAAATATACATGGGGAATGTAATTAGAGGCATGGGAAAGGGGGCATCTCTGTGACTTTTTCTGAGGAGGACCCCAAAGAAATGTGCTTTATTCTTGACCTCTAAATCCCAAACCTTTTAGAGGATTTCCACATTTTATATGAAGGTGTTAGGGTCCTCATAGAGTTAGATCATCTCCCAAATTCCTTCTATAGAAATTTTTATCTTAATATGGGTGTTCTCAATAATGGTGCTAGTGTCAGTGTCATATCTTTCTATGTAGAGAGATACAATCTCTAAGTAAGGGTGTATATAAGGTACCATGTATCAAGCTAGCATGCCCTCCCAGACTTTGAAACTGAAAGAGTCATATTGCCCCTATTTGATCCTATCAATCATTTGGGTGTAGGCACCCTCTCATAGGCTCTTAGGATTTTTTTATAAGATGGGGTCAGAGATGCCATTTACAACATCAATCATGAGGATATGATCTTGGTGAGGACCCTCATTTACTAGCTTGGTGTCTGATACATTTATTTTTACTTGCACTGGGGCTAATGAATATGACTTCCCTATGACATAAGGTGGAGGTTGGTCTCCTCCACTACTTGCACCATGTTTATTTTTCCTTATCAATGATCTTCCACTCTTGAACATAGATGTAGTAGGCTCTATCACTGCTTGGTCTACTTCCAAGTCATATATTATTCTACTAATTTGATGGTTCTGTGTTGTGTCCTTCAATTTTTAGGCTCTTCATCTCTCTTGAATTAATTCTCGATGCTCTCTTTGAAATTATTAAGTATTAAGTGTTTGAAAATGGGAAGATACAGCTGTATTTATGTATGAACCTTGCTAAGTGAAATCATTATGAGGATTTAAAAAATGGTTATTTATTATTAATGATGGAGGTGGCATGCATGTTTGATAGCCATTTATGAAGTATTTTTGGTGATTATATGGGGAACCACATGACATGGACCATCCGTCATTAATGTAAAGGTAATCTAGTATATAATTGTCTATCAAGGAATGTTCTAAAGATTTAGGGGGAATGAGGAGCTGACACATGGTGACCGGAACACTATTTGTGCCAATGGCACTTATTGAAAAGGAAAAAACAAAAAGAAAAAATGGAAGAAACAAATAGGAAAGAATAAGAGGGGAAACTATCTAACTACATACAAAGAGTGGTTGGGGCCTAGTAGAAATGTTTTATGAAAATCCCATTAATGAGAATCTCTAAGTCATTTCCCTCCAAGTTTTTTAATTCAAAATCTCCCTTTTGTTTAACTCTTATGATTCAAAAATTTCCCCTTTATAGGGAGTCAATTTTTCATGGTGTCCCAATTTTATAGCTTGCTAGTTATATTTTAGGACCAAAATCCCAAGTTTGAAACCTAGTTTTGATGTCTTCTTACCGAACCATCTCTTGATCACCAATTGTCGAATAATTTTTACATCATGAGTTTGTTTTCTTTCTTCTTAGATCTTGAGTAATTTGGTGAGCCAAACTTCCATCACTCTATTTTCTTCTATTTCAGCAACTTTCAAGAGTTATCATGTAGGAATCTTAAAGGATAGTGGCATGACAACTTCCCTTCCGTATACTAGTTCATATGGGGAAGTTTTTAGTAGTTGCTTAGGAGTGATGCAATCTACCCATAGAGTTTCCCTCACATGAAGATACCACTCTTGTTGCTTATTATTTCATATTATTTTAATGAGATAGATTAAATTTTTGTTTATAGATTTAGCTAACCCATTCCCTTGAGGGTAGTAATTGGATGAAGCTTTTAGGAAAATGCCATTTTGTAGTGTGAATTCAGAGATCTTGGACGTAAGGAAGGATTTCACATTGTCCAAATTTATCATCTTTAGGGAATTGAATCTAGTTGTGATCTTCATAGAAATTAAGGATTTCATTCTTGATTGCTTCCTTTAGTAGGATTGCTTCAGTCCACCTGGTGAAGTAATTGATAGTTATTAGTATCCACTTGTGGCCTACACTAGAGACTGGGTTAATCATCCCAATGAAATCAAGGACCCACTAAGCAAAGGGTTCATCAGTCATAATCGAATTGAGAGGCATGGTAGATTACTTCCTCTTCTTGGTGAAGAATTAGCACTTTTGACACCTTTTTACTACTTGGTGGCAATCTGTAAACATTATTGGCCAATAATATCCTACATGTATGATTTTGGTCATATTAGTCTTGGTTGAGAAATGGCCACCTAGGGGAATGAAGTGTATATCCTAGAGGATTTTCTTAGGTTGAGGTCCATCAACACATCAGAGAAGTTCTTTGTTAAATTTTATTTTACAAAGGATTCCCTAGACCAATGTGTAACTAGAACCTAACAATCTATAAAAGCATCTTTTATGCACTAGGAGGATATCAAGATATCTTTTGACCTACATAAAGAGTACCTTTTCATCTATCTAGGACTTGTTGGTTTCAAATTGATTAATGAAGGTTGTTTCAATTTTTCTTGACTCCCTTTCTTGTATGTCTATACATTAGGCTAAGTATTCATAGATTACCCTTCCTTGGACCACCTTCATTGGATTAATTTCTACATCATACTCCAAGATCTTAGTGATCTAGTTGGCTCTCTTTTTTATGATTTCTCCTTTCATGATATATTCATGTACACTAGAATGTGCCATATGAATCATTACTTTATTGCCTACCACTAGATGTCTGAACTTCTTAAGACTTTTGACAATGGTAAAGTCTTATCTTTCCATGAAGTTATACCTAGTTTCATATTCTTTCAACATCCTTGAATAGAATGTGATGGGGTGTTCCTCTCTACTATCTTCTCCTTTTTGAGTTAACACTATGATGATGTTGTATTCACTCTCATAGACATACATGATGAAGGCTTTAGATAAGTTAGGATTGGAGAGCATAAGTGTAGTGGATATTACATCTTTGATCCCTTCAAAGGTGTATCTTCCCTTGGGCATCCACTTAAAATTTTGATCTTTCTTCAACATCAAGGTGATCGATCTAACCAATTTCATGAAATTAGATATGATCTATTGACGAAATTGATCTTCCTAAGGAAGGATTGGACTCTTTTTTTGTTTACTGGTAAGGCCAAGTTCTTAATGGCCTTTATTCTCTTTGGGTCGATAGTAATCACATCCTTAGAAAATACATACTCGATCAATTTCCCTTGGGGCACCCCAAAGATTTATTTTTTGGGGTTTAAGGAAACCCAAAACTCTTGACATCATTGGAAGACCTTCTCTAGATAGTTGAAATGATCTTCCTTATTTGAAAACATAGTGAGGTCATCTAGATAAATGAGGATAATCTCATTTATCAATCCCTTAAAATATACATCCATTTCCCACTGGAAATTTGCCCTAGCATTTGAGAGGCCAAAAGGCATTTTTACATATGCAAACATCCCCCACTTGGTCGTGAAGGTGGTTTTGCGTTGATCCTCTTCTTTGACCCAGACTTGGTTATATCTAGAGAATCCATCTAATAGGGAGAACATTTCAACACTCGCTAATATTTGGATGATTTATTCCATGGAAGGAAGGGGATAGTGATCTTTCAAAGATGCTTTATTCAAATCTCAAAAATCTACACACAGTTAGATTTCTCCATTCTTCTTTCTTATAGGGACTAGGTTAGACATCCAAGTTGAATGCTTGATTAGGCATATAATCTTTGAATTGATCAACTTCCATAGCTTCTAAGCGATCAAGGATTAAATTTTAGGATTCATCAATCACTGCTTTTCTCAAACTAATTTGGCTCCTTCCATTAGATATATGGTGTGTTGTATGAACTTTTGATCATACCCTTTTAGGTCATCATACATCCATGTAATGACACCTTCATATCTATCACAGAAATATATTAGTCTCTCTTTATCTTTTAGAGGGACCATTTTCCCAACTTTTAGCTTTCATCCATCACCAATGTCAAGTTCACAATAATAACCCTTTTCTATGGTAAAATTATATTTGTCATTTTTTATATCTTCAAAGTCAAACAAATTTTCTAGGGTGATGAGCCCTTTTGATAATTTAATATTTCTTAGTTTTAGAATTTTTCCGTCATAGGCTTCCTCAATATTTAGCTATAGCTACTTCATAAATTCATGATATTATTGAAGGAACATAGCAATATGGGCATCGCTCTTAAACACCTACTAGTTGTGGTCATTATCAGGGATGTTGGGCCTGATGATCACATTTACTATCTGCTTGTTGGTGAAAAGATCAACCATTGGGTTGAATTTGGAACCTATGGTTGCCATCCTATTGGCTTCTTGATTTTTAGCTTTTGGGATAATCTAAATATTAAAAGCCTCAAAAGACTTGATCAGATCCCATACGCAATGATGGTACAATCTCATGTGCATATTCTTTACTATCGCAACCCTTCTTACTTGCCTTACTACTAACTCAGAGTCACCATATGCTTTTAGTTTTTTGACATTAGTTCATTTTGTGAGACTAAGGTCATGGATAAGGGCTTTGTACTTGACCTAATTATTCATGTAGGTGAACTAAAAAATGGAAGGCTCAGAGAATTTTTTTACTAGAAGGATACGCTAGTCAAATACTGAATCTAAAGACATTCTTGCATCTTTCCCCATCAAAATTTTGGGTCCAAGGCTCAGAATATTCTTTGGGCCTCTTTCTTTGTTCTCCTTATTCCTTTTAAATCTTTGGAATGGCTTGATCTTCATCATGAATGACATAGTTCCTGAGGCCTATAGCATCAAAGTTTTTGAATGGATCACTTTTGATGAATTTATTGATGAGGGCCTCTACCTCAGGATCTCTATTGCCTTCAACACTCTCTTCTTTGAGCATTTCCACATAATGCATCTCCATTCTCATGAAGGAAGTGTGTGTTGATTCAACTTTTGCCATCACCTTGTCAACTACATGCTCTGAGTGAAGGGTTCAGATAATATCTTCAGTTTCAAATCATATGTAGTCCTCAATATTAGATGAGACCAATCAAGTGATAGATATCCATCAATATTGGTAGTGAAATATCTAGATAGACATAACCCAAAGACAAGTGGTGTATTTATCACTATGATGTCTGAGGATACAGTGATGTTTGGGTAGGAATATAACATGAGGGGCAAAGTTCTAATAATGCCTAAGGTCTGAATCTTCTTCCCATCTAGCTACATCACACCTTTGCTTAACGGTTTGTATTTCAATTGTAATGTGTCAACTATTTGTTTAGGCATTATCATAGTACTTGATTTTGAGTCTATCATAGAGTTATATAGCAACTTCTTGCCTATAATTAGAGTCAAGTAGAAGGGGGTAGGCTTTGCTTTATTTAATTCTTCCTAGTTTTTGATGAATGTAGTGGAGGTTTAGGATTGGGCACTTGTGTTGGCCTCTTTTCCCTTCTGCCTCATGGGAACTATGCATGTTTTATTTGGTGTGGGCCTTTCCTTTTCTTCTAAGGCTTATTTTAATAAGGTATTATGTTTTAGGATGGACAATACATCCCAGAGAGAGACATTAATTGATGCCTTTTTTAGCTATTCCACCACATTATATGAATTTGGGGATGAGATTTTAGGACCTTTCCACTTATTTTTTACCATCTTGTTATGTCTTAGATAGGCCAAAGGTGGAGGTTAGAGTGTTAAAGCTTTTTCAATGATCTCTATAGGTGTTGTAGTAGTGTCCAAGCACTCGACCAACCTTTTCTTTGAGTGTGTATAATAGTCTAATTGCACCTATGGGGTTTGATAGATAGGGACTTCAATGGCGAAGGCCACATATTCATCCTCTACCTAAGAGAAGAGTGCATGATCAGACACTATCTCCTCTTCATTCTCCAAGGACATACCTTGGATCTATGCCATCATGACAGCATTTTCAATCCTAGGAGATTGATAAGCATAGGCCAAATCCTAGGCATTTCCTTATTACTAGTGCTGAGTGACCTTTTGTTGTAAATTTCCCTAGGGACAGTTTTAGGTTCCATGAGGTTCATTACAATATAATCACCATGAATTAGAATCATCCACAAGGTTGATTTGACTAACTACCAATTTTTTGTTTGTGTTAAGTTCTACTATGTGTAAGGGATCTAAAACCATGACCATCTGGTCTATAGGCTGTGTCCAATAATTAATCTCTTGATTTTTTTTGGGATGGTTATTTGCTCCTTGATAATTTGGAGTTTGCCTTTTTTGGTATTGGTTTTGTTTATAAGGGGGTCTCCTCTCTTGATAGTTATTATAGGAAATTTTTGGAGGAGTAGCCTATTGCCTCTTAAGATTAATGATTTCATTAAAAAAACTTCTTAAATTTCTCTTCATATCATTCATCTTAGCTACCATGGAAGATGTAGTGGGGGCATTCATCTGAGTGGGAGGATACACATATATATATGGAGGTAGGGTTCTTGAATTCTTGGCATTTCTCCCTATAATGGCATCAATATTTTGAGAAATATTAGCATCAGTAGATAAGGAGGGAGCCTCCTTACATCTATCAAGTTTTTCTTTGTTTTTACCATGATCTCATATGCATCTGGTAGTGTCTATCCTCTAAGTGATTGAATCATGATCATGAGGTCTGAATTGAGAGATTTTAGATAGAAGACTATGGCCTTACCTATGGGAGGTCAAGCCATTTATGGGATCCTTTGCCAAAAATTATTAAATTTGGTATTGAAATCGACCATAGCATCTTGTAGGCCCCTCTTGATGGTTATCAACTACTAAAAGAGAGAAGATTAGTCTACTTTTTTGTTAAATCACTTGAATAGACTATCACCTAGGTTATCCTAGGTGGAAATGGATTTGGTAGGAAAATATATATACCAATCAAGGGCACATCCTTTGAAAGAGGCCACTAATAGCCTTAAGGCTACAATCTATGAGTTGATGTAGTGTATTATGCACATGTTCACCATGTCTTAAAGGTGTTATGCCGTAGTCTTGAAGTCTTCTCCTAAGAACTTGGGGAGTGCTTTCAAAGTTTTTGAGGGTATAGCATCCCATTGAGTCAAAGGAGTTAATGGTATAAGTGAGTTGCCACTGTCCCATGACACAAAAATTTTTGGGGGTCCTAGTTGTGCCATCTATTGTTGATGTTGTTACATAGCAAAGGATCTTAGAGTTCTTTGATGAGTAGGAACACCTAAGGGTGGTACTAAAAAATTTAGGTTGCTTTTAGTTTGTGACCTTGTTACAGGTCTGTGGCTCATAAAATCTCTCTTGATGAATGATAAATTTGACTTCTAATCAGGTGATTATGTGTTCTCTATCCCACTAAGCATGCTAGAAAATATTATAACTGTTGATGCCTAAAATCTCTACCCTAGAGTAAATAGCCAATCTATGGGAAGTTTCATAGGTGTGGGGTTAATTGCATCCTATGAAGTGACCTTCAAGATTTTAGAAGTTAGCTCTTCATTATGTTCCTAAAAAAAAGTGGGGGGAGAAAAGGTAAAGAGGATAAATACAAAAAAACTTTAGAAAGTAAATCTAATCTAAGGTGATGCACCAAAAATTATAAATACAAACATAGAAATTTCATAAAATATCATATATTTTAATGAAACTATAGATCATAAAGGACCATCTAGCATGAATTCGGATCTATAGAATATAAAAATCCACACTGAAGAAATAGCATATAGGATATAATTAGTAGAGATAGTTTCTAACTCAAATGACATAAAACATCACATTCTCTTCATTTTTGGATAGGGAAATGAATATAGATGGCCATGAATGGCACATACAAAACATCTACTAACATCTTTGAGATGCATCTATTGAAGTCCTTAATAAGAAACTCTATCTACTATTATCTTAATCTTTCAATGGCTTGTCAAAAACAAATAAAGTACATAGCAATACTAACAATTGCCCTCGCTATGCAAAGGGGAAAAAGTAGATATATAAGCAAGGATCCTACATTAGATGATGATATGGAGATTCCCTTGTTTACACCCATGATGTCACACAGCTAAAAAAGGGTCTAGTCTATGAGGGTAACCAACTCCCCACATCCTAGAAATGATGCAATTCCCCCATTTTGTTACAAACCACTCATGCTTTAGATAAGCATGGTGATGCTACATGTTGACCTTTGGGCTACTACTTGTGTCATGCTCGATTGCCTCCATTAGATATCACTTTCAAATGATTAACAAATTGGCCTCATTCCCTTAAATGGGCTAAAAGATGACCAACGGTAAGTGAAAGACATTTCCTAGGGAGAAATGGCTTTCCATTCCTTTGGTGAGCTTTGGAGTGCCATGCATCAAGTTGATTCTCTCCTGAAGGAGATAAGATATCCTTTGATCTTGGGTAAGTGTGAAAATTCCATGTGTTTAGCTCTGAGGCTGTCTACCTACACCATTTTAAAATGCCTCCAAAAAAATAAAAGGCCAAACTCTAGGCAAGGCCTAAAGTGTTTCAAAATATTTGCCTAAAAAGGGGGGACCCACCCCTATCCAATGGCACATCTCTAATTCTATTATGTGTCTAACACCTCCTTGGATGAGCATGGAGATGACATATATCAAGATGTGGGAAGCAACTTCATTTTTTTATGGGTGGGACCCACTCTACTTGGTGGTACCATCGAGAACTCAACATAAAAATAAAAGGTGCCTTGGAGGAAAAGGGAGAGACACATGTTGTGGGAGTGCTTCTCCTCTTAAGGGAAAAAAAAATGGGGGCCAAAAGATCACCATGATGCTACATGAAAGAAGTGGAAGGGAACTCAACTCAAATAAAAATTTGAAGAACACCAATGGAAAAAAAGGGAAAAGAAAGAGCCCATCACTGAACAAACCCCAAAGAGGGAGAAAAATAAAACAAAGGCCATCATCTCAAAATAATAAGTATGGATCTAAATCCACATAACTATAATTACAATTAAATATGTTGGCTTTACGGCCACTCATGAACTCTAGAATGTAAAACAGCTCTAGTCTTCTCAAGAATTCCAACCATTGTAGATGGAGTAATGGATCAATATGGTGTGTAACTTAGAACATGGTGTTTGGTGTGTAAAACATAGATAATGACATGGATTTTTTCATTCCATCTAGTCAATTGGTGCATAAGTGAGCATAAGGAAAACAATGTGCCACACATATACCCCCAAATATGATATCTAAGTATATGGATTCTGAATTGAGTTATAATAATCTATATCTGATTATCTAAAACTTCAAAAAAATTATCATGTCATGCATGAAACCCCCAATCTGATAAAATAAGAGACAAGTGTCATGGCTATGATGCATATAAGAAAGCATGCATAGAACACACATGAAGCATGCAAAGTGGGCCAAGGGGCCATGATAAAAGGGACATGGGCATATGTCACAAAATTTAATAAAGTAATACATATAAGAACATGTTAAAATGTCCACATACACAAACAACAAGTAGGTTGGCTTAGAGCCACATGGAAGGACATGTTTAAATATCCACATATACAATCAGGAAGGTAAACACAAAGACATGGGCACATGTTCAAACCATACATATAATGAAAAGGGGTGGCACAAAGCCATAGAGTAATGGCATATTAAAAGTCCCTCAAATATATGTAAAATCATAAAGACACAATCAAGTCTAAACTAGGAAATTTAGAAATGAAAGTATGCATGAACATGTGGTACAAATCTATTTAAGAGAAAAGATGTACATAGGTTAAGTCTATAGTAGTAATAGTCAGTAATGAATCTGAATAGTATATGATGATCAATATCAATATATAATAATTTTAAATCTATGATATATATTTTAGAAATATGTAACCTAGCAATCAAAACTATGTATAGGATGCCCCCAAATGGGCCAATGTATCAAATGAAGAATTTGTGTATCTATGTATATTCCCCCAGTGGGTGGATATTAGTAAATATAGATCTTTCTAGTGGACTTGAGTCCTAAAAAAATCTAAAAACACATGAAAAAATAAGTGAAGCATGTATGTATGATAAAAACTGACTATACTAAGATAACTATCATATGTAGTACCTAACAAGTATAAGAAATGTAAAAATTGAAATGCATACAATCTATAATTTGTATTTTTTATTTAAATATTTGAATGTTTTTGTGTTTTATAATATTATATTATTTTTGTATTTTTTTGGATATAATTTATGTGCAAGTAACATGAGAAAATTAAACTATATACAAGGAGCAAGAGTGAATGAATCTATGTATAAGTAGGGAAGAACTTATTATTGAGGTCAACATAACCCCATTTCTGAAAAATGGGGACCCACATTTCAAATTGTGCAAATTTGTAAAAAAAATTGAAAATCCACTTGATCATAGTGCCACTAGCATGTTTGCACATTATTTGTATATAAAGATCATCCACACCATGGTCTGGATGACTTATTTGTTTATAGTTCTGGTTTAACCTTATCTAAAGTGCTGACATTGAATATCTATGTGTCAGGATGCAGGTTTAAAATAACCCATTTGGGGTTGAACATGCTTAGGTTTTTGGTGATTCAATGATAAATAAATATTTTACTAACCTTAATTTATAATTAATTAAATAAACTCATGTTTGAATTGATGAAACCCTAGCCTAATGTTTTACCTAGACCTTTTAATTCAAATTTAAATTTGGTGGGAGATTTTTATTTAAATTTGAGCATAAACAAATTAAATGCCATGGACTTAGTTTGATTTTTATCCTAAGGCTTGGTCATATTTTTCAACACAACCAAACCTTAAGTTAAAAATCATATTCTTGGTCTATTTTATGCCCCATGGTCCCTTTGTTATAAGGCTTATCCTAAAGTCTTACCCTAAGGTTTATCATATTTATTAATATGATAAAAACCTTAGCCTAAAACTTTAGGCTGTGTCTTTGTTATTCACGTGATCCTTTTTGTTCTATGTTTATAACCCTTGGCCATAAATCTTCATGCCTTGGTCCTCTTTTTATTCATGGATTCCCCTTTGTTATGTCTTGGAACTTAGTTTAAATGATCTTATCCTAAGGTTTTAATTTGTGTTTATCAACATGAAATCAAAACCATAGTCCATAAAATTTATGACTAAGCTTGACTTAAACCTTTTTGAATCTATGCAAGATCGAGGGCCCATGTTTAAGCAAAGGATCCTAATTAAATAGAGTGTATATAATCAAAGTTTTAACAAAACCCCCTGAGACAATGAGAAGGTGATAAGTGTCATAGTTACAATCAAAGAACAATGAACATTCAATGTCAGTCTATTACATGGATCATGGTCAAATGACTCACATTCTTCAAATGGAATAGATCAGATGGAGTGAGTTCAATATTGAAAATTTAGGTAGTGTTCCCTAGCTTAAAGCTCAAACAAGTTTAGATGATCGATGGTATGCATTACAATGTATATTCAATCGAATGGAGAAAAATCAATTATGACTTTTCAAATGAAGCTCTGAGTTAACATGAGACCACCATGTGGATAAATCACATGAACTGACTAGTCTAATAGGATGTAGAGCTCATAAGGCTCATAGGATTTCCAAGTGGCATAACCTCAGGGCCTAGTATAGATTAAAGCTCAAGCACCTTTTAGAGATCAATGAATAGTGTTGATCTCTGCAAAATGATCTAGCGGTGTGAGGAAAATCCAACCTTGTAGAGGATATAGAGCTCACTGGTGATGTAGAGACATAAATAAACATATCTAAATATAGTCTAAGCTTATAGATTAAACATAGAGACACCATTAGAGCTTCGTGTGAGCCTACTTAAACATCAGAAAGTCCCTAGAAAAGCATATGAAAGTCTTAATTTATTCATGTTTACATCATATGGGTGTCTGCTCGAAGATAAATCGATCCAAAATCCATTAGGGAGCAATTTAATGGGATTCATAGAAATGGTAGATAAAAAAGGATGTTTCCAAGGAGGATATGGAATTCTATGAACCATCATTGAATATCTTGTATTGATCTAGTTTATATGGGCTTGTTAGAACATAGTTTTCATTTGACTATGATCTTTGTTATTAACATCAGATCTCTTGGTTTTAGGTAGCAAGATTAATGGATTCCATCCAAAATGAACAATTCCTAAGTTTCATGATTTAATGTCAATTTGTCTCTTTACTTTGGATAGCCCTTGCTCTTTGATTAATTAGTTGTAAATATTTCAAGCCATGTTAAAACCTTAGTCTTGAATATTTTTATCCTTTGTCTTTTAAAGTATGATTCAAATTTAAATGGAGACACTCTAATCTTGCTCAAAATTATGTTTTAACACATGGTCCTTTGTTATAGACTTATCTTGGTTGCATATTGCTTATTAATTTCATTTATATTAATGGACATACCTTAAATGATCATGGTTTTACCCATCCAAGGTTGTTAAAGATTGTTTCTTATGTTTTTCAGGTTCAATGGAATTTCACTTAGAGGATGAAAATGCTTAGGGATATATAATTCAACTTTAAATTTATCTTTTATTAACATATGGCCTATCAAAGATTAATTGGATCTATTTTAATCCATGTTTAAAGCTCTATTATAATGTTTCAACCTAGGTCCCTTTTACATCTCATGATCCTTGGGCCATTTTATTATTGGCTTGGTCTAAATAACTTAGTGTCCCTTTGTTATCCTAAACTTAACCTAAGGTTTTAATTGCATTTATACAATGAAAACCTTAGGCTAAACCTTATATTGTGTCCTCTCTTATTCACAAGGTCCTTTCTATTATGTTTCTAGCCTAAGTTAGAAACTTTAGGCCATTATCTCTTTTATTTCATGGGGTCCCTTTATTATGCTCGAGACTTAGCTTTAATTTTCTTAGACTAAGGACTTAAATCATGTTTATTAAACATGAAATAAGACCATAGTATAAAAACTTTATGCTAAGTTCTATACATCCCTCAAACCTTGTTTAAACATTGTGCATCTTTGTAAGATTAATGATCTGTGTTTGCTTGCATGAAAATGATCTGACGGTGTGTGTCAAGTAAACCCTTCAATGAAGCTCCAAGATGAATGTGATAATGACATATGTCATAACCATGGGAAACATAGCAGAGGCAGCCAATGGTAGTTAACTCCTAAGATTGAGATCAATGACCCATGTTGATTTGTGTGAATAAGTCTAATAGTATGAATTAAATCTAACTTTTCAAAGATCTTGGAGCCAATAAAATATTGAAGAGCAAGATGCCATGGTGAATCCACATGGGCATAAAATGATAAATTTAAATATTATGTGGACTGGGTAATGCAAAGAGACAAACCAAAAAATATTCTAAGGCATGGAACTTATGATGTCATGCTCACAAACACCATTAATGTGATGGTAAGACCCCCAAAATACCCTAAAAAAATACAAGGGAATTAGTGTGGCCCTGTATTCACTATAATCAAGATAGAAGATATAAATTTTTGCATGTATAAAGATGATCTGATCCATAATCAACCAGTGGGTCTAAAGGTTAGGTGAAATAAGAATGTTCTTTTGTAACCATCATTGTATTATATTCTAAAATAGGATCTTATTTTTAGTCATGTTTAATTTATAAGAGAACATTATTTATAGGTCAGTGCATTAGAAAAGATCATTTATTATAGAATTTAACATAAAGGATAGCTATTCTATACACAGGTTCAAATGTAACTTGATATCACTGATTGACATGCTACCTTGTATCTTATAAAAGGGGCATTGTCAATTGTCAAAAAGGGGGGAGTTATTAGAACCAAATTACTTTTTAAACTTTGAGCAGTTAATATAAGCAAGGAATTTTTCAAATATTGTATAGTATTTGCTTGTGTGAAGTGTTATATGATTTCTCTCTTAGTTGTCTGGTTTCACTTTTAGATTTGAATGGTTCTTATGAATTATTGGTGTGTACATTTGATTTCAGAGTTGTTAACTTGTGATAATGCTAGGTTAATTTAAATTTCCTTAGTTTGCTTCAATTTATTTGCTTTGACTTTGTAAATGTGCATTAAATATCTACTTATAGGAGTAAATCTTTAAAGTAAACTTGGTTTTGATTTGCATTATTTCTCATAGTCCTTAGAAGTCTACCTAATGCATGATGTGATTTGGGATTGGTATTTTTTATGTTACACATTGGTTAATTATGTATCTAGATGAAATTTGAACTTTGTCATAATGTTTGAAACAAGACCAGCAACATCTTTCTTTCTACCCTACCCTTCCTTTTGCTTATTTTTAACTGGATCTCCTTAGTTTAATGGTCATTGTGAATATCCATCTTATATTAGTTCTTGATCATAATTCATTGTTCTTAACATAATTACTACATATTTCATATAGATCTATTATTTGTCCATAGTGCTCCCAACCACCAACTAATATAAATATTATGAAATAGTCACTTATTATGTCTCTATTCCACCAATAGATAATAGAATTATCAAAACCTATAACTCATGCACTTAATTCATTGAATTATAAAATGAGAAGTGATTCTTACACACTCTGGGCACTTGTGGTACACATTTAGGCATTAACAAGGCAAGCTTCATTGGTGCTATAAGGAGGGCCAAGTTCAATTTTTCTAAATTTTTAGAATCTTTGTTAATACCGATGCATTTTGATCAAATATTGATGTAATGTTTGCATATTTGTGTTTATTTTAACATATGTGTGCAAATATAATTGATCTTCATGATCTTCGACCAATATTTATGATTCCTTTAGACAAAAATTGGCATTCTTTAAAGATATATCAGTATTTATGGTAAAGATAGCTTAAATCCAAGGCATTTGAGGTTAGTAATAGATACTTTGTTCAATAAATTGACTGATTCTTTGAAAATTGAAGTTCATCTAATCTTGAATCATGTAAATATCATTCATACAAATGTATTTGGGCATATATTTGAGCTAATTTAGTTAAAGATTGATGTCTTTTGTTGTTCTTTATACATATTTGTGCAAAATTTGCTTAATGTGTGAGTTTGATCATTATTATTTGAAATATGAGGCTTAAACATCATATTTAAAATAAGATTTGGAGCTAGAACCACCACAAGTAATATCCTCATCAAAGTACGGCATGGTTAGGTGGATCTTATATCAACATGCCTGGTCAGGTACATGACTTGCCAAGATATCTAGAAAGCTATTTACCTTCTTTATATCATAATGGCATTGTCACTATTAAAGAACATGTTATATATTTCAAAGCTACTTTAAGAATCTTAAAATTTATCCATGAAGATTGAGCATGTAGATTGTTCCCATTGACTTTCAAATATGTTATATACGAATGGTTCCTTAACCTTTTAGAGGATTATATTTCTATCTAGAATGATTTTAACAAGATCTTTATTGATTAATTTTGTAAAATCATTAGTCCATGCATTATGTATTAGCAATTCACCACTATTAGAAGAGATTCAAATGATCCCATTAGAACCTTTAATGCTAAGTTCTAGAATATGTTTAGTTTAACTTTAGACCCTTATAGACCTAAAGAGGCTTTAGACTTAGATATTTACAAGGATGATTTGGATTCCATGACTTCTATGTTACTTAAAAGGTCTATTAGAGTCATAAACACATTGGCATTAGCTTACACTGAAGCAATAATAACCAATGATCAAATTCAGCCTCAAGTTCAACTTGCATATGCTATACCAAATGTCAACCTCAATTTCCTAGCACTAAATTTCATTTCTAATTCTAATCAGATTGTGTCTACCTTAAATCAGACACCATCATTGAACTAATTTCCCTTAAACCATGCCTATCCTAGCTAAAATTTGAGGTGAATAATGATACAAATGGATTTCATTCACAAGGACAGAGAGCTTTGGTGCCAACTACTAATGATAGTCAAGTTCATAACTTGAAATCACTAAAGAGTGAGAATGAATCCATACTTAAAATGGTTTAAAATATGAGCACTAATTTTCTTCAGTTTCAAAAGCAAGTGGGAAATTATAGAGAAAGATCCAATATAGGTTATGTTTCTTAAAGGTTCAATAGGTTTCATGATAACTACTATAATGAGTCATATGAGGACATACATGAAATGAATCTTTATGGTATAGGGCTAGCTAATCATTATAATGTCTTAGAAGCATGTCAAAGTGAAAGGGATACATCTGAACCTATGATTAATAAAGACTTTGTTATAGGGACATCTAACTTTTCAAGAACTTCTAAATCATTCATGGAGGCTTTTGATTTTCCATTTGAAAAAGAAAGTGAATTAGAAGACAATCTAGAAGATGAGTAGCCCCATGAACAAGATCAGATACAAGCTGAGTTCTCTTCAGAAGATAATTGTGAGGGTAATTCATATGAGGTCATTGCTAAATTTAAGGATATCCCTAAGGAAGAAGATTAGTGGAAACATTTATGCCAAGATTTTTTTAAGGAAATTAAGGTTTTCCAAGATAGCAATGTCATTCTGGAGATCCCAAAGCAAGATGAGTTGGGACTCGATTGGGTAACTGAGATGCCATTCTACACAAAGGATGAAGATGAAGTAAGTATAATGGATTAGGAATTTTCATATGACACCTTAAAAAGGGTGAAAGTATGTGATCAACTTGATTCAAATGGTAAGGTCACAAATGAACTACATACTCTTTCAGCTAATCAAGATAAATTAGCCTTTCAAGATGACTTGGAAAGTTTTGGTATAAAGATTAGTAGTCCATCTCCACCTCAAGCTAATATTAATGAAGACATTAGGATGAGAATGCTACCTAAGTTTCCATCATTAAATGAGGATGATATAAGTCACTATCTATCTATGACTGAAGGATAATTAACACTCTTGATACAAGATAGAAGTATTTGGGAACAAGATGATTGGGTCTTGGATTCATATTTTTGATCCATGCATCTAAGAATGTTGGTAAGAGACCAAGATACATTACTTGAAAGACATAAGCATATAAGTACTCTTATCCACAAGAAGAGGCTATTGACTAAATTTAATCATGTTTAAAGGTTTTGTAGTAGACTAAATAATTTTCCATTTGATCTAGGAGATAAGTACTTTATGTAGTTAGTGTAGGACTTAGTTTAGTTTCTTTTTTGTCCTGTTCCTTCCTATCCCTTATTTATATATAGTGAATATTTAGATTTGTTTGTTCTCTCTTGATTTTTTCTTTGCTTTTAAATAAGTCATTTTGGATAATTCCCAGTTCAAGTTTTATCTAACTACCTAAGATCTTCATAGTTCAAAAATATACGTATGACTTATTAACATTAGTTTACCATGGATTGTTGAAATGTGAGCTTGATGTTATAGTTTAGATAAACTAGCAAATATTGATGGATAAGTTAATTATTACTTGAGATTTTAAACCTTGTTATGATTTAAGCTTGGTTTTAATAAGGATTACACATTTAGGATGAAAGTTTAAACTATTAGAACACAGTCATGCTTGCACTTAAAAAACATTAATTACCTGGGATAAAGTTTATATCCAAAGATGATTGTCTAAAAATCAAACACTTGACCAAATCCCTAAACCTGGCTAACCTAGTTTCCAACATTTTCTAGAAAGCCAAAAATGATCTAAAAAATACAAAAATAAGAGTTTATTTCAAAATTAAAAGCTTTCCAAGCAAAGGTGATCTTGGTAATCTCCACCAGGGCTATAAATGTCTAGTTGGAAGTGGAACAGGACCTTGAGTGGAGCCAAAGGCATCTCTATCTGGGTTATAGATGTTTGGGTGGTAGCAAAGCAATGCCCAAGCCTTCCTTGAGCTAAAGCATGGTTCTTAATAAATATTCAAACATGTTTAAAGTCAATGTTAATGATTAAATCCATGAACCTAGAAGTTGTTCTCTAAATCCTTTGGAAATCAATAAGTGGAATCAAAGCACACACATAGCATGATTGAGTTTTTATGTTTGATTATAATTTTGCATATGCAATATTTGTGTTAACCATGAACTAATCATAATAATGGTCCTTGATCAAATGGAATAAGTAGCTTAATTATTAATCTAAACCAAAGTCTAAATTCTAACATATTGCTATGTTTGCCCAAAGGTCTCCATTTTTTGAGGTCAACATACCCCCATTTCTAAAATATGGGAACCCACATATCAAATTATGCAAATTTGTAATTTTAAATTGAAAATCCACTTGATCAAAGTGCCACTAGCATGTTTACACATTATTTTTATTTAAATATCATCCACACCATGGTCTGGCTAACTTTTTTGTTCATTGTTTTGGTTTAACCTTATCTAAAGTGATAACATTGAATATATATGTGTCAGGTTGTAGGTTTAATGAAGCCCATTTGGGGTTGAACATGCTTATGGTTTTGGTGCTTCATTGATAAATTGATCTTTTACTAACCTTCATTTATAATTGATTAAATAAACTCATGTTTGAATAGATGAAACCCTAACCTAATGTTTTACCTGGACATTTGAATTCAAATTTAAATTTGGTATGAGCTTTTTATTTGAATTTGAGCGATAAAAAATTAAATTCCATGAAATTCGTTTAATTTTTATCCTAAGGCTTGGCCATGTTTTTCAACACAACCAAACCTTAGGTTAAAAATATTATGCTTGTTCTATTGTATGCCCCATGGTCCCTTTGTTATAAAGCTTTGAATAAAGTCTTACCCTAAGGTTTATCATATTTATTAATATGATAAAAAACTTAGCCTAAATCTTTAGGCTATGTATTTATTATTCACATGGTCCTTTTTGTTCTATGTTTATAACCTTGGTCCATAAATCTTTGTGCCTTTGTCCCCTTTTTATTCATGGAGTCCCCTTTGTTATGTCTCAAAACTTAGTTTAAATGATCATATCCTAAGGTTTTAATTCATGTTTATCAACATGAAATCAAAACCATAGTCCATAAATTTTATGACTAAGCCTAACTTAAACCTTTTGCATCTATGCAAGATCAACGGTCTACATTTAAGCAGAGGATCTTGATTGAATGGAGCATATACAGTCAAAGTTTTAACAAAACCCTCTAAGATAAAAATAAGGTGATAAGTGTCACAATTGCAATCAAAGAATAATAAGCAGTGAATGGTAGTCTATTACACAGATCATGATCAAATGATGCATGTTCACTTGGATGGAATAGATCTGATAGAGTGAGTTCAATATTGAAAAGCTAATTAGTGGTCCCCAGCTTAATACTTGAGCAAGTTTAAATGATTGATGGTACACATTATAATGTACACATCTAATTGAATGGATCAAAATCAATGATGACTTTTCAAATGAATCTCTGATTTAATGTGAGACTACCATGTGGAGAAAGCACATGAATTGACTAGACTGACAGGATGTAGAGATCAGAAGGCCTATGGGACTACCAAGTAGTACAACCTTGGGGCCTAGTATAGATTAAAACTTGAGTACCTTTTAGAGATAAATAAACAACATTGATCCATGCAAAATGATATAATAATATGAGGAAAATCTGACCTTACAAAGGATATATATCTCATTGGTGATGTAGAGACATAAATAAGCATGCTCAAATACAGTCTAAGCTTTCAGATTAAACATAGAGATGTCATTAGAGCTTCCTACAAACCTACTTGAACGTCATAAAATCCCTAGAAAATCATATGAAAGTCCTAATTTGTTCCTGTTTACATCATATAGGTGTTTGATCAAAGATAAATTGATCCAAAATCCATTAGGGAGTAATTTAATGGGATTCACAGTAATGATAACCAAAAAGGGTGTTTCTAGGGAGGACATGGAACTCTATGAACCACCATTGAATATCTTATATTGATATAATTTATATGGGCCTATTAGAAACATTGTTTTTATTTGACTATGATATTTTTTATTAACATCGTATCTCTTGGTTTCAGGTAGCAACATTAAGGGAGTCGATCTAGAATGAACAATTCCTGAGTTTCATGATTTAATGTCAATTTATCTCTTTACTTTTGATAGCCCTTTCTCTTTGATTAATCAGTTGGAAATATTTTAATCCATGTTAAAACTTTAGTCTTGAATATTTTTAGCCTGTGTCTTTTAAAGTAAGATTCAAATTTAAATGGAGACACTCTAATCTTACTCAAAATTATGTTTTAACACTTGGTCCTTTGTTATATACTTAGCTTGATTGCATATTGTTTATAAATTTCATGTAGATTAATGGACATACCTTAAATGATCATGGTTTTACCCATCCAAGGTTGTTAAAGATTATTTTTTATGTTTTATAGGTTCAATGGAATCTCACTTAGAGGATGAACATGCTTAGGGATTTATACTTCAATGTTAAATTGATCTATTATTAGCCTATGGCCTATCAAAAATTAATTGGATATATTTTAATCCACTTTTAAAGCTCTAGTATAATGTTTCAACCTAGGTCCCTTTTCCATCTCATGATCCCTTGGGCCTTTTTATTATTGGCTCGATCTAAATAATGTAGTGTCCCTTTGTTATCTTAGACTTAGCCTAAGGTTTTATTTGCATTTATACAATGAAAACCTTAGGCTAAACCTTATGCCATGTCCTCTATTATTCATGGGGTCCTTCTTATTATGTTTCTAGCCTAAGCTAAAAACTTTACGACCATTATCTCTTTTATTTCATGGGGTCCTTTTATTATGCCCGGGACTTAGCTTTAATGTTCTTAGCCTAAGGTCTTAAATCATGTTTATTAAACATTAAAAAGGGCATAGTATAAAAATTTTATGAAATGTTTTTTACATCCCTTAAACCTTATTTAAACACTATGCATATATGTAGGATCAACGATCTGCATTTGCTAGCATGAAAATGATCTGATGGTGCATGTCAAGTTAACCCTTCAACAAATCTCTAGGATGAATATATTAATGACACATGTCATAACTATGAGAAACATAGCAAAGGTAGATAATGATAGTTAACTCCTAAAACTAAGATCAATGACCTATGTTCATATTTACAAATAAATCTAATGGCACAAATCAAAGCTAAATTTTCAAAGATCTTAGAGCCAATAAAATATTGAGGATCAGGATTCCATGGTGAAGCCACATGGGCATAAAATGATAGAGTTAAAGATTTTTGGACTGGGTAATTCAAAGAGATGAACCAAAAAATAGTCTAAGGCACAAAAATTTTGATTTCATTCTCACAGATGTCATTAAAGTGATAGTAAGACCCCAATCAAATACAAGGGCATCAGTGTGACCCTGTATTACTATAATCAAGCTAGAAGAGCTAAATTTTTTCCTATATGAAGATGATCTAACCCATAATCAACCAGTGGGTCTCAAGGTTAGGTGAAATAAGATTTTTATTTTGTAACCATCATTGTATTATATTTTGAAATAGGATATTCTTTTTAGACATGTGCAATTTATAAGAGCACAATTTCTATAGGTCAGTTTATTAAAAAAGGTCATTTGTTCTAGAATGTAATAAAAAGGATAGTTGTCCTATACACATGTTCAAATGTAACTAGATATCACTAACTGACATGATGCCTTGTATCTTATAAAAGGAGCATTGTCAATTTTCAAAAAGGGGGAGTTATTAAAGCCAAATTACTTTGTAAACTTTGAGAAATTAATATAAGTAAAGAATTCTGTAAAGATTGTCTAGTATTTGCTTGTGTGAAGTGTAATATGGTTTCTCTCTCAGTTGTCTAGTTTCACTTTCATATTTGAATGGTTATTATAAATTCTTGGTGTGTACATTTGATTTTAGAGTTGTTAACTTGTACTAATACTAGGTTAATTGAAGGTTCCTCAATTTGCTTTGTTTTATTTGCTCTAAATTTGTAGATGTGCATTAGTTATCTACTTATAGGAGTAAATCTTTAAAGTAAGCTTGGTTCTGATTTGCATTATTTCTCATAGTCCTTAGAATTTTTCTTGATGTGTGATGTGATTTGGGCTTAAGTTATTTCATGTTACACATTGGTTAATTATGTATCTAGATGAAATCTAAACTTTGTCATAATGTTTGAAACAAGACCAGCAACATCTTTTTTTTGCCTTACCCTTCCTTTTGCTTCTTTTTAATTGGATCACCTTAGTTTAATGGTCATTGTGAATATCCATCTTAGATTAGTTATTTATCATAATTCATTATTCTTAGATAGTGACTACATATTTCATATAGATCTGTTATTTGGCCACAATGGCTCCTAACCACCAACTAATATAAATATTGTAAAATAGTCACTTGTTTTGCCTCTATTCCACCAATAGATAGTAAGATTATCACAACCCACAACTCATGTACTAAATTCTTTGAATTTTAAAATGATAAGTGTTTATTAAACACTTTGGGCACCTATGGTACATATTTAGGCATCAACACATACTAACCAATGAGTCTCACCAGAGACTCACTATTAATGTGTCTTATATCAAAAATAGGAATGGTAACCTCTCATGCAGTGTGATTTATAAGTTGTAGTTGAATTGAGTTTTAGTATGAATTAAAGTATTGTTCATTATCAACATCATAATAATCATAATAACCTAGAATGTTAGTGTTGACTTCTGTTGTATTTGGATGAGCATAGGGAATTGCCTCATAATGTGGATTTGACCTTTCTAAATTTTTATTTGCAATATTAACTGTGATTGTTCCCTTTGAAACTATGCCTATTGTAGGCATATGGTGTTTTGGAGGATATTTTACTAGAAATCCTCTTTTGAGAATGCTTGTTAGCTTGGCATGATTTTTACTTTGTAACTTAAATTTTTTCTCTTTTTGTAAGATTTCCTATGTATCTAGATATTTTTCCCTGATAAATTATATCTTTGCATGATTTTCCTTAGGATTTTCAATAAATCTCAAGCCTTGTTGACCAACATTATCAACTACTAGAATATTAATAATGATGCTTTTGGTATGTTTGTCCAACCCTTCACCTTGATAATCAAACCATTGTCACAAATTTTGACCAAACTCATATTGATTTGAAAGTGAGACCTCATTTTGGGTAGGTATATTTGTATCTTTTACTTTATTTACCTATGCTTGTTGTGTTATTTCTTGCTCTGATTTTTCTTTGTGATCCTTTTATTATTCTGAGTTATGTTTTGGTAGCCACTTTTATACTATTTATGAATTTGACCATTTTTAAAATATGTTCTTGCATCATTATGGACTACTTAACTAATTTATCTTGTAGAGTTTCCTCATTAACAATGATGTGTTATAATGTTTTTCCAATGCCAAACATGAATCTATGTGATGACCATCCATTTTATGGCATGCACAATAATATATGACTCTTCTTAATGGATGTAGAGGAGGTAGCTTCATGAAATTAGCTTTAATGATTTACCTTAAAATCTCAATTGAACTTTTATTTGACCTTTAAATAATTTATGAATCACTAGTTGTAGATGCACTTTATTATAATTTCTTATTTTGATATGTAACATTGCTTGCCACAAATTGACTAGGTGAAGATGCATATACATGATTAACACTAGTGTGCCTTGGAGGATTTTGTCTTGTAAACTAATTTTCTAATGTTATAATATTTTCATGTAATATTTGATTCTAATTTTGTTATTCTACAATTATCTTTCTCATGTACTGATAATTTGATCACATATAGTCTCACAAGTGCAAACCCTAATTATTTCTAATTGAACATGTAATCACACACCCTTTCAAGAAGATATGGGAATGGAAGGGTTTTAAGGATGGATAAGATGAGTATATAAATTATAAATATTAGTGTAGGCTTCCTCATTTTAAATAGGAGTGATAGCATGAACTTGGTTAGAGGGAAAGTACCTATCACCCTCTTAGAGACAAGGAGGAAAATAATCTTCTTTATCCATGAAATTTGTCAATATAACTTAGAAGAGGGTTGCTATGATTGAATATATCAAGTCTAAAAACCATAACACAAAACTATAAATAAGAAACAAAAGGATATAAACCCTTATAGAATCTAAGGCTAGGGTTTGAGCAATATTCAAAGTCAGTCTAGTTCACCAAATGATTTAAATTTTTTGTGTTATGGAGTTTAAGCCCTAGTTTGTTAAAGGGTCTGAGTATAGTAAATTAGGGTAGAAAAGAGTAATAAATATAAAAACTTATTTATAATAGAATTGAAATAGTTCTAACTTTATAAAAATAGCAATAAATGATGTAAACAAGTAATTAGCTATAAATTGACAAAGATAGAAGATCTAGAGGTTGCAAACTATGATAGAAGCTTATTTGAGTGTCATGGATAGGATCCAATTGTCAAAACTCTTCCTAGATAGTATTTCTCTAATTGGATAGTAGACCCGATGGTGTTAGTGTCTTATTTTAGCATTAGTGTCCTATGTATAGAACTATCCTGAGTCTTTTGTTACACCTGTGTCTGAGTCTATCAAGATTTTTCATGTGTGCATAAGTTTAATATCCCTATCAGTGACCTATTTTGATTGATTTTGTATGTAAACCCTAATCTTCCATATTACTAGGGCATCTAGTTGGTATAATTAACAAATTTTGATGTTAGTATGGTAGTTTGGACATCCTCAACACCCTGATGGATGAGATTTGATTACATACCAATAATTTGAGGAGGGATTAAGCCAAATGTAGTTCTCCCCACCTAAGTGATGGTACAAGTGAAAGTGAAGCTAGTATGAATGTTGATTTGAGTGCTTTGTGTGTGCTTGAGACTAGAAATCTAAGTAATCTAAGATTAAGAATGTTATAGATGGTTGTATGCATAAGTAAGGTATAATAGGGTTTAATAACCTTGATTGTGCACAACTTATTCTGAGTTTTTTTGTGTAATTTGTATTTGATTTCCATCTAGTAGATAAAGGGATAAAATTCATGTATATATATTGTTTTAGTGTTTTTGAGGGTTTTAAAAGAGGTCTAGGCCAACCGTATGTGGTTTTTGATTTGAAAATATATCTATTGGTAATAAAAGGTAGGAAAAGGATAATACTACCCAAATTGGGACATTAGTTCCATCAATACTACTATCTAAATTATGGTGCTAGTGTCTAGGTGGTAAAACCTGAGGCACTAGGGGCTAGGATATTGAAGTGAAGGTCTACGATTTATGTAGGTATGTGTAGGTATGTGTGTGGCTTGAACAAAGGATGGATAAGTGTCTAAATATGCCTTAAGATAGGTCTAGGACTAATCTAGGGATGGGTGATCTCAAGTAACACTCTTAGCACTCAAGTGTCTTTTTTAGATGATTACAAAATGTTATGATATTATATGTTATCTTGTCCCAAACTTGAAAACATGTAACTCATGTACCTATAAAATGTGTACATATGCATGGCATATACCCCCATATATATTTGATTCTATAAATATATGAAGAACTATAAGTTTTGTTCCTATAAAAGTGTGCATATTTATGGAATATGCCTCCAAAATATGTTTTAATTTGTAATTATCTATCCTATATTTAAAACATTCTAAACTATCTAAAACATGTAATATGTGTCAAAATCTAAATGTCTTACTCATGGAGGCTTAAATATTTATGGCAGACCCACTAGTATGCCTCAATTTTAGTTTATGGATGAAGCCTATAAATTACTCATCTCAAAACAAAAGAGTTAATAACATAATGTTATGTATGAATATGTAGTCATGTAGAATCATATGCTAACATGTGGATAATATGTCATTATAGACATGTATAGATCATCAAAGCATGTATGAAACATGTAATGTAAGGCATAAAAATGTCATGTGGAGATAGATATAATAACTAGGCATATCGTAGTAACCATCACTAATAAAATCACTAAATAAGACTATGTAGTCTAGGTTCATGATGTGAGTCATGGCACCACATACAAAATGAAAAACATTTGATATGGATCATGACACCACAAACTCAGTGCAACTAGAAAGCTCAATATAAAATCTTATATTTATCCACTCATAAGCACACAATGTCATGTCCATGATGCTCATAATAAAATTACGTGCAATAGCACACAATGTCACACAAGGCTAAGGGTCACATATAATGAAAAATAAAATATCACACATAAGACCAAAGGTTGCATACAATGGACAATAAAATTTTGCAAAAAGGCCAAAGGCCACATACAATGGAAAATAAATTTTCACACACAAGGCCAAGTAATATACAAGCAATAAGTAGCCTATTATAAAAGGAAACAATGGTAATGAATCATGAAACAAGTCAAACTAGTATATACTATCAATCTATATCGATGTCACAACATAAAAAAGTAGCATACACATGAAATGTCTCACTCTAAATAATATAAGAGAAAGATGTGTAAGAAATTAATTTATATCAACGTGGTAAATAGAAAAGTCATAAAAAGCTATAACATGTATCAATGCAACCTATGGAATAAGATACCCCCAACATTGTCATGACCCCTAGGTATAGGAATGTCCTACATCAATGTATCATGGGTAACCTATATGTCCTACATTGCACTCATATATGTTGTGAAATTATTTTTCCTATGGAAAATGATATGTAATCTACCTAACATGTATAAATAACATAAATGAATAATGGAAACTAACATGCATGCCATGTTTAGGTCCTACTTTTTTATTATATGAAATATTTTGAATATTTTGTATTTTTAAATTATTTGAAACAAATACTTATGTGTAATATTGATAAAAATTCCCCCATTAAAGGTTCAATATTAGATAAGAAGAAAAATAAAAAAAGAGATGGAGCAGTCTAGATTCCTCTGAAACTAGGTTGGTTTAAACTTAATTTTAATGGGGCTTGTAAGGGAAATCTAAGAGCTTCAAGTGCAAGTTGTGTCATCAAAGATTATATTGGTTTTTTAATAAGATACATTTCAATGAATCTTCTTAATGGAATAAATAATGAGGTTGAATCTCAAACTCTAGTAGTTGGGATCGAGCTAGCCTTAGAATACTGTATAACTTCTTTGGAAATTGAAGGTGACTCTCAAGTTGTAATTCAGGCCTTGATAGGACAAAAATCCAAGTCCTAGAATTTGTAAAACATTATCTCTCTTATCTTGCCTAAGATGAGTTATTTTCAAAATTATAGATGTTCTCATTGCTTTCTTGAAAGCAAAAAATAAGCATATTTCCTATCTAATGCAGGTATTGATCAAGAGGAGGTGACCAGGGTCAACAACACCAAGGATAGATGGAAAGATTATTTAGGGGTAGAATTGGTGGATGTATAATAATTTTAATCTAATTATTAATTATTCTAAAAGGTGATGGGGTTTTTTTTATGGCATTTTTTTAGTTTTGTGAAGGGTGATGGTGAAGGTGATGATGTTAGTAATAATGGTATAAAGGCATATTTTATGGGGCTTTTATTGTGATTCATCTGAGATAATCAGGTGAAAGTTTATCTCTGCTATGGCCACCACTTTATGGAATTATGGTTTTGTGTGTTGGGTTGGTTTGGCTCTACATGATGGAGCCAAATTTTGTTGATTAATGGGTCTAGCCTTTGAGATTTGGTGGTGAGAAAACTAGAGAAATGGCTTTTGCAAATAATGTTTCTAGAATACAGCTCATGAACATTTTTTGGGTGCCCATTTTGAAAGTATAAAAAGCATTGGAGGTTATTCTATACACAAATATGCTAATAGAGAGTAGGAGATTGAGAGTGAATTTAGATCTAGTAGCACTTTTTGTGAACAATTTATGTTTGGTGGTGTTTGATCGAGAGCAGAGTAAGGAGATGGTGGAGTTTTTTGTCTAGCATGAGTATAGGGTGTATTTGTGTTCAGCTTTAGATAATCTACCTTTAGGCCCATTTCAAGAAATTATATTTTTTGAGAAAGATGGTCTTGGCTTTGTTCCTTTGTTTATGTTTTGAATCTTGGAAAAGAGATTTATTTCCCTGATTAACTTTGCTCATGATGTGGAAGAAACATGCTCGATTGAGGGTGGGAAGGAGGAAGTTAGGGGTTTGGTTATGCCCTTCATGCAAAATTTTTTAATTCCCATACCATAGTTGGAAGATTAGAAAGCTAAATGGAAGAATCCATATAGATTGAAGGAATTTAAATGGTTATCATGTGGTGTATCCCAAGGTATTTTTTAGGCACCTCCATGGTGGTGTGAAAAGAGGCAAGTTTTGAAGTTGTATGGGATTCGTGATAGAAAGATAAATTTTTAAAAGTATATGGATATTGAGGCATCCCTATGTGATAAATAAAATAAGATGGATATTCAGAAGTCAAGTAACTATTCACAAGTTTAACTAGTTTAGCTTCCTCAAGCATAAAAGAAAGTAACAATTCAAAGGTCAGGTATGTTGGTTAATGGATCTTGGAAGGAGGTGGAATTGATAGGTATTAATTACAGGTAGTCTTTCAATGTAGTAGGTTATTTTTTATAATTCTATTGATCTCTTAACTATGGTTAGTTTTTTTCTAATAGTTGTTGGTATATTGTATATTAGAATGTTATGTAAACAAAAATTGTGGTTTATAAAGTTTGGTTGGTTTTCTATTGGTTATATGCCTTGATAATTATGCTATCAAGCTAGACCATATGATTTTTCAATGATTCTATGTTATTAGGAAGGGGACCCATAAGCCCTAATATCATGTTAAAAAAAATATTGATGCAAATGCATGATGTTCTTAAGGTTCCTCATAGGTTTCCCTTCAACTATAGCCAAATGATAAGCTCTTATACTCACTTTATGTGTAACCAAAAATGGGCCCAACCATTTAGGTTTGAATTTTCATTCACTCTCTTTATTTTCATTAGTATTATTTTGATTTTATTTTAGTACCAATTCACCAAATTCAAATTTAACCTTATTTTGATATGTTCTCTTAATGTGATCTTGATAAACTTTGAGATGTTCAATACCTTGTATGCATTTGTCATCCAACATATCTAACTCATGTATTTATTTTTCCTAATATTCATTATCCTTTATAATGTCTTTTAATGAGACACACAAAGATGGTATCTATAGTTATAAAGGAAATATTATTTACATTCCATAAACAAGAGAATAAGGTGTAACCTTTTAAGGCATGTGAACAATCATATGATATGCCCATAAAGCATAGATAATTTTATTATGCCAATCCTCATTGTGTTTGGTGATGGTTTTGCTTAACATTTTATCAATCCTTTTATTGGTTGTTTATGTTTTCTCATCCCATTGTGGATAATATGGAGTGGAGAAGTTATGTAAGTATGTTGAGTAGAATGTCCATATCCCTGAGAGTGAGGTTACATATGAGGTATGTAATGATCCACGAGTTGATTCATTGCATAATACTTAAAATTTTAATGATCTAAAGGACATGTGTGTGTGTGTGTGTGTGTGTGTGTGTGTGTGTGTGTGTGTGTGTGTGTGTGTGTGTGTGTGTGTGTGTGTGTGTGTGTGTGTGTGTGTGTGTGTGTGTCTTTGATAACTAAATTTGAGGCATACATGTAAATCAGAGGGCACTAAATTTGTATCATTAATCCATGATCTTCCTAAAATAATATTATATTTAATGTCATTAGGCATAACATGGCATATAGTAATTATTGTTCTAGGATCCACAATTATATTTAGTGTAGTTTGTCTAATACTTTCCATGGGATGTTGTCAAATCCATGAATGTTCATATATGAAATAAGAACCTATGCCTCTATACCAAGTAAATTTATAAAAGAGATATTACAAATATTTATTCCTGACCCATTATCCATTGACCCATTTGACTATCTTATTTTAGACAAGTACTTGAATATATAATGGTAGATATTCATCTATAATATGTTTAGGAGGTAGGTCCTATTTCTTATAATAAATAATTTATTCTATCCATCATAATGTGTTAATTATAGAAGCAAAATAAGGTTTTTATTCATTATTTGGTAAAGTTGTGTCACATAATGCCACAAAAATAATATCCTTATAAATAGGTGTATTTTGGAGAAATTCAAACTTAAAAAAAATTTATGGTGTCTTCTTAAGTTTTTCAATTATATCATACCCTTTGGTTTCATGGGTTGGCCTTGTGGAAGGTGGAGGGGGATGAGGAGGAAAATTTTGATGATCTCCACTTTTTACTATAGTATGGGTCGCCCTAACCCTTCATGTTATAATAGCATAGACCACAAAATCAAATATAAGCATGTGATGAATAATGGGAGTGGGATGGTAGTTGTTATTAGTATGAAAATAGAGGGAGGAAAAAAATGAGTCATGCACTCTCTTTGACGTCTAATACTGATTGGAATTAACTCAAATTAAGTATTATAACATTATGATTTATAAATGAAGGCTAAATCTTTTGTATAATTAAGGTTAAACTTATTATTGCCAATAAATTTGATGGAATTATAGAGTTGTTACAAATTTTGCATAGTAAATGAAAACATATAATGATCACAACCATATCTTGGGTTAAGAAATAAAAAATATGTACACTTATTATAGTTATGTGTAATTTGTGAACAAGGAAAAATTAAAAAAATTAGGTTTAAAAATCAGATTTACATACAAAAACCATATAAATATGGATGAAACCCTAAGAGAAACCTAGGGTTTGACTATGTTCAGTATATAATTAGGTTCATCAAAGTGTTTTACATTATTTTTTATATATGTGATCTAATAAGATATAATTTTGAGTTAATTTAGATTATATGATATATTGCAATAAACATGAATCTAAATGTAAAAGGTAGAATTTGATTTGAAAATTGCTCTTGTTATTTAATAAAAGTACTAAGTGGATTAAGATACTTAGCATTTTAATTTACTATGTAGGTTAGAGACTAAACGTAGATATCAAAAAGGGTAGAAAACTAGACAGTGATTTTCTTGAATCAGGATCTGAGTCTCTGGATGCACTTGGATATAATCATCCAACTCAAGATGGTCCTAATTGATGATATGTTTGAAGTCTAACAATCTTATTTGGGTGAACTTTAATTATCTATTTTCATATAGGCCATTATGCTTACTTTTAAACCATCTTTGTGTGCGATCTAAAATAGTTATTTGTGAGCATAATTCTAGAAACCATTCTCCTCTTTCAAACCTTAGGTCCACTTTTGACACTATATTTTGGTCTATAAAAGGGGAAAGAAGGTGGGTTGAGTTGACCCCAACTAATCATAGATGAATGTTTGAGCATTACCTGCATATCTAATACTCTAAAGAGGGAAGTCAAATCACATGTAGTTCTCCCCATTAGGTGTAGGTGGGTAATAATTTTATTTAATGAATACAACATGTGATCTAGTTTTTGATACTTTAGTAAATGATAACTTTGGCTTAGCTTTGAGGTGAATTAGACATAGTTAGATTATGTTCCTTACAATATATGCCTAAATTAGAAAATAACATAGCAATCCCTTTGAATGTATAGATGTATGTAGTAGGCATTTTTGACAAATACTAGATAAGGAATAGACTTAGACCTATTATTTATTTATATGGTAATTTTTGGGTACTTTGTTACACCACTAAAATATGAAATATATGAGTCAACCCATAAGAAGGATTTGAGTTTAAAAAGTGACCATTGCTTGGCATAGAATGAGTCCATCAAGTTTGGATGAGTCCAAAGTTCTAGAATAGTCCCAAGTCTAATAGTTTTATCTATGATGCAATAATACTAATTTGATGATTTGATGATCTAAAATTAGTTTGAATATGATTTTTAAAATGTTAGACACAAACTAAGAAATTATTATAGGTGAATAATAAGAAGTTAGTGTTAGGAATTAAAAACTTTTAAATCAGATTTAATATAACCATAAATCAAATCTAACTTATGTAATAACATGCATCATGGAAACATTCTTTAATTCACCATTATTATGAAAGCATAAATGAGAGAATAAGAATCAATCACACAACATAGATCTAACATGGCTCACCCAATGTGGGTTATATCCACCAAAAAAGTTCTCAATATAAATTGTAATCAAAACACAAGACTACAATGAACTCTCACAAAGATAGAAAAATCTCTTGTAGAAAATGTTGCACTTTCACCTACACCTGCACAATGTTGTATCTCACAATTTGTTAAACCACACCCTATAATGAACACCTAAACTTTGAAAAACACCTACGCTTTGACTATGATCCTCAAAGCCACACCCTAAAAATAGACCATCAACCTCTAAATGCCACACCACACCCTATATATATAGCAAATAAATGGAAATATATAAAAAGAGGAGAAATGTGAAATTCTTATCCAAGATAAGCATTATCCAACATGTGAAAACCCTTCTCCACCTAATCAAGCTCATCTAAAATCTCATCCATGAAGGAACACACCAAGATTGGGTCTCCACCTTTCAAGGGAACATTTACCAACACCATGTGATCACAGCCAACCTCTTGCAACAAGGAAGGCAACACATTTTCCAAAGAACATCCAACTCTCACAAAATAGGAAAGTCTACATGGAAAGTAGACAACTAATAACCAACTCCATAAAATATGGAAACATAAAAATTATAAATATACTAGGAATATTCCACTCACATGTGGAGCAAGGTTCCACAAAAGGTGGAGTGGGGGAAAATTTGATGCCCACATTTTTAGAGCTCTCCAGGCACCCAAACTGCATTCATATGGTCATGTGATAGCCTCAAAGGGCTCCACACTCAATAATCTCCACTTGGAGATATTTTCTCTTGAATAGAATCTATCACCACTCCATGACCACTAAGGCCAACCAAATCTGAACATAGTCTCAACTTGTCCAATGTGACCACCTCGGTCATTATATCCATATGATTTTGGCTAGTATGAATCTTATCCAGATTCACCAAGTTCTCCTCCAAAGTTATTCTTATGAAGTGATAATGTAACTAAAAGTGTTTCATCCTCGATTGGAAAGCAGAGTTCTTTTCCAAATGAATAACACTCAGACTATCATTGTGTAGTCTCCCAACTTCCTACTCATGCCCCAACTCTCAAAACAACTCATATAACCAAATCATCTCCTTGATATCCTCTATGATATAAATATACTCTACCTCTGTGGTTGACAAAGACACAACCTTTTTTATCCTATAAATCCAAATAACCATTATATCTCTAATAATAAATATATAACATGTTTAATTCTCTTGTTATCAATATCCCCTACCATATTTGCATCCACATAACCACGTAAAGTGGTATCTAATCCACCATAACATAATGCAAAATCTATGGTTCCTCTCAAATTTTGAAGAATCAATTTAACTACCTACCAATGCTCATAACCTAGATCATTCATATACCTGATCACAACTCCCACTACTTGGGCAAAATCTGGCCTAGTAAAAACTATGGCATATATCAAGCTACCAACTATCGATGAGTAAGGTACCTTGGACATCCTAAGGTTTTTAGCTTCCATCTTGGGACACTGCTCCTTTGATAATCTAAAGTGGCCTACCAAAAGAGTACCAATAGATCTAGCATTCAACATGCTAAACCTTTCTAAGACTATCTTCACATACTCTGATCAGGATAAGATTAGCTTTCTCTCCTTCCTATCATGATAAATCCTCACACTAAGGATTTTCTTTACAGCACCTAAATCCTTCATAGAAAAGGAGTCACTAAATTGTTTCTTGAGCATATGAATATGTTGTATGTTCTTTCCTACAACTAACATGTCATCAACATACAAGCATAATATAATAAATAAACCATCATCAAAATGTTTGATGTACATGCAATGGTCAGAATCACACCTTTGATATTCCTGTTTCAACATAAAATAATTAAATTTCATATACCATTACCATGGATCTTGTTTCAGGCCATACAAGCTCTTCTTTAGTCTACACACATAGTTCTCCTTCCCTTTGATCTCATATCCCTATGGCTACTTCATATACAACTCTTCATCCAAATTACCATGAAGAAAATTAGTTTTCACATCTAACTATTCTAAGTGAAAATCCTTAACTACAATTAAACCAAGAATAGTTTTAATAGAAGTCATTTTTACAATAGGAGAGAAAATATAATCAAAATTAATACCTAATTTTTGTGCAAACCCCTTATCCACCATCTTGGCCTTATACCTTTTTCTCCCTTCATCCTCTTCTTTTATTTTAAAGATCCACTTGTTTGGCAATTCACTCTTGTCCTTGGGTAGCCTTACCAAACCCCACATTTGATTCTCCATGAGAGATCTATGTTCCTCATCCATGGCTTGTTCCCATTTCATCCCAGCATCTCCTTACATTACTTCCTCATAACACTCTGGTTATTCATTGTCAGTGAGTAATAAATAATTCAAAGAAGGAGAAAAATGTTCAGGTGTTCTTCTTACCCTAAAATATCTTCTTACCATAGGAGTTTGGGATCCTTGTGTATAAGGTTCCTAAATTGAATCATTGAATACTTTTCCATCCATAATATCATCTAATACTATGTACTCTTTCTATTCATGTTCATGTTCCTACAATTGATCCTTATACATGGATTTTTTATTAAAGACTACATCTATAAACCAAAATATTTTCTTATCCTTAATGTTCCATAAATGAAAACCAAAGTCAACCTCACCATAACCAACAAATGTGCATTTCTTGGATTTAGCCTCTAACTTGGTCCTATCCTCTTTATTAATGAGATAAAAAGCCTCACATCTAAAGACTCTAACAAAATAATAATCAACATTCTTACCAAACTAATCTTTTTCAAGAATACCTCCATCCAAAGGCATAGAATGTCTTCTATTAATTAGATATACTATTATGCTAACTGCTTCTACCCAAAACTATAAAGGCAACCCTACATGTAACCTCATGCTCCTAACACATTCCATTATTGTTTTATTCATCCGTTTAGATACCTCATTCTGCTATGGAGTTCTTGGAAAAATCCTTTGCCTATGAATTTCATTACTAGAACAATAATCAAAAAAATCATTACTCTAATACTCACCTCCATTATCTGATCTAAGATGTTTCAACTTGAGACCTGTTTCATTCTCAACCAAGGCTTTCCACTTCTTAAAAGTGTCAAATACATCAGATTTATTTTTAATGTAATAAACCAAAACTTTCCTAATTTCATCATTAATAAAGGTAACATAATAATTGGATCCACTAATAGAAGATACCTGAGCTAGTCCCCATACATCTGAGTGTACCAACTCTAAATTATGCTCTTTCTTTATGGGTCTAACCTTTAGGAACTTAACCCACTTCTATTTTCCATACACACAATTCTCACAGAAGTCTAGATCTAGATATTTCAACCAAGCAACTTGTCTTTTAAGATCTACATGCCCTCATGGCTCATATGACCAAGCCTATAGTGCCATATAGTTGCATCCCTATTTTTAGTAACTAAATAAATAGAATCAACACTACTAATGAAATATAAATTACCAACTTTCTTACCTCTCAAAATCATAAGAATACCTTTGGTAACTTTCCAAGAATCTATAGTAAATAATACTGAATATCCCTCACTGCCTAATTTCCCCACTAAAACCAAATTCCATCTCAAAATAGGCACATGTATAACATCTTTAAGAATTTATGTGTTCCCATTCTTCATCTTAACCAAAACACAACCTTTCCCTACTATCTCACTTAATTCTCTTGAACATAATCAATAAAATAATGCCTATGTGGGGTAGCATGAAAAGAATCCCCTGAATCTAATACCCAAGACTCAGAAAAATTATCCATAGAAAGAATGAAGGCATACTAACATGATTTATCTGATGTCACATTTACCTCATTCATTTCCTCCTTGTTGGCATTATTATCTCAAAGTGATCAATAATCCTTCTTTGAGTATCTACTCTTCCCATAATGCCAGCATATCATCTTGGATCTAGATCTAGACTTAGACCTACCTTTTGACTTTCCATAATTGCCTTTACTCTTGTCCTTTTTCCTCCCTCTAGTATCAATGGATAAATAATTACCTGAATATGATTCACCAGTGATTTTCCTTTGCATCTTCTCACTAAGAATCACACCTACAAAATCCTCAAAATTCAAGCTTCCCTTGACAAGGACTACATTACTCACAACCATAACCAAACTATCCCAACTATCAAGCAAAGAACATAAAATTAGCAAAGATATAACTTCATCACCAAACTTAATTCCAATTGAAGTGAGCATACTTAAAATTGTATTAAAATCATTTAGATGATTAGCAATAGAACCATTCTTAGACATTTTCATGTTAAATAATCTTTTCATAAGAAACATTTTATTAGAAGCAGAGGGTTTCTCATATAAATTTCCAAGTTTATCCATGAGATATTTTTTCATTTTCTCATCAGAAATATTAAATGCAATAGAAGATGCAAGGCATAACCAAATGGCTCCCAATGTCTTCTTATCAAGTAATGACCAATCCATATCACTCATACTTGCAAGTTATTCTACTTTCCCCTCTAAGGGGAGATGTAGCTCCTTCTAATATAGGTAATCTTTCATATGAATTTTTCACAAACAAAAATGCTTACCATCAAAATTCTCAACCTTGAATATGATCTCTTCTCCCATAGCTCCCACTCAAGCTAATAGCCTTCTTGTGATTTACCACTTCAGCAAAACACACAACCAATGGCTCTAATACTAGTTGTTAGGAATTAAAAACTTTTAAATTAGATTTAATATAACCATAAATCATATCTATATTATGTAATAGCATGCATCATGGAAACATTCTTTTATTCACCATTATTATGAAAGCATAAATGAGAGAATAAGAATCAATCACACAATACAGATCTAATATGGTTCACCCAATGTGGGCTACATCCACCAAGAAAGTTCTCAATATAAACTATAATCAAAACACAAGACTACAATTAAATCTCATAGAGATAGAAAAATATCCTATAGAAAATGTTGCAAAAATGTTGCACTTTCACCTGCACAATGTTGTATCTCATAAGTTTCTAAACCACACCCTATAACGATCACCTACTCTTTGACTCTAATCCTCAAAGCCACACCTTAAAAATAAACCATCAACCTCTAAAGGCCACACCACACCCTATATATATAGAAAATGAAGGAAAATCCACAAAAGGAGGAGAAATGTGCAATTTTTATCCAAGATAAGCATTATCCAACATGTGACAACCCTCCTCCACCTAAACAAGCTCATCCAAAATCTCATACATGAAGGAACATGCCAATATTGGGTCTCCACCTTTCAAGGGATAATTTACCAACACCATGTGATCACAACCAACTCCTTGTAATAAGGAAGGCAGCACATTTTCCAAAGAACAACCAACTCCCACAAAATAGGGAAGTCAACATGGAAAATAGACAACTAATAACCAACTCCATAAAATATGGAAACATAGAAATTAGAAATATACTAGGAATATTCCACTCACATGTGTAGCAAGGTTCCACAAAAGGTGGAGTGGGGGAAAATGTGCTCCCCACATTTGTGGAGCTCTCTAAGCCCCCAAAATGCATTCTTATAGTCATGTGATAGCCTCAAAGGGATCCACACTCAATAGTTATAAGGGTTTGACCCATGAAAAGCATGTGGATGTGAAAGAAAGGTAAATAAGAGTCATATGTGTACACATAAGTCATGTAATATGAAGATAGATCAAAATTGGCATTGCCAAGTATCTAACACTAGATTGAAGTATCTAAAACTATACATGAGTGAGATGCAGGCAATACATGTTACATATTACATGGACCTTTAGATGTAGGATATTTATAGACCCAAAGGCTTATTTTCCAATATTAGGGTCATGCTTACACTATGGTAATCTTGGGACATTTACATAGGCTATGTCTTTATATGACCACTCCATTGATCATATTAGGCTATTTTACACTAATTACACATGACTTGCTCTTACTCAAACTAATTAGAGTACCATGTGTTATGGATATTGTATTTTTTTATGTGATGATGAAATGCATTAATTATGTATATTAGCCTATTTTTTTTTATGATTTATGTTTTTTCATGCTACATGGTGTGATTTCTGATTGTGTATTACATTATGAGACTCTTTCTATGTTTGACTCTAAATTTGTGTGACATGCAGTGTTCATTATGTGACTCTTGTTATATTTGATTGTTTATTTGTTTGACTATAATTGTGAATGACATTTGATGTTCATTGTGTGACTTATTTTATGTTTCACTCTTTATTTTCTTGACTATTACTATGTGTAACATTGTGTGTTATCAATCATGTTTCTATGATTGCTTATGTGTGTCATCATCATGACATTGTGTGTGACTCTATGTGATTTGTGTGGATACATCTAGGATTATTTGTTAAGATTTGCATGCCATGATCCATATCACCATTATTCTTATGTGTGATGTCATAATACATATCATGCATATTCTCCATATCACCTAACATCAAATGCTATCAAATACTCTTAGGATGTAAACTAATTTTTGCATACTATCCATATTGACACCCAATTATTATAAGAAATTTATGTTACAAATATTCATTTTTAATCCATTATATATATATATATATATATATATATATATATATATATATATATATATATATAATTTATACTTGAATGAACAATGAAATATTTTAATTTATTGTATATCTATTAGGTAAGTCTTCCTTTTCAAAGGAAATGATTTATTCTATATCCTTTAATGCATTTATAATAGAGGAAAAATGTGCAGTTTTTGTATCATTTGGGAGAGTTGTCTCACATAATGCCTAATATAATATTCCTTGTAAATATTTGATATCATTACTAATTTAAGGATATAAATCTTAGCATGGATGTTTTTTATTTTATCAATGATATAATACCATTTGGTTTAAGTGAATGGCCTCATGGGAGTTAGAGGGGGATGAGGAGGATATTTTGAATACCTCTATTTTATCATGCATGTTGGGGCACCTTAATCCTTCTTGTATTGATATCATGGACTATAGAATTCAATATAAGCCTTGGTCAATAATGGGGCAGAATGGTAACTAGTACAACCTTGAGGTGTAGGGAAGTAGGAAAAAAAGGATTCACACATGCCCTTTGGAACCTAGAGGTAATAATAATGAACTTAGATTGAATATTATAACAATATATATTAAGGGAGGTTGAATATTGTTCATTATTAGTTTTTAACTTTATTATCAAATAAATTTTTGACCCACATAATTACATAGTTTTGACATATTTTGCATATTAGAGTAGAACAACATGTAATGATTACAATCATAATTCATATTATAAAATAAAAAATATTTATGTAAGTTATAACCATTTATATTTTGTGAAAGATGTAAAATTAAGAATCGTGTCTAAAAATTAGATTTAATTATAGAAATATGAAACCCTATAATGAAGGATGAAACCCAAAGGAAAAGGTAGGGTTTTGATATATTCTACACAAAATATGAAGTTCACCAATGTGTTTTACCTTATTTTGATTATGTGAACATAAAAAGGTATAAAACTTGAACTATTCAAATTATATAAAGTATAGAAATAATACATGAATCAAAATGTAAATGATAGAGTGTTATTAAATAATTATACTTGATATAAATATAAATGACCTAAGGTATTTACATACTTAGCATGTATTTTTTATGTTCACACCATAGAGTGAATGAAAGTAACTAAAGTGGTTAAAACTACATCAAGGGTAACTTGGATTAGGTCAACATTGGCATTATCAAGTGTCTAATTCAAGATTTTAATGTCTGCAAATTAAAATGGAATAAAATACTAGAGTAAAGGGATAAAGAGATGTACCTAAGTGTATAAAACACACTTTATCTTTGGGAAGAGGCTCTAAATGTGCAGCTTGCTCCATGCAAACATAAAATTAACATGCAACACTCAATGTCCATATGTGAAAATTAATTTTGAAATGAAATTAAAACTTTAGAATAAATGAATACACCTATAAGTGGGTGAACTATGTTTCCTCCTGTGATGTTCTATTGAGATCATGCTTCTTACTGAAGCATTGGATAATTGTATTTCCTCCTAAAACATTAGATAAATGCGATTATTTTTGAATAATTTGGATAATTGGGGGTGATCATACCCCTAATGGATAAATTAACTAAGTCAAGTTCCATGGGTTGGTAAAATAAATTCCTTAACCCTCAGTAGTAGTGTTAGACCATTAAGGGCATATCATCTCAACTACACAACTCATTTAACTGATATTGAACCTCAAGATGCAAGGGTAAACTTATGTTAGGCTCATGTATTGACTATTACAGATGGACTTATAGATTCAATATGTAATCTTTGGTACCATCAATGCCATACTATTAAATAGAAAATTATAATGGTGTGTGTGCATGAAGAATTTTCACACCTTATGATCTAATCCAATTCGGGCCAATGTGATATATAATGTTATACATATATATCTCATTTATCCCAAATATGAAAAAATATTGAAACTCTATAACTTGAATTTTTTAGTGTAGGTTTTTATTTTATTTAATGGTTTTTCCATACACATGTTTAGTTAGCTTGTTTAGGTGTCTTTTTAAGTCATTATGAAAGATAATCCCATATTCATGAGGAAGTGAGGACATGTTTATCATTCACCTATATAATGTGTCTTCATAAAATATTTTATGGATAATGATGTTAATGCTAATATTATATTCTTTTGATTATTGAGTATTACTTCGTTCTAGCTCATGTTTGGTTTCACTGCTATACGCAGGTAATTTCTTCATGAATTTGACTCTATCTAGTAGATCATTAATTTTTGGCCCACTCCGAGATGGTATCAGAGCTTTTTTGGTAGATGAATTCCATTGTCTCTATTATGAAATCTTGAGTTTCAACTTTCATTTCATATATCTATCATTCGTTGACTTAGCTATTGAATATTCTCCATTTCCCAAATTTTGCTCTTCTTTTAGGGTCCTATGTTGATCTAGATTAAGAAAAAAACAAGAAATAAAATCATGTTGTTTATATTTCATCTAGTAGGATTTCATGAAAAATGGCTTGTGCCATCAGATTTACAAGGTGTCAAAACCCTATGATCAATTGCAAACATGACCTAGTTTCATAATAGTCGTGTTTTGTTATTTTTAGAGGGTTTTGCGATTTTCAATGGTTTTACCTAAATCTATACAATTTGTGGTCCTTAAATGAAAATACTTTGATTTTTTATAATTTTTTGGAGATTTTTAGTGGGTCTTTGGTGGATTTTCAAGATGTATACCATATTTAGTGATTTCATGATAAGCAGAGTTTCCATACATGTGTGCATACTGCTAGAACATTGATTCTTCCCTATACTATAAAAAACTCTAGCATTATTAGCATTTTTGAATCTATCTCCATGTCTTGCACCTATAATGACTCCTCCTACCTGTAATGCTCTAAACCTTGATGGCTATAAATGTGGGATAAATCCTTGATGGAAAGTTTTAGCATCAAAACTATAGACTATAAGAGTAATCCACAATCCCAACATCAAGATTATCAACTACTAGAGTAGTCAAAAATCCCAACATCATGAATTTTGACTACTAGATTAGTCCAGAACCTTGGAATCAAGATTATTTACTATGGGAGTAGTCAAAAACCATGACGACTATAGACACCCACTAAAACCCATACATAGTTTTCTAACTATAGAAAGTAATAACAATTTTGGCATTAGGACGCATTAGGAATTTTGAGTGCATGTGGATTCCTAAACTCTACACCCATTTTAGGTCTTAACCATTGGTCATAAGGGAGTTAATCCCTTGGTCACTTCTAACCCAAAATTGTTTAATTTTTTCTCTAAGGGGGTATAAGTTTTTTGTGGGGAAGTTGATTCTAAAAAAACTTAACCCAAAATTTTGCACATCCAAAATTTTCAAATTTATGTAAAATGGAGATCATTATTTTTTGTGAACAAGAAACATTCAAACTTATATAAATTTTAGCTAACAATTCCTTTTTAGGAACCTTTTTTTAAAAGTGTGAGTTGTTTGAAGTTATATGCATTGGTGATGTTCTTATGCCTTGTAAAATTAAACTTGTGTAGATTCAGGGGGTTGCATATAATTATATTTTAACACACGTACTTCAACACATATGTCCTTTCTACACCATAGATCTAAGTTTAGTTCCTATTCTTACACCATTCACCTATCATGAGTGTAAATTCAAAGTGCAAATCCTCTTGAGGAACAAAGGCTTACACCAAATCACAATGGGTACAAAACTAGAACCGACACCTAAATTAAATAAAGTGAAGTGGTAAAATGGAAGTGACAAAGCCTATGGCCTATTATACATATTAATGTCTCCTAACATACTCTTTCATATTGAATCTTCAACTATTATAAATTGAGTATGGACCATATTATAAAAAGTCTTTGGAAATCAAGATGTCATGAGGGGTCATGAGTTGGAGAATGAGCTCATCAATTTGAGCCCAAGTAATTTTGATATGATATAAGACTTTTTCATAAAGTTTAAATCCTTATTCTTATAGTTTAAATTATGTATCATTGATATAAAATATGATCAATTGACTCCTTCCATCCTTACCAAATTGGGATCCAACTATTCTTTCTTTATTTTTATATTCTATGCCACTAAGCATTCCATTGGAGCTATATGGACCATGTCATCCTTGGATGACTTTATTGTTGATTTGACTCAGGAGTAAGATAATATCATCCAAATTGGTACACTTAAGTCATATAAATTATATGCATTAATTTTGAGTCGTGACAAATAAAAGGCTTATATTAGCAAGGATAAGAAATAGAGCAAGAAGGACCCAGAGCTCAAAAGGGTGACAAATCTAATTTTAATTATAAAATAACAAAAGAGTCCTTATTAGATGGGAAACCCAAGAAAGAGTGACTCACATGCATCTACTATGATAAATATGGACATGATGAATCCAAATACATGAAGAAGTAGATTAACCAATTGATAAAAATACTCGAGAAGCACAATATTAGTGTCCTTGATTCTTATAATCAGAGTTCATCAGCATAGGAGTTATCTAAGCCAAAAGATAGTGAGAAGGGAAAATCACTTATTTTATTTTCATCCCAACCTTTCACATGGGTTATTGATTATGATGTTTTGCACCACATGGCTTCATCAAAGGCTATGTTTTCATCACTGGAGCTTTATTATATGCCTTCCATCTTGTTGGGTGAAAATACTTCTAAAAACATTAGTGGGAGTGGATTTGTTGAAGTGAATGATAGGACATTTCATGATCTTCTACGTGTTTTCTCTTTATCCACTAATCTCCTATTTATTTATCAAATCACTCACATCAATTTGGGTAAGAGAGTTGAGTTCACACCTAATTATGTGGTTATTAGGGAAGTAAAAATGACTCTATTATTACATTTAATATAGTGGATCACCAGTCATGATTTTATACTTTCTCAAATTTTACTCCTGATCAACTTTATATAACTCACTCATTCATATGGGGTAAGTGAATTATGGCATGAGTGATTCATCCATCTCAACTATCACTACCTAGAGCAACTCAATTGTCATGCAATGGTTTCATGGTTACCATGAGTCAAGTTTTATAATAGAGTTTGTCAGGTTTGCATACTTGGTAATCATCTTGAAGATAATTATGATAAGGTCAAATCATCGAGAGCTAAATAAATATTAGATATTGTTTATAGTGACATTACTAGTCCATTTCTAAAACCTTCCTTCAACAAGACTAAATAAATTCTTACTTTCATCAATAATATTCAAGGTATACTTAGGTGTATTTTATTAATTATAAATCAAAGGTATTTAACATTTTTTTAGGAATTCAAGGCACTTGTATAAATATAGTCAAGTAAAGCCATCAAGATTTTACACATTGATAATGGTGGTGAGTATGTTAGTAAATGTTTTGAGAAATTATATACATCAGAGGGGATTGAACTACAACATATAGTTCTATATAGTCCTCAACAAAATGGTATTACAAAGTGAAATAACAAGTCCTTGAAGGACATGGCATTTTATATGATCCACTCCAAGTCTATTACACCTTAGGATTGGGCTAAGGCCATCAATTATGCATGTTATATCCAGAATTGAGTTCCTCAAAAATAATTAAAGGTAATCACTCCTTTGAAGCATGGAATAATCAGAAACCCACAATGAATCACTTTTGATTGTTTGGATCTCTTGTTATTTCATGCATTCTTAATAAGAAATAAAATGCATTGGAATCATAGAGTCATCCTTACATATTTGTTGGATATCCTGAGGGTATTGAGGGATATATACTTATCCATCCCACCATTCATGATTTATTCATTGAGAGGAGTGTTCATTATCAAGAGGGTCCTTCAGACTCTACACTTGACACCTCTCCTCCTTCCTTAGATGTACTTAGATTTGATGAAAATTTAAATCCACTTGATCAGCTCCCTAATAACCCAAATTCTTCTTCTAGTTTTGATGATGAGAGTGGTGATGAGGATTCACCTCCTCCTCCTCTAATAATATCTTCATAAGATGAGGAATCCCCTCCTAACTTTATTTGCACTTGTTTTCTTTGGGATAGATAGACACTACAAAGTGTTGACCAATGGGTTGGAGATCCATCAAAAAAATGCAAACGTATTGACAATTCTAGAATACTCCACATGTTTTCATTACATCTATTTCTAATCCATAATTGTTTCATGAGTCATCATGCACTTTTGAGTAGGACACTACTATGGAAGAGGAGTATGGTTTCTTTTATAGGAATAACACTTAGGAATTATTCCCACTTCTTAAGGGAAGAAAACTTGTTTGATGTAGGTGGATCTATTGAATAAAGTTTATAGTAAATGGGATGTAGACAAGTTCAAATCATATTTGGTAGCAAAGGGTTTTTATCATGTTCCTATTATTAACTATACTAAGACAGTCACCCCATTTTCCAAAATGAACTCAATCCAACTCACTTTCATTATTATCATAGCACATTGATGGGATGTTCATCATATGGATGTGAAGAGTGTCTTTCTTCAAAGTGACCTCAAAAAGGAAATATACATGGAGAAAACACAAGGATTTGTGGAAGATTACTCCTAAATTTTTAAACTTCAAAAATCTATCTATGGCCTCAAATAAGCTCCTCAATATTGGTATGCCAATATGAACTCATGTCTTCTTTTGGTTGGGTTCACTAGATGCCATTATGTTCTAAATGTCTATATTTTATAGTAGGATGATTCACTATTGATTATAGTTATCTATGTGGCTACTTATTAATCATAGAGAGTTCTTCATCCATCATTGTAGCATTGAAAATTATTGTTTGACAGGTTCTCAATGACTAAATTAGGATTGGTGCACTACTTCCTCAAGATTAAAATTTCTAAGTCTAACTCTAAGATCACCATTATAAAATCAAAGTATGCACCTGATTTACTTGCATGATTTAACTTGGTTGGCTATAAGGTAGCTCTAACTCCTCTATCTGGTGTGAAACTCAAGGCTAATTGTCCATCTCTTTTGGTTAATGTTACTTCATATTGACAAATTATTGGTAGTCTCATCTACCTTACACACACTAGACGTAACATTTCACATGTAATGGGCATGGTATCTATATTTATGCAAGAACCACATGAGCTACTTTGGAAAATATCTAATTAGATTCTCCACTACATTTAGGGTAATCATAGTTTCAAGATTTACTATGAAGCGAGAATAGACATTGACTTAATTTGGCATACATATTTAGATTAGGTTGCTAATATTTAGAATCATAAGTCTAATTTGAGCTATAGTTTATCTCTCAGTTTAAAACCAATTAGTTGGTTAAGCAAGAAGCATAATGTTATTATTTTATCTTCTACAAATGTAGAATAAAAATGAGTTATTAATGATTCCATTGAGGCTATTTGGCTTCAAGGTATTCTCACTCAATTTGAAATATAGTTTCAATGACTAATAGTCATATTTTAGGCCTCTCCATCTCTATAAAAAGGCTACAAAGATTTCCCAAATTCATTATTTTTTATTTCAAAGTTCAACCATGACCAAATCATACTCTAGCTTATAATAGAAATCCTTGACAAAACATTCAGATAGATCATCAAAGTTTGTAATGAATCCTTTAGGCAATTAAAGTATCCATTCTAATGATTAGCTACCTAAAGTGTGGGGAAATAACCAAAGCAAATAGATATGGTTATATGCCACTTCTTATCAAGCTATGAAGAATTATTTCATATGCTCTCTTAGGTCCCCTTTCCCTTTATATTTGTCAAATTTTGGAGCCTCAAAATGAGGTGGGAAAAGGACTTGAAGAATACTTGTATGAAATGGATAAGGACATATTTCTTCAAAGATGGTTTTTTTACTTTGATTTCCCATTTTTAGTCCTTGAATACCATCATTCATCTCATGTCATTCTTGATAAAAAATGGGTTTTAGGATGAATGCAATGTATGTTGATGGGTCCATAAACGTGTATTAGTTTATAAATATGGATTAGAACCCAATTTAGAGGGGATAAATACCATGTCACTGGGTTTGGTGGGGATTTTTTTTTAATAGGGGGAAGTTGTTGGCTAAATAGTATTTAGTGTTGAATAAGGGGAATTTTTTTACTAGACATATTTTATTGGCCATACATGATTTGTTTCTATTTTTTTTTTATTGGAAATGACTTATTATTATTTCTAATTAGATTGGGTTGAATTGGATGGGACTTGTTGTTGATGGGATTGATTGGAATGCAAGGTAGAGGCCAAAATTGTAAGGACTTAGGTCACATTTTTTAATTGCTAAATTACTATTTGATTAGCATCATGAGGTGGGGGTTATACATGAAATTATTTCCCTTTGCTAAAATACTCAATATTTTTAAGGTTTATGTGATCTTGATTTTGGGTGTAGCTAGAAGTGGTCTTATCTTATTGGTGGCCTTGGGCCACTTCCTCATGTGGGTGAACAAGGGTTTGTAAATTTTCTATGGGATACCCTACATGAAAATTTTCCCCTAACTCTATCAATCATAAAAGGATGTTGTCCTTAATCTCAAATATTTCTTGTTCAAACTAAGCTCTTCTTAAGTCAGTTTGCTCAATATTAGATTCCATTCTTAGCCTTGTTTCTAGTGGTTTGGTTTCATACTCTTTCTGATACACCTCACTGTTTGTTTGATCTTTAGTATTTTTGATAAGTAGAGTGTAACTCCAATCATCATCAAAGGTATGGTTGTATGAAGTCCCACTTCTTGTTTATTTATGTATGTTTATGATATTCATTTTGAAATCAATTTTTGAATTAGGGTTTGAATTGATTTTAATGTCTTAAATTTTGGTTAAGTACTTATGGTGAACTTATTTAATTTGATTTGAGTTAACTTTTATATTTATAAATTAAGTTTTAGTTAACTTTCAATCTCAAATTATGTGTTTTTTGGAAATAGAATGCTTTAACATTTGATCTTGATTCACTTGTCTAGTCTTGGATGGTTGAACAAGTTTACTTGGTCCTTTTAGGATGGTTGACATGATTTGGAAATGTGTTGACTTTAGAATGCACTTGAGTGTTTAACTTGATTAAAAGGGATGTTTAATAAATACCTCAAAATTATTCCTTGAAATTTTTGACTTCATCTAACTTGGAATTGATTTGAGTTTAATTTTTGATTTAATATTTGATTTCTAATTAACCTTCTGAATTAGGATTGTGATCAAGTTTGACCCTTTAATTTGAATTTATTTGAAATAAATTTGACTCAATCAAAGGTAGATATTTGACTTTGGTTGAATTAAAATTAGAATTTGGATCAAGGTTGGCCTTTAAATTTTACTTGATTTTACTTCAAAAGCTGACTTTAGTAGATTTTGGCTTGGAAGAGTTGACTTGAATTTGATTTGACTTTGACTTTTTATTTGACTTAAATAATTAATTTTGACTCGAGACAAAAAAATTGACTTTAACTTGATGTTTTAAGATTGACTTACAAAGGTTTGACCTAATTTAACTTGATTTAGTTTAGTTTGAAAAAGGTGGATGGGATTTGAATAATGGATTTAAAATTGGATATTGGTCAAAATTAACTTGATTTGACACTGGACAAGGTTTAAATCATAAAAAATAACATTTCAATGTGGATAAACTGACACTTTAATTTGGATAGAGTGTCATTTCAATTTGGACAGAGTGTTATTTTAATTTAGATAGCATAATGTTGTACTTGGATGTGATAAGGTTAGACTTAGGTAAAAAAAAATTGAATTATAAGGATTTATCACACAATATGGGTATATATTGAAATCAAAAAGTGCATGTAAGTAATAATCCTAATGCTAGTAATAATAGGTATGCAATGTATCTAATTAGCGCACTGATTTACTCACACAAAGTGGTGACTAGGTTGCTCTCCCAACCCTCACTAAGCATCCATATGTGGTGAGTAATATTTGGGAATGTTGTTTTACCTGTGTTTATAGTTGTTTGCATCCAAATGGTCTTAATCTAGGGAAAACATGCTCAACTAAGTGCATCCCCTATATAACTTGTGGTATGATGGCGCTCAAGTCCATGGAAGAGGGTGATAATGGGCTTTGAGAGAGGGTATTTTCCATTCTCAACCACTCCATTCATAATATTTCAATGTAATGTCACTAAAAATCTTTCCTTGATAGTGTCATATGGGGCCTGTGTGTTTGGGAAAAGCTTATCACTTCACGATACACTAAAAACATGCAACTACCTAGCCAATAGCAATAACTCCTTCCTAATTTGCATACCCCTCTAGAACATGGGGTTGGTAATTATACTAGGGGATGAAATCCCAGTCACCATACCATAAGGACTCATGATTGGTGATCAAGGTCCAAATTGTGTAGCCAAAAATAAAAAAGGAATGTAGTCTATTTCTAATCCTTGAGGTCCTATGAGGAGAAAGAGGAGAGCATATGTAATATTCTTTTTGTAAATATAACCAAAGTTTTTTTTATGACCTAGGATTCTAAAATTAGACAAGGGGTGAGCATACACACTTAGGCTATTGAAAACACAAAACACAACACTCAAACGAATATTAAAAAAATCATTTTAAGCATCAAATCCAAGTGTTTATTCTTTTTAAAGAACCAAAATCAAGTATTTATGAATGTCACTTTGCTTTATTGTGACTTTGACTCATGAAAACCTAAAATAAAATAGATTATTAGTCTTTATTTTTGTTCTTTGATAAGTGGTTAAGTCTTACAATGAAGTATTTAACTCTCTTTAGGTGATTTCATTGTCATGCAGTGTGATTTTATTGTTATGTAGACAGAGTGATTCCACCATTAAATAGGAAATATCACTGATACATAGATTGATTTCACCATTCTATAGGAAACATAAAGACACAAAAAATAGAAAGCATGATTTCACTATTACATTAATAATTACACTACTACCAACAACATTTTCATTTCTATAATTATGCTCTCTATTATAAACATCAATTTAAATATTATATAAAATCAAGAAAACAAATAGCAAAAAAAACATGTTTTTACTAATGGCATGCATGTTTCTACTACTACATAGAGCATTTCCACTAATACAAGACACATTTCTACCAAACCTACTAAATAGACAGTCAGCCAAAAACATAAATTATTCCACCATCATACATCATAATTTCACTACTTTATAAAGCAATTTTGTTGCTCCCTATAAACATAGTCAGAAAAGTGTTTTCGCTACTATGTAGTAAATTTTTTCCATTTTTTGTTCTCATGTTTCTATCATTACATAGAGCATTTCCACTAGTAATCTAGGATGAAAAACTAGATGATTTTAGGGGAAATGAGGAGTTTAGGAAATAATTCATGTTAGATTTTAGAATTAAAAGAGGATAAATGATGTCAAAATTTATTGGGAGTTTCATTTCCCATTGGGCATGCCATACGTAACATCATGAAACAAATGTTACCTATGTTATTAGAAAAAAAAATTGTATTTGAACTCCTACCACTAACCTAAGCATATGCCCTCATATTGAACAAGACTAAGAAGAATGTAATTCAAATAATCAAAGCAAACACAATTTCTATACCTTTCTTATTTTCTTTCCAAAATTATGATGTGCTTAGATGTAGTTGCAAAGACATGTGCAAGATATGTGGGGAATCTAAAAGCATCTCCCCTTATGTTATTGATGTTTGGATGATGAGTGATAAGGGTGATTGAAATATTGTATGGTTATTTAAAAATAACTTCATTATCAATTGAAAGCTAGTTTGAATGAGGATAAGTCTCCTCAATTTATAGATTTGTTAGATCAATGTGGATCATTGATCTTAGATGAAGATCAATGGCAGACAATGGGAGATGAACATTAAATGTTATGATGTGGAGTTTGTAAGAACCTATAAGAATATATAATCATGAGAATTTAGAGTGTGTAAGTGTATGTCATAAACCTTGCTTGCACACTTTTCACCTTGCATTGAATTTGTCTTGCAAAGGAAAATTTAACTTTTGGAATATGATTTTTTAATTTCTAATTGGATGAGTGATGTATAAATTAGGATTTATTTGAATTTTTGTAAATATGACATGTGCATTCCATGTAATTTCCAATAAATGATTGATTAGCTATCTACTAAGATTCAATTAGCTAATAAAATGTGATTAGGATGATGTGGTAACCTTTGTAATGTTTCCTTTTAATTAATCATTTAGTTTAATTGAACTAGGGTGGCACTATCAAAGAAACTAATTAATTCATAATGTTATTTTTATTTTTTATGTCATGATGTGGTGAGTTTTCCAAATTAGGGATGTGTTATCATAATTTAAGATGAAATTGATAATTATCTTGATGATTTTAGAAATTCAAATGATTTGGTCTTGAATTTTTCATTGATGTAGAAATTCAATTCGATAATTAATAATGACACTAAAGTGGTAGAAATTAAATGTCTACATTTCCATGCAAAAAATCATTATTTTATTTATATTTGCCTTATAAACCCTAAGGGTACTTTTAAGATCTTGAAACATGCAAAAAAAGAGGGGAAGTGTAATGCATTGAGATGACTCCAATCATCCCCCTGATGATTGACCATTACTTATATATAGATATACTTTGAAGAGGAAATCAAGTGATACGTAGTTCTCCCACCTAGATTTATTGTGAAATTATGGTCCTTGACTATATGTATGTAGCTATAAATTTTTATTTGATAATTGAAAATTTTATCCCTTGACTAGATTTGAGACTACGTCTAATGATTGATACTAAATTTGGGAAGAATGGGATAAATTTGGTCAATGTACAATAGTGTAAATGATAAGTGCCAAATAAAAATAAAGTCCCTTTAAAATGAAATTTAGATTTGCCCATATAGTGAAACCTTTGAAATTTTTCCTTTAGTCAACCTTAGGAAATGTGTAGGAAGACCCGAATAAATGTTTGAAATTTGGAAACTAGTCATTAAATGGCATAGGGACAAGGCCATTCAAAGTGGATAAATCATAACATTGGATGTGTCTACATAGTACAAACCTATCCCAAAAAATCAAGGACAATTATTGTAAGGGTGGGATTAGCCTGAGAGATTATATAAGATAGTTTGAGTATTGACTTGGATATTTTTTTTAGTAATGATGACAAACTAAGGGGTTGACCCTGCATATAGATAAAAATATTAGATGAATGGTGTATAAGAGTCATATATGTACATGTAAGTTGAATGGTGTAAAATATATCAAGAATTGGCATTATCAAGCACCTGTGACCATATTTAGGTATCTACAAATACAAAATAATCAAAATACTCAAAAAGAAAATAAATTGAGACCTATGCATGACATGTGTTTCTAGTTTGCATGAGTCATTTATGATTTATAATATGTGGTATATTTATATGTTTTACCAATTTTTTTAATCATGTGATATAATAAGATATAATTTTGAAACAATTCAGAGTATATGATGTATTATAGTAACCATGAACCTAAATGTAAAAGGCAAAATATTATTTGACAATTGCACTTGTTATTAATAGAAAATAATAAGAGTATTAATATGCTTAGAATTTTATTGCATTATATAGGTCTAAAATTGAATGGAAATATTAAAAAGGGCAAGAATCTAGACTATGAATTGCTCAGATCAAGATCTAAGTCTCTTGATGCATTTGGACAAAATCATCCAACTCTAGGTGGTACTAACTAACATTATATTATGTAACTTTAATTTTTTTTTGGGTAAGTTTTACTTATCTATATCCATACATACCATTACACCTACTTCTAAGCCACTCTATGTGAAATATTCAATAGCTATTTATGCACATAATTCTATAAACATTTCTCCTTCTCTTTGAAACTCTAGGTCCACTTTTGACATTAGGTTTTGGGTCTACAAAAGGGAAAATAAGGTGGATTGAGCTATCCCCAACCACTCTTTGATGAATGGTTCAGCATTACCTACATAGCTAATACTCTGAAGAGGAATTCAAACTGCATGTGGTTCTCCTCATTAGGTGTATGTGTGCAATTGTGATCCTTTAATGAATGCAATATGTTATCTAGATTTAAATACTTTAACAAATGATAACTTTGGATTGGATTTGAGGTGTTTCAGACTTGGATAGAACTTAATCCTTGTGACTAATGACTGAATTAAAAAGAATAAGGTAGTCCCTTTGAATATGTAGATGTTTATAGTGGGCTTATTTTTTAAATTCTAGATAGGGAATAGGCTTAGAACTATTATGTATTTACATGGAACTCTTTGGGTACATAGTCATTAATATGTGAGACATATGGGATGACCCATAAAAAGGATTTGAATTTAAAAAGTAATTATTATTTAATGCATGATGATTCTATCAGGTTTAGATGAGTCTAAAATTTTAGAATGGTATAAATTTGATGGGCATGTCCAAATGTAGGAATATTGATCTTATGATCAAGAAATAGTTTAAACATGATTTTGAATAGGTTATACATGTACTAGGGAATTCATATAGGTGATTGATAATAAATTTGAAAGGTTTGACCCATAAAAATCATGTATATGTGTGATAAGGGTGAATAAGAGTCATATGTGTATGCACAAGTCATGTAAGATGAAGGTAGGTAAGAAATAACATTACCAAGTCTCTAATACCATATTTTAGTATCTACAAATTCCCTATTTTAATTATAGTATTAAAATGAAATATAATGCTAGAGTAAAAGAATATAGAGATGTACATGAGTGTGTATAATGCACTTTATCTTTGGGAGAAGGCATATGTAGCTTGACACATGCAATCTATAACAAATATGCAACAATCAATCTCTATTTATTTAATCTAAAATTTGAAATAAAACTGATTTTTTTCAAACTTAAAGAGTAAGGAAGGAATACCCTTCCTAGGTAGTAGTGCCCTAATTAGAGAGTAGCACCAATGGTGAGAGTGTCCTTTGTGTGGAACTATTTTGAGATTTTAGGTGCACCTATGTTTGAGTCTACCAAGCATGTTCCTATGCACAAGATTTCTAAATCCCTGTTGGTGACCTATTTTGACTTGTTTTATATGTAAACCCTAAACTTCCATATTACTAGGGCATTCTATTTGCATAAGTATCAAAGTGTGATGTTAGTGGGGTTGTATGGACATATTAAACACCTTGTTGTGATGAGAGTCACCTACATACCAATACTCCAAGGAGGGATCAAGCCAAATGTATTTCTCCCCATCTAAGTGTTGGTGTAAGTATAAGTAAAGCTAGTATGAATGCCAGTTTGATTTCTTTGAGTGTACTTAAGACTAGAAATCTAATTAATTTGAGATTAGGAATTTTGTATATGGTTGTGTGCAAAATTAGGGTAGAATAGAAATTAATATCCTTGATTGTGCACAACTTATTCTGAGTTTACTTGTGTAATTTACATGTGATTTCCATCTAGTTGATAAAGGGCTAAAATTCATGAATATATACCATTCTAGTGCTTGTGTGGGTCTTAAAATATGTCTAAGCCAACCCTAGGTGGTTTTTTATTTTAAAATATATTTATTGGTAATAAATGGTAGGAAAGGACAATAGCTCTCAAACTAGAACACTAGCGCCATTGGTGCTACTATCCAAATTATGGCACTAGTGTCTAGATGGTAAAACTTGAGGCACTAGGCACCAAGATGTTGAAGTGAAGGTCTAAGACTAATTTAGGGATGTTTAGAAATGCATGTGGCCCACACAAAGGCTGGATAAGTGTCTAAATAGGCCCAAAAATATGTCTAGGGCTAAGCTAGGGATGGGTGGTCTCAAGTAACACTCTTAACACTTAAGTGTCATTTTTATATGATTAAATTTTCCCACTCCCTTTTTATTCTAGAAATGTATGAAATAAAAATGACTAGGATAAATGAAAAATAAGCATACCTAGACTTACCTAAGAGGTGAAGCCCATAAAAGTATGTGAAGCATGTTCCAATGTGTGTCCTATAATGAAATGTGCATAGATCATTCCTTACTTAAAGGATATCAAAATAAAAATAAAAATTTGAGTAAAGAGATAAGAGATAGGAAATTAATGAATACACCTCACTAGGTACGTGAACCAATGCATAAATGTTACACCCTTAACCTATAGTGTGTCTAGGGATATGTGTGGTCGACTTATGGCTTACACACCTTCATATTAGCTTATTGCATTTCTCGATGTTCTTAGTATGGTTGGAATTTGGAATAACCATGGATAATTAGAGTATGTATAGGAGGTAGTGGTTAGTCTTTTATCATCATATTGTGAATTCTATTTTTATTGCATTGTTATGGAGGTTACCCCCTTGAAGTGGCTCAGTCATAATATTCAAGTATTCTACTTTTTTGCTAATTGTTGTTGTGTATCTACTTATTCTACTCTTAATTCTTCCATATATAATTTTATTATTGTGAATCATCTAAGTAATTTCCTTATAAGTGGTATCAGAGCTTTAATTTGGGAAAGTTTTTGTAGTGCATTTTTATTCTTTAGATCTAGTATCTTGAGCACTAGAAGGCTGAAAAAACATAACTTATGGTCTAGGAGGAATTTAATTTTTTCATCACCATAATTGTGTTACCTTATTAAAATTATCATTCATTAAATTAATCTCTATGAGATTATCATAATGGTATATTCTACTAGTACACTTTTTTGGGTTGAAATTTTTCATCTTTGTACACAATAGTAGTAGTTGGATTCATCTGGGCAAGATGATCACAATGGTGTATTCCACTAGTAAAATATTTTGGCAGTTGAAACTCTCTTAGGGTTTGTGCATAGTTTTTCCAAACACTTAAAAACGTGATAAAGGTCTCCTCATAAAGACAACATGGAATCTAAAACTTCTCATCCATCTATTTTAGAGGTAGTTCGATAACTTAATTTAGAGTTATAAGGCATGGTGAAAAAATATGAATTTGATACGATTCAAGGGGACATTACAGGTTTGACTGGGGACATGGATAGCATGATGGATCAATTATAATAAATATGTAGGTAATTGGCCAACTTATTAGCTTAGCCATTTTAAAATAATCCTCTACCACTTCAATTTGGTTCTCCTCCTCCAAACAATACCAACACCAATTCTGACCCTAAGTCGATGTTTCCAAAAGTGGACCTACATAAGTTTGATGATAATTGTCCACTCATTTATCTCACTCAAATTGAAAATTTATTTAATTTACATCAAACTCCATGTTCACAAAAATTGGTTATGGCCTCTCTATATCTAGAAACTGAGCCATTCATTTGGTATCATTGGTTGTGAGATCAAAACAAAAATAAGGGTGTCCTAGTTTTATGGTTGGTATTTTTTGAGGATTTATAGATCCACTATCACAAAAATGTCTCTAAAAATACTTTAGTTAACTATCCAAGCTATGACAGACTAGGATTGTCAAGGACTACATTCATCAATTTTAGAATCTATCCTTACATGTGGTAGACATCACTAAGGAAAATATGACTGACCTATTTTTGGGTGGCCTCAAAGATAGAATCTAATTGGAGGTTTGCATGTTTCATCCTAGTACTATATCTGAAGCCAACTATCAGATATAATTATGGTTAACCTCAATTTTTTTGGTCCTGGTATGGAATACTAGATTCTTCACCATCTTCATAACACTCTAGTTGTCATAGAAAATTGGAGTATACTTTGATGATTTAAACTGAAGATCCTCAAAGAATTTATTTATCCACATAGTTTCACAACCTACATTGACCACAACTTTATACTCTGATTCTATTGAAGATAACACAACTGTAGTTTGTATTTTTCTCTAGCATGAGAAAACTTATAAACCAAGAGTGAATACATAGCTTGTTGTATATTTTCTTGAATCTATTGATCCTACCCAATCAGAGTCAAAGTATCTTGAAAGCTCAAAATCTATAGACTTCTTATACAATATGCCAAAGTCAAGAGTACCTTTGACATATCTTAATAATCATTTTATAGATTAAAAATGTACTTCATGTGGTGTATACATGATCAAGATAGAAAAATCACTAAAAAACAAATATCCAGTCTAGTGGTAGTGAGGTAAATGAGACTACCCACTAGCTATCGATACACTATTTCATTGATCAGAGGTGAAGTAGTGTCAGTTGAAATTTTATCTCCAACTTCTATATGTGTGTGATTTGGATTAAAATCAATCAATCTAAACCTTTCTAGCAATGATTTATCATATTTATTTTGTGACATGAATACAACACAATCACCTTGCCAAAACTCAAAACCTAAACAATATTTCAATAGTCTTAAGTCTATCATGTCAAAAGTACAACAAATATTAGCCTTCATTTGATGAATGAGATTAGCACTACTCCTAGTGTTGGCTATATCATCAACATATACAATGAGAATCAAGATATCATCACCATACACCTTTACATAGATAGTTGGTTTAAAATGTTAAGTTGTGGAGCTAAAAGCTTCACTAATGTAAACAGGGAAGGAGGTTGCTGAGTGTCACGGTCACCAATGTCGATTAGGCTGACCGACCTCGGCCAGTGGTGGACAACAATGCAACTGACGTCGGCAGGAGTCGGCTAATGTCGATCACCTCCAGGCAGATAGGGACCGATGTTGGTCATCTATGTGGTTTTAAACTGCGAGTGTTATAGATATTTTGTTAACAAACTAAGTGTTTGCATGTTAAGAGCCAATTTTAGACTTGAAGCTATGGATCTAATTATTGTTTACATGAGATCTATATAATAGACTCATGGGATGTATTGTAATTTGTGCTAAAGAGTAAGAGAGCAAATATTAGCTCATTCTGTGTGTGAAGAGAGCAAGGTGTGTTCCTCCTAGTGCCACAGTGCCAAGTATGGGTGCTGGTTTGGAGAATCAGAAGGGTTCTTCATGTATGTAGGATCTTGGTCAGCAGGTGTGCAAGGCCACATTTGGAGATCTACATGGTAAGTAAGATCATTGATCTGTAGGTGTATGTGGGTGCGAGGTTTAAGGTTTGCAAGTGTGTAGAACTAGGTTGATCTACAGGCGGCAGCAGAATCAAGGTGATAGCAACACAACAGGGAGTAGGATCAAGCAGGATCTACTTGGAGTATGGTGTGTACTCGATTGGAGAGCAAAGAGGAAGGCAAGGTAATTCCTTCCATAAGTAAGATCATTTGAGTTGCAAGTTGTTGCAAGTTCAGGGGAGATCTTCTTGGAGTGTGTGGAGCACTTGTGGAGTGTGTAGAGCACTTGTGTATTGGTAGTAGTGGATACTGACTGGTTGGAGGTGAACACCAACTCTGTGTTTGAGTTATGTGTTGGGACCATAAGAGAGAGAGCTTTGAGGAAAAAATTACTGTATACTTGAGGTGTGGGAAGCCTCTAAAAGGTGTGAAGAAGAAGTGGCATCTTCTTTATTATTTTCTTTTCTGGATGAGTAGTAATACAAGTTGTGTATTGTCTCTCATATTTTGTGGTTTCTGAATTCTAATTACTTGTGATTCTGGTTTAATTCAGCATATTAAGTTGCTTGTATATGGTAATCAGTTGTGCTTCCATGGGGTTCCTAACAGTTGGTATCAGAGCGAGGTTGTTGGCTCATAGCTTGATACCACTAATAGTTGGTATTAGAGCTAAGGTTGTAGGGAGCAGGTTTGTGTTTGATTACAGGTCACTCTCAGGGGTTTCTGATTGAGTGGGAGTATAGCAACGGTAGAAGAAAGTACACTAAGAATGGAGGAATTGAAAAGCACGAATGGTCAATTACAGTCTTATGGAAAGAAAGAGCAGGTAAAGAGAAATTGTTGGTTGGTAGAAGATCAGCATGAAGGAATTGAAGATGCAGATGTTGCAGGTGTTGTTGCATAGGATGCTCTGGGATGTTTCTTGGATAAAGTAGAATCTTGTTTTATAGATTCTGTTGCCTCTTTCCATGCAGCTTGAAATAGAGTATTTTTCTATGTTAAAGTCTTTGGAGACTTTGGAAAGATTTATTTAGGAGTTGGTGTGCCTTTCCAAAGAATTGGCAAAGGGGAAGTGAAGCTGAAATTGTAGGCAGCCAACACATGGGTGTTGAATGAGGTCATGCAGGTCTCGGTCTTGAAGATGTGGCTAATTTATTCAGGAAAGTTAGGTGATGAGAGATGCATAGAAACTCTCACAGTGGATGCACTTGAATTAGCTGGTGGTAACAAAGTAGGTATCCTTTATCTATCTACTTATATTATTGATTCTTCTTCTATTGTGAAGACGTAGATTTGTAGGCTTGGTCACATGAGCAAGAAGGAGATGCATGTTCTTAAGAGGAAGTCAGATGTGTTTGACAGACTCAAGAACTAGAAAGCCTTAGTGTTCTTCAAGGAGATGATGGACAGAGTTCATTGGATGGGGCTAGATACTTTTGAGCAGGGCAGTTTGGACATGGGTTTTGATTCAAAGGAGCTCGCAGGTAAAAAGTCATCACTCACAGGCGAACACAGTTACCGGCATCGGTCAAGGGGAACTGGCATCAAACAGACAGGTGCTGATGTCAATCATGTGCAAACCAAATCCAGTGGTGTCAAGCAGGGTGGCTGTTGAAGTCAGTCAGGGAACTGACATCGGCGACCAAGTAAGACTGATGTCGATCAAAAAACCGGCGTTGGTAGAAAGGATAGTCGCATGGGAACCGATGTTGATCAGATGCAGACTGTGTGGTGACTGAGGTCGGTCACTGAGATAGATTTTGGGTAGACAGCAAGCTATTAAGGAGTCTCAAATGCCCATGGGGAGGACTGAAAGTGTAAGTAAGCCTCAAATTTGTTGTTCCTCTTTTTTATACTAGTTGATGACTGCAGAGTAGGAAGGATCTAGGAAACAGTGGGAGCATGGCATGAACAGGATGCAGAACCAAATGGGAGATTTGGTAGGGTTACCAGCTAGTATGAAAGCACTGAGATGAATGGATACCTTGGTTAAAGAATAGAGAGAATGGACACGTGAGATAGAAGGCCAGGTCATATGGTCTTGAGGAAGCTGTAGGACAGTGGGACAGGGCTGACAGGTGGTACCAAGTGGATGACAAAGTAGGGCTTTAGTCAATGTCATTATAACCATTGTGTTTATCTTACTAGGTGGATGATGGTCACAACATTATCCTATTACTGTATGTGGAGGATGAGCTTGGTGCAGGTTTAGACATACAGGGTTTTACTAAACTAAGGGTAAGGTTAGTTTAGTGGCATGTCATGAGGAATTTGGAGCAGCAAAATTCTTTGGCATGAGAGACATGAAAGATCACAGGTTGATTTTGTCTCTAGTGGGAGCTGATGTGAATTAGGTGTTGGTGAGATTCAATACATAAGATGTAGAACTGGAGCACACCAAGGGCTGGACAGTTCAGTGTCCGAAATCACATGAGGTCTGGTATAGACCTGAGTTTGCCCACGCAGTGGGATCTGTCAGAGAGTTAGGAGCTAATTTGGGGAAGTGGGTTCTCAGGTATCTGAAAGGGACCAGTAGCAGGGATTCATGCTATGTAGGGTCAAGACTTCACTACATGGGTTTGTAGGTTTAGATGTGGTAGGTTACTTAGATGACAGGAGGTGCACCACAGGGTTTGTGGTGGTTGGTCTTTAAGGTTGAGCTTGAAGAGGGATACAAGCCAGGAAATAGATTAGATGGAGTACAGGTACAGGTATAGTGTAGCTATTTATCTCTAAGTGGGATATTTTTAGGTTGTGGAGCTAAAAGCTTCACTGATGTAAATGGGGAAGGAGGTTGTTGAGAGGTTGTTGAGTGTCACAGTCATCGGCATCGGTTAGGCCGACCAACGTTGGCCAGTGGTGGATAGGAATGCAACCAATGTCGGCAAGAGTTGGCCGATGTCGGTCACCTCTAGGCAGATAGGGACCGACGTCAGTCACCTGTGCAGTTTAGAACTGTGAGTGTTACGGATAGTTTGTTAATGAACTGAGTGTTTGCATGTTAAGAGCCAATTTTAGACTTGAAGCTGTGGATCTAATTATTGTAATTAGGTGTCTAATTATTATTTGCATGAGATCTATATAATAGACTCATGGGCTATATTTTAATTTGTGTTAGAGAGTAAGAGAGCAAATATTAGCTCCTTTTATGTGTGAAGAGAGCAAGGTGTGTTCCTCCTAGTGCCACAATGCCAAGTATGGGTGCTGGTTTGGAGAATCAGAAGGGTTCTTCATGTATGTAGGATCTTGGTCATCAGGTGTGCAAGGCCACATTTGGAGATCTACATTGTAAGTAAGATCATTGATCTACAGGTGTATGTGGGTGCAAGGTTTAAGGTTTGTAGGTGTGCAAAACTAGGTTGATCTACAGGTGGTAGCAAAATCAAGGTGACAACAACACAACAGGGAGCAGGATCAGGCAGGATCTACTTGGAGTACGATGTGTACTCAGTTGGAGAGAAAAGAGGAAGGCAAGGTAGTTCCTTCCATAAGTAAGATCATTTGAGTTGCAGGTTGTTACAAGTTTAGGGGAGATCTACTTGGAGTGTGTGGAGCACTTGTGGAGTGCGTGGAGCACTTGTGTACTGGTAGTAGTGGATACTAACTGGTTGGAGGTGAACACCAACTCTGTGTTTGAGTTGTGTGTTGGGACCATAAGAGAGAGAGCTTTGAGGAAAGAATTATTATACACTTGAGGTGTGGGAAGCCTCTGAGAGGTGTGAAGAAGAAGTGGCATCTTATTTATTGTATTCTTTTCTGGATGAGTATTAATACAAGTTGTGTATTGTCTCTCATATTCTGTGTTGTTTCTAAATTCTAATTACTTGTTATTCTGGTTTAATTCCGCATATTAAGTTGCTTGTATATGGTAATCAGTTGTGCTTCCATGGGGTTCCTAACATAAAATTACACCTTTTGAAACCAGACTCCCTAAGATATGAATCTATTTTCATATACCAGGCTCAAGAATCCTGTTTAAGCCCATACAAGGACTTGATCAATCTAAAAACAAGATGTTCCTTACCAAGAACCTAAAAATCCTATGGCTAAACCATGTATACTTCCTCTTTCAAATCTCCATTTAAGAAGGCACTCTTGACATCCATTTGGTACACCTGCCATCCATACTGAGCAGCAATAGCAGCAATCAAATGAAAAGTTGTTATCTTTGTAGTAGGAGTAAAAGTCTCTTCATAATCAACCCCTTCCTCTTGTGCATAACCTTTTGCAACAAATTTGGCTTTGTATTTATCCAAGGAACCATTTGCTTTACATTTTACCTTGTAAATCCATTTACAACTAAAGGATTTATTTCCTGGTGGTAGCTCAATGAGCTCCCAAGTCTTATTTTTCATCAAGGAATCATATTCCAATTGCATGGTTGATTCCCATTCATGCTTCCCTTTGGCCATTGAAAAATAATTAGGCTCAAATACATGTGAAATAGTAATTTTTAGATCAAAATTGTCATGCTCACCTTTATTAACAAACTTCTTTATAGATCTCAATATTCTTCTTTCCACACCGTGTGGCAAGTCTCCCTCTTTAGTGCTTATATTATGGTATAATACCACTTTGGCATCTTTGGTTGTACTATTGAAACTCATAATGACCTACAATAATTCCCTCCCTAGAATGTGATTCCACTAATGAACTAGAATTCTACTCAACTTTCACATCATAACTTATAATAGAATCATTAGAATAAAATAATGAATCAAGATATGAAACTATACTAGTTGCTATGAAGTATGGCATCTGTTCATTTACTGTGACATTTCTATTTACCATAACTTTGTTAGTAGAAACATCAAGTAATTTTTAGGCCTTTAACTGCTCACTATACCCAATAAACATGTATGCTTTGTTTTTTGCATCCAAGTTACTTCTCTTTTGACTAGGAATAATTGTAAAAGCTATAGAACCAAATATTCTAAAAGCACTTACATCTAGAGTTCCACCTGACCAAGCCTCCTCTAGATTCATATTCTCCAATGCTTTTGTAGGACTTCTGTTGAGGATGTATACTACTATATTTACTATTTCTACCCAATATCTATATGGGACATTTCTACTTTGGACCATATAGCAAGCCACGTCCATCATTGTCCTATTTTGCCTTTCCATAACTCCATTTTGCTATAGATTGTAAGGGGTAGTGTACTATCTATGTATGACTTCAATGGAAAAACTCATTGAACTATTTTCAGATGAATTCACCCCCATTATTTATTCTAAGATATTTCACTGACCATCCCACCTATTTTTCAACCATAGCTTTCCAAGTAAGGAAGTTAGAAAAACAATCAAATTTTTTTACTAAAAAGTGTACCCATTTTTTCCTAAATAAATCATCAACCAGTAATAAAAAATAATGGGCTCTAGAAGGGGTAGGTGTTTGTATTGGACCATGCAAATCTATGTGTACCAAATCCAATACTCCCTTAGCTCTTAAATCCTTACCAACATCAAATGAATGTCTAACTTGCTTCCCAACTAGAATCTAGTACATACATGATGATTATCCCAAATAGGAGGAATCCCCTTAACCATCGCAGTCTTGTGTAATCTATTCAAATACTAGAAATTCAAATGCCCATACCTTTCATGCCATAGTGTATTTATGATATCGACCATTGCAAGTGCACTTTCCTTTACCCTTTATGGATTTGTAGGCTTATACAAGCCTCTCACCAATCCCAACAACAATAATCTTGCTATCTTTACTAGTGACTAAACATTGTTATTTTTGAATTGAAGTCATCTGACTAATTGAAAATAATTTTTTTTTAATATCAAGCATATACATAACATTCTTAAATGTATACCAAACTGCACCATTAAAACTAATTTAAACATTACCATATCCCTTCACAAAATGAGTTTTACAATCTCCCAAAGATACAGATTCGTTACTACTATCATTTTCAACAAAATCCACATACTAGTCCTTATGGCATGTATAATGATGAGATTCCCCTGAATCAAAGTACCAAGCTTGACCCATCACAGAATTACCACTAAAAGCCATGAAATCAAAACTAGCAAATGTTTCCTCGCTTTCACCTTCATCTATATTTGCATGATGATTTTTATTTTTGAGGTTAGCCATATCTTGTTATCTTTTCTTACAATATTTCTTTAGATGACCAAGTTGCTTATAGTAAAAACATTTCCACTTAGATATCTTACTAGAACCACTTATAAAGTTTATATTGGATAACTAGTAGTTTTACCAAATTTCTTACCCTTTCCCTTGATGAAGAATGCACTCTCTATAGAAGTAGATATATACAACACTATTTGATCCTATTTTCTCTCCTTCTACAATAGTAATGTGGACAATTTTTCAAAGTCCAAAGTCTACATCTTAGTAATCATGTGCAAGGACTCCACAAATGACTCAAATGAAGGTGGAAGATTTTGCATAACTAGAGCAATCAAATCTTGCTCATCAATAGGCTTTAGCATAGCCTTCAACTAATCATCGATGTCCTTGATTTGTAATAAAAACTCAAAAATAGAGCCACCTTATTGCATCTTAGTGGAAAATAATAAATTCTTCAAATACAATATTTGACTAGCTTCAGAATCTTGATATTTAAAATTAATATTAGTTCATAAATTTGATGCACTAGTCATAATTCTGATCTCTAAGATTAAATTATCTACTTCTAATAGTTTTAACAACATAAAATCCTCATGATGATGTTTATCATAGTCATTGGTACCTATGTCAAATCTTTGCTCTTTATTGAACACTATTTGATCAAGATTTTGATATTTACATATCGTCAAAAGCTTGTGACTCCACAAACTAAAATTGGTGCCTGTCAATTTTTGTGAATCTATGAATAAGAGGTGTTGTAAACTAGCCATTTTGACTTAGTTTTTCCAAAAAATGCAAATATCAAAAAAACTATAATGACTTTACATAAAATTCCTCCTACCCACTGATTTAAATCACAAATTGGTCAATACCTCTAGTTTTTAACAAAAAATCAACACCGTTTGGGAAATTTTAAACTTTTTGTCTTTAAAAACACCAAAAAAATGGAAAAAAATAATTAAAATAGGATATCTACAACTTTGATTTCAAAAATTTATTCTCTGTCAACATTCAAATACAAAACCTAGAAAATGGTGGAATTTTCAACCGATTTGGCTTTACGGTTATCTCCCAACATAATTAAATGTGTTCCTCCAAGAAAAACCTTTGGTAAAAATCAATTTCTAAAGTTTGAAAAAATAAAAAAAATTCCAATTTAAATTAAAAAAATATATCAAATAATTTTTTATTAGTGGATTAAAACTTTAGTATAATAAATTCATAAGAATTTTAACCAATCAAAATTACCCTATGCAAATAGCCAACCTAAAAATATTCAATGACTGATTCTAGAGTCAATTCACATCTGAATTCAATTCCATTAGATCCTATTGACTTCTCCTGGACAAGAAAAAAAATTAGAGCCACTAAATAGCAAAAATAGACCCTAGATGAATTTATGGCTTCCCTCAAAGTGTCATACAATGTACGGCCTACATGGGAGAGTAGAAAAAAATAATCTGGGCCTGTTAGCCTTTCCTACTTCCTCCTTTCTCTTTGTCATGGAGTTTATGAACCTTCTCTACCTTTTCTCTACTAGTCTAGATTTTTGGATGATCATAGGGGAAGGAAAAAAATGATTTTTCTCCCTCTCACAATACTCCATCAGGCACTTCACGCTCCTCCCTGATGAGTCCATCCTCTCTTAATTCATAGGCTTCCTCCCAAGCTTCCTAAACCATAAGCTCATATTACCATATTAAATGAGATATATTAATCAGCTTACAAGTGTACCAAACAATATAATGAAAAGCCTATTATATAGGCATAAAAATGACACCCAAAAAATATGGAGGTGGGTAGAACTTAAATCATTGGGTAGCGTAAAATAGCTATGCCCATGGAACATACTTACCTAAGTGGTTAAAAACCATTATAGCAATAATATACCTTAGCAACTAGCCTAAGGTAATACTAATATGCTAATAGGGCATCAATGTACTGAAAAGAAGTTGTTTTACATTGACAGTGCCAATGAGGAGGAAGAAGATGAGGAGGCTTCAGAGGAAGGGATAGAAGAATATGAGGATAAATCTAAATATTTTCAACCTACTAGTTCTTATCATGTAATTTCAGGCATTAGTACTCAAACTCTCAATGTGGTGGGTTTCATGAGGAAATAAAAGGTGACTATGTTAATTAACTATGGGAGTATACATAACTTCATCAATATTAAGTTGGTTAATTGTCTGAATTATTTCATTTACCTAGCTCCAAAATTTTAGGCCATGATTATAGATGGTGGTATAGTCAACTATTCTAGAAAATTCCATGATATTAAGCTTGTTATGGGAGACTATTTATTAGATTCCCCTATGTTTGCTATTCCCATGGGAAGAGCTAACATTATTTTGGGAGTGCAGTGACTCACCACTTTGGGCACTATTGAGATGAATTTCCACTAATTATTCATGAGGTTCCATTCAAAAGGAAGGACTTTTGAACTACATGGATTGTAAGCTAAATTTCCACAACTAGTTAGTTCTCACTAGATGACAAATATTTTCATATGGCATGTTTATTTTCCATGGAGGTTTAACCAACCAAGGAATCTACACATCCTAATTTGTAAAAGGTGTTGGATGACCATTCAATTTTTTTGGTGACATGCCAAAAGGACTTCCTCCAAGTTGTGCACATGATCATACCATCAAACTCATTTTAGGAAGTACACCACCTAATATCAGACTCTAAAGGTATCCTTATGCCTAAAAGATTGAAATTGAGAATGTGGTATAAGAGATGTTGGAGGTAGTAATCATCCAACATAGTTAAAGTGAATATTCCTCCCTAGTGTTCATCACACATAAGAAGGATGATGATTGGAGGATGTGCCCAAACTAAACATAACTCAACAAATACACCATTAAAGATAAGTTTCTTATTCCAATAATTAATGATTCACTAGATGAATTACATGTTGATTTTTATTTTACTAAGTTATATCTTTGCTTTGAATATCATCAAATTCACATCCATGATGAGGACATACCTAAAATAGCTTTCAAAACTCATGAAGGCCATTATGAATTAATGGTCATGCCTTTTGGCCTCAAAAATGCACCATCTACATTTCAAAGTTCAATGAATACTATTTTTAGGCCATTTTTGAGAAAGTGTGTATTAGTGTTTTATGATCATATCCTTATCTAAAAAAAAAATTGGGAAGAACATTTAAAGCATGTGAAATAAGTGCTTTTAGTTATATAACAACATTAGCTTTATGTTAAACCTTCAAAATATGATTTTGGTTTCCAAGAGGTGGAGTACTTAGGTCATATTATTTCACATGGAGTGAAAGTTGATCTTAAGGAAATCCAAATGGTGATGGAGTGGTAGTTTCCCAAGACCCTTAAGAACCTTCATATATTTCTAGGGATAACTAGTTACTATCATAGGTTTGTAAAAATAGATGGTAGCATTACAGCTCCACTCCCCTCTTTGTTGAAGAAAGATTCCTTCTAGTGGACTGGTTCAGCTACTAAGACATTTGAATAATTGAAAATGGTTATGTGTATAACTCTAGTTTTGGCTACTATTAATTTTTCAAAAACTTTTATTGTGGAGTATGATGTATCAGGATATGGCATGGGGGATATACTCATGCAAGAAATAAGGCCACTAACTTTTGAAAGTTGACAACCAAAGGGAAAAAAAAGGCTCAAATGAATATATTAGAAAGATATGATGTATAGTATGCAGACATTAAAGAAATGGAGACCTTATCTAATGGGTCATCACTTTCAAGTAAAGACTAATCATGATAGCCTCAAATATTTTTTAAAATATTGTTTATCATCTGAAGAACAATAAAATTGTGTAACAAAAATGTTTAGCTATGCTTTTAAAATGGTGTATAAGAAACTAAAATAGAATGTGGTGGCATATGCCATCTCACAGTAGGATTAATTAGTTGAGGCATTATTATGCACCATGACCATGTGGTAGATAGATTAGCTAGATGAAGCAAGATCAAAATGGGAGAATGATAGTGATACCAAGTATTATATTGAAAATATTTAGTAGGGTTCTAAAAAATCTTTAAAAAATACATGGAAGGGGAACACATTATGGTATAAATATATATTATACCTTTGTAAACATTTTCTGCTCAGACATAAAATTCTTTAGGAACTTCATGCCTCTCCACTTGGAGGTCACTCAAGATTTTTGAAAACATATCATAGAATCAAGCAAGATTTATTTTGGGAAGGACTCTAGAGGGATGTTTATAAATATGTGGTTGAATGCAAGGTATGCCAACAAAATAAAGGTAAAACAATTAAGACTCCAAGTATTTTTCAACCTTTATCTATCCCTAGCCAGCATTGGGAAGAGGTTTCCATGGATTTCATTATGGGGTTACCATAATCTGAGGTCAAAAATGTTATCATGGTAGTTTTAGATTTACTCACCAAGTATGCTCATTTATTCTCCTTATCATAGCCATTTGTTGCCACTACAGTATCTTTTGATTTTCTTAATACAATTCAAAAATTGTATGACACTCCAAAGATTATTATAAGTGACCAAGATCCCATATTTACTAATCATTTTTAGACTAAATTATTTGTATGTTTAGATACCCATTTGGCTCATAGCTCATCCTATCATCCTCAATTTGATACAAAAATAGAGTTAGTCATCAAATGTCTCTAAGGGTATCATCATTATTTTGTTTTTGAAAAATAGGACAAATGGGATCATTGGTTGCCACTTGTTGAATGGTGGTATAACAGTTATTTTCACAATTATTCCAAGATGTTTCCCTTTATGGCATTATATTGGTATCAACCCCATCCATCACTTTATATTTTATAGTATATATTAAGCTTTGATCTATTGAATAACACATTCACCATCAATAGGTGGTGTTAGTTTATGAGAGAATTTAGCAATGGCACAAAATCGAATGAAGTAGCAAGTATATCAACACTGCAGTGAGTGGAATTTTGACATAGGTGATTAGGTCTTTGTGTGTTTTCATCCATATAATCATAAGTCTCTAAATCAATATAAAAATTATAACAATCTATCACCTAAGCATTATGGCCCTTACTAGATCTTGCAAAAAATGAGTAGTGTGGCTTACAATCTAGAATTACCTCCAGCCACTCACAAACATTTGATATTTTATATATCTTACCTAAATAAATTAGTTGGACATAAATTTTCCAATCAGATCAAGTTACCTAAATTGGATGAATAATATTGAGTTATTTCAGATCCTGAGGAGATAGTTTACACATGCACTAAGCAACTACAGACCAGAGCCATTAAGTAGTATTTGATCAAATGGAATAACCTGCATTCTGAAGATGCAACATGGAAGGATGAAGTGCTCCTACAACAATATCTTGGTTTGATTCAACATTAAAGATAATGTTTTTTAAGGGGAAGGGCATGTTATTCCATTAACCTATACTATGTCTAGGGATTTATGTAGCTAACTTATGGCTTGCACACCTTCATATTTGCTTGTTACATTTATCGATGTTCTTAGTATGGTCAACCTATGGAATAATCATGGTTAAGTAGAGTATATATATGAGGTATTGGTTAGTCTTTTATCATCATATTATTAATTATGTTCTTATTTCATTATTGTGGAGGTGTCCCCCTCAAAGTGGCTCAGTCATAATATTCAAGCATTTTACTCTTTCATCAATTTTTATTATGGATATGCTTATTCTACTCTTAATTCTTCCATATATAATTATATTATTTCAACTCATCTAAGTAATTTCCTTAAAATAAACCTCATAATAACCTTTTGTGTGTAGATAATGATCAATCAATGAATAACTTGGACTAAGTTGATGGCTTGCTCAATACCCATGTGTGGGTGGATCAAGACCTCAATCCAATTTTGACTCCATCATTGGCCACCCCTGCTTGGTAGATCATGACCTATGAATAGATTGGATTAGACAAATGGTGTGTCCAAAACTCTCATTTAGGTTGTTCAAGAACACAAGTAGACTATGACTCTATCATTTCCTACTGACATATAGTAGATGCATTTGAAACTAAAACTGTTTGATGTAATTGAAGATGTTTAACTATAATTATAACTATATATATCAGCTTTACAGCCACTCATGAATTCTCAAATGTAAAATGGCTTTGGTCTACTCAATAATATTAAGTGACTCTAGGCCACTCAAGAATTCCAACCATTATAGATGGATTAAGGCATCAATTTAGTGTGTAACTTGGAACATGGTGTCTAGTTTGTACAATGTAGAGAATGAAATGGATGTTGTCATTCCATCTAGTCAATTGATGCATAAATGAGCATAAGTAAAAAGTATGTAGTGCATATGCCCCAAAATATGATATCTAGGTATATGGATTTTGTATTGAGTTTTAATAATATTTATTTGAGTATCTTAAACTAAAATGAGAATAATCATGTCATGTATGATACCCCCAATCTAAGCAAACAATAAACAAGTGTCGTGGCCATGATGCATAAAAGAAAGTATACAAAAAACACACAAGAGGCATGTAAAGCTCCCTCATCCCCCCTTCCCCCTCTATATAAATTAAACTAAACTAAACTATATGGGATATGGGTAGTCCCTCCTACCAATGCCAATGTTTAGATAGGGATAGGGATAGGGTATAGATAATATATATATATATAGATGGGGGCTATGAAGTGTATCCCCTCTACCTATATATGGGAATATATTTGGATTCCCTAGACTATACCTATCTTATCCTATCCTATATAATATATGAGGCCAAGGGGATAAAATATAAGGGACATGGGCACATGTCACTAAATCTAGTAAAGTAATACATACAAGAACATGTTCAAATGTTCACATACACAAACTATAATCAAGTAAGCTTAGATCCACATAGAAATCCATGTTCAAATATATGCATACACAATAAATAAGGCACACAAAAGGAAAAGGGAACATGTCCAAAGCATACATATAATGAAAATAGGAGGCATAGAGACATAGAATAATGGCATGTTCAAAGGTCCTCGAATAGATGAAAAATCATAGATACATAATCAAGTCTAAAATAGGAAAGATAAAAATAAAAGTATGGATAAACATGTGGTAAAAATATATAAAATAGAAAATATGTACATAGGTTGAGTCTATAGTAATAGTCAGTAATGAATCTGATTAGTGTAGGATGATCAATATCAAGATATAACAATGTTAAATCTATTATGTAGGATTTATAAAGATATAACCTGGTAATCAAAATTGTGTATAGGATACCCCCAAATGGTTCAATGTATCAAATGAGGAATCTATGTATTTGCGTATATGCCCCCATTGGGTAGATAGTAGTAAATTTGGACCTGTGTAGTGGACCTAACAAGTATAAGAGGTGTAAACATAGAAATGCATACAATCTATAATTTATATTTTTTGAGTAAATATTTTAATGTTTTTTGTGTTTTGGCATATTATATTATTTTTATAGATATAAGCTATGTTCAATCAACATGAGAAAATGAAACTATATACAAAGAGCAAGAGTCAATGAAACTATGTACAAGTAGGGAAGAACATACTAACCAATAAGACTCAGTATCAATGTGGCTTGTGTCAAAAATAGGATTGATAACTTCTTGTGCAATTTTATTGATATGTTGTAGTTAAATTGAGTTTCGATATGAATCTAAGTAGTGTTCATTGTCAACATCATAATAATCATAATAACCTAAAATGCTAGTGTTGACTTTTGTTGTATCTAGATGAGCATAGGGAATTGCCTCGTACTGTGGAGTTGACCTTTCTGAATTATGCATTGCAATATTAACTATGATTTTTCCCTTTGAAACTATTCTTATTTTATGCATATGGTGCTTTGGAGGATCTTTTACTAGAAAGACACTTTTGAGAATGCTTGTTGGCTTGTAATGATTTTACTTTGTAACTTAAGTTTTTACTCTTTTTGTAACATTTTCTATGTATCTAGATATTTTGCCTTGATAAATTGTATCTATGAATGATTTACCTTAGGATTTTCAATAAATCCCAAGACTTGTTAACCAAAATTATCAAATTCTATAATAGGAGTATTGATGCCTTTGGCATGTTTGCCCAACCCTTGAATTTGATAATCAAACTGTTGTAGATACTTTTGACCAAACCCATACTGATTTGAATGTGAGACCTCTTTTTTGGGAGGTATATTTTTATCTTTTACTTGTTTTACATGTGCTTGTTATACTATTTCTTTCTCTAATTTTGCTTTGTGAATCTTTTATTGTTCTTATTTATGATTTGGTAGCCACTTTTGTATTATTTTTGAATTTGACCATTTTTAAATGTGTTCTTGTATCACTTTGGATTGCTTAACTAATTTATCTTGTAGAGGTTCCTCATTATCAATGATGTGTTGTATATGATTTTTCAATGTCAAACATGAATCTATGTGATGATCAAGCATTATATGATATGAACAATAATATTTGGATCTCCTTACTAGATGTAGAGGAGGTAGGTTGATTAACTTAGATTTAATCATTCACCTTAAAATTTCATTTGAAATTTTATTTGATCTTTGAATACTTTTTGAAGAATTATTTGTAGATGAACTTTTTTGTAATTTCTTATTTTGATATGTAACACTGCTTGCCACAAATTGACTAGGTGAAGATGCATATACACAATTGACACTAGTGTGCCTTAGAGGCTTTTGTCTTGTAAACTAATTTTCTAATGTTGTAATATTTTCATGTGATAGTTGATTCTAGTTTTTTAATTTTACAATTAGCTTTCTCATACTGATAATTTGATCACATAGAGTCTCACAAGTGCAAACACTATTTATTTTTTATTGAACATGTAGGCAAACACCTTATAGAGAAGATATGAGAAGGGAAGGGTTCAAAGGATGGATATGTTGAGCATAGAAATTTGAAACATTAGTATAGGTTCCCTCACCTTATGTAGGAGTGATGGAATGGACTTGGTTAGAGGGAAAGTAGTTATCACCCTCATGGAGATGAGGAGGAGGAAAAGAATCTTCTTTATCCATAAAATTTGGCAATGCAAATTGGAAGAGGGCTGATATATTAGGTTTGAAAACCATAACATAGCCACTAAAAATTGGAAATAAAAGGATAGAAACCCTAATACAATCTAAGGCTAGGGTTTGAGTAGTATTCAAATTAAGTTAAGTTCACCAAATTATTTATTTTTTTGGGTTATAGAGTTTAAGCCCTAAGTTTTTAAAAGATCTAAGTATAGTAAATTAGGGTAGAAATATGTAATAAATATATCCATTTATTTTTAATATAATTGACTTATTTTGACCTTTCTAAAAATAACAATAAATGATGTAAACAAGTACTTAAAATTTAACTGAGATAGAAGATCTAGAGGTTGAAAACTAGGACAAAAGTTAATCTGAGTGTCATGGATAGGATCCAAGTGTTAGAACCCTTTCTAGATAGTAGTGACCTAATTGGATAATAGCCCCAATGGCACTAGTGTCCTTCTTTTGGCATTGTCATCTTTTGGTATAATTATTTTGAGTTTTTAGGTGTACCTATGTCTGAGTCTACCAAACTTGTTCATGTGTGCACAAGTTTAGGATCCCTATTGATGACTTGTTTTCATTAATTTTGTATGTAAACCCTAAAATTAAATGTTAATAGGGTATTTGGTTGATATAATTACCAAATCATGATGTTAGTGGGGTATGTTTGACATATTCAATGCCCTAATATGATGAGAGTTGCCTACATACCAATACTCCAAGGAGGGATCAAGTATGATGTAGTTTTCCCCACCTAAGTGCTAGTGAAAGTATAAGTGAACCTAGTATGAATGCCAATTTGAGTTCTTTAAATGTACATAAGACTAAAAATCTAAGTAATCTAAGCTTAAGAATGTTATAGATGGTTTTATGCATAAGCAGGGTAGAATAGGGATTAATAACCTTGAATGTGCACAACTATTTTTGAGTTTATTTGTATGATTTGCATATGATTTACATATAGCAGATAAAGGCTAAAATTCATATTAATATATTATTCTAGTGCTTGTGCAGGTCATAAAAGAGGTCAATGCTGACCCTAGGTGGTTTTTGATTTGAAAATATATCCATTGGTAATAAAAGGTAGGAAAAGGACAATAGTTCCTAAATTGGGACACTAGTACCATTGGTGCTACTGTCCAAATTATGACACTAGTGTCCAAGTGGTATAACTTGAGGTATTAAGGGCTAGGATGTTGCAATGAAGGTCTAAGATTTTCTTAGGTATGTTTAGGGATGTATGTGTCCTGCACAAAGGTTAAATAAGTGTTTAAATATGCCCTACAATAGGTCTAGGGTTAAGTTAGGGTTAGGTGGTCTCAAGTAGCACTCTTATCACTCAATTTTCATTTTTAGATGATTATGAAATGTTATGTAATTTTATTTTATCTTGTCCCAAACATGAAAACATGTAACCCCTATACCTATAAAATATGTGCATATCATATACCCCCATATGTATTTGATTATGTAAATATATGGAGACCTATAAAAATTGTTCTTATAAAAGTGTGCATATTTATGGAATATGCCTCCAAAATATGTCTCATCTATCCCATATTTGAACCATTTTGAATTCTCTAAAACATGTAATATGTGTCAAAATCTAAATTTTTATCTTATAAAGGCTTAAATATATGTGATAGACCCACTAGTATGCCCCATTTTTAGTTGATGGATTTAGCCTACAAATTACTCATCTCAAAATAAAAGAGTTAATTGCATCATGTTATGTAAAAATATGTAAGAATGTAGAATCACATGTTAACATATGGATAATATGTCATCATAGTCATGTATAGATCATTAAAACATGAATGAAACATGTAATTTAAGGCATACAAGTATCATGTGAAGATAGATAAAAAAATTCACTAATATAAGCACTAAATAAGACTATGTAGTTTAGGTGCATGATGTGAATCATGACACCACATACAAAAGGAAAAATATGTGATATGGATCACAACACCGAAAACTTAGTGAAACTAATAAGCTCAATATAAAATCCTAGATTTATCTACTCATAAGCACACGATTCCATTTCCATGATGATCACAATAAAATTACATGCAGTAGCACATAATGTCACACAAGGCTAAGGGTCACATACAATGAAAAATAAAATATCACACATAAGACCAAAGGTCACATACAATGGACAATAGAATTTTTCACAAAGGCTAATTCCCACATACAATGGAAAATAAAATGTCACACACAACGCCAAGCAATATTTAAGTAATAAGTAGCCTATTATAAAAGGAAACAATAGTAATGAAGCATGAAATAGGTCAAACTAGTATATACTATCAATCTATGTTGATGTCATAACATAAAAAAGTAGCATATAGAAGAAATGTATCACTCTAAATAATATAATCAAGAGCAATACAATTGTAAGAAATCAATTTATCTCAACATGGTAAATATAAAGGTCATAAAAAGATATAATATGTATCAATGTAACGTATGGAATAGATGCCCCCAACATTGGCATGACCCCTGGGTATAGGAATGTCCTGCATCTATGCATCAATATATCATGTGTAAGATATATGTCATACATTGCACTCATATATATTTTGAAATTCATGTGCCTATGGAAAATGATATGTAATCTACCAAACATATATAAATAACATAAATGGAAAATGGAAACTAGCAAACATGCCATGCTTAGGTCCTACTTTTTTATTATTTGAAATATTTTGAATATTTTATATTTTTATAATATTTAAAATAAACACTTATGTGTAATATTGATGTAAATTCATGATGTTCATAAGGTTATTAATAGGTTTCCCTTCAACTATAGCCAAATGATAAGCTCTTGTACCCAATTTTTCCATAACCACAAATGGGCCCAACCATTTAGGTTTGAATTTGTATTTGCTCTCTTTATTTTCATCAGTATTATTTTGATTTTATTTTAGTATCAATTCACCAAATTCAAATTTAACCTTATTTTGATATGATCTCTTGATGTGATCTTGATAAACTTTTAGATGTTCAATACCTTGTATGCCTTTGTCATCCAACATATCTAACTCATGTATATTTTTTTCTTGATATTCATTATCCTTGATAATGTCTATTAAGGAGACACAAAAAGATGGTATATATATTTATAAATGAAATATTTATTCTATTCCATAAACAATAAAATAAGGTGTATCCTTTTTAGGCATGTGAACACTTATACGAAATTCCCATAAATCATAAATAGTTTTAATATGCCAATCCTCACTGTGTTTGGTGATGGTTTTGCTTAACATTTTAACAATCCTTTTATTGGTTATTTATGTTTGCTCATCCCATTGTGGATAATATGGATTGTATAAGTTATGTCACTATGTTGATTAGAATTTCCATATCCCTGAGAGTGAGGTTATATATGAGGTACGTAATGATCCACGAATTGAGTTATTGCATAATACATAAAAGGTTAACGATCCAAAGGACATGTGTGTGTGTGGGTGTGTATGGGTATGTGTGTATTTGACAATTAAAATTGAGGCATACATGTAAATTAGAGGGCACTACATTCGTATCATGAATCCATGGTCTTTCCAAAAGAATAATATAGTTAATATCATTAGGCATAACATGGCATATAGTAGCTATTGTTTTAGGACTCATAGGTATATTCAATGTAATTTGTACTAAAACTTTCAATGGGATGTTCTCAAATTCATGAATGTTCATATCTGAAATAAGAACCTAGGCCTCTATACCAAGTAGATTTAGAAAATAAATATTACAAATATTTAGTCGTGACCCATTATCCATGACCTATTTGAATATCTTTTTTTAAACTGGTACTTGAATATATAATGGTATATGTTGCATTATAATATGTTTAAAAGGTAGGTCTTATTTCTCAAAATAAATTATTTCCTCTGTCCATCATAATGTGTTAATGATAGAAGTAAAATAAGGTTATTCTTTATTATTTGGTAAACTTGTGTCACATAATGCCATAAAAAGAATATCCTTATAAATAGGAGTATTTTGGAGCAATTCTAACATATAAATCTTTGATGGTGTATTCTTAAGTTTCTCAATTATGTCATACCCTTTGGTTTCATGGGTTGGCCTTGTGGAAAGTAGAGGTGGATGAGGAGGAACATTTTGATGATCTCCACTTTGTACGATAGGATGGGTCACCCTACCCCTTCACGTTATAATAGCATAGACAACAAAATCCAATATATGCATGTGATGAATAATGGAAATGGGATGGTAATTATTATTAGTATGAAAATAGAGGGAGGAATAAAATGATTCGTGTATTCTCTTTGACATCTAGTAGTGATTGGAATTAACTCAAATTAAGTATTATAACATTGTGATTTATGAATGAAGGCTAAAGCTTTTGTGTAATTAATGTTATCCTTATTATTGCCTATAAATTTTGCTAGAATTATAAAGTTATTACAAATTTTGCTTAGTAAATGAAAATAACATGTAATGATCACAACCATATTTTAGGTTAAGCAAAATAAAAATTTCATCCATTATAGTTATGTGTAATTTGTGAACAAGGAAAAATTTTAAAAATTAGGTTTAAAAATCAGATTTATATACAAAAACCCTAGAAAGATTGATGAAACCCTAAGATAAACCTAGGGTTTGACTATGTTCAGTATACAATTAGGTTCATTAATATATTTTACCTTATTTTTTATATATTTGATCTAATAAAATATAACTTTGAACTAATTCAGATTATATGATGTATTACAATAAACATGAATCTAAATGTAAAAGGTAGAATTTGATTTGACTATTGCACTTGTTATTTATGGAAAGTACTAAGAGGATTCAGATACTTAGAATTTTATTATACTATGCAGGTTAGATACTAAATGTTCATATCAAAAAGGTTATGAAACTTGATAATGATCTGCTCGAATCAATATCTAAGACTCTAGATGCACTTGGATATAATCATCCAACTCTAGATGGTCTTGATTGATGCTAAGTTTTGTAGCTTAACAATTTTATTTGGGTAAATTTTAATTATCTATTTTCATACAAACCATTATGTTTACTTTTAAACTATCTTTATATTTGATCTAAAATAGTTAATTTTTAGCATAATTCTAGAAACCATTTTCCTTCTCGTTGAAACCCTAGGTCCAATTTTAACACTGGATTTTGGTCTATAAAATGGGAAAAAAGGTGGGTCAAGATGACACCAACCAATCCTTGATGAATGGTTGAGTATTACCTACATATCTAATACTCTGAAGAGTGAAGTCAAATCACATGTAGTTCTCCCCATTAGGTGAAGGTGGGTAACGATGTTCCTTTAATGAATACGACATGTGATCTAGTTTTTGATACTTTAGCAAATGACAACTTTGGCTTAGTTTTGAGGTGTTTCAGACATGGTTAGATTCTATTCCTTGTAACTTATTCCTAAATTAGAAAGAATATAGCAATCCCTTTAAATGTATAGATGTGTATAGTAGGCTTATTTGACAAATACTAAATGAGGCATACATAGGCTTAGACCTACTATTTATTTTTATGGAAATTTTTGGATACCTTTTTACACCACTAACATGTGAAATGTATGAGTTGACCCATAATAAGGATTTGAATTTTAAAAGTGACCATTACTTGGAATAGGATGAGTCCATCAGGTTTGGATGAGTCTAAAGTTCAAGAATAGTTCAAGTCTGATGGTTTTGTCCATAAGGTAGGAATACTGATCTAATGATTTGATGATATGAATATATTTTGAATATTATTTTGAAAAGGTTAGACATAAATGAGGGAATTCTTGTAGGTGAATGATAATAAGTTAGAAGGTTTTGACCCATGAAAAGCATGTGGATGTGAAAAAAGGTCAAATAAGAGCCATATGTGTATGCACAATCATGTAAGATGAATGTATATTAAAATTGACATTTCCAAGTATTTAATACTAAATTCTAATATCTATAATTATACATGAGTGATATGTAGGGTATACATATTACATATGACATGGACCTTTAGATGTAGGATATTCCTAGACCCAAAGGCTACCTTTCCAATATTGGGGGCATGTTTACACTATGGTAATATTGGTCAATTTATATGACCATTCCATTGATCATATTGGACTATTTTACACTGATTACACATGATTTGCTCTTACTCAAACTACTTAGAGTGCCATTTGATATGGATATTATATTTTTTTAAGTGATGATGAAATGCATTGATTATGTAGCTTAGCCTTGTTTTGTTTTGGCATGATTTATATTGTTGCATGTTACATGGTGTGATTCTTGATTGTGTATTACATTAGGAGAATATTTCTATGTTTGACTCAAATTTTGTGTGGCATCAGTGTTCATTATGTGACTCTTATTATATTTGATTGTTTCTTTGTTTGACTATGATTTTGAATGACATTTGATGTTCAATATGTGACTTTTTTTATGTTTAAATCTTTATTTTATTGACTATTACTATGTGTAACATTGTGTGTTATCAAGCATATTTATATGATTGCTTATGTGTGTCATCGTCATGACATTGTGTGTGACTATATGTGTTTGTTGTGGACACATCTAGGATTATTTGTTGAGATTTTTATGTCATGATCCATATCACCATTCTTATTCTTGTTTGTGATTCCATAATACATATCATGCATCTTATCCATACCACCTAACATCAAATGTTATCAAATCCTCTTAGGTTGTAATCTAATTTTTGCATACTATCCATATTGACACCTAATTATTGTAAGAAATTTATGTTATAAATATTCATTCCTAATCCATTATCTATAAATATACATTTAATAATATTAATTTTAATTTATACTTGAATGAACAATGAAATATTTTGATTTATTATATATTTAGTAGGTAATTCTTCCTTTTCAAAGGAAATGGTTTCTTCTATATCCTTTAATACATTTATAATAGAGGAAAAGTGTGCAAGTTTTTTAATCATTTGGGAGATTTATCTCACACAATGCCTAATATAAGATGTCCTTGTAAACAATTGATATCTTTACATTTAAGGATATAAATCTTATCATGGATGTTTTTTATTTGATCAATGATATAATACCATTTGGTTTAAGTGGATGTCCTCATGGGATGTAAAGGGGGATGAGGAAGACATTTTGACTACCTCCATTTTGTCATGCATGTTAGGGAACCTTACCTCTTCTTGTATAGATATCATGGACTATAGAATTCAATATAAGCATTGGGCAATAATGGGGCAGAATGGTAGTTCATAGAATCTTGAGGTCTAAGGAAGTAGGAAAAAAAGGATTCACACATGTCCTTTGGCACCTAGAGGTAATAAGAAACAACTTAGACTGAATATTACAACAATATAAATTAAGGAAGTTTAAATATTGTTCATTATTAATTTCAACTTTATTATTGCACAAATATTTGACCCATATAATTACATAGTTTTGACAGATTTTGCATATTAGAAGAAAACAACATGAAATCATAGTTCGCGTTAGAAAATAAAAAATATGTATATCCATTATAGCCATTTATATTTTGTGAAAGATGTAAAATTAAGAATTGTGTCTAAAAAATAGATTTAAATATAAAAATTTGAAACGCTATAATGAAGGATGAAACCCTAAGGGAAACCTAGGGTTTTGATATGTTCTACACAAAATATGATGTTCACTAATATGTTTTACCTTATTTTGATTATGTGAACCTAAAAAGGTATAGAACTTGAAATATTTATATTATATGAAGTATATCAATAATACATCAATCTTAATGTAAAAGGCAAAGTGTGATTAAATAATTATACGTGCTATAAATATAAATGACCTAAGGGATTTAAATACTTAGCGTGTATTTTTTATGTTAAAGTCATAGAGTGAATGAAATTAATTAAAGGATTTAAAACTATAATAGAGTCACTTGGATTAGGATTTGGGTGTTTATATGTGCATGGATGAAATTGTCAGTATCTAGATGTTAACATTTAGCACATGCATCTAAGATTTTCAATTTTGTCCTATGAGGTTGTGACTCATTATTTTGTTACAAGTTGTTGAGAATTTTTGTCATTGATGTCAATTTTTATGTCATTTGATGTCAAATTTTATCTCATTGATGTCAAAGTGCATATAGTGAAGATGCATGGTGAATGGTTTATGAGGTATGAGCTTGTGTGCCTAACGTGACAAGGAAGCTATGTGACAAGAGAGAATTTGAAGGCAAACTAATGTATATTTATTGAGATACAATTAAAAGGAAACATAATGAATATTTTTAGTTTGATGTCAATATTTATTTCAAGGTAAGGATGATTGAGTACTAGTCCTTGAGTACAAGGTGTCTTGAGAAGCCTAGTCATAACAAGCTAAGCATGTGCATGATGAGTATGAAAAGACCTTGTCAGAAGGTATGAGATTTATGGCATAGTGGTATGGATACACATAGGTATAATATTATTTATTCATTTATTTTAACATGCATATGAGGCAATGGAACACTCATGAGAATTTTAGAGTTAGCCTACAAACCTAGTATGCAACTAGACCACCTCTAGACCCTATTTGGCCTAATGAAGAATCATGTTCTATTTTCAAATCCTATAAATGATTTAAAGTAGTGTTTAATCATGATATAGGTTTATTTAGTTTTTATATGATGTTTTGAGAGCTTGGACAGTGGTTAGAAGGTCAGTTTTAAAGCCTAATGTGACTGTAGGTCAAGGCCTAGAGAGCAAAGAGAGAGATGGTGACCAAATGAGGTATGAGATTCATAATTCAAGATAATAATGATCATGTGATAAATTTAAATGTTGTTTTAGGTTTTAATAGGTGTTTTTACCAAATTTGAGGTCAAATTTTGCAAGAGAAGGCATGAAAACATGTTTTGAGGTCTCTCATGTGCACAGAATGAAGGGTTCTCAACCCGAAAAGAACTTTAAATTATTCAATGGCATGTGTAACCCTTACATGGGAACTTGAGATATTTAAGAGATATGGGTAAGGGTCATAGATAATATTTTCAAGAATTATTTTTGTAAATGAGGGGTCATCCTTTATGAACAATCGTTAACACTAGAAATAGTGTTAACCCTCTTTAAAACCCTAACCCTGACCTAATGTAAAATATCTTGTTCAGAACAGCCCAAAATTGTATAAAATGACTATATTAACTATTTTATCATATATTAAACTCTCTCAAGCACCTCTAGGTTTGATTGGTTTGTCAGATGAGTGAGTGGACCCTATAAGAAAGACCTTATTTCTTGGAGATTTATTATAACAATCAGAGTTGACCAAGTCAAATTTGATAAATGGATGAATGTTGAAGCTTGGTAATTTTATTTTATGTCCATGATAGTTTTTTATCATTTTATATACCTTAGTGGTGTTAAACCGGTCATACAAGTTAACCAATCATTAATAGGCCTAATGGTACAAATAGTGAGAAACCCAAATAGAAGTGAGAAGTTGATTAGGGATGTGTTATCATGGATTAGGGATGAATAAAAGTGCATGGATAATTTTTTAAATACCTTTAATACATTTTTATGTTGTATATAATTTTTTTAAGTTGGTGTATATGATGAAAATGTTGCTCACAAGTTGACTTGTCTAGTGCAGATGAGATAGTGAAGGTACAAGTTCATTAGATTGGTCTACAAGACCAATATTGTCATTGGACCATATTATATATCTATCTAATAATGTTATAATGATCACATAGGATCATCCAAATTAATTATTATTCTTTCAAATTAATCATATATGTGTTTAAAGTCAAAATCACCATGACTGGTCTTCAAGGCAAACTGGCAATTCTTGGTAAGCAAGTTACAATGATGAGTTTAAGGCTTTATGCCCTAAGCTAAAGTATCCAATGCACATGATGTTATTTTTTGGGACATATATTTCCTATCCTTTCTTTTAATAAGGTTTTATATTTGGTGAAAGTGATTGAAATTGTAAATCCAAAAATGGGTTGACTGGTTCAAGTTTGACTGTGTAATGAATACAAAAAATTGGTCTGCAAGACCAATATTTGACATTAGAAATTATGATATTTTTAATTTTATAATGATATATATATATATATATATATATATATATATATATATATATATATATTTAATGTGTCATATTTCATGTAAATTATTCTTTTAAGTGTTGTAGATCAAGTTATTCATGACTAGGTTTTGGAGTGTTTTGGCAGTTCCGAGTGGGCTATTTTCAAAGAAAGGTTTGAGTCTTTTTACTAAAATTTTTTAAGTATAAATCACATGGTGATGACCATAAATTAATTTATATTATGAATATGTGATTTTTTCCATTATTTTTTTTCAAAATTGTGTTCTATCTTCATTAGTTCAAGACAAACTCTTTGGGTATGCAAAGGGCTAATTGTGAACACTATAAATGGTGTGATTCAAGTGGTGGTTGGAGCTAAAAAGTGTTATGAAGTATATATGAGATTATTATGTGTATATTTAAGTGGAATATTATATGTTAATTTTGTGTGAATTTTTTTAAATTAATCTAAAAAATTTAAAGTGTAACATGTCCTAAATAGACGTAATAGGATTAAGCCTCCATGAGACCTAAAGAAGAGATAAGGCCTAATTGAGGTAGGTCATACATAAAGGGAATAAAATAAAAATTTATTCATGTATATGAGATATAATAATATCCATTTCATGGCTGAACTATGAGGTTAAGGTTGTTTGGCTAAGTAAGAAGGATATGAATAAGAGACTTGTATAAATAATAGGCAATTTTAGGCCTGTGTAAGCATGTGGTGAGTAAGCAAATATAATAACATATTGTAGAGTATAATAAGGTATTTAATAAAATTATAGTAGTAAATATTATTATTGATAGACATTTTACATAGGTTATGTGTATGAAAATCAAGGTCATATAACCTAATCAAGTCAAGAAGAGGACTAGTTGAGTGAAGAAGCCTAGAAGGCAATTTGAGAGGGTTTAAAAAGAGAGAAGAGATAAATAAAGAGATCTTCATATATTGTATGGAAAAAAAAAATTATAAATGTGACCAAGGGTTTTATGTGTCTGATTTGGTATTGATTCATCTAGGGGTTTGGTGCCTCCTTGCAGGTAGGTGCTTATTAAATCCTAGTTGAGTTGGTGCTTAGCTAGTTGGGATTAGTGCTCCATGTGAAGTTGGTGCTTCACTAAAGTTGGAGATTTTATTATAGGATTATATTAAATTTTCATATATCATTTATTTTTCATCTTCTTGAGGGTTTACCACATATAATTTATATTATCTTTTGTTCTTATGTTTCATGCATATATGGATGGTTACTTAGTCATTATTTGATCTACATGCTTGAATGAATGTTAATGAATGCTTAAGTGGAATTTAATGAAAGGTTTAAAATAATAATTCACCCCCTATCATTAATATTTCTTATAATATTTGGTATCAGATCATGGTCCTTTAAAACAGGTCTAAAAGCCTAAAGGAGATCCTAGAACCAAGGATGGCTAGTCAGCAAGCTCAAGGTGGTTTCTCTACTAGTAAGGGTTTTTTATTCAATGGACATAATTATTAATTTTGTAATTTCAGGATGAATATATATTTTATGTATCAAGTTCATGATATTTGGCAGTTAGCTATGGATGGCTATAGTGTTCCTCCTATTCCACCAACTATTGCAGCAGCTAAGAAGGCTAGTGAAAACAAATCTAAGGTAATGAATTCCTTTATATGTGGTTTGTAAGAGGTATAAGTTGTGAATTTAATACATGATGTATCATCCAAAGATATATGGGATAAATTAAATAGTATATATGGAGACACCAAGGTAAATAAGGCAAAGTTATAGACCCACTGGAGATAGTTTGAAAGTTTGAAGATGAATGAAGATGAAATAACTGCATCTTACTTATTGAAGGTTGATGAAGTTGTAAATGTCACTAGAGGATTGGGAGAAGAAGTGAAAGAGTATAAAGTTGTTCAAAAAAAATTAAGATCTCTAACTCCTAATTTTGACTCTAAGGTGTCTACAGTGGAAGAGATGCAAGATTTGGACAAGCTAGAGATGGATGGGCTTCATGGCATCTTGATTTCCTATGAGATGAGAATAAATGAAGGAAGACCTCACAATAAGGAAGAAACTTTATAAGTTGAGAAGAAGTCAAAATCCAAGAAGGTCAAGCATGAGTAATTTTTAGATGTTGATGATGATCAATTGATAGCCATGTTTACAAGAAAGTTGAGGTTTGGTTCTAGTAAGTACAAGGGTAAGATTCCATTCAAATATTTCAACTATAGTAATATTGGTCACTTTGCATGTAATTGTCCTAATAAGGATAATATAAATCATGAAGAACATGATTAACATCATGGAGATGAAAAGAAGGCCTATAAGCCTGACAAAAACAAGGAGTTCAAGAATTATGAAGGTAAGAAAGGAACATTCAAAAAAAAGAGAATATTCTCTACTAAAGAAGACAACTCCTTTGATGTAAGGGACTCAAGTGCATTTGATATTGAATATGGTAATGAACCTGAATATGATAATAACAAAACCTTATTCATGGTCATAAAATCAGATAATGAGGGTTGCTCAAATGGGAAAGGCCTTATAGTTGATGTCGATTAGATGAAGAAGAAGCTAAAATGAATCTTGAGGTAGAATTGGTAAGTTACCTAGAGGAGTTGAAATTCCAAAGAATAAAGAATCATAAACTAAGATCATTAGTTAAGGACTATGAGGAGCAGATTGGCCTATTTGAGGAGAGATTGAGTAACACTTCCAAGGAGTATGATGAGATCATCAATCAAATTGAAGCACAAATGGAGATAGTCAATACAAACCAAAAGGCTAAAGAGGAAGGATGCATCAGGTAAGAAACTGAAGTGTAATCCTTGAAAGATAAGTTGGATCAAGAATTTAGTAGGGTGAATACCTTTGTGAAGTTTGAAAAAAGGTATTGAGGCTCTGGATGACATCTTCAGTAGTCAAAAGTGTACAAGTGACAAGATAGGTCTTGGTTTCAAAGAAGACCAAAAAGAGGCATCTCAAGTCAAGGAAAAGTATATTAAATATAATAAGGTTAAAATGAAAATACCTATAAATATCATAATGCTATAAGGTATGTTAGTTCATTCAATGGTTATTATTTTGTTTGCAGTTAGTTTGGTTATAGAGCAAGAGAATGTAAAAGACCCTCAAAGAATTAGTACTCATGAGACTATAGAAGGAGTCATAGTTCACATTAGTCAAATGGTATGTATAAGGTGGCTTGATATAGTTTTCATAATATATGACACATTTCAAGATTCTATCCTAATAGAGTTATAAGGTCATCAAGTCAAAATAGGAGGTTTGAAGCCCCTAGAGTGCAAGAAAGAAGGCAAATGAATATATGGAAACCAAAGATAGTAAAAATGAGTCATGATCCATCTACAAGATCAAGTTGACTATTTGTTGTGATAGATCATGCTTCAGATATGAAATCAAGTCAGTAATGCATGTTATCATCCCACATTGATGATCAAATGGTTGATGAAGAGATCAAGCCTATATTATAAATCAAACCTAAATGGATACTAAAAGATATTCAGTCTTGTGAGAGCATGAAGATCTAGGAATATTATGAACTTGTGATGTTTTAGTACTCTATGGAAAGAGGTGACTCCATTAGGATTCATGAAGACATTATTTAGTTAGTAGAGGCATGGTGGATGCTTGGTTTTAGGGGGAGCTATTTAGGTTGTTTACTGAGCTTGATCTGTGTTGATGTGGACTTGTAATCTAAGTTCATTTTGAAGGATGTATGCATGGATTAAGGGGGAACATGTTATATTAATGCTTCATATTATATGTGTTGAAATCTTGTTGCAAAGAAGGTGTGATTTGAGATGATAGTTGTGTAAGACCTTTGTCATTAATGTCAAAGGGGAGAAAGTTTAAGGTAGATCGACCAAACTAGGGGAGATCAAAATGATCAGTTTGAAGATTATTTTTATAGAGTTTCTTGAGAAGTGTTGTCATTAATGTCAAGGTGCATCTGGTGAAGATGCATGGTGAATGGTCTGTGAGGTATGAACTTGTGTTCTTGATGTGACAAGGAAGTCATGTGACAAGATATAATTTGAAGGAAACCTAATGTCTCTCTATTGAGATATAATTTTAAATAAACCTAATGATTCTTTTGAGGTTGATGTCAATATTCAGGTCAAGGTAAGCATGATTGAGTACTAGTCTTTGAGTACAAGGTGTCTTGTGAAGCCTAATCATAACAAGTTAAGCATGTGCTTGATGTCTTGGTGATATGGATATATATATTCATAATAAGTTTTATGAGTTTGTTTTAGAATGCATATGAGGCAATAGAACACTCATGAGAATCTCATAGTGAGCCTATAAGGGTAAGACCTATAGAATGGAAATAGACCACCTCTAGACCATGCTTGGCCTAATGAGGCATCATGATATGTTTTCAAGGCCTATGAATTATGTAAATAAATGTTTTATCATGATATAGGTTTATTTATTTTTTATTTTAGGTGTTGATAGCTTGAACAGTGGTTAGAAGGTCAATTTCAAGGCCTAATATGACTTGTAGGTAAGGCCTAGAGAACAAAGAGAGAAATGGTGGCTAAATGAGGTATGAGATTTATATTTAAATATAATAATGATCATGTGAGAATTTTTAGTGGTGTTTTATTTTATATTAGGTGTGTTTACCAAGTTTGAGGTCAAAGTTTTCAAGAGAAGGCATGATAATGTGTTTTGAGGTCTCTCGTGTGCATAGAATGAAGGGTTATCAACCTAAGAAGAACTATAAAGTGTTCATCGGCATGTGTAACCTCTAAATGGGAAATTGAGATATTGAGGAGAGATAGGGAAGGATCCTAGATAATATTTTTAGGCATTAATTTTAGAAATGATGTGCAGTCCTTTATGAACAATCATTAACACTAGAAATAGTGTTAACCCTCTCTAAAACCCTAAAACTGACTTGATGTGAAAAATATTGTCAAAAAAATAAAAAAATGGTCTCAAATGACTATAAAAAATATTTTATGATATATTTAACTCTCCCATGCACCTCTAGCTATGATTGGTTTGCTAGGTGAGTGAGTGGACCCTACAAGAAAGACCCTATTTCTTAGAGATTTATTGTAGTAGTCAGAGTTGACTAATTCAAAATTGTTAAATAGATGAAGGTTAAATATTGAGACTTTTATTTTATGTCCATGATGGTTTTATATATATTTATATCCCTTATGGGTTATAAACTAGTCATATAAGTTGACCAGTTACTAATAAGCCTAATGGTACAAATAATGAGAAACCCAAGCAAAAGTGAGAATTTGATTAAGGATGTGTTATCATGGATTAGGTATGAATCCAAGTGCTTGGAGAAGTTATTAAATACCTTTAATACATGTTAATTTTATATATAATTTTTGGAGGTCAATGAATATGATGAAAATGTTGCTCATAAGTTGGCTTGTCTAGTGCAGATGAGACAGTGAAGGTGCAAGTTCATGAGATTGGTCTGCAAGACCAATATTTTCATTATAAAATATTATATATCTATATAATAATGGTATTATTATCACATAGTATCATCCACATTCATCATGATTATTTTAAATTATTCATACAAGTGATTAAATTCAAAATCACCATGACAAGATTTTAAGTCAAATTAGCAATTCTAGGTAAGCAAGTTGCAATGATGAGTTTGAGGCTATATGCCCTGAGCTGAAGTATCCAATGCACATGATATTGTTATTTTTTACATGTATATCCTATTCATTCTTTTAATAATGTTTTATAGTTGGTAAAATTTATTTAAATGGTAAATCCAAAATGGGTTGACTGGTTTAGGTTTGACTATGTGTATTGAAGATAAAAGATTGGTCTACAAGACCAATATTTGAGATTAGACCTTGTGAAATTTGTACTTGAGAATTATCTAAAGATTAAAAATAATATATTTAAGGTGTTATATTTCATGTTAAGTATTATTTTAGGTGTTGAATATAAAGTTATTCATGATTGGGTTTTGGAGTGTTCTGGCAGTTCTGAATGGGTTATTTATAGAGAAGGGTTTGAGTCTTTTTACCATAAGTTATGAAGTCTAAAGCACATGGTGATGACTCTAAGGTAATTAATCTTATGTATATGTTTTTTTTTTCCATATTTTTTTATCAAAATTATGTTCTATCTTCAGTAGTTCAAGATAGACTTTTTGGGTATGCACAGGCCTAATTGTGAACAGTATATATGGTGTGATTCAAGTGGTGGTTGGAACTAAAAAGAGTTATGAAGTATAGATGAGATTATTAAGGGTTTATGTAAGTTTTATATGACATTTTCCTTCTATGTGAAGTGTTTTAAATTACTCCAAGGAAGGTAAAGTGTAATGTGTCCTAAATAGACCTAATAGGATTATGTCTCCATGAGACCTAAAGAAGAGATAAAGCCTAATTGAGGTAGGTCAGACCTAAAGAAACTCAAAGTAAATTTTATCCATGTATATGAGATATTATAAGATCCATTTCATGTCTAACATAAGAGGGTAAGGGTGTTTGGCTGACTAAGAAGGATATGAACAAGAGACTTGTATAAATACTAGGCAATGTTAGGCCTATGTAAGGATATGGTGAGTAAACGAATATAATAACATATTGTAGAGTAGAAAAGGATTTTAGGAAATTATAGGAGTATATATGATCATTGATGAACATTTTAAAGGTTATGTGTATGAAAATCAAGGTCATATGACCTATTCAAGTAAAGAAGAGGACTAGTTGAGTGAAGAAGCCTAAAACTTAGTTTGAGAGGGTTTGAAGAAAGAGCAGAGATGAAGAAGGAGGTAATAATTTTTTGTATGATAAAAAAGTGTTATAAAGGTGATCAATTGTTTTAGTTGGATGAGTTAGTGCTAAATCATCTTGGGGGTTGGAACCTCCTTGCAAGTGGGTGCTTATTAAAGCCAAGCTAAGTTGGTGCTTAGCTAGTTCGGGTTGGTGCTCCATGTGAACTTGGTGCTTCATTAAAGTTGGTGTTTGTATTATATGACTACATTAAATTAATAATTATCAAATTTTTTTCATACCCTTTAGGTTTTACCACATATAAGTTGTGTTATCTTGTGTTTTTATGTTTCATGCATATGCGGATGGTTACTTAGTCATTGTTTGATCTACATGCTTGAATGAATGTTCATGAATGCTTAAGTGGAATTGAATGAAAGGTTTTAAATAATAATTCACCCCCCCCTCTCTTATTCATATTTATTCTAACACAAGTCACTATGCCTCTTTAAATATATCCACATGTGCCATCATAAGTCCACTTTATGCACACAAATCTAGAAACATGTCTCCTCTCTAAAACCCAAGGTCCACTTTCATCACTAGTTTAGGCCTGAAAAAGGGGAATAATGGTAGGTTGATATGACCTAAATCACCCACAAATTAATGGTTCAACATTTCCTAAAAATCTAATACTCTAAAGAGAGAAGTCAAATCATGTGTATTTCTCCCTGTTAGGTATATGTGTGCAATGGTGTTCCTTTAATGAATGAAACATATAATATATCTTCTTTTCGCACTTGGAAAATGATAAATTTAGATTGGATTGGGTGATTTAGGATTTGGATAGGACTTGATATTTGTAACTAATTATTGAATTGAGAAGCTTAGGATAGTCCCTTTCAATTTGAAAGTGTTAGAATAGGCTTCCTTGATAATATTGGATGATCCAATAGGCTTAGACCTACCATGTATTTATATAGGACACTTTAGGTACTTTCTCACACCCCTAACTTGTGGAACATGTGGGTCAACCCATAAAAATTATTTTAAATTGATAAATTATTGTTCTTTTACATGGGGATGATTCTATCAAGGACACCTAAAATTTTCCACTAACATTTGAGTTTATTGGAATTTTTTGAGAGATAAGAATACTAATTTGATGTTATAGAGATTGTATGAGTATGAAATTTAATATGTTTGACACAAACTATGGAATTATTGTAGGTGACTGATAGTAAATCAAGAAGGTCAGAGTCATTAAAAGATGAAAATATAAGAGAAGGGTGTATAAGAGACATGTTATTATGCACAAGTCATGTATAGTGAATGTTGGTCAATATTGGCATTATCAAGTGTCTAATTCAATATTTTAATGTCTACAAGTTCCCCCATTTTATTCTAATATTAAAATTAATTAAAATACTAGTGTAAAGTAATAAAGAGATGTACCTGAGTTTGTAAAACACACTTTGTCTTTAAAATGAGGCTCTAAATGTGCAGCTTACTCCATCCAAACCTATAATGAACATGAAACACTCAATGTGAATATATGAAAATTAATTTGTAAATGAAATTGAAACTTTATAAATTTAAAGAGTAAGGAAAGAATACACCTATAAGTGGGTGAACTATGTTGCCTCCTCTAATGTTCTTGGAGATCATGCTTATTACTAAACCTTTGGATAACTATATACTAAAACATTAGATAAATGGACTTCTTTTTGAATAATTTGGATAATTGAGTGTGATCATACCCCAATGGATAAATTAACTAAGGTAAGGTCCATGGGTTGGGAAAATAAATTCCTCAACCCTCGATAGTAGTGCTAGGCTATTAAGGGCATATAATCTTAATTGCACAACTCATTTAACTAATATTAAACCTCAAGATGAAAGGGTAAGACTATATTAGGCTCAAAAATAGACTATTTTGGATGGATTTGTAGATTCAATGTGTAATCTTTGGTGCCATCAATGCCATGCTCTTAAATATAAAATTATAATGGTGTGTGTGCATGAAAAAAAATTACACCCCATGATTTAATCCAATTAGTGCCAACATGATATCAAATGTTATACATATATATCTTATTTGTCCCAAATATGAAAAAATCCTAAAACTCTATAACATATATTTGTTATTGCAGGTTTTTATTCCATTTAATGGTTTTTCCCTACACATGTTTAGTTAGATTGCTTAGGTGTCTTTTTAAGTCATTGTGAAAGATAATCCCACATTCATGAGGAAGTGAGGACATGTTTATCATTCACCTATATAATTTACGTTCCTAAATATTTTATGGATAATGATGTTAATGCTAATATTATAATATTTTTATTGTTGAGTAATTACTTCTTTCTAGCTCATATTTGGTTTCACTACTACACACACGTAATTTCTTCATGCATTTGACTTTATCCAATAAAACATCAATTTTTGGCCAAATCTAAGATGCTATCAGAGCTTTTATGGTAGATGAATGTAATTTTTCCTATTTTTAAATCTTGAGTTTCAACTTGCATGTCATAGATCTATCATTCATTGACCTAGCTATTGAATATTCTTCCTTTCCCATATTTAGCTCTTTTTCTAGGGCCCTCTATTGATCTAAATTTAGAAATAAACAAGAGAAGAGTATTTCCTATTGTTCATATTACATGTATTATTTTTCATACAAAATGGCTTGTGCCATAAGATTTAGAAGGTGCCAAAACCTTAGGATCAGTTGTAAACGCAAACTAATTTTATAACAGTCATTTTTTGCTATTTTTAGAGGGTTTCAAGTTTTTCAATGATTTTGTATAAATATGTACAATTTATGGTCTTCAAAGGAAAATACTTTATGGATTTTTTCTAGGTTTTTCAATATATTTAGTGCGTCTTCAATGGATTTTCAAGATGCATACTAGATCTAGCGATTTCATGATAGGTAGAGTTTTTGTACCTATGTGCATACTGCTAAAACTTTGATTCTTCCCTACACTGTAGAAAACTCTAGCATTGTCAAAACTATAGAAAAATATAGAATTATCAATACTATTAAAACTATATCCATCTCCTGCACCTAAAATGACCCCTCTTAGCTTTGACACTCCAAACCTCGATGGTTATAAAGGCGGGTTGCATCCTTGATGGAAAGTTTTGGCATTAAAACTATAAATTGCAAGAGTAGTCCACAATCCTAGCATTAGGATTATCAATTATTAGAGTATTAAAAAATCCTAAAATCAATAATTTATACTATTGGAGTATTCCACATCCCTAGCATAAAAATTATTCATAGTGGGAGTAATCAAAAATCTTAATAAGTGAAGCCACCCACTACAACCCATACATAATTTTCAAACTACAGGAAGTGTCGACAATCCTAGCATTAGGAATTTTGAGTGCACATGGAGTCCTAAAATTTTCACCCATTTCATGTCTTAGCTCATGGTCATATGGAATTTAATCCCTTGGTCACTTCTAATCCAAAATTGTTTATCTCCAAGGGGGCATAAGTTTTTTGTGGGGAAGTTGATTCCAAAAAAATTAACCCAAAATTTTGCACACCCAAAATTTTAAAATTTATGAAAATTGAAGATAATTACTTTTTTCAAGCAAGACACATTCAAACTTATATAAATCTAAGGTGACAACTCCTTTTTAGGCACATTTTTTTAAAAGTGTGAGTTTTTTCAATCTCTATGCATTGGTGATATTCTTGTGCTTGTAAAATTAAACTTTTATAGGTTTAGGAGGTTGCATATCATTATATTTCAACAAATCAATTTCAACATATACATCCCTTTTGCACCATCGATCTAATTTTAGTTCCTATTCTTGCATCGTTCGCCTATCATGAGTGAAAAGTCAAAGTGAAAATCCTCTTGACGAGCAAAGGATTACACTAAATCATAATGGGTATAAAACTAAAACCGGTGATGGATTTAGAGAAGGAGAAGTTGTAAAAAAAAAGTGATGAAGCCTATAGTCTATTATGATTGTCTATGTATCCCAACTTACTTTTTCATATTGAATCTACAATTACTCTAAATCAAGGGGGGACCATATTGGAAAAACTCTTTTTAAATCAAGACATCATGAGGAGTCATGAGTTATAGAATGAGCTCATCAGTTTGAGCTGAGGAAATTTTGATATGATAAAATATTTATTTAAAAATATTAAATCACTTAGGTTATATTTGAAATTATGGAGCATTAATAAAAAATATGATCAATTGACTCTTTTCGTCCTTACCAAATTGGGATACAACTATTCTATCTTTGTTTCTACATTCCACACCACTAAGCATGCCATTAGAGATACATGGACCATGCCATCCTTGGATGAATTTATTGTTGATTTAACTTAGGAGCAAGACAAACTCATCCAAATGGGTACACTGAAGTCATCTAAATCACATGCCTTAATTGTGAGTCATGACAAATAAAAGGCTTATATTGGCAGGGAAAAGAAATAGAACAAGAAGAACCCAGAGCAAAAAAAGGGTCAAAAATCTAATTCTAAGTCTAAGTCATCAAAAGATTCCTCTTAAGATGTTAAATCCAAAAAATAGTAATTCACATGCAGCTACTGTAAGAAATATGGACATGATGAATTCAAATACATGAAGAAGCAGATTGACCAATTGACAAAAATACTCAAAAAGCACAATATCAATGTCCCTAATTCTTCCAATCATAGTTCATTATCAAATGAGTCTTCTAAATCCAAACATAGTAAGAATTACAAAGATAAGGGCAACTCACTTATTGTAGTTATGTCCCAACCTTCCACATGGGTTATTCATTATGTTGCTTCAGACCACATGGCTTCATCACAAGCCAGTTCTCATCCTTAGATCCTTGTTTTATGCCTTCCATATTGTTGGGTGATAATACTTCCACAAAAGTTAGTGGGAGTAGATCTATTGAAGTGAAATAGGGGACATTTCAAGATCTTCTATGTGTTCTCTCTTTATCCACCAAGATTTTACACATCGATAATGGTGGTGAATATGTCAATAAATATTTTGATCAATTATATACATTAGAGAGGATTGAACTATAGTGTACATTTCCATATAATCCTCAAAAAAATGGTGTTATAAAGTGCAAGAACAAGTCCTTGAAGGACATGGCCAACTATATGCTCCACTTGAAGTCTCTTGTACCTTAGTATTGGGCCAAGGCCATCAATTATGCATATTATATCCATAACTAAGTTCCTCACAAAGAATTGAAGGGAGTGAATCCTTTTAAATTATGAAACAATCAAAAACCCATAATGAATCACTTTTTAGTGTTTGGATATCTTTCTATGGTCTGCATTCCTAATAAGAAACATTATTCATTGGAACCATAAAGTTAGCCTTACATCTTTATTAGATATCCTGAGGGTGATAAGGGATATAGACTTCTCCATCCCATCACTCATGAGTTATAATTCATTGAGAAGAGTATTCATTTTCAAGAGGGTCATTTAGACTCCACACTTGACACCTCTTCCCCTTCCTTAGATGCACTAGGATTTGATGACAATTTTGATGATTCAGATATGCTTGATCAGCTTCTTGATGACCCAGATTATTCTTCTAGTTTTGATTATGAGAGTGGTGATAAGGATTTAACTCCTCCTTATCTAAGAATATCTTTAGAGGATGATGAATCCCTTACTAACTCTCTGAGCACTAGTCTTCTTTGGGCTAGACAAACACTACAAAGTGTTGACTAATGGGTTGGAGATCCATCAGATAACATGCAGACATGTTCATAATTCTAGAATTCCCCACATGTTTTCATTGCATCTGCTTCTAATCCATAATCCTTTCATGAGGCATAAAACACTCCTAAGTGGGACACTACTATGGAAGAGGAGTATGGTTCCTTGTAGAGGAATAATACTTAGGATTTAGTCCCACTTCTTAAGGGAAGAAAACTTGTTCAATGTAGGTAGATATATCAAAAAAAGTTTACGATAGATGGGTTCATAGACAAGTTCAAAGCATGTTTGGTATCAAAGGGTTTTTCTCAGGTTCCTAACATTGAATATACTGAGAAATTCACCCCATTTGATAAAATTAACTCAATCCAAATCACTCTCACTATTGTCATATCACATTGATGTGATGTTTATTAGATGGATGTGAAGAGTATCTTTCTTTAGAGTGACCTCAAAGAGGTAATATACATGGAGCAATCACAAGGATTTATGGAATACTACTCCTTAGTTTTTAAACTTTAAAAATCTATATTTGGCCTCAAATAAGCTCCTCAAGCTTGGTATGCCAAGATGGACTCTTGTCTTCTTTTTATTGGGTTCACTTGATGCCATTATGATCTAAATGTCTACATTTTATAGTGGGATAATTCACTATTGATTTTAGTTCTCTATGTGGATGACTTATTAATCATAGGGATTTCTTCATCCACCATTGTAATATTTAAAATTTTTGTTTGGTAGGTTCTCAATGAGTAACTTGGGCTTATTGCACTACTTCTTAGGGATTAAAATTTCTTAGTCTGACTCCAAGATCACCATTGTACAATCCAAGTATACTCTTTATTTTCTTGCATGGTTTAACATGGTTGACTATAAGCTAGCTCCGATTCCTTTTCTATCTGGTGTGAATCTTGAGGCTAATAGTCCATCTACTTTGGTTGATGCTACTTCATATTGACAACTTGTTGGTAGTCTCATCTACCTTACGAACACTAGACCTGACATTTCATATGCAGTGAGCATGGTATCTAGATTTATGTAGGAACCACATAAGTTGCATTGAAAAATAGCTAAGCAAATTCTCCACTACATTTAGGGCTCATAGTTTCAAGATTCATCATGGAGTGGGAATTGACATCAAATTAATTAGGTATACAGATTTAGATTGTGCTAGTGATATTTAGAATCATAAGTCTACTTTGGTCTATAGTTTCTCTCTCATTTCAAGATTGATTAGTTGGTCAAGCAAGAATCATAATGTTATTGCTTATTCTTCTACAAAGGTATAATTAAAAGGAGTTGTTAATGATGCCACTGAGGCTATTTGGCTTTAGGGGATTCTCACTGAGTTTGACATCTATTTTTTATGACTAGTAGTCATCTTCTTGGCCTTTCCATCTCTATAAAAATTCAAAAAATATTTCACCAATTCGTTGTTTTGTATTTCAAAGATCAGCCATGACCAAATCATACTCTAGGTTATAATAAAAATGCTTGACAAAACATTTATATAGATCATCAAATGTTGTAATAGATCCTTTAGGCAACTAAAGGAACCATTTTAATGCTTGGCTGCTTAAACTATGGGGGAACAACCAAAGAAAATATATGTGGTTGTAAGCCACTTCTTGGAAAGCTATAAAGAATTATATAATATTCTCTCTTAGGTCCCCTTTCCCTTTATAATTGTCAAATTTTGGAGCCTCAAAATGAGGTGGGAAAGGGACTTGAAGATTAATTTTATGAAATAGATAAGGAAATATTTCTTCAAAGATGGTTTTTTTAATTTGATTTCCCATTTATAGTCCTTGAATACCATCCGTCATCTCCTGCCACTCAAGAAAAAGTGGGTTTTGGGATGAATGTAATGTATGTTGATGGGGCCATAAAAGTTTATTAGTTTAGATATGTGGATTAGAACCTGATTTAGAAGGAATAATTTGCATGTCACTAGGTTTAGTGGGGATTTATTCTTGATTAGGGGGAAGTTGTTGGCTAAATAGGATTTGTGGCTGAATAAGGGGAATTTGTTGACTAGATAGATTTTGTTGGCCAGATGAGATTTATTGTTATTTTTTTTTATTGTACATGACTTCTTTTTTTTTTCAATTGGATTGGGTTAAATTGGATGGGACTTATTATTGTTGATGGGATTGATTGAAATGCAAGGTATAGGCCAAAGTTACAAGGACTTAGGTCACATTTTTTAATTGCTCAATTACTATTTGATTAGCATCAGGAGGTGGGGGATATACATCAACTTATTTCCCTTTTTTAAAAGACTAAAGCTTTTCAAGGTTGATGTGATCTTGATTTTGGGTTTAGATAGAAGTGGTCTTGTCTTGTTGGTGGCCTTGGACCACTTCTTCATGTGGGTGAGCAAGGGATTATAAATTTTCTATGGGATACCCTACATGAAATTTTTCCCCTAAATCTAGCAATGATAAAAGGACATTGTCCTTATACTCAAAGATTTCTTGTTCACACTGAGCTCTTATTAAGTTAGTTTGCTTAGTATTAGATTTCACTCTTGGAATTGTTTATGGTGGTTTAATTTCATATTATTAATGATACACCCCACTATCTATTTGATCTTCAGTATTTTGGATAAGTGGATTGTAACTCCAATCATCATCGAAGGTATGGTTTTGTGAAGCCCCAATTCTTGTGTATTTAGGCATGTTTATGATCTTCATTTTAGAATCAATTTTTGAATTGTGGTTTGAATTGATCTCAATGTGACTTAAAGTTTGGATAAGGACTTATGGTGAACTTAATTAATTCAATTTGAGTTAACTTTTAGATTTATAAATCAAGTCTTAGTTAACTTTCAATCTCAACTTGTGTGCTTTTTAGAAATAGGATGGTTTAACATTTGATCTTGATTTGCTTGTCTAGTCTTGGATGGTTGAACAAGTTTGCTTGGTCCTTTTAGGATGTTTGACCTGATTTGGAAATGTGTTGACTTTAGAATGCACTTGAGTTTAACTTGATTAAAAGGATGTTTAATAAATGCCTCAAAAGTATTCTTTAAAAGTTTTGACTTCATTTGACTTGGACTTAATTTGAGTTTAACCTTTGATTTAATATTTGATTTCTAATTGACCTTTTGAATTAGGTTTGGGATTAAGTTTGACCCTTGAAATTAACTTGATTTGAAATTAATTTGACTTGGTCAAAGGTAGATATTTGACTTTGGTTGAATTCAAATTAGAATTTGGATCAAAGTTGGCCTTTGAATTTGACTTGATTTAACTTCAAAAGTTGACTTTGAAAATTTTGGCTTGAAAGAGTTTGATTTGACTTTGAATTTTGATTTGACTTAAATAATTAAACTTTAACTTGAGACTAAAATTTTAACTTTAACTTGATGTTTGAATATTGACTTCCAAAGGTTTGACCTAATTTAACTTGGTTTGAAAAAGGTGGACCAGATTTGAGTAATGGATTTAGAATTAGATATTGGTCAAAATTTACCTGATTTGACACTAGAAAAGGTTTAAATAAAAATAATAATGTTTCAATGTGGATAGAGTAAGGTTTTAATTTGGAAAAATTGACATTTTAATTTGGACAGAGTGGCATTTCAATTTGGATAGAATGTCATTTCAATTTGGATAGCGTAATTTTGCAGTTGGGTGTGATAAGGTTGGACTTAGGTAATATATCTTATTTTAAGTTTGTAAGGATTTGTCACACAATATGTGTATAGATTGAAATCAAATAAGTGTACGCAAATAACAAGCCTAATGCTAGTAATAATAGGTATGCAATGTAACTAATTTTCCCATTGATCTACTCATGCAAAGTGGTGATTAGGTTGGTCTCTTGACCCTCATTAGGGGTCCATATGTGGTGAGTAATATTTGGGTCCATATGTGTATGTGATGATAGTTTTTGGTGGAAAAATGATCTTAATCTAGGGAAAACAGCTCAACTAGGTGCATCCCCTATATAACTTACGGTATGATGGGGTTCAAGTCTATGGAAGAGGGTGATAACAGTATTAATGAGAGGGTCTTGTCCCTTCATATCCACTCCATTCATAATATTTAAATGTAATGTCACCAAAAATTGCTCCTTAGTAGTGTCATATGAGGCCTGTGTGTTGGGGAAAAGCTTCTCAATTCATGATGCATTAAAAACATGCAATTGCCTAGCCAATAGTAATAACTCCTTCCTAATTTATATACCCCACCAAAATATGGGATTGGTACTTATACTAGGGGATGAAATCCCAATCACCGTACCATAAAGACTCACGTTTGGTGATCAAGGTCCAACTCATGTATCCAAAAATAAAAAAGGAATATAGGTTATTTCTGATCCTCAGGGTCCCAGGAGGGGAAAGATCAGAGCATAAGTATTGTTCTCTTTGGGAAGACAACCAAAGTGTTTTTATCACCTATAATCCTAAAATTAGACAAGGGGAGAGCATACACACTTAGTATATTAAAAACACAAAACACAACACTCAAACAAATACAAAAAAACATTTTAAGTATCAAATCCAAGTGTTTATTATTTTTAAAGCACCAAAATTGAGTGTTTATGAGTGTTGGTTTGGTTTATTTTGACTTTGACTCATGAAAACCTAAACTAAAATAGATTATTAGTCATTAGGTTTGTTCTTTGACAAGTGGTTAAGTCTTACAAGTGAAGTATTCAACTTTCTAAAGGTGATTCCATTGTTATACAGGGTGATTTTGTTGTTATGTAGACAGAGTGATTCCATTGTTAAATGGGTGATATCACTGATATATAGAGTGATTTCACCATTATATAGAAAACACAAATACACAAAAAATAGAAAGCATGATTTTGCTATTACATTAATAATTATGCTTCTACAAACAACATTTTCACTGCTACAAATTATGTTCTCTATTATAAATAACAATTTAAATATTGCATAAAATTAGGAAAACAAATAGCAGAAAAAAACATGTTATTACTAATATCATACATGTTTCTACTATTATATAGAGCATTTCCACTTATACAAGACACATTTCTGCCAAACCTATAAAATAGACATTCAGCTAAAAACATAAATTATTCCACCACCGTACACCATGATTTCACTACTTTATAGAGTAATTTTGTTGTTCCATACAAACATGGTCAAAAAAGTGTTTATGTTACTATGTAGTGCATTTTTTCCATTTTTGTTCTCACATTTCTATCATTACATAGAACGTTACCACCAACAATTTAAGAAGGAAACTTGGATGATTTCAAGGGAAAATGAGGAGTTTTGGCTATAATTGGTGTTAGATTTTAGACTAAAAAGAGGATAAAATGATGTCAAAATTGATTGGGAGTTTCATGTTCCACTAGGCATGCCATATGTAACATCATGAAATAAATGTTAGCAATGTTACTAGAAAACAAAAATTGAATTTTAAATCCTACCACTTACCTAAGCATGTGCCCTCAGAATAAGCAAGACTAAGAATAATGCAATTCAAATAAGCAAAGAAAACACAATTGTTATACCTTTATTATCTTCTTTCCAAAATTATGATGAACTTGGATGTTGCAAATACATGTGCAAGATATGTGGGTAATATGAAAGCATCTCCCCTTATGTTATTGATGTTTGGATGATGAATGATGAAGATTATTAAAACTTTGTATGGTTATTTAAACAACACTTCCTTGTGAATTGAAAGCTTGTTTAAATGAGGAGAGGTCTCCTTAATGTATAGTTTTGTTAGATCAATGTGGATCATTGATCCTAGATGAAGATCAATGGTAGAAGATCAATCCTATAATGTAGATGAGCATTAAATGTTATGATGTGGAGTGTGTAAGAACTTGTAAGAAGATGTGATCATGAGAATTTAGAGTGTGTACATGCATGTCATAGACCTTGCTTGCACACTTTTCACCTTACATTGAATTTGTCTTACAAAGGAAAAATTAACTTTTGGAATATGATTTTTTAATTGCTAAGTGGATGAGGGATGTAGGAAATTGGGATTTATTTAAAATATTGGTAAATATGATATGTGAATTATGTATACACATAATATTTTCAAAATTTATCAATTATTGATGTTTTATCTCTTATGGGAACCCATCGAGTCTTAATCTCTCTAAGCATGCCTTAAGGTGTGCACTAGGTGGGCAAACCATTAGTACTCCACAAGAATGTTGTCCCTTTGCTACCACTTTCTACCTACACAATCATCTCCTAAAAATATTCCCTTGAGATTTTAATCCTCTTTTTCACCCTCCTCTAGTCATTTTCCACCTTCATTATCCCTTCCCTGGCTTAAACTCATTTTTTATAGTTTATGATACAATGTCAACCCCATCGACCCTGTAGTCTATTTGACAAAACTCATTTAAGGTCTAGGTCAGCCCGTGTCTGACCTAGACCAAGACTCAATTATTTTCTTTCAATAACAATGCAGAGTCAATTGGGCCAACCCTATTAGATAAATTTTTGAAAAGGATTAGGGTTAGATTCATTTATATAAACACTTTCATTTTTCCATTCTTAGAGAGACAACAAGAGTTAATTATTTATTTGTGCTTCTTTACAATCTGATCTTCTACCATTCTACTTCAGGATTCTTAGCTTAGGGTTTCTACTTGGAGAAGAATTTTGTCTTGTGGAAAAGTCTTGGATGCTTTGGCCTTTCTTAGTGATCCTTATAAACCATAAAAACCTCTTATGAAGCACCTTTGGCCAATGGAGAGATTGAGTCTCGACAGGGTTATCTTTAAGGTAAGTATCTCTAACTTTGTTCCTCTCTTTAGTAGATAAAAGTAACATAAGTAATGGCTTTTTGGATATACTTCTCTCTCCATGATTTAGGGTCCTACCTATACATAGCTTAAATAGGATTCTCTTATGTATGTTTAATTTTATGTTTACTAACCCCATTTTGTGCCACAAGATTTGGTGAGCACTATATTAGACTTTACTTGTTCCTAGTTTAGTGAATATGAAAACATATGACCTACTTAGGGTTATTGCATAGTTTTGATTGACTAAAGGCTTTGAAACCTTCCCTAGTGATATTATTGTGGTAAGAGATCCCTTGGCTAGGTCTAGCATATCCATCTTAGTCATGACCATGAATATCTAATATATTAACAATCAAAAGTGTAAGTAGGATTTATCTTCTTTGAGCTAGGATTTATTGATAAGTTCAGTTACATTTTCCTTTGCATACATTTTGGTTAACCTAACGTGAATCTAATCCTTATAAGTTTTCTATCATGCCATCATTTTTATCATTTTATTATATTTTTTCATGTTTTACATATTTTATAGAAAAAATAAATATAGTTCTAACTTTTTTTGCATAAGTTTAACACACTCACTTTGAAATGACTTTGTTCTATCTATGCAAGTTTTCATCAATTATAGGTTACTGAATCAAATAGTTAAACACAATATTATTCTTTAGTTATAGAATAGCATACATGTCTAATAGGTTGACTCTATCTACTAATTATTTCTACTGACATAAAGGTCAATGAACATTGTTGAATAGGTTGACCCTATCCCTTATTCTTCTTCAACATATAGAGTTTGATAGAACTTAGTTGAACCAGTCAACCCAGTTTGTAGAATTTGAAAGAAACAACTAAAGTACTATAGAAAAAAATTTATAATCTAAATCATCTTCAAGCCCACTAATTTTCCTTTATTTTCTCTCTCTATCATTTTAGTACTTCCTTTAGTTTTGTTCTTCACAAGTTTGTAGTCTTCAAAACTGTAACCCTATAACTAACTAGGTTAACCTAGTCAGCCTAGTTCTATAGTTTGTCTTCTATCTGAGAGACATAGTTGACTTATTTGACTCTATTATTAAAGACCCTACTTATATAAAATAGCATCGACCCATTCGACTCTGTTCTATACTATTTATATACAGTGTCACCTAAATTGACTAGATACTATTTTTAATCAAGGAATTAAAATCTATTTTATAGTAATTACTTCACATTTCTTTTTTAGTTGTTTGCATGCTTAGAGTAACTCAAACAGTCTAAATAGGTGGTTTTTCAAAATTACCATTTTAGTTACACTATTTTATGCTTTTTCACACACTACCAAATCCCTTAACATTCAAGACACAATTAAACATTTGTCTTTCCAAGGCCTACGTACTTGGATTTCATCACTAAGGGGGAATCCAACTTGATTTTTTGGCTAAGTATAAATATATGGTTGATGGTATATATTGGAAAATTACTCGACACTCTTATCATTACAAGATTATGAAATGAGGGGATAGGCCTCAATACTAGGTTAGTACCATTATTAATACAAATCCCTTTTAGCCCAAACATCTTGAAACCAACTTTACACTACTTTCTAGTTCCCTATTTTAGCCAACTTTCCTATCACATTAAAATCAAAAATTTCTAAATATCTAATAACACTTAGGGTGACCAATTATTTATCATTTACTTTTAGTTGATTGCTTACTCTTTGATCATTATGTGTTATATTGCAAAACTTGAATTAGCCATCATTCGTGCAAGGTTTGTATTGTGTTCCCCAATTGGATCAATTACATTGATCCAATTATTTGTGTGTTTTCTTTCATTATTACTTAGAATTATCTTGCAAAAAATTTCCTTATTCCAAGATAATGTTGTATTAGTTGATATAGTATTTTACAAACTATTACACTTTTCTTCTAGTAGTATATAGTCAACCCAAATGATTTTTCTTTATCCCCTACCCAACAGTACATAGTCGACCCATATGATTATGTGTTATTTTTAGCCTATATCTTAGTATTACTCTATCAACCTAGTCAATTATGTACCTATTGGCTGACCATGTTCTTTTTCTGGACAACTTTGTTATTTGTCTAAAAAAAATTGTCCCTGATTCTCCTTTTCCTTTCCTAAATTATATTTTTCTCATCAAGCATCATGAAATCCCATATCATAATCTTCTTGGACAACCTAAATCCATTTAGACACTATATGGGGTGCTCTTTTCTTCTTATATTATCTTCATATTTTTAACCTTTGGAGCATCTTGTGATTCTCATCCACATATTACTTTAGCCTTTGGTTCATCTTATGATGCCCACCCATATGTTACTTTAGACTTTGGCACATCTTGTGATGCCCACCCCTACATCCAATTACCCATTTGGGCATATTATGATGCCCACTCTTATTATGCATTGCATGATACCAAACTAATTCAAATTCAAGAAACCTTCCAAGACACATAGGCTTATCTATCACATGCTCATCCTTGATATATATGTTAGCATAGATCTTTCCCTTCTTATCATGTTTTATATATGCCATCCTTCTAACATTTTTTATAGGATATTTACATGGGTCTCACCCATTATAATAGTTTATCTCTCCAAAAACCTTAATCCCTTCTTATTGGTCCTTTGGTTACCCTCTTTTCTCATGAGTTGCATTGTAAAATCTTGGATAGGACTTTACCTTCCTCATGATTTTCCTTTTGATCTCATTATTTCTTTATTTTCTAATGATTTTTCATCCCTTGGGTTTTTATTTTGTGAGTTGTAGTGTAAGACCATGGATCAGACCTGGCCTTCCTCACAAATACCATATTTATTTCATTTATTTCATATACTTTGTGCACCCTCGTGGGTTTATCTTTTATGAGTTACAGTGTAAGACCATGGATAGGACCAGGCCTTCCTCATAAACTCACCATATTTAATTCATTATTCCTTTTTTATAATATATCTAGCAATGGTTATGAGTTTTTTATCCTTGTTTTCAACTTTAGATTTTGCTTCTTTTGTAGACAATATTTGCACAAAAAATTAAGTTAGCATGTTTTCCTACACTTCTCTCATTTTTATGATAAGGAATCACACTTTAGTATCATTTTATCCCTCTTTCACCCTCTATTATATTTTTTTTTATTTGAATTAATCCAAATTGTTTCATGTTTCATTCCTCTTGATTTCCTTTCCTTTCACTCCATATTGGATAAAGCAAGTTCAAAGTCAAGATGGCATTTTTATTTCACCTAAATTAATATGACTATTCACCACTATGCTCTCTTAGTTCTCTCTATTATAAATTAAATCCCAAATATTTAAATTAAATTCATCTTTAGCACCCATGTTCGGTTTTCCAAATCCGTATGGAGGAGGAATAGAAAAAGTCATCAAGAAAGTTAAAAGCCATCAATAAAGTTAAAAACCATAAAGAAAGTTAAAATCCAAATCATTTAAGACAAAAGGTAATGATATATAAAAGGAAACATACACACTTCAAAATTTAAACATCACACCAAAATATGTGATTATAAGCACACCTCCTATCTCCATTCAAAGCTCAAACTCCACAGTTAGTCCCATGATAGAGTCAAGGTCCATTGGGGTATGGTAGGCCAATAGATTGAAATAGGATAATTCAACATACTCTATGGTGCTACCTAAATTCTCATGTAAGTACCCAATATTTGTAGTAGACTGGCAGATCTATAAGGGGTCCTAAAAAATGCATAACACGTTGTGAGAAGGTAGGTCCATTTTACTTTTTATGCATATAGCCTTCATGGTATCATGTAAATACTTCATTTATGGACCTAAGATTTGTGTGGCTAGGAAAATTTCTTTAGAGTGTTTTAACAAATTTAATTTGAGTGTCTTGAATTTCATAAAGAGTTCCTCTACCTTGGTTTTTCCTTCAATCTACCCTCCACTAATTTCATTTCCCCTTGACAAGCAGGTATGCTTCTAAATTTGTTTTCCCTCTTCTATACTTCCCTCTTCTTCACATCTTAAACACATGCTATCACTACTTTATTTTAGTTTTATATATCCTTAAAATAAAACAATATGATTGAACAACTATGGATTATCTTTATTTACACCATTGCTTTACATCCAAGCATTACTTTATTTTCCTTTACCATTTACTATTATCATACTACCCTTTTTTTTTCAAACACCTGAGTCCATTTCTAATTTTGTGTTCTTTTTTCCATTATTGAGTAAGGTTATCTGGTTACTTCTCATTCACCGATGTTGTTTTCCCTTTTATGCACTTTTTCCATTGATGATTGAGTAAGGATTGTTACTACTCACTCATCAATGTTTTTTTACCATTTTCTTTGCCCAACTTTTTTTAAGTAAGGATTGTTACTACTTCTACATTGATGTTTGTTTACCAATTTTTACATGTATCCTTAGTTTGACTTGGTGAGTTTGCCTTTCTTACTTAAGGTTTACTTGTTTGAGTTTTTTGGTCTTTAATTGCCCTAGATTTTCATAAATTTTGACTTGGTCATTTCATCTAACATAACACTTATCACCTTAGCTTGTTGCATTTTCAAGTACATCTCATCTACATAAGCATCAATTATCTTGGATTTCTTGCATTTGTTTAGTTTTTCTCTTTAGTTTTGTATCCTTAGATTAGTCAAAAGTAGTCTCTATGCCCTACACGATCAAAACTAAAAACATATAAAACAACCATCTAGTGATAAAGGTAAGTCAACGTATGCATATATTTACTTTTTCAATCATTTCCCATTTTAGTCATTTACTTTTAGGTATTTTATCCTTTAAATTACTATAATTTTTTAACTTCAACATTATGTGTTGTTATGTTCTTTCTCAAAACACCATCTCCTATTCCACCTAAATGACACATCATGAGATTAGAATTGGGCATATGTATACACCTTTTTTTTAAACTTTATCAATTACTAATGTTTTCTCTCTTGTAGGAACCCATCAAGTCTCAATCTCTCTGAGTGCACACCTTAAGTGATGCACTGGGAAAGGGGTGAATAGACCATTGGTACTTTGAAAGATTGTTGTCTCTTTACTACCACTTTCTACCTACATAAACATCTCCTAAAAACATTCCCCTAAGATTTTGCTCCTCTTTTGCACCCTCTTCTAGTTATTTTTTTCCTTCATTAGCCCTTCCCTAGCCTAAACTTCTTTTTGAAAGTTTATGATACAAATGTCAGCCCCATCGACCCTATACTCTATTTGACAAAACTCATTTAGGGTCTGGGTGGGCCTTTGGCTAACCTAGACAAAGACCTAATTTATTTTTGTCAATAACAATATAAAGTTAATTGGGCTGACTCTGTCAGCTAAACTTTTAGAAAGTATTAGGGTTAGATTCAGCTATATAAACACATTCATTTTTCTATTCTTAGAGAGAAAAAAAGAGTTAATTATTCATTTAGGCTTCTTTACAATCTGTTATTTCACCATTCTACTTGAGGAGTCTTAGCTTAGGGTTTCTACTTAGAAAAGAATCTTGTCTTGTGTAAAAGTTTTGGATGCTTTGGCCTTTCTTAGTGATCCTTAAAAATCACAAAAACCTTTATGAAGCACCTTTGTCCAAGGGAGATATTGGGTCTCAATGATTTCATCTTCAAGGTAAGTATCTCTAACTTTTTTCCTCTTTTTAGTAGATAAAAGTAGTATAAGTAATGACTTTTGAGTATATTTATCTCTCCATGTATTAGAGTCTTACCTATACATAGCTTAAATAGGATTCTCTTATGCATGTTTACTTTTATGTTTACTAACTCCATTTTATGCCATAAGATTTGGTGAGAACTAGATTAGACTTTACTTTACTTATTATTAATTTAGTGAATATGAAAACATAGGACATAGTTAGGGTTATTACATAGTTTTTCTTGACTAGAGCCTTTGTAACCCTCCCTAGTGATATTATTGTGGTAAGAGATCTCTTGGATAGGTCTATTAGATCCATCTTGGTCATGAACATGAATATCTAATGTATAAACAATTGAAAGTGTAAGTAGGATTTATCTTCTCCAAGCTATGAGTGATTAATAAGTTCAGTTGCATTTCCCTTTACATACACATTACATGTAATTTCCAAATAGTGATTGATTAATTAACTAATCAAAATCATTTAGCTAATAAAATGTGATTAATATGATGTGGTAACATTTGTAATGTTCCCTTTTGATTGATCATTTAGTTCAATTGAACTAGGGTGGCACTATCAAAGCAACTAATTAACTCATAATATTATGGTTATTTTTTATGTCATGATGTAGTGCATTTTCCAAATTGGGGATGCATTACAATAATTCATGATGAAATTGATAATTATCTTGATGATTTTAGGCATTCTCATGATTTCATCTTGAATTGTTTATTGATGTAGAAATTTTATTTGACAATTAATTATGACACTTAAGTGGTAGAAATGAAGTGTTTACATATGCCACACAAAAATCATTGTTTTCCTTCTCTTTGCCTTTGAAACCTTAAGGGTACTTTTAAGATCCTGAAACATGAAAAAAGAGAGGGGAAGTGTAATGCATTGAGATGACACTAATCACCCCTTGATGATTGACCATTGCTTACATATCCAAATCCTCTGAGGAGGGAATCAAGCCCTATGTAGTTCTCCCACCTAGATTGATTGTGTAATTATGGTCTTTGACTATATGTATACATCTATAAATTTTTCTTTGGTACTTGAAAATGTTATCCCTTGACTTGATTTGAGACTAACCCTAATGATTGATATTGAATTTTGGAAAAATGGGGTGAATTTGATCAATGTGCAAAAGTGTAAAAGATAAGTGTCATATAGAAATAAAGTCCCTTTAAAATGAAATTTTGATTTGCTTATATAGTGAAACCTTTGAAATTTTTCCTTTAGTTGACCTTGCGAAATGTGAAGAAAGACCCAAATAAATATTTAGAATTTAGAAACTAGTCATTAAATGGCACATGGACAAGGCCATTCTAAGTGGACGTGTTTTCCTGAAATGTACTTGTCCCATAAAATCAAGGATAATTGTCCTAAGGGTGGGAGTAGCCTAAGAAATTATATAAGACTATTTGAGCATTGACTTGGATATTTTGTTGAGTAGTGATGACAAACTAAGGGGTTGAGCCTTCATATAGATAAATGGCTTAGAAGAATGGTGTATAAGAGTCATATATGTAAGTGTAAGTTGAATGGTGTAACAAATATAAAAAATTAGCATTGTCAAGCACTTATGACCAGATTTGGGTATCTACCAATACAAAAAAATCAAAAGATAAATAAATCAAGAACTATGCATGACATGTGTTGCTAGTTTACATGATTTATTTATGATTTATCACATATGGTATATTTATGTGTCACAATATGGTTTTACCAATTTTTTTATTTATGTGATATAATAATATATACTTTTGAATTAATTTAGAGTATATGATTTATTAAAGTAAACATGAACCTAAATGTAAAAGATAGAATCTAATTTGATAATTACACTTGTTATTAATAGAAAGTAATAATAGTATTAATATATTTAAATTTTTATTGAATTGTTTAGGTCTAAAATTGAATGCAAATATTAAAAAGGGAAAGAATTTAGACTATGAATCGCTCAAATCAAGATCTGAGTCTCTTTATGCACCTAGACAAAATCATCCAACTTTGGATGTTCCCGACCAACACTAAGTTATGTAACTTGATAGTTTTTCTTGGGTAAGTTTTACTTATCTATATCCATAAATATGATTGAACCTACTTCTAAGCCACTCTATATGCAATCTTCAGCAGCTATTTGTGCACGCAATTATAGAAACATGTCTCCTTCTCTTTAAAACTCTAGGTCCACTTTTGACTTTAGATTTTGATCTACAAAAGGGAAAATAAGGTGGGTTGAGCTATCTCCAACCACTCTTTGGTGAATGGTTGAGAATTTCCTACATATATAATACTCTAAAGAGGAATTCAAATTGCATGCAGTTTTCCCCATTAGGTGTATGTGAGCAATTTTGATACTTTAATGAATGCAACATGCTATCTAGATTTAGAAACTCTAGAAAATGACAACTTTGGCTTGGATTTGAGGTGTGTCAATATTAGATAGAACCTAATGCTCATGAAAAATGGTTGAATTGGAAAGAATAAGGTAGTCCCTTTGAATATGCAGATGTGTATAGTAGGATTGCTTGTCAAATACTAGATAGGGAATAGGCTTAGTACTATTATGTATTTATGGGACTCTTTGGGTACTTTTTCATGTCATTAACATGTGACACATATGGGGTGGACCATAAAAAGTATTTGAATTTGAAAATTGAACGTTGTTTAGTGCATGATGATTCTGTCCAGTTTAGACTAGTCTAAAAGTTTAGAATAGTCTAAATTTGACAGTTGTGTCTAAAATATAAGAATATTGATTTGATGATCAAGAAATAGTTTGAATATGATTTTGAATAGGTTAGACATGGACTAGTGAATTCATATAGGTGACTAATAACAAATTTTAAAGGTTTGACCCATAGAAATCATTTGGATGTGTGATAAGGGTGAATAAGAGTCATATGTGTATGCACAAGTCATGTAAGATGAAGGTAGGTAAAACTAACATTTCCAAGTCTCTAATACCATATTTTAGTATCTAAAAATTACCTATTTTAATTATAGTATTAAAATGAAATATAATACTAAACTAAAAGGATAGAGATATGTATATGAGTGTGTATAATTCACTTTGTCTTTGAAAGAAGGCATGTGTAGTTTGACCCATGCAATGTATAATGAATATGCAATAATAAATGTCCATTTATGAAATTTTAAATGAAATTGAATTTTTTCAAACTTAAAGAGTAAGAAAGGAATACCCTTCCTAGGCAGTAGCACCCTAATTAGAGAGTAACATGAATAGTGCTAGTGTTCTCTATGTGTAACTATTTCAAGATTTTAGGTGCACCTATGTCTAAGTCTACCAAGCCTGTTCCTATGTGCATGAGTTATAAATCCCTATTGGTGACCTATTTTGACTAATTTGGTATGTAAACCATAAACCTCCATGTTACTAGGGCATCTGATTGGCACAAGTAGCAAAGTGTGATGTTAATGGGGTAGGTTAGACATCCTCAACACCCTAATATGATGAGAGTTTCCTATATACCAATACTCAGAGGAGGGATCTATCCCAATGTAGTTCTCACCACCTAAGTGTTGGTGCAAGTGTAAGTGAAGCTAATATGAATGTTGATTTGAGTATTTTGAGTGTACTTAAGACTGGAAATATGAGTAATTTGAGCTTTAAAATGTTGTAGATGGTTGTATGTATAATTAAGGTAGAATAAAGATTAATAACCTTGATTGTGAATAACTTGTTCTGAGTCTATTTGTGTAATTTGCATCTAATTTCCATATAGTGGATAAAAGGCTAAAATACATGTATATATACCATTCTAGTACTTTTGTAGGTCTTAATAGCACTCAAAGTTATAAAATATCACCATTAGCGCTACTATCCAAATTATGGAGCTAGTGTCCAGGTGGTAGAACTTGAAGCACTAGGGGTTAGGATGTTGAAGTGAAGGTATAGGAGTGCTTTAAGGATGTTTAAGGATGCATGTGGCCTACATGAAGGTTAGATAAGTGTCTAAATAGGCTCAAAGATAGGTCTAGGGCTAAGCTAGGGATGGGTGGTCTCAAGTAACACTCTTTATACTCAAATGTCATTTTTAGATGATTACATTTGCCCCCCACTTTATTATAAAAATGTAACAAATGGAAATGACTAGGATAAATTAAAAATAATTATACCCAAGCTTACGTAAGAGGTGAAGCCCATTAATTTGTATATGAGTATGTGAAGCATGCTCTTTTGTGTGTATTACAAATGAAACATGCATAGATAAATCCTTACTTAAGAGATATAAAAAGCAAAAAATAAAATTGTGTAAAGAGATAAGAGAGAGGAAAGTAATGAATACACCTCATTGGGTATCTAAACCCATGCATAAACCTAGTGACAACCTATGTGTTTGTATATAGTGATCAATCGGTGAATAGCTTAGACTGAGTTGATGGCTTGCTCAATCCCCCCTATGTGTGAGTGTCTCAATAACTCAATACAATTTTGAATCCATCATTACCCACCCCTGCTTGGTGGATCATTACCTATGAATATCTTAGATTGGACTGAAGGTGTGTCCAACCCTCTCATGTAGATTATTCAAGAACTCAAGTAGATTATGACTCCATCATTACCTACCCATGTGTAGTAGATGCATTTGAAACTAAAAATGTATGATGTAACTAAAGACGTTTAAATGTAATTAGAAATATATGTTCACTTTTTATCCACTTAGGAAATCTCAAATGTAAAACAACTCTAGGCCACTCAAGAATATTAGGTGGTTTTAGGCTACTCAAGAATGCCAACCACTGTAGATGGATAAAATCATCAATTTGGTGTGTAATTTGGAAGATGGTGTCTTGTGTGTAAAAACTAGAGAATGACATTGATTTTATAATTTCATTTAGTTAAATGGTGCATAAGTGAGCATAAGTAAATAATGTGTTGTGTATATGCCCCTAAATATGATATTTGAGTATATGTATTCTGGATTGAGTTGTAATAATTTGTATTTGAGTATCTAAAACTAAAATAAGAATGATAATGTCATACATGATATCCAAAATATGAGAAAATTGGTATGAATCCATGCTAAAATAAGCCAAAACTCATAATCTATAATTAAACCTATGTAAACCTAGATTGTACCTATTGTACTTTTTTAGCCAATCTATATTTTCATGAAATTCATGCTTCTAGATAGTAGCACCATATCTTAGATAGTAGTGTTGGTGGTGATAGTGTCCCAATTTGGGCACTAATCTCTAAATGTTTTAATTTTTATGTAATTGAAACTAGTCTTTATGTCATTATTTCCCACTATATTTTCCTAAAAATGATTTTTTTATTATATAATTGTGTGCTAAAAACTACACTCTAAGTATATTCAGGTAGCCTAATCTCTTGACAAATCTTTGTGAATGCCCCATCTTTCGAGGGGAGTTATTGAACCTATGAAATAACTATCCTCCAAAGAAAAATCTCTACAAAATGTGTGTTAGTTGGAACATATATGATATATGCATAATAAACCAATATAATATGCATAGTGCTTGTGTGGGTCTTAAAATAGTTTTAAGCCAACCCTAGGTGGTTTTTGATTTGAAAATATATTCGTTGGTATCAAAAGGTAGGAAAATGAAAATAGTGCCCAAATTGGCACACTAGTGCCATTGGTGATATTGTCCAAATTATGGTGCTAGTGTTCAGATGGTAGAACCTGAGGCATTATGGGCCAGGATGTTAAAGTGAAGGTCTAGGATTGCTTTAGGGATGCGTGTGGCTAAAACTAAGGTTAGATAAGTGTCTAAATAGGCCCTAAGACAAGGCTAGGGATAAGCTAGGGATGGTTGGTCTCAAGGAACACTCTTAGCACTTAAGTGTCATTTTTATATGATTACATAATGTTACGCAATTACATATTATCCTATCCTAAACATAAAAAACATGTAACTCATGTAACTATAAAATGTGTGCATATACATGGCATACACCCCCATATGTATTTGATTATGTAAATATATGAAGACCTATAAGTTTCATTCTTATAAAAGTGTGCATATTTATGAAATATGCCTCCAAAATATGTCTCAATTTGTAATTATCTATCCATATTTCAACCATTATGAACTCTCTAAAACATGTAATATGTGTCAAAATCTAAATGTTTTGTTCATGTAGGCTTAAATATTTATGGCAGACCCATCAGTACACCCCATTTTTAGTTGATGGATGTAGCCTACAAATTACTCATCTCAAAATAAAAGAGTTAATTGGATCACGTTATATAAAATAATGTAATCATGTAGAATCATATGTTAACATGTGGATAATATGTCATCATAGTCATGTATAAATCATCAAAGCATGTATGAAGCATGTAATGTAAGGCATATAGGTGTCATGTGAAGATAGATATAAAAATTAGGCATGTCATAGTAACCATCACTAATATAAACACTAAATAAGACTATGCAGTCTAGGTGCATAATGTGAATTATGACACCACATATAAAAATAAAAATATGTGATGTGTTGTCCCCCAAAAATATCACTCATTTTTGGGACAACATTTGAACTATTTTGGTCCTACAGACCAAAATTGTCTCTTCCCTTTCTGAAATTTGTCCTGAGCATTCAAATTCCTCATTTTTCAAGCTTCTCAAAAATCTACAGACTCTACAGGCTAGAATCTACGGACTCTACAGGCTTGAATCTATGGACTCAGCAGGAAGAGAAATCTATGGACTCTACATGCTAAAATCTATGGACTCTTTCAAGGTTAAAGAAAACTACGAACTTGGTTTCTACAAACTCTGTAGGCGGGTTCATTTCTATAGGTTCAAAGACTTCTGTAGGCAGGTTCAACCAAAAGAATCAGTTTCTAACACTTGGTCATTTTTGGGATTGTTTTAGTACCTTGGTTCAATCAAAAATCTTCATCAACAAGCATCTAAGCAAAGAAGACTTGAACCATTGAACCATTGAACCACTTTGGTTCAAAGGTTCAACGAGATCCAAACTCAAAAGGTTGAACCATCTTGGTTCAACGATGGGTTCAATCAAATGGTTCGCAAGTCAGTTCAAGGCTTTGTTTGAACCGTTGAACCAAAACTTGGTTCAATAGTTAATTCAAACAAATGGTTCAAAGGTAGGTTCAATCAAGTCGTTCATCCACTTGGTTTAAAGGCTCAGTTCATTCAATTGAACCATCGGCTTGAACCATTTTGGTTTAAAGCTTGGTTTAACGAATTGGTTCAACGAAATGGTTCAACGGAGTGGTTCATCGACTTGAACCATTTTGGTTCAACAAAACGGTCCAATGTTTGGTTCAACCAAGCGGTTCAATCAAATGTTTCAACAGTTGGTTCATTGCCTTGGTTCAAAGGAGAGGTTCAAATGTAAAAGTTCAAGAGAGATCCCGAAGGACAAGTGCCCTTGCAGAGGGCACTTAGTCGACAAAAGTACCCTTCAGAAGGGTCAATTTCAAAGAAGGCCACAAAGGTAATTCTTTCAGATTTTGACTAAGGCAAGAAACAATTCCTTCAGATTTTTTATTTGAAGGAATTCCTTTGGACAAAAAGTCTGAAAGAATTTAGAGAAGCTACGGGCAAAAATTCCAAAGAAATAACCAAGGCAAATGGATGAAACAATTTCCACGGACTTTTTGTCTGCGGGAATTTTTTGTGAACTTTTTGTCCATGGGAATTTGCCCAAGGAAAAGCCCAGGGAAAATGCCCGTGAAAACAATCTGCAGGAAAGCTGTAAAAGGCCGTCGAAGGACCCCGAAGGGCAAGTGCCCTTGTGGAGGACTCTCAGCTGCCAACTTAAAGGACACTCCCTAAAGTTGAAGTGTCATCTTCCCTTTGGGAAGATGCCAAACAAAAAAGCCAAGGAAGAACCAAGGGGTGATGCGGTCGAAGACGTCAAATTCAAGACAGCAAAATAGTAGTTGATCCTTTGAAACTACAGGCCTGAATGCATTCACAAGATTTAAGGCCAAGGCCAATAGAAAGTGGCTAAAGGAAAAAATAGCAAATTGAATCCAAGACCCAATTCAATTAACCAAAAAAGGAGGAACGATGAAGGAAGGATCAGATCGCTAGGTGGCCATTGAAAGTTGCAAACTTTCAATAGCATGACTTGTTTCTCTACATTAAGAAAAACAAATGGATATATGCCCCTAATTTCTAGCCTATCTTCCTAATAGTTTTCAATGCAACATGATGTGTTACTATCCTCGAGTCCTTCTTGAAGTGGCTATATAAGGGACTCTCTTTTATTGTAAATGGATCTCTCTTTTTTGACAATCAGAACGAAACTCTACCCAAATTGAAAGGCACTTCTAAGACTTTGAGCTCAGTTTGTTGATCATATTTTGTTATTGGAATAAGAAAGCAAGTGATTTTTTAGACTTTGTGTTGTGATATCTTTGTTGTTGAGGAAATTGTTCTTATGTATTTTTCCTTAATATATCTTTTGTTCCCTTAATTTAACAAGTAGAATTAGTGATAACAGTCAAGAAGGTGTCCTAAAGAGTCAACTGTGGAGAGACTTTGTGCCCCCATAATTGCCTTTCAGTGTGTTTTCTTTACATTTATGTGTATAGGACTTTGGGGAGACTTTGTGCCCTCATTGTCCTTCGTATCTTACTCTTGAGCAATTCAGGTGGAGACTTTGTCCTGCATCTCAATTTGTCAGTTACTACATCCTTTGCTACATTTTGTTGTTACTATTTGGAGTATTATTGTGGCTTGTTGAATAGTACTTCTAAAAGAAGAGGAGTGTTTTTTGTCATTTTCCTTGAGTTTCTCCTTTGATCTTCACGCATCATCTTTGAAGAAAGAGAGATGGATGGTTTGTCCTACCCTTGAGTATTATTTTCTATTAATATATATATAACATACCTATAGGGAACCTCCCCTTGATGAGAGGAGAGATCAGTCCCCTTTTGATGTGGTAAACCTACACATTTGGATGACTAATCTTCCTACTTTGGCTGATCAGACCTATTTTGTTTATCAGTATGTTGATCAACAAAATATTCAACCAATAGTTTTTAGCGACTCCGCTAGGGATTGAAAATCCATTATCCATTTATAATCTATCCATTCACCTACACGCTAACTGGGAAAGAATGCACAGTTTAAAGCCTTAAGATTTAACTGAAGCAAGGTTAATTCTTTTCCATTTTTATTTCACAATCTGGCAGATTCAAGGTATACACAAAGCCAAAGGGCTAAAGGTATCATTGACCATGTATTTGAGTTGGTACAGTAAAGTGATTTTGATTTGTTTCCTTCACCATCTCATCTCCAACAAACCAAGAGTTTTCCTCCTACTAAAGTCAGATCTCCATTGCCAGACGAAGTATCTACTTTTTTTATTGATAAAGCTTTGACAATAATTACCCCTCTGAGATTTGCTATCCCTCTTTTTCATAATCCTACAAAGGCAATTCAAGGCCCCTGGGGTAATGCTTTTGGTCCTCTCAATCTTACTCCACCTCTACATGAGCTTCCACATAGTTCAAGGAAGAATTTCCCCAAATTCTATGGTGATGGGAAAGTTCATCCTGATGAACACATTGCAACCTTCAGCATAGCTTGTGGAGTAATCAGAGTAGAATTTGAAGATGTAGCAGTCAAGCTTTTTGTGGAAACACTACAAGGTGCTACTGCAAATTAGTTTTATCATTTATAGGCTCAGTCAATGACTAATTGGAATACTCTCAAAGATAAGTTTGAAGCCAGATTCAAACTTGTAGAAGATGCACATGCACTTCTGGCTCAACTTACACAGATGAAGAAAGAGCCTCATGAACCAATGAGGGACTTCATAGCCAAATTTGACAAATTGAGGAATAGAATTCTTGTAATTGCTTGACCTACAGCTAAGAATCTCAAATGCTTCTTCATTAATTCTCAGTTACCTCAAGTCAATTTTCTTTTGAGATGTGCTGGTCAAATAGATCTTGTTTCAGCTCAACTTTTGGCCACTGAGGTAGAAGATGATCTCATCTTAGTAGGAAAGATAAGAAGAGATCTAAATAGAAATAGAGCTTCATCATCTTCTGAATATGCATCTACAGGCACCACTGATCCAATAGTGCAAAAGTTGGCAAATGAAGTGCTAGCCTTGAAAAAGCAAATGGCTTAAGGAATGTCTTCTGCTCCTTCATATAGAAGGACATTCCCAAATCAGTCATATCAAGGCAATGCTACCAAGAATCAAGAGCAACAAAATCACCTTCCTCCCCCATAAGGAAAACTTGTCGTGGAAGCTCCTCCAACTAATTCAGCAATGGGATATCTTAAAATAGAATCTGAGTTCTCTTTTTAGCCTAAATTGAATCAAGAAAATGACACTGATCTCCTTAAAGAAAATCAAGAAGAATTAGCTGGTGACTCCCACATTGTATTCCTGAACTACCAGGATGAACCCGAAAGCAAAGGAGAAGCTATTAATGGATCATATGCAGTGTTTACCAGGTCTAAGAACTAATCAGTCTAGCAAGCTGATAAAGGGAAGATAGAGGAGCAACCTCAACAAACAATTACAATTGCTAAGTGTGGAACCACTTTGCCTTTCCAGTCAAAGGATCCAGTGATCATCCAAAATGTAAGTACATAAATTTCACCTTCACCTTCCACTTTAATTTCACAAACCAGCCCTCCTCCCATCCTTCCTAAAACTCATAAAGTTGAAGTACCTTTCTCTATACCTAGCTCAATTCAGCCATTTGACATAATTGATCATGTCAAAAAGACCAAAATATAAATGTCTAAATTTGAATATTTGTAGTCTAATCCTGATCAATTAGATAGGTTGATCCAATGTGTCAAGAACCAAACCATCCCTGCAAGATAAGAGGTTAAGAAAATAATTCTTAATTCCCCAAAGAACATGCCCATTCCAAATAATCTTGTCATTACTCCTCCAGCTGCCCCTAGAAAAATAGAACTTTTCTGTATTTCCTTGTTAATAAATGGTTATCAGCTCAACAATTGCATCATTGATTCTAGGGCATCTGACAATGGCATGCTTGCTAAAGTAGTTGAGTCTCTAGGTCTCACATTAACCAAGACATTTGGGAGATGTTTCTCCATGGAGAAAAAGTAAGTACCATTGCTGGGGCAAATCAAAGATGCCCAATTTACATTTGTAGCCTTTTCGAACAAGAGAATCAAGATGATTGTCTTGGTGGTTGACGTCCCAGTATCCTATGGCATTTTGCTTGGACAAAATTTTTGCAAGGAAATGGGAGGAGAACTAAGCATGGACCTGTCTAAAGTAAAGATCCCATTCTAAGGCATGATGAAGAGATTACTCCCTGAAAAGGAGGCAAAATAAATGGTTACCCAAACATCAGCCCCTGCAGCACAAATTCTATTTGAGTCTTCAGGCAGGGGTAATTATTTCCTTACCATAGAAGATGTTCATGTTTCTACAGATGAAAGTCTTGTAGCTGACAATCTAGGAATTGATCCAAATAAAGCGTTAGGAGAATTGGTAGGACACAGTACAAGTAAGGAAGGATCTTCCAACTCTAATGAATAAAAATCTCATAGGAGATCAGCTTCTGATAATGCTGGGATCTTGAAATCTAATGGCAACAATTTTTCCACCAACAAAGGAGCTAGGATTGTGTTGATATCTCCTCAAGGAGATATTCTTCTTTCATGCAATTTGTAAGTTAGCAACACCAACAACACAGCTAGATGTGAATCTCTATTGCTTGGATTGAATATTGCTCAAGATGAAGAAGTCAAACTCCTTCACATCAAAGGAGATGCTAAGCTGATAATTTGTCAGGAGTTTGATGTGGACAATCCAATCATGTTCTAGACTAAATTAGAAGAACAACCAATTATGGTAATGGACCATGTTGTTGTAAATCAAAATCAGGCAAAGGAACCCTTCGCTAAGAAAGTAAGGAGTTATGGCTTTCAAATTGAAGACCACATCCTGCCATGGGGCAAGAAGAAGAAAGAGTCAACAGGAAGATGCAAAAAATTAGTTTCCTGGTGGAGAACTTCATTCACCCATCACCGTTTCTAGGGGAAAAATGTCTTCTTGTTGGTTTACTAGGATAGAGCACTATTTTCACTGTCTCTCAAGAGGCAGCATCTGAAACACTTCAACTCTTAAAGTATCAGATCATTGCATTTGTATATATGTATATTTGTACAGTTTTTTATTTTATTTTCCTTTGTTTGTTTCCTTTTTTGATGCCTTTAATTTTTGGGTAGCATGACTTTGTAGCCCAATGGTACACATGAAGACACTAGAGATTTTGGATTATACTCCCTTCAATTCTTTTTGCAATTGATAGAAGTTCCCCAACTAGAGCCAGTTGTTGTCCCCCAAAAATATCACTCATTTTTGGGACAACATTTGAACTATTTTGGTCCTACAGACCAAAATTGTCTCTTCCCTTTCTAAAATTTATCCAAAGCATTCAAATTCCTCATTTTTCAAGCTTCTCAAAAATCTATGGACTCTACAGGATAGAATCTATGGACTCTACAGGCTTGAATCTACAGACTCGGTAGGAAGAGAAATCTACAGACTCTACAGGCTAGAATATATGGACTCTTTCAAGGTTAAAGAAAACTACGAACTTGGTTTCTATGAACTCTATAGGTAGGTTCATTTCTATAGGTTCAAAGACTTCTGCAAGCAGGTTCAACTAAAAGAATCAATTTCTAACACTTGGTCATTTTCAAGATTGTTTCAGTACCTTGGTTCAATCAAAAATCTTCATCAGCAAGCATCTAAGCAAAGAAGACTTGAACCGTTGAACCATTGAACCACATTGGTTCAAAGGTTCAATGAGTTCAAAACTCAAAAGTTTGAACCATCTTGGTTTAATGGTGGGTTCAATCAAATGGTTTGTAAGTCAATTCAAGGCTTTGTTTGAACCGTTGAACCAAAACTTGGTTCAACGGTTGGTTCAAACAAATGGTTCAAAGGCAGGTTCAATCAAGTGGTTCATCTACTTGGTTTAAAGACTCAGTTCATTCAATTGAACCATCATCTTGAACCATTGGCTTGAACCATTTTGGTTCAATGAAATGGTTCAACAGAGTGGTTCATCGGCTTGAACCATTTTGGTTCAACCAAGTGGTTCAATGTTTGGTTCAACCAAGTGGTTCAATCAAATGGTTCAATAGTTGGTTCATCACCTTGGTTCAAAGGAGCGGTTTAAAGGAGAGGTTCAAATGTAAAAGTTCAAGAGAGCTCTTGAAGGACAAGTGCCCTTACAGAGGGCACTTAGTTGACAAAATTACCCTTTAGAAGGGTCATTTGCAAAGAAGGCCACAAAGGTAATTCTTTCAGATTTTGACTAAGGCAAGAAATAATTCCTTCAGACTTTTTGTTCAAATGAATTCCTTTAGACAAAAAGTTTTAAATAATTCAAAGAAGTTATGGGCAAAAAGCTCAAAGAAATAACCAAGGCAAACAGATGGAACAATTTCTGCAGACTTTTTATCTGCGGGAAATTTTCACAGACTTTTTGTCTATGAGAATTTGCCTAGGGAAAATGCCCATGAAAACAGTCTGTAGGAAAGCCATGAAAGGCCGCCGAAGGACCCCGAAGGGCAAGTGCCCTTGTGGAGGACTCTCAACTACCAACTTAAAGGACACTCCCTGAAGCTGAAGGGTCATCTTCCCTTCGAGAAGATGCCAAAAAAAAAGCCAAGGAAGAACCAAGGGGTGACGCTCCTGAAGACGTCAAATTCAAGACAGTAAAATATCCATTGATCCTTTGAAACTACAAACCTGAATGCATTCACAGGCTTTAAGGCCAAGGCCAGCAAAAAGTGGCTAAAAGACAAAATAGAAATTTGAATCTAGGACCTAATTCAATTAACTAGAAAAGGAGGAACGATGAAGGAAGGATCAGATCGCCAAGTGGACATTGAAAGTTGCAAACTTTCAATAGTGTGACTTATTTCTCTGGATTGAGAAAAACAAATGGATAGATGCCCCTAATTTTCAGCCTATCTTCCTAACAGTTTTCAATGCAACATGATAAGTTACTGTCCCCGAGTCCTTATTGAAGTGGCTATATAAGGGACTCTCTCTTATTGTAAATGGATCTCTCTTTTTTGACAATCAGAACGAAACTCTACCAAAATTGAAAGGCACTTTTGAGACTTTGAGCTCAGTTTGTTGATCATATTTTGTTATTCGAATAAGAAAGCAAGTGATTTTTTAGACTTTGTGTTGTGATATCTTTGTTTTTGAGGAAACTATTCTTATGTCTTTTTCCTTAATATATCTTTTGTTCCCTTAATTTAACAAGTAGAATTAGTGACAGCAGTCAGGAAGGTGTCCTGAAGAGTCAACTGTGGAGAGACTTTGTGCCCCCATAATTGCCTTTCAATGTGTTTTCTTTACATTTTTGTGTAAAGGACTTTAGGGAGACTTTGTGCCCTCATTATCCTTCGTATCTTACTCTTGAGAAATTCAGGTAGAGACTTTGTGTTGCATCTCAATTTGTTGGTTACTACGTCCTTTGCTACATTTTGTTGTCACTACCTGGAGTATTCTTGTGGCTTGTTGAATAGTACTTCTGAAAGAAGAGGAGTGCTTTCTGTCATTTTCCTTGAGTTTCACCTTTGATCTGCATGCATCATCTCTGAAGAAAGAGAGATGGATGGTTTGTCCTACCCTTGAGTATTATTTTCTGTTAATATATATATAGCATACCTACAGGGAACTTTCCCTTGATGAGAGGAGAGATCAGCCCCCTTCTGATGTGGTAAACCTACACATTTGGATGACTAATCCTCCTACTTTGGCTGATCAGACCTATTTTTTTTATCAGTACGTTGATCGACAAAATATTCAACCAACAATATGGATCATGACACCATAAACTCAATGAAACTAATAAGATCAATATAAAATCTTAAATTTATCTACTCATACACACACAATGTCATTGCCATGATGCTCACAATAAAAGTACATGTAATAGCACCCAGTGTCACACAAGGCCAAGGGTCACATATAATGAAAAATAAAATATCACACATAATACCAAAGGTCACATACAATGGAAAATAAAATTTTGTGTAAAGGCCAATGGCCACATACAATTAAAAATAAAATGTCACACAAAAGGTCAAGGAATAAACAAGTAATAAGTAGCCTGTTATAAAAGTAAACAACAGTAATGAAGCATGAAACAATTCAAACTAGTTTATACTATCAATCTATGTCGATGTCATAACATAAAAAAGTATAAAATACGTGAAATGTATCACTATAAATAATATAAGTAAGAGCAAGACATGTAATAAATCAATTTAGCTTAATATGATAAATATAAAGGTCATACAAAGATATAACATGTATCAATGCGACCTATGGAATAAGATGCCCCCAACATTGGCATGACCCCTAGGTATAAGAATATCCTGCATCTATGCATCGATGTATCATGTGTAACCTTTATGTCCTACATTGTACTCGTATATATTGTGAAATTCAAGTGCCTATGTAAAATTATATGTAATCTACCAAACATGTATAAATAACACAAATCAATGATGGAAACTAGCAAACATGCCATGCTTAAGTTCTACTTTTTTATTATTTTAAAAATGTTATATTTTTAAATTATTTGAAATAAATACTTATGTGTAATATTGATGCAAATGCATGATGTTCTCAAGGTTCATCATAGGTTTCCCTTTAACTATATCCAAACGATAAGCTCTTTTCCCACTTTTTCTATAACCACAAATGGGCCCAGCCATTTAGGTTTGAATTTGTATTTGCTCTCTTTATTTTCAGTATTATTATTTTGATTTTATTTTAGTGCCAATTTACAGAATTAAAATTCAACCTTATTTTGATATTCTCTCTTTTATGGAGACACACAAAGATGGTATTTATAGTTCTAAAGGTAATACTACCTTTATTCCATAAACAATAGAATAAGGTGCAGCCTTTGTAGTCATGTGAACACTTATACAATATTCCCATAAATCATAGATAATTTTATTATGTCAATCCTCATTGTGTTTGGTGATGATTTTGCTTAACATTTTAGCAATCATTTTATTGGTTGTTTATATTTGCTCGTCCCATTGTGGATAATATGGACTAAAGAATTTATGTCACTATTTTGAGCATAATATCCATATCCATGAGAGTGAGGTTACATATGATCTATGTAATGATCCACCTGTTGATTCATTGCATAATACTTAAAAGGTTAATGATCCAAAGGAATACATGTGTGTGTGTGTGCATGTGTGTGTCTTTAATAATTAAATTTTAGGAATACATGTACATTAGAGGGCACTACATTCATATCATGTATGCATGGTCTTCCCAAAATAATATTATAGGTAAAATCATTAAGAATAACATGTCATATAGTAGCTATTGTTCTAGGACCCACAATTATATTTAGTGTAGTTTGTCTTAATACTTTCTATGGGATGTTGTCAAATCCATGAATGTTCATATCTATAATAATAGCCTATGCCTCTATACCAAGTAAACTTATAAAAGATATATTACAAATATTTAGTCCCGACCCATTATCCATGACCCATTTGACTATCTTATTTTAAACAGGTACTTGAATATGTAACGATAGATGTTGATCTGTAATATGTTTAGGAGGTAGGTCCTATTTCTCAAAAGAAATGCGTTCTTCTGTCAATCATAATGTGTTAATGATATAATCAAAATAATTTTGTTCTTCATTATTTTTTAAATTTGTGTCACATAATATTGTAAAAAGAATATCCATATAAATAGGTGTATTTTGGAGCAATTCTAACATATAAATTTTTGATGGTGTATTTTTAAGTTTCTCAATTACATCTAACATTGTGATTGGAATTAACTCAAATTAAGTATTATAACATTGTGTTTTATTAATGAAGGCTAAATCTTTTGTATAATTAATGTTATCTTTATTATTGCCTATAAATTTGATGGAATTACATAGTTATAGATTTTGCATAATAAATGAAAATAGCATGTAATGATCACAACCATAGCTTGGGTTAAGAAATAAAAAATATTTACATCCATTATAGTTATGTGTAATTTGTGAACAAAGAAAAATTAAAAAATAAAGTTAAAAGAAAATAATATTTATAAATAGAAACCCTAGAAATATGGATGAAACCCTGAGAGAAACCTAGGGTTTGACTATGTTCAGTATATAATTAGATTTGACAATATGTTTTACCTTATTTTTTATATATGTGATCTAATAAGATATAACTTTTAAATAATTCATATTATATGATGTATTATAATAAACACGAATCTAAATGTAAAAGCTATAATTTTATTTGATAACTGCACTTGTTATTTATGGAAAATACTAAGTGAATTAAGATACTTAGAATTGTGTTGTACTATGCAGGTTAGAGACTAAATGCAAACATCAAAAAGGGTAGGAAAATAGAAAGTGATTTACTCGAATCAAGATCTGAGTCTCTAGAGGCACTAAGATAGAATCATCCAATTCTAGACGGTCCTAACTGACGCTATGTTTTGTAGCCTAATAATTTTATTTAAGTAAATTTTAATTATCTATTTTCATACAGGGCAGTATGCTTACTTTTAAACCATCTTTATGTGCAATCTAAAGTAGTTATTTGTGAGCGTAATTTTAGAAACCATTCTCCTTATCTTTAAAACCCTAGGTCCACTTTTGACACTACATTTTGGTCTATAAAAGGGGAAAGATGGGGGGTTGAGTTGACCCTAACCAATCCTCAATGAATGTTTGAGCATTACCTACATATCTAATACTTTGAAGAGGGAAGTTAAATCACATGTAGTTCTCCCCATTAGGTGCAGGTGGGTAATTATGTTCCTTTAATGAATACAACATGTGATATAGATTTTGATACTTTAGCAAATGACAACTTTGGCTTATATTTGAGGTGCTTCATACATGGTTAGATTATGCTCCTTGTAACTTATGCCTAAATTTAGAATGAATATAATAGTCTGTTTGAATGTATAGATGTGTATAGTCAACTTTCTTGACAAATACTAGATAAATAATAGGCCTAGACCTGATATTTATTTATATGGGAATTTTTGGGCACTTTTTTACACCACTAACATGTAAAATATGAGTCGACCCAAAAGAAGGATTTGAATTTGAAAAGTGACCATTGTTTGGCACAAGATGAGTCCATCAGGTTTAGATGAGTCCAAAGATATAGAATAGTCCAAGTTTGATGGTTTTGTCCATAAGTCATGAATACTAATTTGATGATTTGATTATTTGAATATAGTTGTAATATGATTTTGAAAATTTTAGACACAAACCACGGAATTCTTGTAGGTGAATGACAAAAAGTTAGAAGGGTTTGAACCATGAAAAGCATGTGGATGTGAAAGAAGGGTAAATAAGAGCCATATGTGTATGCACAAGTCTTGGAAGATGGAGGTAGATAAAAATTGACATTTCCAAATATCTAATGCTATATTTTAATATCTAAAATTATAAATGAGTGAGATGTAGGGCATACATGTTACATATGACATGGACCTTTAGATGTAGGATATTCCTAGACACAAAGTCTACCTTTATAATATTGGGGGAATTCCTAAAATATGGTAATATTGGTACATTTACATAGGCTATGTCTTTATATTACCATTCTGTTGATCATATTAGGTTATTTTACACTGATTACACATGACTTGCTCTTACTCAAACTACTTAGAGTGCCATGTGCCATGGATATTATATATTTTTTATGTGATGATGAAATGCATTGATTATGTAGATTATCCTTATTTTTTGTATGATTTATGTTGCTCCATGTTATATGGTGTGATTCATAATTATGTATTACATTAGGAGACTCTTTTTGTGTTTGACTCTATTTTTGTGTGACATTCAGTGTTCATTATGTGACTCTTGTTATATTCGATTGTTTATTTATTTGACTATGATTGTGCATGACATTTGATGTTCATTATGTGAATTATTTTATTTTTTATTATTTCTTTTCTTGATTATTAATATGTATAACATTATGTGTTATTAAGCATGTTTCTATGATTGCTTGTGTGTGTCATTGCCATGACATTGTGTATGAATCTATGTGTTTTGTGTGGATACATCTATAATTATTTGTTGAGATTTTGATGCCATGATATATATCACTATTCTTCATATTGTGTGTGATGTAATAATACATATCATTCTTCTTCTCCATATCACCTAACATCAAATTTTATCAAACCATGTTATGTTGTAATATGACGTTTTCATACTATCCATATTGACACCCAATTTTTGTAACAAATTTATGTTACAAATATTCATTCCTAATCCATTATCTATAAATATACATTTAACTATTTCACTTTTAATTTATACTTGAATGAACAATGAAATATTTTTATTTATTGTATATCTAGTAGGTAAGTCTTCCTTTTCAAAGGAAATGATTTCTTATATATCCTTTAATGCATTTATAATAGAGGAAAAGTGTGAATGTTTTGTATCATTTGGGACAGTTGTCTCACATAATGCCTAATATAAGATGTCCTTGTAAACTATTGATATTGTAAGTAATTTAAGTATATAAATCTTAGCATGGATGTTTTTTTTTATATCGATGATATAATACCATTTTATTTGAGTGGATGGCCTCATGGGAGGTAGAGGGGGATGAGGAGGACATTTTGACTACCTCCATTCTATCATGCATGTTGGGGCACCATAACTCTTCTTGTATTGATAGTATGGACTATAGAATTCAATATAAGCCTTGGGTAATAATGGGGCAGAATGGTAGCTAGTATAACCTTGAGTTCTAGGGAAGTAGGAAAAAAGGATTCATGCATGCCCTTTGGTACTAGAGGCAATAATAAATAGCTTAGATTGAATATTACAACAATATATATTAAGAAAGGTTAATTATTGTTCATTGTTAATTTTTTCTTTATTATTGTACAGATATTTGACCCACATAATTACATAATTTTGATACATTTTGCATATTAGAGGAATACAACATGTAGTGATTACAATCATAGTTCATGTTAGAAAATATGAATATCTATTATATCCATTTGTATTTTATGAAATATGAAAATCAAGAATCATGTCTAAAAATTAGATTTAGATATAGAAATTTGAAACCCTATAATGAAGGATGAAACCCTAAGGGAAACATAAGGTTTTGATATGTTCTACACAAAATATGAAGTTCACCAATATTTTTTACCTTATTTTGATTATGTGAAGCTAAAAATGTATAAAACTTGAGCTATTGAGATTATATGAAGTATAGCAATAATACATGAATCTGAATGTTAAAGGCAAAGTGTGATTAAACAATCACACTTTCTATATATATAAATGACCTAAGGGATTTAGATACTTAGCTTGTATTTTTATGTTCAAGAGATAGAGTGAATGCAATTAACTAAAGCATTTAAAACTAGATCAAGAGTCACTTGGATTAGGATTTGGTTGTTTAGATGTGCATGGATGAAATTATCAATATTTGGATGCTAACATTTAGCACATGCATCTAAGATTTTCAATTTTGTCCTATGATGTTATGATTCATTATTTTGGTACAAGTCACTACACCTCTTGAAATATATTTGCATGTGCCATCATAAGTCCTCTTTATGCACACAAATCTAGAAACTTGTCTCCTTCTTTTTGAAACCATGGGTCCACTTTTGTTAGTAGGTTTAGGCCTACAAAAGGGGAAGAATGGTGGGTTGAGTTGACCTCAATCACCACCTATTTAATTGTTCAAATTTTCTTACATATCTAATACTTCAAATAAGGAAGACAAACCATGTGTATTTCTCCCAGTTAGGTGTATGTGTGCAATGGGCCTCCTTTGATGAATGAAATCTTTAATATATCTTCTTTTGACACTTGGAAAATGACAAATTTAGCTTGGATTGGGTGATTTAAATTTTGGATAAGACTTGATCCTTGTGACTAATTATTAAATTGAGAAGCTTAGGATAGTCCCTTTGAATGTGAAAGTGTTAGAATAGGCTTGCTTGATAATATTAGATGATTCAATAGGCTTAGACCAATTGTGTATTTATATAGGACTCTTTAGGTAATTTCTCATACCACTGACTTGTGAAACATGCAAGTCAACCCCTAAAAATGATTATAAATTGAGAAATGATTGTTGCTTTGCATGGGGATGAGTCTATCAAGGTTAGACACCTACAAAATTCCATGGGCATTTGAGTCTATTGGAATTTTTTGAGAGATAAGAATACTAATTTGATGTTATGAAGATAGTCTGAGTATGAAATTGAAGATGTTAGACACAAATTAGGGAATAATGTTAGGTGACTGATAGTAAATCAGGAAGGTTAGAGTCATTAAAAGATGAAAATAGAAGAGAAGGGTGTATAAGAGGCATATTTTATGCACAAGTCATGTATAGTCAATGTATGCCAATATTAGAAATTAGCAGGTGTTTAATTCAAACTTTTAATGTCTACAAATGCCCCCCTTTTATTATAGTATTAAAGTGAAATAAACTACTAGAGTAAAGGGATAAAGAGATGTACCTGAGTGTGTAAAACACACTTTGTCTTTAGGAGGCTCTAAATTTGTAGCTTGATCCATGTAAAATTACAATGAATATGTAACACTCAATATCCATATGTGAAAATTAATTTTGAAATAAAATTGAAAATTTATAAATTTTAAAATTAAGGAAAGAATACACCTATAAGTGAGTGAACTATGTTGCCTCCTATGATGTTTTTGGAGATTATGCTTCTTACTAAAGCATTGGAGAACTATATTTCCTACTAAAACATTAGATAAATTACCTTCTTTTTGAAGAATTTGGATAATTAGGGGTGATCATACCCCAATGGAGAAATTAACTAAGTCAAGGTCCATGGGTTGGGAAAATAAATTCCTCATCCCTCGGTAGTAGTGATAGGCCATTAAGGTCATATAATCTCAATTCCAAAACTCATTTAATTAATATTGAACCTCAAGATGAAAGGGTAAGCCTATGTTAGGCTCATGAATTGATGATTGCAAATGGACTCATACATTCAATATGTAACATTTGGTACCATCAATGCCATGATCTTAAGTAAAAAAATTTAATGGTGTGTGTGCATGAATAATTTTCACACCCCGTGATCTAATCCAATCAATGCCAACATGATATATAATTTCATACATATATATCTCATTTGTCCCAAATATGAAAAAAACTTGAAACTCTATAACTTATATTTGTTAAATTAGATTTGTATTCTATTTAAAGGGTTTTCCCTACACATGTTTAATTAGATTTTTTTAGGTGTCTTTTTAGGTCATTGTGAAAGATAATCCCACATTCATGAGAAATTGAGAACATATTTATCATTCACCTATACAATTTACCTTCCTAAAGTTTTTATAGCTAATGATGTTAATGTTAATATTATAATATTTTTATTGTTGAGTAATTACTTCTTTATTTTTCATATTTGGTTTCACTTATACACACATGTAATTTCTTCGTGCATTTGATTCTATCCAGTAGATCATCAATTTTTTTCCCACTCCAAGATGGTATCATATCTTTTCTATTAGATGAATGCAATTATTCCTATTGTGAAATCATGAGTTTTAACTTGCATGTCATAGATCTATCATTCATTGACCTAGCTATTGAATATTCTCCCTTTCCTAAAAATTGTTCTTATTTTGGGGTTCTTTGTTGATTTACATTCAGAAAAAAAAAATGTTTCCTATTGTTTATATTTCATCTAGTATGATTTCATGCAAAATGGCTTGTGCCATCAGATTCATAAAGTGTTAAAACTCTAGGATTGGTTGTAAATATGACCTAGTTTCATAACAGTCATTTTTAGCTATTTTTGGAGGGTTTCATTTTTTTCAATGATTTTGCATAAATTTGTACAATATGTGGTCTTAAAGGGAAAATAATTTATGGATTTTTCTAAGCTTTTAGATATCTTTAGTGGGTCTTTGGTGGATTTTCAGGAGGCATACCAAATATAGTGATTTCATGATAGGCAGAGTTTTCATACCTATGTGCATATTACCAAAACTTTGATTCTTCCCTGCACTGCAAAAAACTCTAGCATTATAAGCACTATCAAAACTATCTCCATTTAATGCACCTCTAATGACCCCTCCTACAAACAATGCTCCAAACCTTGATGGCTCTAAAGGTGGGTTGCAACTTTGATGGAAAGTTTTAGCATCAAAACTATAGACTAGAATAACATTCCACAATCCTAGCATCAAGATTATCAACTACTAGAGTAGTTATAAATCCCAATATCAGGGCTTTCAACTTCTAGAGTAGTCCACAACCCCAACATCAAGATTATCAACTATGGGAGTAGTAAAAAACCTTGACGACTAAAACCACCCACTATAACCCATACATAATTTTCCAAGTGCAGGAAGTGTAAATAATCCTCTCATTAGGACTTTTGAGTGCATGTGGAGTCTTAAGCTATGCACCCATTTTAGGTCTTAGCCCTGGGTCATATGAGAGTTAAACCCCCTAGTCACTTCTAACCTAAAATTGTTTAACTTTTGCTCCAAGGGGGCATAATTTTTTCATGGGGAAGTTAATCCCAAAAAAACTTTAACCCAAAATTTTACATACCCAAAATTTTCAAATTTATGCAAATTGGAGATCATTATTTTTTGTGACCAAGAAACATTCAACCTTTTATAAATTTTAGGTGGTAACTCCTTTTTAGGCACATTTTTTTGAAAGTGTGAGTTTTTTCGAGCTCTATGCATTGGTGATATTCTTGTGCTTTGTAAAAACAAACTTCTATAGATTTAAGGGGTTATGTATCATTATATTTAACACATGAAGTTCAACGCATATATCCTTTATGCACCATAGATTTAAGTTTAGTATCAATTCTTACACCATTCACATATAATGAGTGGAAAGTCAAAGGGAAAATCCTCTTGAGGAGAAAAGGCTTACACTAAATCACAATGGGTACAAAACTAGAATCAAAACCTAAATTAGAGAAGGTGAAATGGTATAACAAAAGTGATGAAGCCTAAAGTCTACTATGTTTTCCTATGTCTCCCAACTTGCTCTTTCATATCTAATCTAAAACTACTCTAAATCAAGTGTGAACAATATTGGAAAAACTTTTTGGAAAGCAAGAAATCATGAGGGGTAATGAATTGGAGAATGAGCTCATCAGTTTGATCCCAAGTGATTTTGATATGATTTAAGACTTCTTCACAAAGTTTAAATCACTTAGGTTACTATTTAAATTTTGTGACATTGATAAAAAAAATATGATCAATTGACTCTTTCCATCCTTACCAAATTGGGATCCAACTATTTTATCTTTGTTTCTACATTATACGTCACTAAGTGTGCCATTGGAGCTAGATGGACCATGTCATCCTTGGATGACTTTATTGTTGATTTGACTTGGGAGTAGGACAAGCTCATCTAAATGGGTATATTGAAGTCATCTAAATCACATGCCTTAATTATGAGTCATGAAAAATGAAAGGCTTATATTAGTAAAGAGAAAAAATAGAACAAGAAGGACCCAAAGCAAAAAAAGGGTTAGAAATATGATGCTAAGTCTAAAACATCAAAAGAGTCCTCCTCTTAAGATGGGAAACCTAAGAAAGAGTGGCTCAAATGTGGCTACTACAATAAATATGGACATGATGAATCCAAATACATGAAGAAGTAGATTGAGCAATTGATAAAAATACTTGAGAAATATAATATCAGTGTCCCTAATTTTTTCAATCATAGTTCATCAGCATAGGAGTCTTTTAAGGAGACAGACAATAATATGGGTAAAGATAAGGGCAAAACACTTGTTATAATTATGTCCCAACCTTCCACATGGGTTATTAATTATGTTTTTTTGCACCACATGGCTTCATCACAAGCCATGTTCTTGTCCTTGGAGCCTTATTATATGCCTTCCATCTTGTTAGCTGACAATACTTTTATAAAATTTAGTGAGAGTGGATCTATTGAAGTGAATGATGGGACATTTCAGATCTTCTATGTGTTATATCTTTATCTACAAATCTCTTATCTATTTATCAAATTAGTCACATCAATTTAGGCAAGAGAGTTGAGTTCACACCTAATTCTATGGTTATAAGGTAAGAAAATAATGACTCTATTATTAAATTTAGGAAAACAAATCACTAGTCGCCATTTTATACTTTATCATATTTTACTCTTGATCAACCCTCTATTGCATTACTCACTCATTTAAATGGGGTGAGTAAACTATGGCATAAGCAATTAAGCGATCTCAACTATCACTACTTGGATCAACTTAATTGTCATGACATGGTTTCAGGGTTTCCATGAGTTAAGTTTTCTGATAGAATTTATTAGGGTTGCATATTTGGTAAGCATCTTGAAGAGAAGTGGGATAAGGGTAAATCATAGAGAGCTAAAAAAATATTAGAGATTATCCACAATGACATTACCAGTCTATTTATAAAACCTTAATTCAATAGGTATAAATAAATGCTTATTTTCATTAATGATTATTCAAGGTATACTTAGGTTTATTTTCTTAAGAAAAAATCAGAGGTCTTTGACCATTTTTAGATAAATCAAGGTGCTTGTAGAAAAATAATCAAGTAAAACCATCAAGATTTTGCACATTAACAATGGTGGTGAGCATGTCAGTAGCTATTTTGAGAAATTATATACATCAAAGAGGATTGAAATACATCACATAGTTACATATATTCCTCAATAAAATGGTGTTCCAAAGTGCAATAACAAGTCCTTAAAGGACATGGCCAATTGTATGCTCCACTCCAAGTCTATTGCACCTTAGTATTGGGCTAAGGCCATCAACTATACATGTTATATCCATAATTGAGTTCCTCACAAAGCATTGAAGGGAGTCACTCCTTTTTAAGCATGGAATAATAAAAAATACATTATGAAGCACTTTTGATTGTTTATATCTCTTACCATGGCCTGCATTCTCAATAAGAAACATAAGGCATTGAAACCACAAATTTAGCCTTACATCTTTGTTGGATATCCTAAGGGTGTTAAGGGATATAGACTTCTTCATCCCATCACTCATGATTTATTCATTGAGATGAGTGTTCATTTTCAAGAGGGTCCTTCAGACTCCACACTTGACACCTCTCCCCCTTCCTTAGATGCATTAGGAGTTGATGATAACTTTGACAATTCAGATCGTTTGATCAACTTCCTGATGACCTAAATTATTTTTATAGTATTGATGATGAGAGTCGTGATGATGATTCACCACCTCCTTCTCCAAGAATATATTTAGAGGATGATGAATCCCCTCCTAACTCTCTAATCATCAGTCTTCTTTAGGCTATACAGACACTGCAAAGTGTTGACCAATGGGTTGGAGATCCATCAGACAACATGCAAACATGTTCACAATTATAGAATGTGCCACATGCTTTCATTACATGTTCTTCCAATCCACAATCATTTCATTAGGCATTATGCACTCTTGAGTGGGACACCACTATAGAAGAAGAGTATGGTACCTTGTAGAGGAACAATACTTAGTATTTAGTCCCACATCCTAAGGGAAGAAAACTTATTCAATGTAGGTGGATCTATTGAATAAATTTTGTGGTATATGGGTTCATAGACATGTTCAAATCATGTTTGATATAAAAGGGTTTTTCTTAGGTTCTTAGCATTCACCCCATTTTCCAAAATGAAGTTAATCCAACTCACTCTCGTTATTATCATAGCACATCGATGGGATGTTCATCAAATGGATGTGAAGAGTGTCTTTCTTCATGGTGACCTCAAAGAGGAAATATACATGAAGCAACCATAAGGATTTATGTAATATTAGTCATTAATTTACAAGCTTCAAAAATCTATTTATGGCCTTAAACAAGTTCCTTGAGCTAGTATGCCAAGATGGACTCATGTCTTCTTTTGGTTAGGTTCACTAGATGCCATTATGATATGAATGTCCACATTTTATGGTGAGATGATTCATTATTGATTCTAGTTCTCTATGTGGATGACTTATTGATCACACAAAGTTCTTTATCTACCATTGTAGCATTGAAAATTATTCTCTGCCATGTTCTCAATGACTAACTTGGGCTTGTTACACTACTTCCTTAGGATTAAAATTTCTTAGTCTAACTCTGGGATTACCGTTTCATAATCCAAATATGTTCTTAATTTGTTTACATGGTTTAATATGGCTGACTATAAGCTAGTTTTTACTCCTTTTCTATTTGGTGTGAATCTTGAGGTTGATTATCCATCTCCTTTGGTTGATGCTACTTCATATTGACAATTTTTTGGTAGTCTCATATACCTTATGCACATAGACCTAACATTTCATATGCAGTGGGAATGGTCTCTAGATTTATGTAGGAACCACATGAGATGCATTGGAAAATATTTAAGTGGATTCTCCACTACATTCAGGGTACTCATAGTTTCAAGATTCCCTATGGAATTGGCAATGACATCAACTTAATTTGGTATACATATTTACATTGGGTTGGTGATATTTAGAATCATAAGTCTACTTTGGGCTATAGTTTATCTCTCAATTTAGGATCGATTAGTTGGTTAAATAATAAGCATAATGTTATTTATTTATCTTCTACAAAAGCAAAATAAAAAGGAGTTTTCAATGATGCTACTAAGTTTATTTGGCTTCAGATAATTCTCATTGAGTTTGGCATCTAGTTTCTATGACCAATAGTCATCTTCTATGACAACCAAAGCACAATCCAAATCTACAGGAATCCAGTCCTTCATCAATGAACCAAGCATATTGAATTTCACATGCATTTTATTTGAGAAATCATCTATGAGTGAGTCATTGATCTCTATTACATCTAGATAATGGAGCTAATTATTGATATATTCACCAAACCCTTCATTAAGTGCAAGTATCTTCATTTTTGGGCTCTTCTTGGGGTTTGGGTAGCTCTAGCATCCTCCTTTGGGGGGAATTTTTATGTACTTAGGTATGTCATCAGGGCTTTGATCTAAGATAAAATTCTAATACCCACCTAATCTATTCTTAATGGGGGGTGTTAATGTAGATTTTTATTCTATTTAATGGTTTTTTCCTTCACATGTTTAGTTAGCTTGCTTAGGTGTATTTTTTGGTCATCATGAAAGATAATCTCACATTCATGAAGAAGTGAGGATATGTTTATATTTCACATATATAATGTACCTTACTAAAGCTGTTATGGTTAATAATGCTAATATTAATATTGTAATCTTTTTTATTTTTGAGATATTACTTCTTTTTGGCTCATTTTTGGTTTCACTACTACACACAAGAATTTGTTTTGTGCTTTCAACTCTATCCAGTAGATCCTCTATTGTGGCCCACTCTAATAATGTTCCTATAAAATGTGTGCATATACATTGCATATACTCTAAATCCATTCCAAGATACAAACATATGTCCCATATTTTGAACTAGACTGGCAGTATGAACCAATCTGAACTTTGTAAATCATGTAATATATCCAAAAATATGAATGTTATGTAAATGGAGGGTTAAAAAACCTATGACAAGCCCACTAATATGCTCCCTTTTTGAGGTGAGGGATGTAGCTTATGAATTAATCATGTCAAAATAAAAGAGTTAACCCTATCATGTTATATATAAATATATAATAATTAAGAAGCATGTGCTAACATGTGGAGAATATGTCATCACTTAATGAATAGATCGTCAAAGCATATATGAAACTGTAGATGTTAAATCTATATTTAATATGATAAACTAGTCTTTTACATGATAAATATTACTCATGGCTCAACCATTCATTTTAGGACCTTTCCATTGTCATAAGGCTCATGTTTGCCATGTCACTATGCCTAAATGCTTATCCTATAGTTCAACCTTGGTATTTGATTGCTTAGATCACCTGTAGCCCAAAATATGCTTAAAACATGATAAACATCTTACACTATCAGTTATAGATCTTCAATAATTCTCTATCCTCTAGGATATTACCATCCAGACTAGGACACTAACGTTGACACTAGTGTTCATACCTTACAAACACTCAAATTTACTAATATTTATATATATATATATAGGTCAATCTATTTATCTTAATTAACCATCCTATGAGATATTTTCAAAAAGTATAGTATAAATACAAAATAATGCCAATTCATTTAAATACCTAATAGTTACCAAAGCAAACACCTATCAAACTCACTTAATCATTCACACAACTGATTCCTACTACCCTATTCTTTCATATTTCTAAATCAGTCATAGGATTAGTCTTCTTACATGTTTGAAATATTCAAATAGCAATACATGAAACATATTTTTCAAGTTATAGAGTAAATCACTACATGCACTTACATATAACATATTGCATAAGTATTCACACATAAGACCATGCAAAGGGAAAACTATATCGATTTGAGGCCCTCTTTGAAGTATTGTCTATGTAGGTATTGATCATTGACAAATGGATATTTAAGGTCAGCTTGACTTCACTTGAGCCCATTGATCTCTATTTTACAAGGTGGCATGCCCTAATTGGATGACCTAGGGTTTTGAGATACACACTAACATATATATATATATATATATATATATATATATATATATATATATATATATATATATATATATATATATATGTATATAACCATGTGCATGATCCTAAGAGATAATTTTCAAGGTGATTATAAACCCTAACAAATGTAGGTGAAATTTCCAAAAAAATACTTGTATTCTACATAGGACAAAAATGTCAAGAAGAGGACATAAGTGTCAATGATAATGTCTAGAGTTTGATAGTAGTGTCCAGGCAAGAGAAATAGTAAAAAACCTAAATGAAAAAAACACATAGCTGAGTTGTAGGACTAGAAGGAAGTTAGGAAATAGTGATAATCCATAATAAAATAATAAATAAGATATGCACTCTTCTAACCCTTAACCACATAGTTATACAATCATTGTTATATTTATTACATGTGCTTGAATGAATGTATTGTTAATATTGTATTGCTTGTATATGAGTTTTACATTGATGCATTAAAGGTTTTATTTATATAGGTTATTTATGTAAAGACCCATTTTGAATGAAATAAAAACATATAACGTAAGGCATACAAGTGTCATGTGAAGATAAATTTAGTAATTAGGCACATAATAGTAATCATCATTGATATAAGCAATTAATAACAACTACACAATAAGGGTGCATAATATGAATCATGACACCACACATAAATAGGAAGGTGTGTGATATGGATCACGACACTACAAACTCAACAAAATTAAGTAACCATTAGATAATCATAGATTTATCCAATAATAAGCATACAATGCCAAGGTCCTGACACACACAATAAAAGCACACACCATAACACTCAATGTCACATAACAAGGCAAGGGGCCTAAAAAAAATTCATGTAAATAAAACATAATTAATCAAAATATTAAAATAAGGTAAGGGATCAAATAAAGAGTCATATAATGAAATCTCAATCAATCCAAGAAATAAAATAAGGCGAGGGCTTAAAAAAGAGGCATACAATGATACACTCACAAATAAAAGTGATAAGAAAAGGTGAGGGCCCTAAAAAAAGGGGCATATAATGATACACTCAAAAGCATAATAAATAATTAACCTATGGATAATGAAATAGAAATAATGAAGCATATAATAAGCAAGATATAATCTACACTATCAACCTATGTCAATGTCACAACATAGCAATGTACCATATCCATGAAATGTGGTGATGTAAAAAAATATACACAATAGCAAGACATGTGTAAGTGATAAATGTAGCTAAATATGATAAATGGAGAGGTTATAGAAAGATATAACCTATAACAATGTAACCTATGAAATGAGATGCCCTTACCATTGGCATGTCCCCTAGATATAGGAATGTCCTACATATGTGCATCCATGTATCATGTATAACATGTATGTCATGCATCTCACTCATATATATCATGAAGTTTATGTGCATATAAAAAAAGGTTATGTAATCTACAGACATGTGATAAATAACATAAATGAATAGTGTAAACTAGTAAACATGACATGCATAGGTCCTTATTTTTTATTTTTAGAATATTTTGATTTTTTTATATTTTTGAAATATTTAGAACAAATGCTTAGATTCTAAACATATGAGTCATCACAATCATCAAATGGGTGTTTATACTTGGATTGTCCTTTACCTTTACACTTTTTCATAGGTTGTGTAAATGCATTGCATCTTCTTTGATTGTATATGATTATGTGTTGTTTTTTCCATTATTCTTGAAGTATTACTTTTTTGGTTATCATTATTACTATCATGTTAAATCCTAGTTGTATTTCCTTCATATGATAAGGTGATATACTAATTTATTGTATTCACTATAGCCTACATAGGTTGTAGAGATTATTATCCCAATTTAAACATCAACTAGTTGGCAAGTGGCATCACTCATATGCATGTATCAATGACCTTTGGCCCATAAAAATTTGGTAGAGTAATATGTCCAAGTGATTCTTACAAATATAAAGTGTGTTGTAATTCATCAATGTCATGTCCCAATTATTGAAAGAATGAAATATTACACATGTTGGTGCATTGTTCTTCATCAATATGAATATGTTTCCAATAGGTACCCTCAATGTATGTTATAATAGTCAAGATTTCTTATTGTGGATGCTTATGAATTTTATGTGTTGTATTTGTGTATTGAGTTTGGTTAGATCTTACTAATGATTGTTATTTTTGTAGTTGAATAACCTTAATGATCCCTTCATTTTTTTAATTTTAATTTTGTGTTAAATTATTATAAATTATTCGTTTCATTATAAATTATTCAATGGTAATCACAATATGATGTGCCTTCTTAATGAGACAAATGTCTCAAACCTCTACATTTAGTAGTTGGTAACGGAAGTAACTTTTTATCAAGTAACATTTGTATACGATGTTTGGTTTATTCTAAATATTTGTTACCTATAATGTTGTGGAAGGTTTACCTTTTTATATATTTGTTGTGGGATATAAGTATCATGTCTATTGATAGTGTTATCTTTGTTGGGATTTTCTTTGCCTTGTCTTTCTACTTGTCTCAATTATTTTGATCTTAGTGTCTTATTCCACTCTCTAAACTTGTAAAAGGGTCTGGGTGATTTCAAAAACCCTATTTTACCTATTATAAAAAATGTTTTGGAAGTTTTGTATCTAAAATATCCACATTATTCATTGAATTATACAATAATCCTTTACAATGTGAAATGTACAACTATTCTTATGCCCGAGTTATGCTTCATTTTACAAAGGTTTGCCTTGATAGTGAATTTAACATATAAAAATCATGGTGTGAGATAACATTACAACAAATGTTACATTCATATTATGTTGATTATTTGGAATTATAGTCTTTCATTTTCCCCTTGTAGTTTGTGCTTGAGTAGAAACCTTTGAATCATCAATGCTCTTAGTATGTGAATTATCTTGATACTCTCTTAGACTTACAGGTGTAAACATATTATGAAACAAATCTCGTGTGGATTAAAATGAGTGAAATTTAGCTTGTACAAATGTTTATTGTATTCTCTTACATATAATTATTATTAGCATCACTATCGTAATAATGTGACACTATGAAATTTGGATTTTATGAATTTATCAATAAGGGAAGATCCAAATTATCTCTTCCAGTTTTACATTAGTTTGTAGTTCTTTATTTGTTTATTCATTAATGGTCATAAAAGGTGCCTTGTCATTTAATTTACTTAATTCTCCAACCTCATATATATTAATTTTATCTAATGAGAGAGATTATGATGGAGGCACTATAGAATATGCATAAAATCTAATTGTGAATTACCCTCATTATTAGATTATCATTTTACAATATTTGACGGGATAATTATCCATGGGGCATGTATACAAATATCCATTATACATGAAATTCACACACATGTAATGTGTATAGTGCTACTTCCATAACATATATCCAAGGTTGACCTAAAATCATATCATAATGTAGATGATTAAGAATGACCTGAAATAGAGTAGATAATGTTTTGGGTCCTATAGTCACATACAATGACATTGACCCAAGTACTTGACATCGAATGCTATTAAATACTAAGAGGATTTGATCCAATTTTCGAATAGTGTCCATATTGACACCCAATTGTTATGACAATGCTATGTTGCAGATATTCACTCCTAGTCCACTATCCATCAAGACACATTTGATTGTTTTACTTTTAATTTGTACTTAAATGAATAATGGAATATTTTGTTTTATTATGTGTTTGGCATGTAAGTCTTAATTTTCAAAGGAAATTATTTATTTTGTATTTTGTAATGCATTCATAATAGAGTCAAATTATGTGTATTATGTATCATTTGGTAAAGTTGTCTCACATAATGCCTCGTATAAGATGTCCTTGCAAATAATTGGTCTCCTTGGTAATTTAAGGATAAAAATATTAGCATGGATGTTTTTTAGTTGATAAATGATATCATACCCTTTAGTTTGAGTGTAAGACTCATGGGAGACAAAGGGGGATGAGTAGGAAAATGTTAACTACCTCCATTTGTAGATACTAAAATCTAATTTATGTAGTACCTCAATCTTGTACACTTAGAAAATACCTATCATGGTTGTAACTTTCAGTTATAAACCTGTCCATTGTTGAAAGGCTTATATTAAGTATATCTTTGTGATTAATTACATATATTTTAGTCTAGCCATTATTATTATAATGAGTATACATTTTATATTGTGTAAAAATCTCTAAACCTAATTATTATCCTTAACTTCCAGTATTGGACCTATATTCATTTTCTAGCTTCTTAGACACTTATGTCTTATATAGACACTTGCATCAATGTAAGTGTCCACTTTTCCTACAAAGTGTCCAATGCCCAAAATCATCCAATTTGAAAAAATAAATGCATCCTAAAGGTCATCTTAAGTGCTTTAATACAAGATATCTTTAAAAGGGATTGTTATATATACAATATCAACCCTCATTCATTCCTCACCTAGTAAAAACCTAGAAATAACATAAAACTCACAAATTAATATACCAAAAAACACTCAATAAAGCATTAAAGTGAGAAAATATACCCTATTCATCCTTATTTCTATATAAGTCATAGGAACAGTATTTCCACAAGTTTAAAGCATTTAAATAGTAGTTCATAAGCCATATTTGCCAAGTTACAAGTTAGGTCACTACATGCCTTTGCTTATCACACATTACATCCTTGTGTAAAAATAATCTAACACATAAGGGATAAATACATAAGTATGAGGCCCTCTTTAGAGTGTTATATATGTAGGTAGCACCCATTGATAGAGGGGTCCTTGGGACATCTCGACACTGTAAGCCCATTAACCTATTTTTCCCATAGTTACTCCAAGGGTGAAGAATTAGGGTCTAATCATTTGACAAAGAGTGAAAACTTATGCAAGTAATCTAAATACATAAGAATAAAGGTGACAAAAAATCTAGAAGGCTCCATTTGGTTACATCTTGATCTAGTTAGTATTCCATAGAGAACACTTGTGATAGGGTTAGACACTTATGTCGACACAAGTGTCCAAATCTAACGCAAGTGTTTGAGGCTTTAGAAAGAATATTCTTAGACTTTGATGACTATTCTAAGATCATATTCCAGTCCACTTATAGCTTGTTCTATATCATACCTACAATTGCATAGCAAACCAACTAAGTATCATCTAATTTTAATTTATTAGAATATCTATCAATTCATAATATTATTTATCTGAGTTTTATATTAATTGGAATGATCATTAGGTTATTTCACCACCTTTATGAAAAATATAATATAATACCTCTTAAATCTTGATAACCTCATTTATCTAAATTTAGGGTTTAACGCATTCTATTGTGGGCACCCTACCTCTTCTAGCATTAACAACATGGATCACAAAATTCAATATAAGTTTTGGGTGATTAATGGGTGGGTGGGGGCACTAGTTAGAATTAGCATGAGGTATAGGTTAAGGAGCACCTAGTGGTAATGTAATCAACTCAAATTGAATATTATAATAATATGAATTAAGCAAGGCTAAAGATTGTTCATTATTAATTTCAGCCCTATTAATACACAAATATTTGATCTAAAAAATTATATAGTTGATAAATATTTTACATATAGAAGAGAAAAAATGTAATGATTATAATTGATAAAAAAAAAATTGGATCATGTAGATCATCCAATTGAGTCGATAAGACAATCAACTATCAAACATGGGTGTTTGCAACACACCAAGTCCTAAAAAGAGCTCATTTATGACGTACGAGATTAAAAAACATATGGTTGGCATAAAAATTAGTTTGAGTAAATATTTGGACTCCTCTCCAAAATTTATGATTTTTTTTTTAAAAGGGGCATGTGATTTCTAGTTTGTATGCAAAAGTTATGGCCTCTATAATTTAAAGGACTTTTCATGGTTGTAAAACCACTAGTCTACATATAATGGTGCTTTTAAAACCACCCCAATGGTTTTTAAAATCACCCTAAAAATTTACCAACCACCATGAAAATTTTGAAACCATTATTCATGGTTTAAAAATTTCCTTGATAGTTTAAGCTTACATATAATGATGGTTTTGCAAGCATGAGAAGTTGGCATGACTTGGAGGAGTATTAGCTTAAGTTTTTGACTCTTAGGATTCTTGTAAAATCCTAAGGGGTATCATTATGTATAAATATGAACCTATAGAGGTCATTCAAGAATTTAATCTAAGAATTCAAGTAGAGACATTTGATGAATTCATTAATTCATTCCTTTATCAACTCATTTTTTTCAAGTATGAGATTGAGTTGAAGACTACACGGTTGAGATAACTGAGTTCAATAGTATTTTTTGCTTAAGAGGAAAGTCTTCCACTTAACATTTTAAAGATCATTACATGTATAAATTATCATAAGGTTGATTTACTTGTATGCCAAAAAGTTAAAAACTTATAAAATACAAAACATACTTAAGATGGGGAAGCATAGCTTCACTCTTTCTAGAGTTTTCTCACATCGAGTTTCTCTAGGGTATGTTGTGTGTTACCTATCTTTTTTGATGTGTTTATTATTGCATGTTTCAATTCCTTGCAACTAATCAATTATCACAAGTTATTAATATATCTCAAGACTCATTTATCATAAGAATAATACTTGCTCATAAAGGTTAAATAACTTCACATTGGTTTTTCACTTCTATGCAAGCATTTCAATTGTAGTCATGTATGGAGTAGATTCATATTTAGAGTAGGAATGAAAGTATGCAATAGATGTAGCATGTGGACATTTCATGTGAAGGGTTACATATTCTTTTGTATGTTGTATATTTTAGTCATAATAGTTGGGATACATCTTAAAACAACATTTTGGGTGTTGTTATATGGCAAAGAACTTGAGATCAACCCCTTGTTTCAAAAATATCAATGTTGGTGGAGATTAGAGTAGAATATCCACCTATTTTATAGATTAGATGGTATTAAAGAGGGTTTTCCTTGTGCCTTGAAAGAATCTGATAATACATTTCCATAGTGTGTTATATATATTCTTATGTGTTTGTTTGTTAACAAAGAAGTGTAGGTTTCTTGGTTGCAAAATGTCAACTGTGGGTAAAAATTTGAAGAGAGGAAGGATTCAAGAGCTTGAAGATACAAATTAGAAAAATCAAGAAGAAAAATTATAATTAATAAAGATGTGATACCACTTAAAAGATGTGAACTAAGAGTTACAAAATAGATTGATGAGCAATGGAGAATTTCTCATGGGTATATTAAGAGTTACAACATGAGTTACAATCCAAGGACGAGATGTTGCAAAATTTCCAACATGATCACAAAGGAGTGAAGGAGAGAGAATATTATACCATGTCAAGGAAATTATCTTCTACCAAATATGCACAAACCATGAATGAGGTATGCAAAGTAAGAAATCCACCATATTATCTTTCTTTCCATCAAAATACAAATGATTTTGTTTGTAAATTTGAGAAGCATACTAAGAGATTTATCTCTAAGCTATAAACTAAGATGGGTTATGATGGAAAGGGCTTTGAAATTAGTAGATAAGGGATGACTAATCCCATGAATGTTGAGGAAAGGATTCAATACGTAGGTTTGGGATATGTTAATGGAAAAGGAGTTGGAGAATGCTCCAAGGCAACTGAAGTAAGGAAAGCTTCAAAAACCAAAGGGCTCAATCCACTAACTCTATAAAAACAACCCATGAAAGGTAATGACATCATTTATTTTATCAAATATAATGAGGATTTTGATTCTAAAAATAATGGGTAGGTATCTCATGAAGAGGAAGGTTGAATTAAGCCACCTCAAAGGGCCAATAAAGTGTTTTCAAGAAGAGGATAACATCTTCGTGAAGAAGGAGATGACACATTATCACTCCATGACCATGTGAATGAATGCAAGCTATAACTAGGAAGGGGACAACCTTTAATAATGGGAAGAGCATCAAATACAAATGGAAAACATCTCCAAAGATATTTGAACATCCCAAAAGAGGAGGCAACACATTAACACTTCATTGTGCTTGCAAAAAGGGCAACCCAAGAAGGTATGGAAAGAACAAATCTTCTATTGTTTGCTTTAAATGTAAAAAAAGTGGCTGGGTAGCATAAAATTTTTGGTATAAATATCTATAATCTTTTTATGGAATGAATAACCATTATGTGGTCATGTGTTGGAAGAAGAAATCCATCCAAAAGAATCCCATGTCCTTCAAGAGGAAGGATGCAAGTAGTAAATACCACTCTAAAAATTAGAATGTGGGAAAGGACATGGTGTTGAAGAGAATGGGAAAGAATTATTGCACTCTTCACAACATGAGTGGCCGTTGGCATGAAAAATGTTGGGATGTTCATCCAAAACTTCACTCAAATAATTTCAAGGAGTATTCCAAGAAGGAAAATCCATCTACAAGCAAGAGAGAAGTTGTTCATGCACCTACAAAGTAAGAGGTAGTAAATGAAGTAAATTCTCAATCATATCCAATAAAAGAGTTAAAAATTTAAGAATCCCACCTATTTAAGGAAGAGTCCATGTAGCAGGAGCAACCATGACCATTTCCAAAAGGTAAACATGGTAATAGATCAATCCTTAGAAGGATATTTGCAAAACTTAGATTTTGATTTGCATGTAATTGAAGAGCTATCAAAGATAAAAACCATAAAGACGGAGCAACCAATAGAGGCTTCCTTTTCACCATTACAAGTGGGTAATGATAAGCCTTTATTATTGGTTTCATGGATATAGTATTTACATAGCTAAGATGTTGTTTAACATACATATGTCAGTACCTCAAAATTAATTTTTATGTTTCAATGTTGAAATAAGAAAGCCAACATTTTTTCTATGAGAAAATATGGAGGAATGTCACTCATTAAGAGTGGATATGGATCACCCATATAATCAGCCTGAGAAGAACATGTATGAGTAGTGTATTCTCAAAATGAGGTTGTATCATTTTCAACATTCTCATGTTTATGTTGATTTGTAATTTGGCATGTTCTCCTTACCAAGTTATTGTAGCATGTGACATGATGGGTATAAGAGGCACTGCATGTCGAGAGAAATCTCCAAGCACATGTTGAAGGTGAAGGTATCACAAAAGTGACAACATGTTGGTTTTATTTTCCTCTCCATGTAAATTTAGAATTATATCATGTGTATCACTCATATATGTTTATTAATGTTGTAGAATGCATTTTATAACTCAAATGATTGTAACATGGATATATAGTTTCGTTTTCATAAATTATAACTATTATAGCATGCCTATGTTGGTTTTGGTATGACATAATTACTGTAGATATTTCATAACATACTTTTGAATTATTATATGCACATGAAAGAAGCTTGTCACAAGTACTCAAAAAAAAAATTTGGAATGATATAAATTGATATATAATTTTTTTAGAATCTTTTAACATGCTCATGAGCCCAAGATTCTTTAATGGAGGAAGAAGAAGTGGTATTACAGTAGGTCATTGGTACAGGGTGAGAAGTGCATCTATGGTGAGAAGCACTCCAATAGAAGAATTATGGTTGTGATGGATGTATGTTGTGGCATCCCTTTTCCTTCATTGGAAACTTTTTAAATGGAATGGTATGTTTCCAATCCATGTATATTACATTGTTGAATTGTGATACCCAAGAAAAGGGTAATTTATAAACATGGTGATTTGTTGCAACACCACTTTCATAATGCAATATGTTTTTTTCACTTATTAAAATCATTTTGAACAGCAAGGAGGATGTTGTATGAGTATCTCCTTGTGGAGAGTTTCACCCTAGCCTTAAAACATGGCATTGTATCAAAGGGGCTATAAGTAATATCCACAAGGAAGATTGAGATGCCAAAGAGTGCAAGGAGGGCAATTGACATAGTTTGGAAGGAGTAAAGTAATTTTTATCAACATAGGTTTGTAGGTTTTGAAGTTGGATATTAATTTTCAAGGAAAAAGGATCAAGGTGCAATCCAAGAGGATGAGAACATTTGTATCCCACTTGAGAATATATAAGGTACAATCTAAGAGGTTTCATAGTTGGATAATAATTCGGTTGGCAAGATAATCGACTATCAAACAAGGGTATTCATGATATGCCAAGTCCTAGAAAAGAGATAATTTTTATTATATAAGATTTAACATGTGCTTAACATAAAAAGTACCTTTTGAGAACATATTTGGATTCCTCTCCAAAATTTATGCAATTTCAAAAAAAGGGGCATGTGATTTCAAGTTTGTATGCAAAATTTATGGCCTCCAGAAGTTAGTGGAATTTTTATGGTTGTGAAATTGTCAGTCTACATTTAGTGGTAGTTTTCAACCACCCTAGCTGTTTACAATCATTACTAGTAGTTTTTTAACTATCTTGGTGGTTTGAGATTGCATATAATGGTGGTTTTGAAAGCATGGGAAGTTGAGATGACATGAAAGCATTATGACTTCAATTTTTACTCTTATGCTTCTTGTGAGAGCCTAAGGGGTGTTAATGTGCATAAATATGAACCTATAGAGTTCATTTAGGCATTCAAGCAAAGGAATTTGAGTAATTCATTTAGTTATTCCTTCATCAACTCATTATTTTCATGTATGAGATTGAGTTAAAGACTACACAGTTGAGATAATTGAGTTCAGTAGTCTTTCTTGCTTAAGAGGCAAGTCTTTCACAGAACATTGTAGAGATAATTATGAGTACATGATCTTGTGAGGTTGGTGTCTTTATAATCCCAAGAAGGAAAATTCTTGTAAACTGCATAACATAGTGGGGATGAGGAAGCATAACTTCACTCTTGCTAGATTTTTCTCACATTGAGTTTTTATAGGTTATGTCTTCTATTATATATCTTTGTTGATACATTTGTTTCCCTTGATTATGTGTTTTAGTTCCTTAAAACTATTCCATTATCGCAAACACTTAAAGATCTCAATGATCATCTATCATAAGCATAGTACCTATTCATAAAGGTTAAATAAATTCACATTGGCATTGTACTTGTATGCAAGCATTTCAACTATAGTCATGTATGGAGTAGAAACATGTTTAGAGTGTGAAGGAATGTATGAAATGGATGTATCATGTGGATATTTCATGTGAAGTGTTGAAAATTCTCTTGAATGTTGTATATGCCAATCATAAGAGCTAGGACATATCTTAAAATAACATTTTGTGTGTTGTCATGTGGCATAGAACTTGAGGACAACCCCTTATCTTAAAAGGATATATGTTGGTAGAGCCTAGAGTGGATTATCCACATATTTTATGAATCAACAATTATATCTTGTGTTAGAAAAAGAAACTATATATATTCATTATAACTATGTGTGATTTGTGAATGAGGGAAAATCAATAATCAAGTTTGAAAATTATGTTTAAATACAAAAAATTGAAACCCTGTAATGAAGGATGAAACCCTAAGGAAAACCTAGGCCTTTTCTATGTTCTAGAAAAAATGTGAGGTTCATCAATATGTTTTACCCCATTTTGACTGTGTGAACTTAAACAAGTATAAAACTTTGAACTATTTAGATTATATGAAGTATAGTAATAATACATGAATTTGAGTGTAAAAGGGAAAATATGATTAAATAATTACACTTGTTATAAATAGAAATGACCTAAGGGATTTAGATAAATAGCATTTTTATGTTCATTTTAGGTTTGAGACTGAATGCAAGTAGTTGAAGAGAAGAAAACTAGATTAAAAGTTGCTCGAATCAGTATTTAAGTGTCTAAATGCACCTGGAAGAAATCATCAGTATCTACATGATAACATCTAGAATATACGTATGAGATTTTTTATTCCATTTTACAAGTTTATGACTCATTATTTTTATATAGGTTCTTGTGCCTAATTGAAATATGTTTTCCTCTGTAATATCTATCCCTCTCAATGTAAGTAAATCTATAAAACCTAACTCCTTTTCTTTGGAAACCTTGCGTTCACTTTCGTCACTAGGTTTATGCTTGAAAAATGAGAAGAATGATGGGTTGGGTCGACCTCAAACATTCCCCAATGAATGGTTAAGCATGAACTACATATCCAATACTTAGAAGAGGGAAGTTAAACTGCATATAGGTCTCCATGTTAGGTGTATGTGTGAAATGATGTTCTTTTAATGAATGCAACTTGTAATCTATATTTTAACACTTGGAAAATAGAAAATTTATCTTGGATTGACTGCTTCAAACTTTGGTTAGGACCTACTCCTTATGAATGGTTGATAAATTTGGAAATTTAGGTAGTCATTTTGAATATACAAGTGTTAGAATATGCTTACTTGATAATGTTAGATGATCTAATAAGCTTAGACATATTGCATATTTATATGGAACTCTTTGGGTACTTTCTCATGCCACCAACATTTTGAATGTGCAGGTTAACCCCTAAAGATGTTTTGAATTTGAAAAATGATAATTTCTTCGCATAGGGACAAGTCCATCAGAGTTGGAATCCTATTGAATTTTGCATGCATTTGAGTCTATCAAACCTGTCTAATGGACAAGAATATTGATCTTATTATCTGGAGATAGTCTAAGTATTATAATGAATAGTTTAGATATAGATTAGGAAATTTTTTTAGGTGATCGATAAAAATTTGGGAAGGTCAAACCCATATAAAGCATGCATATAGAAGAGAATGGTGTATAGGATCCATATGTGTATACACAAGTCATGTACGATGAATGTAGATCAAAATTAAAATTGTCAAATGTCAAATACCAAATTTTAGTCTATACAATTTCCTATGTGTGTGAATGATCTGGTCTTTCTATGATGACATAATATAATCATGTTACCACATGTGCCTTGTATGTTTACATATTTTTAATATAAAATGATGTGTATGACTCTTTTCTTTTGAGATGAGTAATTAACATGATGTATCCATCACCTCAAAAGTGGGGAACACTAGTGGGATTTTCATAAAGATTCAAGCCTTGACAGCTAAACAATTCAAAGTTTGGGTTAGATCACATGATTCATATGAGATAGATTAGGACATGTTATGATTCAAATTGGGGTAGATTGACAAATTGACACATATGCAGGGCATATGTGGGGTATCTTATAGGACTATGAGGAACATGTGATAGATTCTCTAAAATGATGAGACATTACATGGGTCACATTATAATATTGGTCAAATTTATTAGATTGGAATAAATTGACATACATATATATGGCATTTTATATCACATTGAGATATATATGGATTAGATTTGGGTCATGGATATTGTAAATGTATTCATTTTTTTTCTATTATAGTAAAAAAGGTAACCACATAATCAATTTCAATCTAAAATATGTACATAGTAATTGAATAAAAAATTTAAGAAGTATATATGAACCTGATGTGGGGTCCCATTATTTACATATGAATATAGTATGAGGTTCAACCAAAATAGTTATGATGAAATTTTGAGTAGTTTAGTTAAGGTTATGTGATGCTCAATTTTTTATTTGATGGGGTACAAGTCAATTTTTACAGGGACCTAAAACTATAGTTTAATATGATATAAAAACTAGCAAAAAGAAACAAAATAATACCAAGACACACTGGCCTACGAGATGCCAAACTTTGACAAAATTATATTAAAAAATAGGACTCAAGAATAAACAGGCCTAAAAACTAAGTCAAGTTATGTGATTCTCAATTATTCACACTTCTTATTCCCCAATAAGGGATGAAACATTTATTTTATTAAACCATGATTTTAATAGTCGCATCTCCTTAGGGCATAATCACCCCATGCTTTATCAAATTAAATATTTCAATTATCTAATTTCGTTCATATTGTATACCATGAATGTACATTAATTTCTACATGTTTCATTACATGGTTTGCACGGAGCAAACTAGATATTAGCGGCATACCTGAGGACACCAAATGACACTAAGGTACCAAATTTATTACTTTATCCATTTAATCTAGCATTTTCAATACTATATTAGCAGAGGGGAATTTTTAGACACATAAATCTAATATTAGACATTAGCAATGTTATTTTTGAAATACATGACTTATGTGTACGCATATGCCTCTTATTCATACTCTCTCATAAACCACTTATCTATATATGGACTTGGCCTTCCCAATTTCCTCATTCATACATATGATATTCCTCATATGTGCCTAATTATTCTATTATCCTAATCAGACTATTTTCATATTCCAAATCACTATTTCCTACATCCTAGATAGTGTTAATAATGAACAGATAATGTCAGTTACCAACAGTGTCTGCCTTCACAGACAATGTCCAAGGTTCTCTTAACAACTATTTTTCATATTCAAACACTTCCCTTTGATCATCCCACATGTTTCACATGTTGATTACGAAGGGAAATTACCCATAGAGTCTTATATATAGACATCAAACCTAAGGCTATATCTATACAACTCTAACTTGGAGATCACTTGGAAAACTACTTACATATTAAGAGATTTATTTGCACAACCTTGAAGCACTATCTTAAAGCATCCAATTTTGAAAACCCCTTAAATAAATAATCCCAAGCCAAGTTGAAACACCTAAATTAAGGTTAAAGTTACATATTGTCTAGTGTTGAAAGCCAAACATGGTGCATTGCATTCTAGTAGTTTAGAACACATGTATACATAGGTGGGAAAACTATGTGTAGTTTGAACTCTCTTTAGAGTATTAAAACATAAGTAACACTCAACCACTCAATGGAGTGTGGTTGGGGTTGTCCAATTCATCTTTATAACATATTTTTATAGTCCAAGCAAGTCTCTAAAGTTGATATAGGGTTTCAAGGTGAAGGAAGACAAATTTAAATATTCACACAAGACTGAGCATCTGAAATTACACATAACACATCATGACAAACATGTGTAATGATTTGTGGCATAATAGACTAGAAAATTATAGAGGAAATTTTCATATATAGTGGACATATGGTCATCACATGTATCCAAGCATTAATAGTAGTGTCGAGACATATTCTAACAGTCAATATCTTGAGTTGAGTGACCATGTATCCATTTTAGGCTGTATTGAGTGGTTGTGCATAGACAATGATTAGGATAGAAAAATGAACAAGCTAGGTACTCTATCCTCTTATCATTTCTATAAATAATAAGCTTAATATTAATTTATTTTTTATATTCAGATCTACATAATTTATGTCATATATTATACTTGAATCATCCAATTTTTAGTTTATTTAAATCACTTCAATCTAAAATAAGTTAAAACACATGTTTAAATGCATTTCCTTTGGTTTGAGTGATAAAATAATCTCAAATGTTTATGTTGTCACTTGAACTTTCACCCCTTGAGGAGATGACAAGTCTCTCCTTATTGAAGTGGCACAATGGAACCACCTCAGGGCTGTGGGTGACCCAAATTTGAGGTGGATCTCTAGATTAGAGCTAGTTCCCTTGATGTACCACTATAGGTCAAGCCTAATACTAAATTTTTAGGGGTGAAAAGGGATAAGGATAACTAAAAAAAAATCTAATATAGGGGAGGTGATACACCAAATAGATAGTCTACTCACACCACTTACAATGCACTTGAAACCAAAGAGAATCCCACACATACACTTCATTCAATTAAACACTCCTCTTCTACATCAATGTTTCAAGCATGGGGTCTTAGAGAGAGTCTAGGCTAGGAGGAATTAGACAATAGGTCTTATAGAAACACTAATGAATAAGCTACTCATTATACCTACAATTCATATCAGACACTTCTTGTTGACCTGCAAAAGAGAGCTTTCAAATCACACAAGGCACTAGGAAGAGTAACATGTGAAGGTAAGCAAAATATGATTGCACAAGACCAAAAACCATAAAATGCACTTATTGAAATTTTTAATTAGGTAAAAATAATATTATTCATTAGTTCAAGGCAAAAATTGAGTAGGGCATAGCCATACTCAGGTGGAGAGATAGATACAATAGCCAAAAAGGCTAGAATATATAGAAATTATGAGAGGAGAGAGAGAAAGGGAAGCTCAAGAGTCACTAAGACACTTTTAAATCAATAATAAGGAGTTATAATAGTCATAGAGTCAGGGATGAGATAGGTCTTATAAGGAAAATATGGACAAATGTCTCCCAACTCATCTAACTCCTCCATATGTGGCATAGATTCTCTCTTGCTTGTATAAGAAATTACCTTCATGATTTGCCTTCACAAAACTACCTCATCACTAAATAGGGTTAGGTCTGATGATTTATCTAAGCGGGAGGGGTTACTGACAAGCGTCCACATGTATTGGATTAGTCTCTAATCATCCATATAATTTTGGCCATGAGCAATCATCCTTGATAGTCACACATAACTCCTTCCCATGTAACTCTCACACTTGGCATTCAAAATACTTCCAATTCTAAAATATGATCTATGCACAAGGAGGAATGACACTTTTAAAGAGTTTCCAAGTCATTAGGTTCATGAATCAAACCTCAAAAGGCTTCCCAATTAGATTTTTCACCATTTTCAATAAGTGTTCACTATCTACCCATTAGACTAGCTAAGATGAAAGAGATGGTAAGCACACTTAGGATATTATAAGCCTTAATAAATGATCATGGGAACCTATTAAAAGTCCCATATTATCTACCAAAAGTAATTTCATCCTTTGAAACTCCTCCACACCTACAAAATATATAAATATGTCAAATAAATCTCTATTGTACCTCATTCGTACAAGTAAGGTACAATGAAATTACATGTGGTAGGTCCCTAAAGAGTCCTATATATCTCCAAGTTGGTTTCATGGTCACTTTTCCCCATTTTGATGCTCTATTTTCAATTTTTTCTACATCAAGTTTGAGTTGGGGTTTGTGAGGGTTTTAAAGAAGTTTTAGGTCTTAGCCTTTGTTCATAAAGACCAAACATTGGAGTTATAAAAAAATTCCACTAAAGGCTTCATAGGGATCCTCTCCAACACCTTTTAACACCTTATCTTCCCATGAAAAACCTCATGGGAGATACAAGCATTTCAAATTGGCCATTCGAGTCATTTATGGGCATTTTGCATGATCTGTGTGCATTTTAAGCCAATAAATGGCTTCTTGGTGGACTCACCTACATAATAAAGGCTTAAAAAATTCCATACACATCCCACAAACATTTTTAAATCATCAAAATATCTCATTAAAATCTATAAATGAAAATACCCCCCTTTTGATACTAGGCCTAGACCTTGTTCAATAGGTTTGTCTGCACTTTTGGTCCAAAATGAAATTTAATGATTTTCCTTCAATCCCATGGTGTTTAATATATCTTAAATAGTCCCCTAATCATTATCCAATCAATTTTGAAGCTTATCCAATGCCAAAAGTGAAGATGACCCCCTTACCTAGCCATAAGTTTTACCATCTCTCATGGTGTTGACTGCAACCCTTATTGCATAGAGTAACTTGTTTGGATTAGAACCCTATATATTGATTTTATATATTTTATTGGATGTATCCAAACTCCAAAAATCATATTTGAGGGTTTTTATACCTTCTAGTTCATGTTTTTAGCCCTTACTCCAAAATTGTAGGCTTTGTGTAAAGGGAAAAGTGCCCCCTATATGACATAAAATAGGGGGAACTTCACCTTTTTTCTCATAAAAATTAGATATTTTATATGGATATCCAATATTAAATGATGTTATATACAAAAAATTATAACCTAACTCTAATATTTGACCCTTCAAACAACACAAATTTCAAGACTGAGTTTGCCTAGGAAACTGCCTACATGGTTATTGAAACATTGATTGTGTTTTTTATCATTTAGACCCTCTTTATTTAATTTTAATAATTATGAGATTATTTAATGGTTGAAATTACTATGGTTAAAGTTTTTCTACCTCTCCTTATCCCTCCAAACCATCACATACCCTCCCACTTGACTCAAACAAGATTGGGTTTGTCATGGCTGACTGTGACAACTTCTCATCTTCCCCTACTTGTAGGTGTCAATACTATTAATTAGCTTGTTCATAATTAAAAAATAATCATAAATAATCCTTTGAGATCACTAAACATTACTCTCATCATTTTAAATCAAATTTAAGTGCCCTACGAATACACTACTCACAAAACTAGTTCATTGTCTACTTGATTGAGACATGCTTGATGACTTTGCCTATAGGTTGCATTAGGGTTGATTATGGTTTAAAATACCTCATTAAACCTATATTGTGTCACAAAATACCCCTTTTACTTCCACCCTCATTTAACACCCTTGAAACATCACTAAGACATCAATAATAGCTCATTATTTACTTTGTCTCAGTTGGCTGAGACATTTTACCCCTTTTGAGCCTATCTGTAGGTCACCATGAGCCTATTTAGATCATGTGTTAGATATATATAACCTCCAATTTAGTTTTGGTGATCAACTAGTACTTACCCTCAACTTGACTCATCTAAAACTCCAGCTAGACACATTGCTTGCAACCTTGTTCTTATGCTCAGTTGTATGTGTTAATTTTGCCCTATGTACAGATAGGGTAAGAGCTTGGGGAGGTCTCAAAACATCTACCCTCTCTTCTAATGATCTATTGAGCTTTAAAAAGTATTTTATCCACCATAAAAACTATTCAATCATGAATCATGCTTTGAAATTGAAACATTTGGCTGATAAAAGGTCCTTTTGGGTCACAATCCTGTAGATGTTACTGACTATCCTCAGTGTGTTAGTAGGCAACTTTGAGCATTCAAATTACTGTCGTCCTCTTAACATATTGATCTAAAAACTTGGTGGAGGACTTGTCCATGTTAGAGGCTTTAACATCACTCACTAATATGTCTTGAGACTCTTTCAAAACATGTTGTATATCATATTTGAAAATCTCTTGGGCCTCTATTTAGTGTTTTTAGGGATAGCAACACCAAATAGAGTCTTATCATCTTTTGATCGTGGTTTGCCTCTTTCATTGCTCATGATATTGGAACTGGGTCTTTCATGATGAAATTTAATGCATTAAGACTTTGAGGGTATCTTCCGTGATTTTTTCACATTTCTCAAGGATTCACGATTCCTTGTCAATGGCTTTCTGTAGGTGGTGATAAATTATAGCAAGCAGTGAATACAAGAATGGCAGGGAGCATTACTATGAACATCTCCATGAAATGTGAATCAACTCAACTTCTCAAAATTCACTCTAAATATCTCTAAGATATTTAAACCATTACCAAGGTTATTATCAAATCATGATGTCATCATCAAGACCCCTATAGGTGCACCTTCTTTGAATATGCAGATAGTGAAGTGGAAAGTGAACAAGGTGCATGGTTTATTCCCCATGGTTCTTAATTTGGTCATCAAGTGCACCTTTATATCTTCAAAACATCTAAGACACATTCATTTCCTTCATATTAACATGGAAAACCTCCTTCATAGCACCTATAGATGCATATTTTGAGCAAAAGGCAGCCAAGATGATTTATGACCAAGAACAAGCCTAGAAGAGGCTTATGAGTTCATGAATCTCCAAAATCAAGAATATTATGGTAAAAACTATGGATAGGTCTTGAGAAACATATGAAACCATCAAAACCATCAAACCAAATCAAAAAATTATGAAACTATCTCAAACAGTAACCCATCTTGGATGAAGAAACATAAAAAGTTGCCTAGATTCTTAATGATGATTCATAAAGGAGAAGCCATGAAACTAAAACTTATTGCCATAAATTTGTATCTTACTTATACACCTTTCAACCCCCAAGATAATTCCTCCCAACTTCACCTGTACGGCTTGCACCAAGCATTCTAAATTGACCTTTCTTGGCTTACAAGGGCAAAAAGGAAGAAATAGAAGTTGAAACTAATATTTTTGACCTTTATTCTATAAACCAATAATGGTTAGTACTTTTAGGAGGTGAAGAGACACTATTCCCATAATTTAAGCTGAAGGTGACTCATCAAGTCTGTACAAGTGCCATTAATGGTCTATTTTCAAGCATGAAACTGCTTCTTAACTACCTCTGACCAATTCTTGACATGTTATAACCTCTTCCATGTTTAAATCTTCTTTGGTGACACTTTTCTTCCTTAACCCATCCATACAATTCATTTAATGAGCCAAAAATATGACCAAAAGGCCTTTCTTGCATATGAAACATGGTGAAGGACAAATTCATGACTTAGTAACACCTTAAAACATCTAAATGACCATATTAGGACATTTTTAAGATAATTTGAACCTTTGACCATGTTTGACTAGGGTTGATCAAAGTTAATTTTGGTTGACTAGGCAAGAACAAGGAAGTTATACTTAGACCAAGGCTAGAGCAGGGATAAGTATGGTATTTAGACATGATACCTTATTAAACATATGGGAACTTGTGAAAAGTTTAAATATGTATGGGTTGACCCAATTTGACTAAAATTCAAATTTGGTCAATAGTTTTTAAGACTAGAATTTATAGGTTTATGGTGAAGTTTTTCCCCCTTTTGTAAGGATGAGGTTGTTATTAATTTAAATCCCTATCCTTGAATGCTCATGGGTTATATTATATGTCTTCCTTGAAATATTTTCTCTTTTGTGTCATACTTATCTAAGTGTAGTTCATACCTTTTCACAAGTATAAAAAGGGACTATCGTAGTCATTTTGTGTGAATTATATTTACTAAAATAAACATTTAAATATAATAAAATGTAACAATTTAAAATTAAACTTTTCTTACACTTGTAAGATATGAGGGTCACATTTTACCTTTTGGAGGTGGTATTAGACTTCTTGAAGTTATAATGAGGAGATAGTTTTTGAAAATCTAGTATGGTTTGTACTTATTAAGATTTCAAACTAATGTTCCTAAAAGAGTAAATTTTGCATCCAATGTCCATTTAACACAAATAAATTTTGATTTTATATATTTCTTGGGTATCTCTAATTGATTTGTAAGGTTTTTAAAATTATTAAATGAATATATGAAACACTTTTGAATTAAGGCCACTTATATTACTTTATCCTATGGCAATTGTAATGTAAGCAGATTAATTTCTTGAATACTATGTAGCATTGATAAGTATGGTACTCTCTGAGATATGTATGAATATCAAAATACAATTTAAATTTGAGTTTTGATGAACCATAACTATGTATATTTATTATAAGTAGTACCAACATGGTGGTAGTCAGTTCGTCGAGCTTGTCAATATAAAACTATACTAGAGTTACATGAGGTCTTGTTATCTAATCTTTGGTACCCTGCATCTTCACAAAAAAATCAATGCATTTATTCGATACAACACAAAAATTACACTATTCACAAACATCACTACTTATACAATGTAAAATTTAATTATCTCAAAACAATGTTATTTTTTGCTAAGGGGACTATTGACTAAATTTGAATTTTTAGTCAAATTGAGGCACTTATAGGTAAAAACATGACTTTCTAGGTATATATGGGGTGTAATATGAGTGTCATGGGGTGCATTATAGTTTAATTAATGTTAATAAATGTTATATTGGCATTGGTCAATTAGTTTTTATGTCTATTTATTATTTTGGGTCATTTTAGGGGTCAAAAAGGTGCATTTAATGCTTTGTACAGGTTTCTTGGGAAATTTGAAGATTTAAAAAGTTGATTTCATGCCCCATGTGTCCCTAATGTCTTAAGTAATTGACAAAATTGAAATATGGTAGGTTATGCAGAAGAAAATGTAGTTTTCTTAAAGGAAAAGAAGAGTTTGGCACTTGTATGACCTCCTTGGGAAGTGTGCCACATGATAAATGGTTAGGCAGTGCCTCTTTAACTTCCCCATACTTAGTTCCATGTTTGGTTTGATCTGAAAGTTCCATTCCTTGCTCAAAACAATTCTTCTCCTTTCTTGGCTTTCTAGACATTCAAAAGCGACTTGTAGGTTTGTACTTGGTATGGTCAACACAAGGGGTTTAAAGAAAAATTATCATAGGGATATATTCTGAACTCAGTTAACTTACATTTTATGTTTGGTTTCATAGAAATGGTATCTTGAGCTTTATGAACCATTCCTAAGAAGTTGACCTTCCCAATCTGCCTGCTAAACTATGCACCCTATGGGTTTTGCCTTGGTTTGAGAAATTCCATATGAACCAATTTCTAAGGGTAATTAAAATTATGTTGGCCTCCTTCTCTAATTCTCCCTAGGGTTAGTCTCATGTTTCAAGTTGTTTGGATAGTTCAAATAACTCATTTTGCAAAAGGGTGCCACTATGTACAGTTTCAATCAGTTTTCCACTTGCAAGAGTTTGAATTTCATACATAGGTTTTCAAATGAATAAAATATGATATATTTCCATGTATTAATTCAAAATTTACTACCTCCTTTCCATGTTTGGATGAAACTCTTAATCCATTGTCATACTCATAGTTAGCTTTTCTACCTACCACTCAGTTACAGTCATGTTTTAGAACTTTGATCATGCTTATAGATGACTAATGGAAGATATAAATGGTATTTTATATGTCCTTTTGTATGAATAGTCAATTTTATCCTTCTAAATAGCATAATTAAGTCTATGATGGCAATCATGTGCAGCTTAAATAGTCTGACAGCCATTAACACCCATCTATAGGTATCTTATGAGAAGACCAGTCATGTTAAAGGGAGTGTATGAGCCAAATGAATTTATACATGATCAATAAAGTTTGTTTTCAACCCTTGAGATGAGCCTAAAACTCATAATGAGATACAAAAAACCATGCACATTGTTATCACTCCATTCATTGTTTGTAAATTGAAGATGACCACCTACAGGTGGCCCTAATAGAAGTACATAAGTTCTTGTATGGGAGGTTAGAAACATAACAAAGCTTTCCTTGGGATATTGGTAAGTGGAATTGACCATGGTAGACCCACTTGAGAGGCTAGGTTAATAAATGGGGTTAAAAATCACTTCAAAAGCATGAGATGACTAATATAGGGATACTTTCCCTAGAAGAGTAAAATAGAGGTTAGGGGAGCTTTGGTGATTAACATATGACATGGTGGAAAAGGATTATAAGACATACCAATAGCTTGGTTTTGTATCCCCTGCATACGTCAATTACATTGTAAAATATTGGGTACATATTACTAGTGGAAGTTAGCTTTTTAGGAGCCTCAAAGTTGCTTCTCAAAGCACTAAAAACCTACGGTAACATCTACAGGATTTTGGTCAAAAGTAACCTTCCATTCCATGTTCACAATTTTAGACCATGATACTAAGGTGAAGTGATTATAAAGGTTTAAAGTGACATATGTGACATAAGGAATCATCAATAGATGTTTTTTTTCCTTTTTCATACCTACAGTTCATACATTGTAGAGATTATACACCTACAGGCAATGGCAAGCAGAGTTTCTCAGTCAAGGCAGAGAAGGAACTCAGTTTGACAGTTCAAGAGACATGTGAAGGTATAATCCCAATATACTAATGAAATGAACTTAAAAAACTTCCATTAAGACTCTTATCACCTCTATAAGTCCTTGACAAAGTGAATTAAACCTTCATAAGGTCTGATGGGCACATACAGTCAGTTGTAATGGTAGTTGATAGTGAGTAACATGTTTATAAGAGAATTGGTAGTATGAATAGATCATGAATATTAAAAAATGGATATATATAATTTCCAAAGGGTCTTGAAAACTTCAATAAAGGTCTTCAAGCATCACAACCAAGCTCGTTAGAAACAACATTATACACCTTTAGGTAGGGGTTCACAGTCTAGCAAAAAATGACTCAATTGAGAAGCTAGAGTGCATATGAGGCCAAATGGGAGATTGGATTGATAATAAAGAATATGAACACCTAAATTAAGTTCATGGTGGCTTAATGAGCTACAAACAAGAGAAAACAAACCTATGAAGACCTCCCAAAAAGAGCTAGATGTAACCTACAATAGAGTATAGTCTTGGTGAAGATGAGAAGTGAGTATGTCAAAGAGATAGAAAGGGAATACTTAGAAAGTTTAAGTGATATATAGACTTAAGGTGTCTTCACCATCACCATAAATGTATATATAACCTTTTAAAAATGGAAAACAAGCATGTAATCAAGCAAACACAATCCATTTGTGGTTAAACCCTGCACAATCCTTCCTCCAAGAGGTTTGTCTCAGAATTTAGATGAGTTAAGGGGTATTTTGACCCAATACAGAGATATTTTTTTGTTCATATAACCTATATGAATTTTAAAATCCCATAAACTATGTGTTTTGTTTGAACAAATAGAGGAAATGCCCTATGTTTTGTCTCAGATAAAGGGCACTTCCCTAAGTTCATAAGTCTGCAGTCTTGAGGAATAGAGGTAAAGGGATGAACTTAGAGTTGATTGTACCTATTTATAGGTTTCATTACATCTAAAAAAACATTTAAAACACCTCACATGAGTATATAGACAAATAGGGAGGTCTAACATGCTAAGGTTGCAGGCAAGCCTACTAGGCATGAGCAGGCCTAAAGGTCTAAATGAGAAAGCATTGTCATTTCCACCTTGAAGTGAGCCTTATATACTATTTTAACATGCATATGGGATGTTTATAAAAAAATTTGATCTATTTGTAGATAGGGGAAATCATTAGAGGTCATTTTGAGCTTTGTGGTATAGTCAAGCTTACTGGGCATGCTAAAGTCTAGATTCTAAATGAGAAACTAGTCACACTCTTAGCATTAGATATGAGTTATAACCTATTGAATCATGTTCATGGGGTCTCAACATAGGTTTTAAATCCTTTACCTTGTATTAGAAACCATAAAGGGACACTTTTGACTAGAAAACTCACTCAGATTCATAAGAAAGAGGAAAACAAGCTCGAGTAGGCAACTTCAAATGCTCATTTCTCTTTTGAGGATTTGCATGGGAATTGGATAAGTTTAAGGATGTTAGTAAGGTCCTTGAACATCAAATTATTTAAATTTTTTTTAATTTTGGATGGGAAACCTTTATGAACATGGCTTTAGGGCTTAAACTACTCATAAACCCTTGAAAACACTTGCAGAGAATTGATTAGGAAGATGAGGTTGGAGAGGCACCCAAAATAAACATAATGGAATTAATTATGATTATAATTTGTAAATGACTCCCCCAAGCTCCCCCACATGATCTTTGCCTATATGGACTTGTACAGATGGGGTGAGAAATAGGCTATCTTTTCCCATTTTTTGTGTTTTACAAGCTACAAGAGGTTTCAAGAGGTGAAATCAAGTTTGGTAGGAATATTAGGACTTTTAATAACTACTTATGTCAATTTTATTCCAAGTATGAACTTCTAAGTATCCAAACTAGGTGCTTCAACTCAACCAATCAAAATTGGCCTAATGGACAAGCTAGGGAGAAGTGTGAAAAATTCAAGTGAATGGATTTTTAAGGTGTCCTTGGTGCTTATAACGACATGGAGGGTATTAAAATGTGTCATTAACTTCCTACCATGTATTTTCATGATAAAATGATGCCAATTTTAAGGCCAAGTGTGCAGGGTGTATGGAAGAGCAGTTTTCTAGACAACAGATGATGATGGCCCCTTTCTAAGTGATTTCAAATGCCTAAGCCTACAACCAATGCATAGAGAGGAATTTATAATGCTCTTAAACTTATTATAATCATTAGACTTTCTCCTAATTATATATAAGGAATTCAAATAGGGCCAATCATGAAGGCAATTTTTTTGAGCAAGAATGGGGAGTTTCTTACCACTTTTCATGAGGTTTATAACTTAGATTGACACTTTTATCTCCTAACCTTGCATTGTTAATCACACATAATATTATCATGCACATATAACTAATTTTATTAGCTTAAAAAGTGTCCTTGTGACCCTTAGACTTCTATATTCTCCTCTCTCTCTCTCAAGTTCTATAAGAACTAGTCATTTTGGCATTGTATTGGATGTTCCACATAAGTATGGCAAAGCCCTGCTCAAATGTATACCTTTTGATCAATAAGACTAATTTTTTTTACATCCTCCATTATTTATCTTAGTGTATTCATTTGGAATGTTTGATTTTTCATAAGTGAAGACTATGGATTCCTTAGCATGTTAGTTCATTCTTTCATCGTATTTGCAGTTGGAAAACTTCTTCTTGCAGGGCATGTGAAGTGTTATAGGATATGTCCAAGTTTAAGTTACTTTTTATATTCATTATTTCCCCATAGTTCTCTTGTCTATTCCTCCTAGATGTGCATATTATAACCTTAAAATGTAGTATTGATGTGAGAAGATGAAGATTGGAGAAGTGTATGTTTAGTTTGTCCTTTGATTTCAAGTGTAACATACATATCATTGAAAGTCATCAATCTATTTGGTGTATCACCTCCCTTAGAATATTTTGTTTTTAGTTATCTCTCTCCCTTTTCACCCCCAAAGTTTAGTTGTAGTTTCAATCCAAAGTGGTACATCAAGGGAATAAGCCCTATCTAGAGATTTACTTCATTCCTTATGTTACCCATAAGTCTAGAGGTGATTCCATTGTGCCACTTAGATGAGGAGAGATTTTTCATCTACTCAAAGGGTTCAAATCCAAGTGACAATAGTTTTTTGGCATGCCTAGTGGGAATCTTGTTCCAAGAAGTTGAGAGATTTTTGGTGTTGTCTCTCAACAATCAGCCTTTGGAGGCATCTATTCAAGCATCGATGGTGACTCTAAAGATATATCAGCTGGTCAAGTAGCCTATATTATCCTTTGAAAATTTATGGTAACATGTTTTATTTATGTTCTTGCTTTAAATGAAGTTTCATGGCTGACTTGGGTGTTGAGTTTTGTTCTCTATAAGTTGGTGAGACATTGCAAGCTTGTGTCATTCCCTATCAATGTGAACAAGTCCTTGGTCAATCCTGTCATGATCCTTACCAAAATAAATATGAATTTTAGAATCTCCAATATGATCCTTATTAGTGCATATATTAAGTATATCAATCCTATAATAAACTTTTTCCATGTCTTGCTCCTAGTCAACCTAGCCACTCCTCAAGCCAACCCATTTCCACCTTTAAAAAGACACTCTTGGGCTATGAAAGGTATATGTTGGATCTTCATACTCAAAGGTGATGTGGTCTATAAATTCATAATCATCTTATTCATAGGGTGAGATAATCATTAGAGTTGATCAAAAGAGAGTGGGTACCTATTGAGAGAGCCAATTGGCAAAGGCTCACAAGCGAGATGTTTGATGTGAGTGGTCTAGTTTCTTCCTTAGAGGATAGGATAGGATTTCATGAAAGGAAACCTCACCATACCTATCATCCTTTATATCCACTTCCCAAGTTTCCTACTAGCCATACAAGACCCCTACTCGTGAGCTAAATCAAGCCTATTAAAGTCATCCTTTTCCCAGTCAGTTGGAGGAGAGAATTGAAAGGAAAAATCTTGTTTTTGAAGCTAATCTGATAGGTAGATTAAATTGGAAAATATACATATGTATAAATCCATATTGGTAGAAAAGGAAGTTGAGTTCAAGCCCTTATTTCCCTCTCACAATTCATCCTCACCATCTCAAAAGGAGACCTCTAGTCCCAATATCCTAAGCTGGAGTAAAATAGTGGAGTCATTGGGAAAGAAAGAGGAAAAAAGTCTTGAAGAAAAGTGTGAAGTTGAGAAGGATCTTGATTATAGACCAACCCCACCCACCCTTCCTCAAGAAAAAACTTCTAATCCTAACATCCTAAGCTAGAGTAGGATAGTATAATCATGGGGAAAGAAAGAGGATGGAAGTTTGGTTGATAAGGAATGTGAAGTGGTGAATGAAGTTGAGCCCTTACAAGTTCCTCCTACCTTTCCTCGAGAAATTTCTTGTGTCCCATATCAGCTCTCATGTATTCCTTATGCTCATGATGATTCTTATGAACTTCCAAAGAGACTTTTCCAAGAAAACCTATCCAAGCAAATTGAAGAGTTAGAGTCAAAGATGAGGTTGTTAAATCAAGGTGTGATGGAAGGTTTAAACCCAAAAGAAGATCCTAAGCCTAAACACACCCCACCCACCCTTCCTCAATAGATTCCTCAAGCTACATTAGATTTCAATGAAGTGATTTTCAAATGGAGGGAAGAAAATCAAGTTGTTTTAGCCCAAGTTCTACCTCCCCTTCCTCAAGAGCTCCCAAAAGAATTCCCAACGTTGCATTCTCAATCTAATTTTGAGCTCTATATTCCACCTCAACCAACTAGTTCTTTTTTTCCTCATCCCATCACCCTTTGCCTTGATGGGAATGTGGTGTGGGAATCTCAAGAAGAGTAATTAGTTGAATAAAATTTAGAAATCTTACTTGAATAAAGTGCAACTCCTTGGCAACCTTATTAGGCTAGGTCACTACATTTTAAGATGCCCGGTCTTGTCATCACTAAAAAGGAGATTGAAGATCTTATAGCCCTTGACAAACAAGATCAGATTGTGATAGCTGAGGTGAAATTTGAAAACCCTTAAGAGGTGAGTTCTTATGTTGAATCTCCTTGTTTGGTTGATGATGAAGCATACACTCCTTGTGTTGAAGAAGAAATCTTGGAAGAGATCCTTTTGGAATCTAAAGAAGAATTTGAATGAGTCTCTCTTATTTTTCCCCTTCATGATGCTGATCAAAGTGAAGATGATGACTTGTGTTAGAGATTTGAGGACATTTGTAAAGAGTTTGAATCTCTCAAGGGCTTTACAACTCTTTTAGAGTTGGTTACAAATGATGATAAACAAGATGACATTATCCAAGATGTCATAGATGACCAAGATGACATGATCCAACACGTCATAGGTGAGCAAGAAAAAAATCCACATCAGCCTTTGGAGGTCAAGATAAATCTATATTGGCCACAATCTTTCAAAGATCAAGAGATCATTCCTTTTGAGACCATGTCTGCAAAAAAGATGAAGGTTGATCATGAGAAAGAAAGTAGGCAGCAATATGAAGTATGTAAACATGTTCAAGTGGAATATATCTACATTACAGACCTATTTGAAAATAGTCTACTTGAGAACATAGCAATTGAGGTGCCAAGGAATATGTTTGATCCATCAAGTGTTCAATCTAAAGAGCAACATGTTTGACACCCTCATCCATCTCATGAAGAAGAAGATTCATCAAACTTCCCCTTTGATCCTAAAAAGGGAGGTATGATTGATTGTTAGTTATAGATAATATTTTTTTTTAGAATCCCCTAAGTGCTTTGAGCACATGTGTGTGTGTCTTGTTAGTTAGTTTGTTTTGTTTTATGTGTGTCCTTTGCTCTATGTGTTTGAGGTAGTCATTAGTTGTCTTGTCTTGGTCAATGGTCAAAGTTTTCCTTATTTGTCTCAAAATTTATATGACTCCTAAGCCCAATGGACTAATAATTCTACTGGTTTAGTTAGTATAGCAGACATACTACCCCTATGAGTCACCAACTTGTTGACCAAACTTGACTTTTTAATCAAATTAGGGCACCTATAGGTAAAAACTTGACTTTTTAGGTCTATAGGGGGTGTAATTTAAGTGTTATAGGGTGTATTATAGTTTAATTAATGTCAATTAATGTTATATTAGCTTTGGTCAATTAGTTTTTATGTCTATTTATTATTTTGGGTCATTTTAGAGGTTAAAAAGGTGCATTTAATGCTTTGTACGAGTTTATTGGGAAATGTGAAGGTGTCAAAAGTTTATGTCATGCCCCATGTGTCCCTAAAAGTCTTAAGTAATTGACAAAACTGAAAGATGTCAGGTTATGCAAAAGAAAAGGTAGTTTTCTTAAAGGAAAAAAAGAGTTTGGCACCTATATAGCCTCCTTGGGAAGTGTGCCACTTGGTAAATAGTTAGGTAATGCCTCATTAGATTTTACATGCTTAGTTCCATATTTGGTTTGATTTAAAAGTGCCATTTCTTGCTCAAAATTATTCTGCTCCTTTCTTGGCTTTCTAGACATGTAAAAGTGACTTGCAGGTGTGTACTTGGTACGGTCAGCATAAGGGGTTTTAGGAAAAATAAACTTAGGGGTATATTTTAAACTTAGTTAACTTCCATTTTATGTTTGGTTTTAGAGAAATGGTAGCCTGAGCTTTATGAACCATTATTAAGAAGTTGACCTTCCCAATTTGCCTACTAAACTTTACACCCTATGGGTTTTACCTTGGTTTGAGAAATTCCATATGAAAAAGTTACTGAGGGTGATTCCAAATGATTTTGGTCTCCTTCTCTAATTCTTTCTATGGTTTGTTTCATATTTCAAATTGTTTGGATAGTTCAAATAACTCATTTTGTAGAAGGGTGCCAATATGTGTAGTTTCAGTCAATTTTCCACTTATAGGAGTTTGAATTTCATACAGAGGTTTTCGTGTGAATAAAATATGATGTATTTCCATGTGTTAATTCCAAATTGACTACCTCCTTTCCATGTTTGGATCAAACTCTTAATCCATTGTCATACTCACAGTTAGCTTTCTGCCTGCCACTCAGTTACAGTCATGTTTTGAAACTATAATCAAGCTTATAGATGAACAATGGAAGATATAAAGGGTATTTGACATGTCCTTGTGTATGAATAGTTATTTTTAGCCTTCCAAATAGCACAATTAAGTCTATGATGGCAATCATGTGTAGCTTACATAGTCTAGCAACCATTAACACCCATCTATAGGTATCATATGAGAAGACCAGTCATGTTAAATGGAGTGTATGAGCCAAATTAAGTTCTAAATGATCAAGAAAGACTATTTGTAACCCTTGGGAGGATCCTAAAACTCATAAGGAGATACAAAAAATCATGCACATTGTTATCACTTGATTCACTATTTGCAGATTGAAGATGACCACCTACAGGTGGCCCTAATAGAAGTACATAGGTTCTTGTATGGAAGGTTAGAACATAACAAAGCTTTTCTTGGGATCTTGGTAAGTGGAATTGACCATAGTAGAACCAATTGAGAGACTAAGTTAACAAATGGGGTTCAAAATCACTTCAAAATCATGAGATGACTAATATAGGGATACTTTCGCTAAAAGAGTAAAATAGAGGTCAAGGGAGCTTTGGTGATTAACATATGACATGGTGGCAAAGGATTTTAAGAAATCCCAATAGCTTGGTTTTGTATCCCCTACATAGGTCAATGACCTTGCAAAATATTGAGGACAAATTACTAATGGAAGTTCATTTTTTAGGAGCCTCAAAGTTGCTTCTCAAAGCACTGAAAACCTACAGTAACATCTACAGGATTTTGGTCAAAAGTAACCTTGCATTCCATGTTCACACTTTTATACCATGCTACCAAGGTGAAGTGATTCCAAAGGTTCAAATTGAATTCTATGGCATTAGGAATGATCAATATAAGATGATATATGGTTTTGTTTCCTTTTTCATACCTATAGTCCATACATTATGGAGATTATACACCTACAGGTAGGGACAAGCAGAGTTTCTTAGTCAAGGCAGAGAAGGAACTCAGTTTGAGAGTTTAAGAGACATGTGAAGGGTATAACCCCAATAGACTGATGAAATGAACCTAAAAACTTTCCATTAAGACTCTTATCACCTCCATAAGCCCTTGACAACATGAATTAAACCTCCATAAGGTCTTATGGGCACATACAGTCAGTTGTAATGGTAGTTGACAGTGAACAACATGTTTATAAGAGTATTAAAAGTATGAATAGATCATTAATATTAAACAATTAATCTATATCATTTACAAAGGGTCTTTAAAACTTCAATAAAGGTCCTCAAGCATCACAACCAAGCTCATTAGAAGCAATATTATACACCTTCAGGTAGGGGTTCACATTCTAGTAGGAAAGGACTTAATTGAGAAGCTAAAGTACATATGAGGCCAAATGGGAGATTGGATTGATAATAAATCATATGAATACCTAAATTAAGGTCATGGTGGATTCATGAGCTACAAATAGGATAAAACAAACCTATGAAGACCTCCCAAAAAGAGCTAGATTCAACCTACAACATAGTACAGTCTTGGTGAAGATGAGAAGTGAGTATGTCAAAGAGATGGAAAGGGAATACTTAGAAAGTTTAAGTGATATATAGACTTAAGGTGTCTTCACAATGACCATAAATGTATATATAACCCTTTAACAATGGAAAACAAGCATGTAATCAAGCAAACACAATCCATTTGTGGTTAAACCCTGCACAATCCTTCCTCCAAGAGGTTTGTCTTGGAATTTAGATGAGTTAAGGGGTATTTTGACCCAATAAAGAGATATTTTTTTGTTCATATAACCTATATGACTTTTAAAATCTCATAAAATATGTGATTTGTTTGAAAAAATAGGGGAAGTGCCCTCTATTTTGTCTCAAACATATAACACTTCCCTAAGTGCATAAATCTACAGTCTTGAGGAATAGAGGTAAATGGATGAGCTCAAAGTTGATTTGACCTATTTAGGAGGTATTATAGGTTGATTTACATCTAAAAAAACATTTAAAACACCTCATATGAGTATAGAGACAAATAGGGAGGTCTAACATGCTAAGGTTGTAGGCAAGCCTACTAGGCATGAGTAGGCAAAAAGGTACAAATGAGAAAGCATTGTCATTTTCACCTTGAATTGAGACTTATAGACCATTTTAACATGTGTATGGGATGGTTATATAAGTTTTTGAGCTATTTTGAGTTAGGGGAAACCATTAGAGGTCTTTTTGAGCTCTGTGGTACAGTCAAGCTTACTGGACATGCTAAAGTCTAAATTCCAAATGAGAAACCAGTCACACTCTTAGCAATAGATATGAGTTATAACCTATTGAATCATGTTTATGGGGTCTTAAAATAGGTTTTAAAGACTTTACCTTGTAGGAAAAACATAAAGGGGCACTTTTTACTAGAAAATTCACTCACACTTATAGGCAGGAGGAAAATAAGCTCGAGTAGGCAACTTCAAATGCTCATTTCTCTTTTGAGGATTTGCATGGGAATATGATAAGTTTAGGGATGTTATTAAGTTATTTTAACATAAAATTAGTGACATTTTTTTGAAGTTTGGACGTGAAACCTTTATGAACAAAGCTTAAGGGCTTAAACTGGTCATAAACCCTTCCAAACCCTTACAGAGACCTGATTGGGAAGATGAGGTTGGAGAGGCACCCGCATGAACAATAATGGCATGAATGATGATTTGAACTTGTAGAGAACTCCCTCAATCTCCCCTACATGCTCATTTTATATATGGACTTGTACGAATGGGTTGAGAAATAGGATATTTTTTACCATTTTTTGTGTTGTACAAGATACAAGAGGTTTAAAGAGGAGTAATCAAGTTTGGGAGGAACTTTAGGAATTTTAATAACTCCTTATGCCCCTTTTATTCCAAGGAGAAACTTCTAAGTGTCAAAACTAGGTGCTTCAACTCAGCCAGTCAAAACTGGCCTAATGGACAAGCCAGGGAGAAGTGTGAAAACTTCAAGTGAATGGATTTTTAAGGTGTCCTTGGTGCTTATAAGGACATGTAGGGTATTGAAAGGTGTCATTAACTTCATCCCGTGTATTTTCATGATAAAATGATGCCAATTTTGAGGCCAAGTGTATAGGTTGTATGGAAGAGCAATTTTCTAGACAACAAATGATGATGGCTCCTTTCCAAATGATTTCAGATGACCAAGCCAACAACCAATGCATAAAGAGGAATTTCTACTGTTCTTAAACTTCATTCCAATCATTATACTTTCTCTTAATTATTTATAAGGCATTCAAATAGGGCCAATCATGAAGGCAATAATTTTGAGCCAAAATGGGGAATTTCTTGCCACTTTTCATGAGGTTTATGACTTGGATTGACACTAGTAGATCCTAACCTTGCATGGTTCATCCCACATCCTCTTATCATGCATAAATAACTAATTTTATCAACTTTACAAGTGTCCTTATGACCCTTAGACTTCTCTCTTCTCCTCTCTCTCTCAAGTTTTATAAAAACTAGCCATTTTGGCATTGTATTGGATGCTCCACCTGAGTATGGCGAAGCCCTGCTCAAATGTATACCTTTTGATCAATAAGACTAATTTTTTTTTACCTCCTCCATGATTTTTCTCAGTGTGTTCATTTATAATGTTTTATTTTGCATAAGTAAAGACTATGGATTCCTTAGCATGTTAGTTCATTCTTTCATCCTATTTACAGTTGGAAAACTTCTTCTTATGGGGCATGTGAAGTGTTCTAGGAGATGTCCAGGTTTGAGTGAGTTTTTATCTTAATTATTTCCCTCATATGCCTCTTGTCTAGTCCTTTTATTTGTGCACATCCATCCATAAGCTCACAATATAGCATTGATGTGAGAAGATGAAGATTGGAGAAGTGTATGTTTAGTTTGTCCTTTGATTTAAAGTGCAACATACATATGGTTGGAAGTCATCAATCTATTTGGTGTATCACCTCCCTTAGAATAGTTTATTTTCAATTATATTTCTCCCTTTTCACCCCTAAAGTTTAGTTGTAGTTTCCATCCAAAGTGGTACATCAAGGGAGCTATCCCTATCTAGAGATTCACCTCATTCCTTAGGCTACCCACAAGCCTAGAGGTGATTTCATTGTGCCACTTGGATGAGGAGAGCCTTTCCATCTCATCAAAGAGTGAAAATACAAGTGATAATAATTACACATGACATCATCAAACCCAAAGTGATTAGGGACATTAATATAAGTGCCAAATTTGTAAGCATATGTCACATTCATGTAATTCATATCAACATATGATATTCAATGTATTTTAAATAATCTTGTGCATATAAGTATATTTATTACACTAGAGGTGTTTTTATTGAGTGGAAAAAACCATAGATTCATCTCACATTTGGAATATGCCCTTCCACGTATTTGGACCGGTGGGTTGATGGTTGATATGCCATTTTTAATGGTTTATAGTTAGTAAAAGATATTTCAATCTAACTGAGACTTGGTAATTCTATTAGATGCCATTACGATCACATCCTACACCCCTTTTCTTTTTTGTTTTGAGGCTTGATGAATGGTAGGAATCAAGGGATGTACAATTAACCATCCATAATTAAACTCCTCCAGTGGGAGGTTGTTTTAATCTTTTAGGGTTTAGATATGTAAATCTTATATTTGGTTAAAGGGTTGAGTAGTCTAAATCAGTGAAATAATGTGCAATAAATAAACACTAATTTGTGACAAAATTTGACTTGATTTAAATTTGTAAAAATAGTAATAAATGTGAGCAAATAAAGATTTATATAGAAAACACCTGACATAGAAGATCTAAGTGCTAAAAACCAAGATACAAATAGGTCTAAGTGTCATGAACAAAATCCCCATGTCAGATCCTCTACTGGATAGTAGCACCACACTTGGATAGTAGCACTATGTGGCTTTAGTGTCTTGAAAATGGCACAAATGTCCTCTGTGTAGGACTATTCCTAAATTTTGCATACACCTGTGCTTGTACTTCTGGATTTTGTTCTTTATGCATGAAGTTTAAAACTCTATCTTGTGCCTATAATAGTTAATTTGTGATGCAAACCCTAATCCAACTTACAAGTAAGACATGAGCTAAAAATGTGTGTTCATTAGTAAGATAGGTTGGACATCCTCAACACCTCACTATGAAGAGAGTTGCCTACATACCAATACTCTGAGGAGAGATCAAAGCGTAGTTCTTCCCACTTAAGTGCTAGTGTAAGTGCAAGTTATGGTAGAATGATAGTGGCTTTGAATGCCTTGAGTGTGCTTGAGATTGGAAAACTTGAAAATCTAGGCTTAGGGCAATTGTAGATGGTAGTATGTAGAAGTAAGGTAGAATAGGGATTAATGACCTTGATTTTACTCAACTTGTTTTGTGTTTAAATAGGTATTTTTCATCTATTTTCCATCTAGTGGATATAGGTCTGAAAGTCATGTATTTTATAGTGTTTTGTAGCTTGTGCAGATAATAAAATGTGCTTAGGCTGACCTTAGGAGTGTTTAACTTTAGAAAATACATCCATTTAGGAGAGTCAGGGTAAGGGACACAAGCATCATGTTTGGGACACTAGCATCATATGGCTTTAATATCCTTAATGTGGCGCTAATGTCTAACTGGTAGGTTGGTGAGCACAAAGGGCTAAGATTTGGGAATGAAGGTCTGAGACTATGTTTTAGCTGACTAGGATGCATGTGGTCTACATAAAGGCTGGAAAAGTGTGATAAAAGGCTATAGGATAGGTTTAGGGCTAAGCTAGGAATAGGTTATCTCAAGTAGTGCTCTTGGCACTCAAATACCACTTTTAGATGATTAAATTGCCCCCCCCTTCATGTTAGAAATGCAACAAAGTGAAATGACTAGTATAAATGAAAAAGAAGCATACCTAGACTTACCTAGGAGGTGAAGCCCATGCAATTAAGTTTGAGTATGTGAAGTTGGGTTTGTATATGTGAAGTTGCATCTAAAGCATGACTTGTAATGAAACATGCATAAATTAGTCCTTATTTAAGAGATATCAAAATCAAAAGACTATGATGAATAAAAAGTAACTGAGTAAAATTGAGTAAAGAGATGGTAAAAATAAAAGGAATGAATACACCTCATTAGATACGTAAACCAATGCATGAAACCAATGACAACCTATGTATGTGCATGTATATAGTGATCAAATCATTGAATAACTTGGATTGAGTTGATAGCTTACTCAATCCTCATATGTGGGTAGCTCAAGAACTCAATCCAATTTTGAATCCATCATTGCCCACCCCTGCTTGGTGGATCATGACCTATGAATAAATTGGATTAGACTAAAAGTGTGTTTAACCCTCTCATATGGGTGGCTCAAGAACTCAAGTAGGCTATGACTCCATCATTGCCCACCTTTGTGTATTAAATGAATCTAAAACTAAATTATGTATGGTATATCTAATTATGTATGTCAGCTTTGTAGCCACTCAGGTACATTAGGTGTCTCTGGGCCACTCAAGAATGGCAACCACTATAGATGAAGGCATGAAACTAGTGACAACCTAGAATATGATGTTAAGTGTATACAACATAGATAATGACATGGAGTTTGTCATTCCATTTGATCAACATATGTGTAAATAAGCATATGGAAACTATGTGCCATGCACATGCTCCTAATTTGATATATGAGTATACTAATTTTGTATTGAGTTATAATAATTATATCTATGTATCTAAATTAAATATGGGGATGATCATGTCATGCATGATGCCCATAATTTGAGCAACTAATATGAAGATGAGCTGAACAAGTGTGAATATGAGCTAAATTTGAGCATAACTATCAAACCTATAGTTATGTTTGTGCAAACTTGGATTGTACTTGGTGTATTGTTTTAGCTAATTTGAACTACCCTAAAATTGGGGCTACTAGACAATAGTGTCACATCTTGGACAGTAGTGACATGTGGTGTTAGTGTCCCAATCTAGGTGCTAATGTCCATCTGGTCTAAAATTTGAGTCACTGAACTGATTTTTAAGTCCCTATTTTTTCATGTGTCTTACTTGTGTGTGATCTCCTAAAACTGAGCCTATGTGCTGAAAATGTTTTGTGAATGCAATGTAGGAGCCTAATCTCTATGAAAAACCCCTATGAATGCCCCCTCTTTTGAGGGTACTTATTAACCTATGCAAGAACTATCCTCAAAATAAATAGCTCTACAAAATGTGTTAGCCAGAGCATATATGATAAATGTGTGATAATCCAATATAATGTGTAAACATAACATCATAATGTAAGAGAATCTGAGTGTAAGATGTATGTTGTATCTAGCATTGCACAAGGGTGTCAAGATAATTTTAGTCAATGTGTATAACATTAAATTTGAGTAGCTTTCTAGGGGGATGAATCATGATGTCCATCACGACACTCAAGTAGGAAGGGTAGATGCATGAGGTTCCTCATGGCATAGAAAGTTGGTGCGTGTAACAAGCAAAGACAAGTGTCATAGCCATGATGCGTACAAGAAAACATACATACAAAACACATGAGGCATGAAAAATAGGTTTAGGGGCCACAATACAAGGGACATAGCCACATGTCATTAAAATTTAGAAAATAAGACATAGAAGGACATTTTTAAATGTCCACATACACAAGCAACAAGCAAGTTGGCTTAGAGCCACATAAGAGGACATGTTAAAATGTACGCATGCACAAATAGGAAAGCACACACAAGGGACATGGGCACATGTCCAAGGCATGCATGAATAGAAGTGACATAGAGCCAAAGAACAATGGCATATTCAAATGCCCTTGAATATAAGAAGCATATAAAATACAATCAAGTCTCAACTAGGAAAGCTAGACATGAAAACATGTATGAATGTCGTACAAATCTATGTAAGAGCAAGGATGTACATATGTTGATCTAAACTAGTGATAGTTGGCAAAAAATATGAGTATGAGTAGCAATGATCAATATCAAGATATAACAATGCTAAAATTGGAATGTATATAATGTAAGGATAGAACCTAATAATAGAAACTGTATATAAGATGCCCCCAAGTGGGTAGATGTATTAAATAAATAATCCTAAATCGGTATATATGCCCCTAGTGGTTAGATGATAACAATTCTAGATTAGTGTAGTGGACCTGAGTCCTATAAGCAATTTCCAAGCACTCGATAAGAACAAGTGAAACATGTATATATGATAAAATTGACTATACTAAGATAACTAACATATGTAGTGTCTGGCAAATATAATATATGGAAACATAACAGTGCATACAATTTTTTATTTTGTGTTTTCTGAGTAATATTTGAATATTGTTATGTTTTGGTATGTTATATTATTTTTCTATTTTTTGGATATAAGCCATGTACAAGCAAATAAAAATAAACTATGTACAAGTAGCCAAAGAGAAGAAAAAATGTACAAAAGGGTAGGAACCATACTAACCAATGAGTCTCATGGGAGACTCATTATCACTATGATCGGTGTTAATTAAGGGAACTATGATCATGTGTGCCATGTAAAAAGGCAACTGTGATCCCATAATCTATTGCAGTGAACAATCTATGTTTGTATCTGTGTGTAGTGGTGCTATGAATTTGTGGCACTAATTGTGATGCCCTATGAATTTTAGGGGTCTTAGGAACCCATTTGGTAGAATAAGCTATAGGTGACATAGGTGACCTATGCTGAGAACCCTGAGAACCCAATAATACTAATCTCAACATAGACTAAATAGAGAGAGGTGCTTTAGAATCTTTGACATATATTTGATGTGGGGGTATTTATAATAATGGTCTCTATGGGAGAGTATGCATACATGAAGATATCGTAAGAGTAGACCTCACCTGCACTAGAATCTCTACTAAAATCTATGATGTATGCAAATGAATTGTATTTGAGTTGTAATTGATAACCATGCAATATCTAATAATGGTGCTAGAACTGTAATCGGTGACTGTGCTCATGCATATGTTTGTTGTATGGCCTGGTGCCTTGTGATACTCACAGAATGCGTTAGAATCATAGTTATTTGGAAGAGGTCATGTCATTTAAACCTCTTTAATGGGAGGGATAGGACATTGCATTCTAAGAGATATTGTAAAATCTGTGATGGTGATTCTAGAAGGTTGGTGAAGATTTGGTGTTGAGGAGCAGATAAAACCAATCTAGGAGGTAGCTCAAAAGTTGCATTATATGTGGTCTTTTAATCACTCTTATTTTTAGTGGCCCTTACCTTGTATGGAGGCCTATTTTAACTCTTAATAGTTGATTATGACCCATTGGTATACTTGAGTTTGCCCATAGATAAGAGTTTGACCTCCCTTCCTTGTATTATGTGGCACAAATATGTGAATGTAGGAAACTTCTTGAATAAGATAGCTTCATGTAACACTGGTAAAAGACTTTGTTTAAAGATATTCTGAAGCTCTTTGTCTGCCATAAGGCTAGTCAATTTGGCTAAGATAGTCTTGTATCGTAAGACATAATCTATGATAGGCTTGTTTGACTTTTGTTTCAACTGTGCCACTTAGATGTATGATATCTTATCACTGATATTGATGGAGAAATGGGCTAAAAACATGTCAGACAAAAGATTGAATACTTGATTTGGTAAATCATAAAACCATTGTATGGCATAATACTTTAAATTGTGTAGAAACAACTTCTTGAAAAGTTAATCATTGGACATGTAGTCCAAACATGCTACATGAAAAGCTTTGAGATGATGCTTTGGGTCAGTCTTGGCATCATATAATATAAGCTTAGATGCCATTAAACTGGATGGTAAGGGAGTTGCCACTATGTGATGCGCCAAAGGTGTATGTAAGAGAATATTAGAATCCAAGGGATGTGATGGCCTACTAGATCCCTTCTCAAGATGTAACACCTTAGACTGTAGAGTATGAATCTCATGCATAAGGGATTGTACATTTGGAGTGGAGGAACTAGCCACAAGAGGTGTCACTGTCACTAAAGGTTGTTGAATTACAATTTTAGGTTGTGCTAGCTGAGTTGGCCCCATTGTAGGTGTAATAACATTATTATCTAGGGGAGTTGAAGATTGCCCATTGTTTAATTTTTGGAGTTCTTCCTGAACAAGAGTGATGAAGTCATCTTGTATATCCAAATGTTTAGACATAAAATCTTATAATTGTTGCTTATCTGTCTCATCAAATTTATTGGTAAATTCTACCATTGTAGTTTGGAAGGTATGAAAGCAAGTTTTTGTATATTTTGAACCTTTGTAAAATGTTAATCTAAAAAAGATTGGAAAAAATAAATATGGAAAAAAATATGATATTTTGGAACTAAAATTTGAGTATAAATAGAAAAAGGATACAAACCCTAAGAGTGTTTAGGTTAGGGTTTTTTGAATTAGGGTTATTTTGTAAAAAATTAAGTTATATTTAAATAAATAAAACCCTAATATGAGTTTTGATTTAATGAGCTAGGTTATGCCAAAAAATTAGAAAAACATAAGTTTATAACCCTAATTTAGTGCACAAAAATTGGAAAAAGGTAAACCTTGTGTAAAACTAGGGGTTTTAAGCAATATTTGAACAAAGTTGGGTTCACCAAATGTTTTAATATTTTAGGGTTTAGCTATGTAAATCATATGTTTTATTAAAGGGTTGCGTAGTTTAAATCAGTGAAATAACATGTAATAAATAACCATTAATTTGTTATCAAATTTGACTTGCTTTGACTTTCTAAAAATAGTAATAAATATGTGCAAATAAAGACTTACTAGAAAACACCTAACACAAAAGATTTGAGTGACTTCAATAGGATCCTTGCATCAGATCCTCCCCTAGATAGTAGTGCCATGTGGCTTTAGTGTCTTGAAAATGGTGCTAGTGTCCTCTATGCAGGATTGTTCCTAAATTTTGGATACACATGTGCCTGTGTTTCTAGGTTCTCTTCATGCGCAAATGAAGTTTGAAACTCTGATTGTGCTTGTAACAGTTGATTTATGATGCAAACTCTAATTTTCCTTACAAGTAAGGCATGATCTGAAAATGTGCGTTCATTAGTAGGATAGGCTGGACATCCTCAACATCCCACTGTGAAGAGAGTTGCCTACATACCAATACTTCAAGGAGAGATCAAACTCGATATAGTTCTCCCCATATAAGTGCTGGTGCAAGTGCAAGTTATGCTATAATTATAGTGGTCTTGAATGCCTTGAGTGTGCTTGAGATTGGAAATCTTGAAAATTTGGGCTCAGGGTAGTTGTAGAGAGTAGTATGTAGAAATAAGGTAGAATATGGATTATTAACCTTGATTTTTCTCAACTTGTTTCAAGTTTGAATAGGTCTTTTGCATTTATTTTCCATCTAGTGGATATAGGTCTAAAAATCATGTATTTATAATGTTGTGTAGCTTGTGCGCATAATAAAATATGCTTAGGATGACCTTAAGAGGGTTTAACTTTTGAAAATATATCCGTTTGAGAGAGTTCGGGTAAGGGACACTAGCGCCATGTTGGGGACACTAGTGCCATGTGGCTTTAGTGTCTTTAATGTGGTGCTAATGTCTAGGATATGGGAATGAAGGTCTCAGACTGTGTTTTAGCTAACTAGGGATACATGTGGTCTGCACAAAGGCTAAAAAAGTGTGATAAAAGGATCTAGGATAGGTCTAGGACTAAACTAGGAATATGTTGTGTCAAGTAGCACTCTTAGCACTCAAATGCCACTTTTAGGTGATTACATAGGTCATATGAACCATAGATAGATGGTGTGTCTACTAGATCTCACTCGACTTATAAGATATGATTTCTTATGCTGTTTAGTTTAATTTATTTTGTAATTTAATATTCTTCTAAACGGAGAGACTATATCAAAATTTTAAACTATCTTCGTGTAAATCGTTTAGATGACAAAAATAGTAGTGGAGAATATGATCAATGTTTTAAAGCTCACCCTTATAATAAGCAAAAATAAATAAGTATAGTCATAAGTACATTTATTCCACTCTTGATGTAATCTATGCAATGGCTTTCTCAAAATCATCACTTATCGAGTGAGAATTGTTGTTGGTTTCCATGGGCACTGTCATTGGCGACTTTTAAGGCTCTTCCATCATGTATTTCTCCCCTCGCCATGGAAAAGTAATTGATGCTCTCATCACTCCCCTGCTTGGGACTTTAGATGATGCTCATGTTCATGCTCATGGAGAAATTCTTTCTACGGGGTTTACTAGTGGCATTCAAAATGCTTTGGGAAAATAATTGTAGATATGAAAATAAAGATAGTAATAATAATTAAGGAAAAGTGAGAAAATGATGGAAGTAAACACCAAAATTCTCAAAAATAATTTGCTTGTCTCAATCATCCATGAACATTGGTTCTCTTAGAAATTGGGAAAAAGGAGGTCATGCACCCTTATGAAAGCACTGTTTTTTCTTGGACAAATACCCTTATCCTCTAAAAGATTTAACATTATTAATTTAAAACTGAATCATGGTAAACTGGCCATTTCATATTAATCTAGGCAAGGAAATGGGTGTTTATTATTTGTTGAACAAGTGTCTCAAGTTCCTAATAGGTGTCTCATTCAATCAAAAATTACTAAACTAAGGACAAATAGATCTATTGTACAAGTGTGTTGGTGTTAAACTTTTGCCACGTAAGTACTTAATGGATAATGTTCTTAGTTGCCCAATCCTGGGTCTTTAGGAATATTAATCCAATATTAATTTTGTTTTTGTTATTCTTATTATTATATATTTACGTATATAATATTTATGAAATATATTATTAATAATAATATATCATATTATTATAAGATATATTTTAATTATATATATTATATAACTATTTAGAATTAATACTATATAATATAATAATCATATAATATTATATGGCATCAACGGTCATATCGATTTACACTCTCTCACTTTACAAAATTTTGCTTTACGAAAACAAAATATTACAACCATTATGCTGATTTGACACAACTCCACGTCTGATGTGCAATTGATGGTATATAATGAGATAGTGTTCCTTCATATGGTGTGGCAATGAGCTATGTGGGGAAGAGACGTTTAGTTTCTCGAAGACCTTGAACAATGGTGAAGTGGTGGTGAAGGGTTACGCAATACAAAACATGTAAGTGGTGAAAGATTTCAAGATGAACTAGGTGGTGATGGTGAGGGGCAATGACATTGTATTTCACGTGATATCAAACACCACAGAGCCAATATCATACACCTGCCCTAGATTCAGGATAGTGATTGGATTTACATGGCTTGCCCACATTGTAAATGGGTCTATAGCTTGTAGGGTGGTGACATCTTTGATTGATCATTTTCTATTGTTGAGGTTGAATGAGAATGTCATGAGTGTTGTTTTTGAAACATGGTTCCACGTCTAATGTGTGGTATGAATCAACAATGTAATGTTCCCAATGTGGGGGCAAGACATTGAGGTTTCAGAGCCTATCTTGTTGCTTTCATCCATCGATGTTGCCATCTGGAAATAAAAAATACATCTCTTTCGATGTTACTTATATATTTAATATTCAAAATAATAATTATATAAAATTAATTTTTCGACAATTCAAAGAATTTTGGTTTATAGTGAATAGATTAATAAATGTCCCGATAGTTACTTATATATTTAATATTCAAAATAATAATTATATAAAATTATTTTTTCGACAATTCAAAGAAGTTTAGTTTATAGCGAATAAATTAATAAATGTCCCGATAGTGCAAATAACGTCGAAAGAGATGTATTTTTTATTCCCAAATGGCAACATCGATGGATGAAAGCAACAAGATAGGCTCTGAAACCTCAATGTGTTGTCCCCACATTGGGAACATTACATCGTTGATTCATACCACACATTAGACGTGGAATAATCAGCAGCCTTCAACGATTTAACGGAGAATAATCTGGAGGGATTATCTACAATCAAAAATCATGATCACCATCGCGGCTCATCCCCATCCGGAGAGGAGGACTTGAAGAGCTGCATTCTTTTTCAGTGAACAGGTATTCCTCTCCAATTTTCATTCGACTTTAATAGTAAGTTAGCGAGCCTTATCATTTCAAGGGCAGTGGAGGGTGAATGGATTGGTTTTCTCATTTGAATAGAATAGGAAAGGAAATGCACAGAATATTCTGTAAATGGCGAAACCTAATCTAATCTAATCTAATAGACAAATGCATTTGAGGGCGGCGTTTGTCGCAAAGATTCGCAATTATGAATCTGGTTCCACGATGTAATGTGTCAAGACAAAAGGGTATTGCCAAGGATGTTGTGCTTTTAGCTTGTTGAGTCCGGTGAAGAAAGCTGTTTTTTCCAGCAACAACTGAGAGACTAGGCATACAAATATTCGGGGACTATGAATATGCTGCGGGCTTCTATAAGTGGTCACTCCGGAAGGAAAAAAAAGACCAAACAGGTTGCAACTTGTTTTTACTGCATTTATTCTCTAGGAGACCTGCCGCTTCACTCTTACAAAGGCGCAATTCATCATTCGTTAGGGTGAGGATATCATAGATTTCTTTAGGATTCAATAACATTCATAAAGAAAAGATTTACTAGATTTCTTTAGGCACCTTTTCTTTATTCTCTTTGCTCATCTGTATGTACATCTTCTATGTTTCTATTATCCCATTTATGTCTTTTCCACTCAGTTCGTAGTTCAAGTTGAGCCCGTGTTGGTGTTTTCGACTTTTTTATATGTTTAGGTGTGTTTCAGGAAATTCTTGAGCAAATCTCCAAGAAAAGGCTTCTTCAACTTCATTTGTAAAAGCTGCGTCTTCATTTAAAATAACATCTCCGACAACAATGTTCTTTTTGTTAGCGGTTTAATATAGGTTGAGCCAATGAAGATGCATTTCTGGCTTTAGTCTGCTAGTTTATGTCTAGTTGCATTAAAAGTGTGAACACAGGCAATGCAACAAAAAATTCGATGCTTTCTCACTTGCGAATTTCTTCGTGTCTAGGCTTCTTTCGGATTCATATTCTTTATTGCTTAGGTTGGGCTTCTATTGAGTAAGAACATGGTAGTATGCATTGCCTGGGATTCATGTCCTAAATTGCACCCTTTCAACATACAAGTCATTTATATGATAGTGCTTACATTGAATGGAGCATAAAATGGTTCTTAAAGCGTATAGCACTTACATGGAGCTCAATCTAATTGGGATCCAAACCAAAATTGCCATTGCTAAAACTCGAGCGCTAGAATGGTGCTTAAAACATATGGTGCTTACATTGAATGGAGCATAGCAATCATGACTTGTGAGCAAGTAGTTTGAAATTTTGCATTAAGATCTGTGTTGGCAAACTGTAGTTGGGCTATATCTAGTGCGATTAAAGATCAATTGCCATACTGGAATTCTTTGTCCTCAATTATCCCATAGCATTATGCATTGCTACTTTTGTTGAAGTAACCCAACCATCTCATCGCATGCATAACCAATCTTTGGAGAGACACACAGTGTAATCACAAATTGTGTGAAGGATTTGTTCAAGCTTCCGAGTAATACAATGATAAAATCATCATCAAATATTTATGTCACCAATCACTTTCGACTTTGTTTGTATTTCATCCAATTCTTTGCACGATGGAGGATTCTACGTATATCAAAAATTTAAAATTGGAGAGCTAGTCTCTTAGTGCAATAGGTCGAAGTATGTTTTTTGTCTCATATTTGATGTGTAATGTCCCAGGCATTACGGGAAAATTCAAAGTTTGGAACGTGTGTTAACAGTTCATTTGACATTGCAAAAGTGAGAATTACTAATGCTTTTTTATTAGACCTAGTATAGCTGTTTATCCTGGTTCCAAGTTTGATACCCTCCTTGTCACAATATTCTGTAAGCCTTGCAAATCCAAAAGAGTGCATTTTATGCTTCCATGTTGCTTAAAACTTATGGTGCTTACATTGAATGGAGCATATAAATCATAGTCTCTATGCAAGTAGTTTGAAATTATGCATTAAGATGTGTGTTGGAGAATTGTAGTTGCGCTACGTAGATCAATTACAAATCAATCATCAAACTGGAATGCTTTGTCATTTACTATCCCCTAGCATTATGCATTGCTAATTTTATTGAAGTAACCCAACCATCTCATGGGATGGACAACCAGTCTTTGGAGAGAGACACAATTTAATCCCTGTCATGTCCCCTTTTTCAAATAAAGAAAAGAATAATTTAATAATAATGTTTTAAGTTGTTCTCCAATGACGCTTTATAATAATAACTTAAAAGGGACACTTAAGTCATTATTAATTTAGTGGGGCCAAAAAACAGATTAACTAAAAGGCCAAAAAAAAAGTAATTATTATTATTAGGAAAAAAGTGAATATTAAATTAAAAAGTGTAATGTCACCAAATGGGACAATTCAACAAAAATCAGGGTTTTCTACCAAACCCTAGAAATCTGATAAATATTATTGAAAATTCCAGCAAATCCTAGCTGGAAAATTGCTCCAAAAAATACACAAAAATATTGCAAACCCTTGGGAACAATTTGTCAATCCAATAAGCAAGTTATTGAACCTTTGGAATGGCAAATTGTCACTCAGCCCTAAGCACCAACTTTGAAGGAAATAAATAATAATTTGCAGCTGTTATTTCCCTCAATCCCACCATACAAAGCATATGAAAATTGCCAAAACTAATTCTAGAGATGAGAGGAAACAAAAAATACATTTGTGGCCAAATATGATGTCACACAACCATAATATTCTAAAATAATATTATCAAATTAATTCTGATTTTTCTGAATAATTCAAGGCCCAAAATAGCTCTAAATCTTTGTCTTGACAAGTCTCCCTTATGCAGAAATTATAGTAAAATAATCTAATATTTTTATCATCAATGTGCCTCACAAGGCTGCCCAAACCCTATGACAAATATCCAAGCATAAACTAAATAATATTTAGAATTAATCTTGACCATGAATGGCCCGATTAGGTCATGGAATGACCTCCACAATGTCTCCAACCCTAGTCGCCCAGCTGCAATAATTGGCAATAAAATTCCCAAACTCTAGAAGAGGGTTTCCCTTTTGTAACGCAGCCCTTAACAGGGTCTTCTACCCTAGTGGCCAAGTCGCCACCCTTCACAAGCTCACAAAACTTGTTAATGGCCTCCACAAGCAAGCCACCAAACCCTAACACCCAAGACCACTTGCCACGGCAAGTTGCCACCCTAGGAGAGGGTACAATCAACAAATAACAATTCTGAAGCGCAAGCACAACCCTAGCATAGAGTTGCCCTATGAGGAATTATGGAGGTTTCCGTCCCCGAACTCCTTGTGCACTTGAAGCGTTTCATCCTCAAGTCACTTGTTCAAGCTTGACATACTTGAGCATATAATTCAATATCCAAAATCCGCATGCATTCCAATAGAAGCTTCAATTTCCTTTTATATCGAACACCCCAAAAGTGACACCAAATAAGGAGGGAAACTCTCCCTTTCAAATATTAAAAGAGCATGTCTTATAATTCCCCTTTAAGACTTGGGCACCCATGACCCTCAAAAAGGCCCCAACTTAAGTGGAAATTAGAACAACAAAGTACTTTTCATAATTCAAGTGCAAATTAGAATTTATAAAGTATCTTTACAATAATTGCTCTTCAAGTGGGCCCTCAATGTTCCCATTCATTTTTTCCATTTAGCCTTTTGGGAACAACTTAAGGCTAAGGGCCCCATGTGTGCTTATGTCAAAAAGGGGGACATTACAAAAAGTAATTATAATTGCTTTAGGGTTAGGGTGGATTGGCAAAAGTAAATTTTATAAAAGGACAAGAGAGGCAATGATTTTTTTTTGAATTGATAACGGCTTTTGACCGGAGTGTAGACCGGTCCGAGACACAATCGGGGGCCCAGATCCCTATGTAATTTATTAACCACCTGTATACCAGATACTATCAGATGTATACCAAATATTACCAACAACGACCACCACCGGCTTCGAGGATAACCAAACGGCCATTAACGGCCTCGAGAATACAACTAACTACCACAACCAACCTCACATGCCTTTCCAGAGATTTGAACCTAGGTGGGGCTTGAAACAACCAAACCATTTAACCAACTCACCCACATCTCATTGGCTAAAATTTTGGGTACAAACATTTTTATAACCGGAATGCCCAAACCAATGGTGAATAGTATTCTTAGCCATGGGTTGTGGACTTGCCTCGTTGCATTGAACACAAGTTTCAAGCCACATGTTGACCCCCGTCGCATTGAACACCGAACCAGTAGTCCATTGCATTGGATACTTTTCATGAATAACTTGTCGTAGCTTAGCGTGGGAATGATGATAGAGAGTGGTTATCCTAGGGAATGGACCCTAAGACCTCCCACTTCTAACACTCAGCTCACTCACCACTAGCCTATCATTGTCGGGTCAAAATTTTGGGTACAAATATTTTTATAACCGGAATGCCCAAACAAGTGGTGAATAGTATTCTTAGCCATGCGTTGTGGAATTGTCTCGTCGCATTGAACACATGGTTCAAGCCACATGTCGATCCCTGTCACATTGAACACCGAGCCGGTAGTCCATTGCATTGGATACTTTTCACGAATAACCCGTCGAAGCTTAGTGTGGGAATGGCTTTAGAGAGTGGTTATCCCAAGGAATGGACCCTAAGATCTCCCACTTCTAACACTTAGCTCACTCACTGCTAGGCTATCATTGCCGGGTGCAGTGTTTTTTATTATTATTGATCATTCACTTTGTCAAATTCATGAACGAATCTAGAATTCCTTCTACTTCTACAAAAGGGCGGAAACCCTCTTTGCAACCGAACCAGAGGATGAAACCCTTCCTGGTGGATGGAATTGGGGACGAAAACCCTCAAATCCACAAAGGTAATTCCGCATAGGGATTACAATTGAGCATAATTACAGGTTACATGTGCACAAAAAATCAGGGTTTTATTGATAGACCAGGGTATTGATTGTAGCCATATTGATCTATAACCTATCTACTGCTGCCGTTCCATTCTTGTTGGTTGGCGTCACTGTTAGCAGCGTCTCCTGTCATGTCCTCCTTTTTGGCCTAAAAATCCATGGACATGGTCCCTACCCTAATCCTTGGTGTTTCCCCTAGGCTAAGGAAAAGAGAATAAGCAGGAAGCACATATCACCCTCCTTGAAAGGTAAAAGTGAAAATTTCACTTGAGTTGTTCTATTTTTGCATTAAGGAGGGCCCTTTTGTGACTTAAAGGACATAAAGTACTTTTAAGTGGGCTTTAAATGCTAACTGACCTTTATGATCTTAACTCTACATTTATAACTTAAAAGGTTGAGTATATAAAGGAAGTTTGGAATTAAATTGAAGGTATGCTATTTTTGATAATTGAATTTGTAAGCTTGAGCACTAAAATGCTTAACTTAGCCATTAAGGATGAAACCCTTCAATGGAAGTTGGAGTAAGGACAAAAACCCTTACATTCAACTAGGGCATCCTCATCTAGGGAATCACACTGAGTATCATTGATTTTCTTTGCAGCAAAACATCATTTATGAAAAGCAAAAACACCTAGGGCAGCGCCTAGGGTTGGAAGGTCAGATTTAAAAAATTGGCCGTTTTGAGGCCCATAAGGGCAGCAAACCCTCTCCTAGGGTTGGCTCCACATTTGTGAGTGCTGGTGGACTGGTTAAGGGCTGCTAAGGGGCAACGATTCATTGCTGTAGCTGGGCGCCCCATTTGGGGGTTGAATCTTTCATTTGGAAGGGTCAAACTTGACCTATTTGGAGTTCTGAAATAACTATCATTTTGCTGGTATTTTTGTATTATTTTTACAGCCATTTGCTTAAGGAAAATTCATGTTTCGGAATATATTTCATGGGCTGTAATATTTATTAAATTCTCTTAATTTGTAGAGGCATAAAATAGGGTTTCGTGCCCTAAATTCTGAATTATAAGTGGGCACTATTGGCTGTATTTATTTGATAATTTTCCTATATATTTGAGGTGGATGTTGAGTCTATAACAGCAGTAATTAATTACTCGTTTCTCAATATATTGGCGCCTAAGGTTTCAAGGCGATTTGCTAATTCAAGGGTTGATGCTTGATTGTTTCCATAACTTGTTATGAGGGTTTGCCATACCTTTGTGTGTTTTTTGGAGCATCTACTACAGCTAGGGTTCACTGTATTTTCATAAATATAATCTTCCACAGTTAGGGTTTGCTGGAATTTGAAGCATAATTTTCAGATTTGCAAGGGTTTGTTTGAAAGCCATATTATTCCTCAATTATCCCAATTTGGGGATATTACATCTCCATTGGCTGGCGTCACACCCCAGCACCCTCTTCCTCCACCATACAGCAAAATACAGCAGGTTGTACAGATCAGGGGCAGTTTATAACAGTTTTGGGGCAGCTTATAACAGTTTTGGGTCACCCTAGGGCAGCTGTACAGAAGAAACCTTAAAATGTCACATTTCTAGGGCAGCTGTACAGCAGAAACCCTAAAATGTCACATTTCTAAGGCAGCCGTACATCAAAAACCCAAAAATGTCACATAGCCGTGCAGCAGAAACCTTAAAACGTCACATTTCTAGGGCAGCTGTACAGTAGAACTAGAAACACTAAAACGTCACATTTCTATGCTAGCATCACCCTTTTTGCCCTAATTGTTGACTGTTTGACCTGGGCGTTGACTGTTTTGCCAGATCAAAAATTTGTGTCTTGGTGTCTCCATGTTTCGAGTTCTGTGTCATGTTCTTTCATTCATGTTTCAGTTCTTAAGTTCAGCTTTATATCTTCTAACGACATATAGCACATTAATTCTAAGTCATTTGAATGAGTTGAATTGTCATTTTGAAGTAGATTCAAAGTAGAACAACAATTCGTGGTTTTGTGAATTCTAGCAAGTTTGAACTTGATAGTTTAGAGATCAATGAAGATAATTGATAAACAGTGGAACCGGACCTGCAAGCCACTCTAGAAAATAGCCTAATTTTTGTAAGATAAGTGTAATATTCTTCAAAAGAGGGTGCCCAGATCAAGACTCAATCTAGAGGTCAATAAGAGCTCTAGGAACCTACTTCCCAGGTGAGTCGCTCGGAGATAATGGCTCTACAAGAGCAGAGGAAGCTCCAAATGTGAGAGCCTGGTGGCAAGATCGTTGTGGAAAAACTGCGTTCATGCGCTAGGGAGTCCACATATTTAGCTTTGATAATTCTGCTCCAAAGCTGATTTGCGTTAATAAATATGCACCAAGAAACATAGCTCCCAAAGCTGAGTTGTGCAACTTAATGTCTATTAGATTTGCACCTCACAGGGGCTTGGGTAGACAAGCCTTATTACAGCTAATGAGGGGAATCATTTTCTTATCGTTGGAGCCCTGACACATGACATTTTTCAATTTTGATTGAGAAGAGCAAGATTGCTTGGTGTTATTCTGAGAATAGACAAAGTATGTTGGGAGAGCCTAGAGGACTGATTTGAGAAGCTGGATGCAACCAACAAAATTGAGCCATTTGCCTTTTCAGGAGAGGAGCCTGCGGTCCATTTTCTCCACCAGGTCTTTCCAATGGTGTTTTTTCTGCGGGCACTTAGAGAAGAATGGATTTCCCAGGTACTTGCTTGGAAGAGAGCCAATTGAAAGCCAAGGATATGGGCTAGTATGTGCTGCAAGCATAGAGAGGTGTTGAAGAAGAAACTCTTTGACTCCTTGAAGTTTATAATCTGCCTAGAGACGGCTGAGTAGGCATCAGGAATTTCTTCGAGGGAGTTGGCTTCTTCTCTGCAAGCTTGGCCCAGGAGCAGCGTATCATCCTTGAACAAGAGATGGGAAGCTGTAGGAGCCCCTTCAGCTAGTTTATGACCATGGAGTATGTTGGCAGCAACTCCCTCCTGAAGAGCCCAATTGAGAGCCTCGGTCATAAGGGTGAAAAAGTAAGGGAAATAGGATCTCCTTTTCAGAGACTCAGAGAGCTAATTAAGAACTCTGCTAGGCTGCCATTAATCGGCACTGAGAAGTGCGCTGAGGATATGCATTTAAAAATCAGGTCACACCAGGAAGACAAGAAACAAAGCTTTTCGAGGACGGAGCAGAGGAATACTCGATTGACTCTGTCAATTACCTTGCTGATGTCCGATTTAGCCAACATGCTCTTGGTTTTGGAGGCCGAAAGGGAGTACAACTCTTCATGAGCAAGAACTACAATATCAATAATCTGCTTCCCTTGCACAAAGTCTCTTTGCTTCGAGGAGATGAGATCCAGTAGGACAGCTTTGAGTCTTTCCGCCAAAGCCTTAGTGAGGAGTGTTATAGAGAGAGATTGGCCAGAAGTCAGACGAGGCAACAGAAGATTTTTTAGGGATTAAGGCAATGAACATGCAGTTGAGGTCTTTAAGAATTTTCTTGGACTTCCTGGCTTCATTGACAACTGCTGTAACCTTGCTCCCAATAAGGTCCCAAAAGTGGTCATAGAAGACCACTGGGAAGATGTCTGAGCCTGTGGCTTTCTCTCCATTCATTGCTAAAACAATCGACTTGTTTTCCTCAAGGGAGAAAGAAGCCATCAGCCTTTCATTTTGAAGGGGGGGGACATCCACTAGGAATGAGTCCATGGAGGCCTTTGGGATCTGCCGATCCCATTCGAATGGGTTCTGAAAGAGAGACAGCCCCATTTCTAACGTCAGCAGCAGATTCCAGTAGAGAGTTGTCCAGGAACGAGATCGTGCTGCTTCTGTTGGCCTGTGATGGAAAATGGTTGACCTGTGGAAAAACTTTGTGTTTCTATTGCCTGCTGCTAGCCATGATTATTTGAACTTCTTCCAGTATATTTCTTTCCTAGCATAAACCTCTTCCAACAATCTCAAGTGAGATTTTTCTTGTTGCAAGAGCATATTTTTCTGTTTGAATCTGTTCGGTAATTTGGGAGAGGTCATCCTCAAGCTATTGTTTTTGAGAGAAGATATTTTTAAAGTGTTTAGTGTTCCAATAATTGAGGTGGCTCCTCAGATATTTCAGTTTTCTCATGAAACGAATGCCTTGGATCCTTGGTGTAAAGGGCAGCTTTTCCAGCAGGAGTTGACCAATTTCATAATTGATTGATATCAAACCCACATTGGTTCAAACTTAATGGACACTTGGGGGAAGCATGATCTGTGGATATATCCAACCAAATGGGGGAATGGTCTGAATCAGATACCTTAAGAATGTGGGATTCTGAAATCCATTGGGCTTCCATCCATGATTTTGTAACAATGAACTTGTCAATTTGCTATGCAATGTTGCAAAAACCAGCTCTTCAGTTGGTCCATTAAAAGCTGCCTTCTTTCTTGGAGGTCAATGAGATTGCAGCAGGAGACAAACTTTGTGAAATCTTTTTGGGATTATGTGGTCTTTTGGCAGTCACCTCTTTTTTTAGCAACAAATAGGACTGCATTAAAGTCTCCACCAAGGATGATTTTCTGCTGCACATTTAAGTCAAGAAAAGCTTGTAGTTTTGCCCAAATGCATTGCTTAAGTGTTAGGGCCATAGACATTTATCATACAGACTTGGATGTCCTCCCAGATTCAGCAGACATTGTAGTAAATCCAGTTCTTATTCGAAACCACGAGGGAGCATTCAACTGTTCAGGGATCCCAGAGAACCCCAATGCCCCTTGAATCCCCCTCTGCATCAACCTCCAGAGCCTCCTAGAGAGGTCGATATTTTTTAGTGCAAGAAACAAAATCCAAAACAGACATTTTTGTTTCTTGCAAGAAGACGACATCCAGTCTTCTGAGCTGAATTTGGCATTTCACCAATGCCCGTTTGTTAGGGGCATTTAAGCTTCTAAAATTCCAGGAGAGCACTTCATTTAAACAATAGGGGGCTCTTCCCGCTCTGGTGTAGAAATTAGGATTTGATGGTTTGTTGGTTCTTAAGCCCCGATATTTCTTGCTGAAGTTTATAGTGAATCATATCTGGTTTCTTGCCATTGGTGCTTTTACAATTGTTCAAAGAGGTAAGAGGGCTTGGGGTTTGCAAAATACCATGGAAAATGGGAGTTGGGGAAGGATTAACATGCTCGTTGCCTAATTTGGAGGCTATGTATTGGCACAAGATGATGGCATTGGAGGAAAAAGTGCAGGTGGGGTGAGAGAAGGGGAGAGGGGAGGAGGGTCAAGAGAATTGAATGACATCATGGGGGAGAACATGGAGAGGGAGGGAGAGGAGCACGAGGAGGAGGGAGGAGAGCTCCAAGTGCTAGAGGCGGGTGGGGGAGCGGTAGAGTGAAGGGGATTGGCGTGGGCACTTTGAAGGAGAGTGGTTGCTTCTAATGGCCGAAAGAAGAGCGAAGGCGAACAAAAGAGTGTAGAGGGAGAGAAATGTTAACCTTGACACAAAGGCTTGGTTGTGAGGGCAATGCAACTAAAATGCTTGCATAAACAATTTCACCTAGGTAGGAGCCAATTCTCTTGAGAGTACCAAGCTTATGGTATGGCAGAGGAAGGCCAACAAGGCGAGCACAAACACGGGTGAGGAGATTTCTAGGGCAGAGAGGATTAAAAGAGGTACTCATGAGTGGAGGAAAAGGGTGGCTTTTTGAAGATTCCATGGGCCACCGAAGGTGACTGTTTGACACAATTTTGTAGAGGTAAAAGAGACTTGTAAAAAGTCTATGCAGAGGATTTTAATGGTAGACACACCAAAGGGAGACCAAGACTCCTCAATCCGTTTAAGCAATAAATGGGGAGACGATTGGAGAGCAACAAAACGAACTATGAGGGGAGAGGTTTCTAGGGTTTGCTGATCAAGTCGGAGGATTTGTCTTCCACGTCCTAGTCTAATTCTTTTGAGCGCCTTTGAGAGACGGAAGCTTATTTAATCTTGATACAAGGGGAAGGTTGCTTTAGGATGATCCTGAGAGCATGGGAGGTTGGGCCAGATTCCCCCAAATCACAAGTCAATGATAGTCTTGTTTGCTTCCGAAAGAATTTGGGAAAAGAGGAAACCTTGAAGTGCACAACCTGAGATGGACCAAGACCCAAAATGGAAGGAAAAGAGCCATTTGGAATGCCTGCTTGTAAATTGGCACGTGGATGATTCTTAAGTAGAGAAGTTGCAACAAGATGAGCCGATCGATGTTTATTTTAGGGAGATAGATTGTGAATCCTTGCCAGGGACTTGTTTATATACGACGCTTGCGAGAATGCTCTTGGAGATTGTGCAAGGTTGCCTCGGGAAAGTGGCTTGCCACATAAACCTAGAGTTGTTTTCCCTCCAGATGAGAGACAAAGATCTACATTTGCCACAAATGTCAAATCTTGCCTTGGGGAACCTGCTCGGTTCATCCCTACTAATGGATTTGGAGAAGAATGGGTCTTGGTTCATTCCTATTGATGGATTTGGAGAAGAATGGGTCTCCCCAGAAACCAGGTCCAAGCCTTGCTGTAACAAAGGCAGTCGATGTTTTTTTTCCCTCCCTTTTTTGGGCAGCATTACCTTTCTTGTTTCCTCAAAATTCTTTTTCTATTATATGCCCTAGTAGCACTTTGAAGTTGTACAATTTGATATTCTAGGCACTTATATTACATTTATGTGGTTTAGAGCTAAGTTGTTGATCTGATATCTCACTCATTTTTTTTATTTTGAAGCAATCTACTCACTTTCAAGTGCATTTTCAAAATTTCAGTTTTATGTGGATTCATAACTACCAGGGGACATGTACGGATATGTGAGTACGTGGAGACGGAGATAGGGACGGGTATATAATTTTTCAAAAAAATAGGATACTAGTAGGGTTGATGCACAAAGTTGGAGGACAAAAAACATGGTCTCCCAACTTTGCAAATTTTTTTACAAAGGGTGTATGCCTTTTTAAAAAAATAACCAAAGCAAAAACAATGAAGGGTCGGTCCCGACCCTAAAGGGCGTATGCCCTTTACAAATGACACACCCTTTGCAAAGGTTGTGTGTCCTTTCTAAAGGGCGTACGCCCTTTTGAAAGCCATGTATGTTTTTTTTGTTTTGCAATTAGAGGTATTTGCCGTGTATTTTTTTTTTGTTTTGCAATTAGAGATATTGTTTTTGCAAGGATATATTTAGTAAAATAAATGTTAAGTATAGAATATATAAAATAAATGTTAAGTTTAGAATATAAAATTAAATGTATAAGTTTACATTTAATTTTATATTCTAAACTTTACATTTATTTTATATATTCTATACTTATAAATTTATTTTACTAAATATAACAAATTAGGGCCACTCAACATCTTCAGAAATTGATTACAGACCTATAGGAGTTACCATTTAGAAGTTAATTTGAAATGAAAAACGAGGTTACAAATCATGTTACGTATGTAATAGATCTAGATACCATTGAGGATTACATGTCTATTTTACCTACTTAAGTATTCTCCATCTACTTTATCTACTTGAGTATGCTCTACCTGATTAAATAACCGAGCCATGGCTTGATCTCAAGGAGTATGCTCTACCTAAATACACAAGCCATATCTTGATATTTACTATTCCCTACTGGTGTCAAATTAAGTGCTCCACTTACTCAACCTGGTCTACTTCAAAGTCCTCTAGAAACTTGCTTGCAATTAGGTCTCTTCCTAACCATAAATTATCTCTTGGTCTATCACAAAAGGTCTTCTGAGTATTGGTATTGAAAGACTAATGACCTTATTCTTTAGTATTATCTCTTGACTTCTTAGCTTTTGTATTCAGATCAAAAGACACTTTCAATGACTTAAAATAGGGTACTCAGTCCCAAGATAGTAATCTACCTTCAAGCAAAACCCTTTTTAGACTCCTAAAGCACTCAATTGTACATCATCACTTCTTTGAACAATATTATGAGGGTTTCACCAATTATTTGACTCAAGCTTCTTAGTGCATGAAGAACTTCAACTCAAAACTCAGATGACAACAACTCTACCCTTTATAGGCCTATTAGGCCAAATTCTACCTCTTAAGGACTTGATATAAAGAGGTCTACAACTACCTTGTTTTTTGGACTCATTTAATTCAAAAACTCAATGAAAATATCAAGACAATTATACAAGACTCATAGATGTCTTTACACAATCTCAAGATACCAATTAGATCACCAAAGTGCCCAAAAAGTTGATTAAGTCCTAAGCACTGCTACAATATTGTGTATAGGTGTGTTTGGTCTTGAAAAGGTTTTATTAATTCAAGCTCATCAAAGGATTCTTATAAAGCTTTATTAAGATGTTTGGAGACTATCTATGAGGATAAGAAACCGATTTACTTTATTGCCTTCTTAAGAATTAGAATTCAATGGAAACTCTACTCTTTAGGTCCAGGTGGCCTAATCTGCTTATTTGTAAGGATATTGACTTGGCTTAACTGTCAAATGCTTTGAATCACTTTACTTAGTATTCTATAGTGTTTACATAATAACATTGGACCTTCATAAGAGGTTTATACTCAATCAACAAAGTTGGAGATGTATTATACTTGGAGTTTGCTATCTTTGCCTTCGAATCTTCTTAACAACCTTGTTCTCAACTTAGAAAATGAACTTTAATTAATGGGTCAATCAATCTGCATAAATGAATAACCTGTAGCATGCAACCTATAGCATATATATAGTAATTATATAGTCCATACATTACATCTACCACATAGATGGTACTACATGTAGGTATTCGGTCACTCATACATGACATCTTCATGTGGTCGTGATATGGTCACTCAGATTGAACATGAATGTAGCTAATAACCCTAGTGCACTCTATTTCCACCTAAACCATTAACCCCAAACCCCTAACCCTAAACACTAAACCTTAAACCCGAAACATTGAAACCTAAACCCTAAACCCCAAACCCTAAGCCATAAACCCTGAACCATGAACACTAAATAATATACCTAAATCTTAGGCCCTAAGCCCTGAGCCCTTAACCCTAAAAAATTATCCCTAAACCAAAAACAATAATCCATAAATCCTAAACTATAGACCCTAAACATATAAACTTAAAACATTAAACCCGATACTTTATACCCTAGACCCTAAACCCTAAAACCTAAATGCAAGCCCTTAACCCTAAACCCCAAACCCTAAACCTAAAATCCTAAATTCTAAACCCTAAAATTGAAATGTAAGCCCTTAACCCTAAACCCCAAGCCTAAAACCATAAACCATAAGTCATAAACCTTAAACAATAACTCCGAAACCGAAAATTCTAAACCCAAATCGAAAACCGAAAACTGAAAACCGAAAACCTTAAACACTAAACCTAAATCCCTAAACCCTTAACCCTAAACCTAAAACCCCTAACCCCAAATTGTAAACTCTAAACCATAAACACTAAACCCTAAATCCTAAACCCTAAGCCCAAATCCCCAAACACTAAATCCCAAACCCTAAATCCTAAAGACTAAGTTTCAAACCCCAAACCCTCAACCAAACCCTTAAGACCAAAACCTTGAACCTTACACCCCAAACCCTAAATCCTAAGTGTGAAACCATAAACCCAAAACCCTAAACCCAAACACCAGACCCCAAACCCTAAAAGCTAAACTCTTTGTCCCTTGAGCCACAAACCATAAATCCCAAACCTTTAAGCGTAAAATATAAATAATAAGCCCTAAATCCTAATCCCTAAGCCATAACATTGAAACTTGAACCCCAAATGGTAATCCCTATACACTAAACCCTAAGCTGTGAATCTTGAACCATCAACCATAAACCTTGAACCCTAAATTGATAAATCTTAAACCTCTAGCCATAAACCATAATCTTGAGTTATCACATATATAAAGGAGAGGGGGCATTAACTAAGCCATATCTTGAAAGGATAGGGGTCATTTTAACCTATATAGAGAAAAGAGTGACTAGGGACATTCGTGTAAAAGGCTTGAAGGTGGATTCAAGATGAATTCCTAAATAATTTGTGGGTTTTTTAATCAATAGGTCTATCAATGTACATAAATGGCTAGCCTGTAGCATTCAACCTATAACATACATATAATAATGATACAATCATTCATACATTAGATCTTCCCCATACCTAGTACTACATGTAGGTATGTTGTCACTCATACATGACATATTCTTGTATTCGCGATACAGTCACTCATACCAGACACAAATTTAGCCAATCACCCTAGTACACTCCGTTTACACCTAAACCATTAACCCTAAAACCCAAACCCCAAACCCTAAACACCATAAACCGTGAACATTGAACCCTAAACCTAAACCTCAAACACCATAAACCTTGAACACTTAACCCTAATACATTATCCCTAAACCCAAAATAATAATACCTAAAACCCAAAACCTAGAACCTAAACATAGAACCTTAAAACCTTAAACCCTAGACTTTATACCCTAGACCCTAAGCCTTTAAACCTAAACTTTAAACCCTTAAACCTAAAGCCCAAACCATAAGCCTAAAATCCTAAATCCTAAACACTAAACCATAAAACCTTAACCCTATACCCTTAATATTAAACACTAAGCCTTAAACACAAAATTCAAAATCATGAACCTTAAACCCTAAACATCGAACCCCAAACCCTAAACCCAAAACTTTGACCCCTAAACTCTTAACACTAAACCCTAATCCTGAAACCCTAAGCACTAAACCCTAAACCTTGAAATTTGAACCCTAAACCACAAACCAAGAACCATAAAACCTCAAATCCAAAACCATAGACCCTAAATCCTAAAACTAGTTAAACCCTAAATTTTAAAACCTAAATGCCAGAACCCAAACAATCAACCCTAAACACTGAATTATAAACTTTGAACCCTAAACCCTTAACCCAAAACCCTAAAAATGAAACCTAAATGACAAACACTAAACATACATTGTGGAAACCAAACCATAGAGGAATGATGCAAGCATTGGTAGTTCAGCTCAACCTCCCCTCCACTTTCCTATCATAATTGGACTATATAAGCGCAAAGATTCCAATTCAAGGAGAAAACATGTCATAACAAAGTCAGTGTCACAAATGCTAATAATTTATACTCATGACCCACATCATTCTTTGAGAATAACTCACAAACATGAGAAGATCCAAAATGCTTTGGCCCTTTCGCTTAATGATTTGGAAATAACTGTCCAAGGGAAGGCTTTCACCTCATACGAAGCAAGCACAAAGAGGTAATTTTTGATCTACCATCATTTTTCGTCATCCCTCATCATTCAAAATGAATTTTTGCCGTGCAAGTGAAAAGAGGATATTATCTTATTTCCACCATGTAAACCATGCAACAATCTCCCTAGATTAATCCATCATGACTCTATCTAATCTACTAGACATGAATGAGAATAATCACCCTAGTACACTCCAATCGGAACAAAAGAAATTGAAACAACATTCAAGATTCATTTGAAAAAGATATTATTCAGTCTGAAACAAATTTATACTTACTATTGGATTAGAACGCACTCTACTAGATGAGGGAGTGACTAGGGGTGATGGAGTGATTAGGTATGATGAGGGAATGGTTAGGGACAATGAGGGATGAGGATAGATGAGGAGGGGGTGATTAGGGATGATTAAGGATGATGAGGGTTGATGAGGGAGTGATTAGGGATGATGAAGGATTGACTAGGGATGATGAGAAATGATGATGGTTAATGAGGGAGTTATCAAGGATGATGAGGGATGATGAGAGTGTGACTAGGGACGATGAGGGACGATAAGAGAGTGATTAGGTATGATTAGGGTTGATGAGGTTTGATAAGGGAGTGTTTAGGGATGATCAATGACAATGAGGGATGATGAGGGTTGATGAGGGAGTGATTAGCAACAATGAAGGATGATGATAGCCAATGAGGGAGTGATTAGAGATAATGAGGGACAATAAGAACTGGTGAGGGAAAGAATAGGGATGATAAGTGAATACGAGGGTTGATGAAGCAGTGATTAGGAATGATGAAGGTCAATGAGGGAGTGTCCTATGTGAATTTGGAGTGCTAGAATGTAACTTTATTCTACGTGACTTTGGAATAATGCATGACATTGGAATTGAAGAATGCATGGATTGACCATCTATCTGACATTTGTTTTAGAGTGAATAGTATATTTTTAAAATGAATTTGAATGGTGTTTCGATTTATTCTATTTTGAATGGAGTCTATTAGGGTGATTAGCTACATTCATGTCTAGTATAAGTTATTGTATCATGACTACAGGTAGATGTCATGTATGAGTGAATGCATACATATATGTAATAGGTATGCGATAGATGTCATGTATGAGTGATCGTATCATGACTATAGGTATGTTACAAGTTACATGATACAAGGTAGTCATTTATGCATATTGATAGACCCATTGATTGAAAAACTCACAAATTATTGAAGAATCCACCTTCAAGCTCAATTAGGTAAAATATGGGGCATAATCAATGGTATAGATCTCTTACATACATAACATGATTTATAACCTCGTTTCTCATTCTATCTTTTGATCATGAAATTCTAAAAACTAAGTATTGACTTGAATGAAATTTGAAAACTAACTTCTAAATGGTAACTCTTACAGGTTTGTAATCAATTTCAGAGGATGCTGAGTGACTATAATTTGTTATATTTAGTAAAATAAATTTAAAATATAAGAATATAAAAAAATTAACATTTATTTTACTAAATATATCTTTGCAAAAACAATACCTCTAATTGTGAAACAAAAAAAAAACAGTACATGGCAAATACCTCTAATCGTAAAAAATAAATAAAAAATACATGGCTTTCAAAAGGGTGTGCGCCCTTTGCAAAGGGCATGCGTTCTAAAGAGTGTAACGCCCTTTCAACATTTCAATATGTTTTTGCATTTTCCCTCCAAATGTGCCTTGGGTACATGTTTGGATAGGTCCGAACCTAGCTTGAAATTGGTTATGGAGCAGTCCACTTAGTTTCTAGGAAATTTAGGTGTCTTTTTCGTCTTTGTCATCTCATCTGATCGGACAACTTTTATTATTTAAAAAAAAATTATATGGGTTTGTAGAGGAGAAAGTTTAGTTTTAGAATATATAATTTTTTTAAATGTTAAAATATTATTTATAATTATTACTTAATTTATACATAACATACTTCATTATGGATTATATACATATTGTCACAAATTTCCTTATAACTTTTTGAATATTAATCGAAAGTTTATAAAATTTATATCTCAACAATCTACATATTGTCAACTATGCTTTAAAAAAAAAATGATTTTCATGAAGTTAAAGTCAAAAAGTTGTGTTCATACACTTGCAGTTTCAATTTTCTAGTTGTCTTGACTTGTAAAATTATTTAAAAATTATATATATATATAGATATAATAAAAAATTAATAAAAAATATTTTTAACAATCTTTGACATTTCACCTATCTATATATGAAATTTCATACAAAAATTCAATCGTTTACTTAAAAAAAGTGTGTTCGTACACATGCACTCTTTTTATCTTTTTACAAAAAATGACCAACCTATTGTTATAAATGCATCTATTTCGCACATTTTTATCATTTGGTTATTGAAAAAAATTATATATTTAGAAACTACATTTAAAATGCCACAATTCATGTTTTTATGTCATTGTTAAATTCCTTTTCGAAGTGTCTCTAACATTCTCTCTAAGTTCAACTATTGTTATTTTCAAAAAATAATGTCGCTTTATACCCTCCCTTTTGTCCCCCATTATCTTGCATCTACCCGGTACTCTGATATGGCATCTATATGTGTTTGTGTAAATTTTAGAGAAAAAAATATCATATAGTCTAATATAGCCTAAGAAAAATTAAAACTTTTTAAAGTAAAGAAATTAGATGGTGACAAAAGACAAGTAATTATATTGATATTTTTCTTTGATATATCATCATATCTAGAGTCGAGTACAAAATATGTAAAAAAATACATTGAATGCAAGTTTCCGAAATGAGTCTTTGGTGGTAGGAGACAAGTCTCTGTGCAACATTGTGTATATGGTAAACTTTATCTGTTGCATAGACGTTTTTAGGAATGACACTTGATTCACAAACTTCTAGCACTCTATTGTAGTCTGTTCACGAGTATATTCTAGTACTCCTGGTATAGGTGGATTGGAAAGTCCCTGTTTATTACTGAGCTTGGACATGAGGTCAAAACTAAGGGTTACACAATTTGAACATTATACAAGGTAAATAGAAAAAGAAATCCAATAGCGGGTTTCCATAAATGGGGCCTTATACATCAAATTGGTCCACTGGCTTGGCTGTGACCCAAACAAAGATAGTGTAATAGTGGACAAGAACACAAAATCCAAAGGCATTGTTTTTCCAACAAAGATATAACTTACAAAGGCTGTTGGAAGGGGAAAAAAATCCAAGAAATAGGAAGTTCGTGTAGCAGTCATTCAAGCAGATAGAAATTTGTTTTATTTAGGTCAACAGTGTTGAATATAACAACTAAATCATGCAACCAGTACAACCGCTTGAACTTGAGATATAATGCTATCTTGCACATATTGCGTCTTCTTTTCTGAAAATTATTAACCATCTTCACATGATAGGATGGTGGCTTCATCATGGTGACTGAGAAGCTTGTTTCTTGCTCACTCGTTTTAGTCTTTTAGGATGCATTTAGATAATTATATCTTGTGTACGTCATCTGGTGGAGACTAAGAGGGGCTCTGGTTGCAGAGACAAAGAAACATATTCTATGTTCTTCGGCTTTTCCTAGTTTTCGAGGATGGTCTAGTTACATTGGTCTTCTGGAGGCTATTAGTTTTTTATCTTAATGTTTTACTTAAGCTGCTTTAGTACAGGCTCTCCAGTGAATCTCATACTTTCCTAAGTAATTTGTTTACCGCTACAAATGCTTTTGGTAAAACTGTGGTCGGGCAGCTGTCTAATGCTTTATCTTGATGTAGTTTTAATGTGTTCATACTTGTCGATATATATATATTTTTTGAAACAATTCCTTTGTTGTCCCTGGCATTTTGTAGGATTTGTTGTTTAATCTTGAATTTAAGTTCAAACTTTGTTCTCGCTGGGCCAAAGATTCCTGTGTAATATGACAGGAAAGCTTAACTATGCTGGCTTAACAGAATATTGATTTTTATTTTGGAAATCCGGATGAAAATTAGTCTTCAAGAATTGGACTGAAATTGCACTAAGATGTCTTCATCAGCATTTTCTTGTGCACGAAGACCAGCTTTACTTACTTATCGATCAAAAATTTCTGGAGTGCAAACTCAAACTTTCTGCTGCCATAAGCTGCACAGGCAGAACTCTGGGATTTTCCGAAAGAAAAGGTAGGATTTCAGTATTAAAGACATGGATGGCTTGTATGTTTCCGGACATTTCCATTTGCTTAGACACCTACATATATGTGTTGTACATTACCATTGATTTGATAATTGATATATTATAGTGCTTTATATTTAATTGTTATACACTAATGCTTGAGTTACTTCATATTATTCGATTGCTGCAGATACTGTTTGAAGACCACAGCTCCTAGGCTATGCCTTTCACGATTCCTTTCTATAACAAGATGTTCAATGGATGCTTCATTTGGTGGTAAAGCTGATAACTTATATGGTGGCAAGCTTTAGTTTTATTTCAAAAATTTTCTTTTGAAAAGCTAAGTTCTTTAGGCATGTGAATGGAAGGGATGCGAGTGTGATTATACCTTACAATATCCATTAAGACTCTTAATACCTTGTGATCTCTGTAATTGCTTTATGTGCTGCATTTTATGATTATCAGGGGCTTCAATGTTTCAGCAGTTAGGATATCATATACAGGTAAAGGTAGTATTTTAGGTCACTACCAAGTGGGACACCAATCTGGTGTATGACACATCGCTTGTGGAATCCCACAAGTGGATTGTTTTCCATTTACCTTTCATATTGTTTAAATCTTGTACTCCTAGGTTTTAACCTCATGACCAAGCTCAGAAGTAAACTTGAACTTACCAATAGACCTACATCAGGAGTAGGTGGATATTTATGTAATTCAAAGTGTGTAGTCAAGGTGATTTCTCCATTTTCTTGGCGACCACACATTGCAGTTAAATTTGAAGTTCTTAGGATTCTTATGGCCTTCAATGAGTGTTATCATATGAAAGAGGGGTAAATCAAACGGAATCATGTCAACAAAAAATCCAAGATTCTTCCATGAGATGATTGCTTGTAGTTTGAAGAGTTTTTATAAAGAGTTTTCCCAATGGGCTCCATAATGAAAACTAAATATTTCCTGTGTTGCAGGAAACGCTGCCCCCCTCCCCAACATTCCCCCCTAGAAACATTTCCGGTATGGAAACACTTTGGGTGCACCTTGGTAATGTATTGGAAATACCCGGGTACATCTCAGAAATGTACGGTACATTTTTGTGACGTACCAGGGCGTTTCCAGGCATTTCCGGCAGGAAAAAGTAGTCGAAGTCAACAAAAAATTAAAAAAAATGTAAAACCAACCTGAACCAGACAGTATATAAATAAAATAAACATTTAAGTATAAGTTTACATTTAGATGGACATCTAGTTTCTTATACTTTAAATTATATTTTATTTATATACTTTCAAGCTGTTTGATAGTGGTTTCGGACCTCTAGGAGCTATATTGCAAATTCTAGGTTTTGGAGGATCCTATCATATTTCAGACTTAGTCAGATTCCAGGGTTTCAGGGTTTTAGACTTAGCCATATTTCAGGGTTTCAAGATTTCAAGGAGACATCATAGGAGGTATGAACACTGCATGAAGGGATGTAGGTATGATAGAATAATATGAGAACATCTCTTGCAAAGTGCCATAAGTCGATCCCACCCCATTCCCTGTGCACCCCTTAAGGCATACACTCTGGGAGATTCAATGCACTGGCGAGAGAAAGCATCAATAAATGATAAAGTTGAAAAATAGTGGGAGTAGTATTCATGATTTTTAGGCAATCTAGATGATTTATTCTAGATTTGAACATACATTTTGCCTTTGAAGTAATGAATGAATGAATACTATATATTTTCAAGTGTTTTATCTTTTATAGACAAATATTTTCATACTATGTATTTTCAAGCGTTTTACTATAAAATGAGTAATATGCATTGTTTATATATATATTTAAATAATAAAATGTACGGACACACCCACGGCATTTCCAAATCAAGGTTTTTGAAAAATGGCGTTTCCGCGTTCCCAAAACGTACCTGTACCAGTACCAATACCAAAACAACATAGAATATTTCTTGTATTAATTGTAAGTATTGTTGGTTTCAGAGAAATAATATACACGAGATAAGGCCAGTGATATTAAATTAACACTTCATTATCTCAAGGAGTCATCTATTACGTTTTGAAGTCGTACTTGTAAATGCTTAGAAAGATATTTTGTGACAAACATTCTATGTAGCACATTTTGTTCTGTTATGAACGTTTAATGTGGCCACTAAGATTAATTTCTAACATAATGTAAGTCTGAGTGTTATTATTCCCAACACTTATGTTAACACGAAAATATTATTTATGATTCCTTCAAATATTTGTGTTATACCTGGTTTTTTACAATCTGATTCCCTTTATTAATGAATTCTGTTTTCTCAATGAAATGGCCTTTCTCATTTGACTGCCCTGCTATACAAAATACTGCAAATTCATTCTATTAGGTTGCACCATTTCTGGATATAATGCTACCTTGACCCGCCTTCATGTACCACAATCTATTTTGTTTGAAACTCTAGACGTACACCCTGAGGGGCTGCGACACATAATGTGGAAATCCTTTGGCTAAGATGCCAGGTCTGAGGGGTAATATTCCACCAAATTTTCCCAGGACTTGCAACCGGTCTCATCCTTTCATTTCTCATTTCATTTGGGTGAGGCAGATCGCTGTTGGAATGGAATATTTTAGATGATGTGAAAATCCATCCTCTTCACTAGTAAACCGAGGTCCCACTGACCTGCTTCAAAATATTTGGTGACAGGCATCAATCAAAATCCTGTTGAAGTTAATGTGATTGCTGTGTCTGTCTGTTAGAGGTGTTTATCTTCAATGTTCATATGCATTAAGTAACTATAATGATATTAAGTTAGAATAGTCGGTTATGCATTGAAATTTGGTTCAAGAGTGTTTTTTGACATGAATTTCCTTCAAATACGTAGAAATATTACATGACCTTTTCATGTTCTTTTCAGGTCCGTCACCAGTTTTTCCCAGAATAAATGTTAGGGATCCATACAAGCGTCTAGGAATAACTAGAGAGGCTTCCCAAGAGGAGATTCTTGCAGCACGAAATTTTCTGGTTAACCAGTATAAAGGACATAAGCCAAGTGTGGATGCAATAGAATCTGCACATGACAACATATTATTGGAAAGCCTCAAAGAAAGGAGAAGGCCAAAATTAAATCTTCAGGATAAATGGAAGAAAGTGACTCAATCACGTGTGGCAAAGCTTATTGCTAGAAGGTTTGAAGCTCCTTCTATCGAGGTGATCCTCAAAACAGCTGCATTATTTCTGGTTTTGGGGATATGGAGCTTTCTACGTCCAACTGAGGACGGGCCAGTATATCAGGTATAACTTCTGTCAGCCCTAGCTCTCTGATTGGATATGTATTATCCTTTTTCTATACCCCTATGAGAGTATTATTTCTTTATGGAACTAGAATATATCTAGTCAAAAAGATAAATTAGTAATTAGACGGTGAGAGCAAGTTTGCATAAAATGCATGGCAGGCATTTAGCTCAAGTTGCATCACGGGATCTGCATATCACTGTCTTCATTGGCCACTGTACACTATACATCTTCCTCCGTACTATTCAAATATGCTAAAGTTGCATTATACCCCACAATTTAAGTTATGGGACACCACTATCTTGATTTTACAGGTTAATAGATTTTTGTCCTAGATTTGTGTTGTGCTGGAAATCATTGGGATGAGTTGGCCATGATTCTGATCAGATCTTGAAGACATTGTCAATAGCATATTGTAGAGTACTCATTGTTTTCTTTTCATCTTGGTCAGGCTTTTTCCATGCTAAAAATGTTCTAGCAGGGAAAGCAACAGTTGAAACTTTAACGACAACAATATAAGATGACCTATCTTTCCCTTGGTGAAAAATTGTGCATGTTAGAAGAGCTGCGATGAAATTATGGTTTTGCATGGTTTCTAAAGTTTAGGGTGCTGGCACGCCATTCTTCATAAAAATGGGAGATGGGCATGGGGAGATGGAAATAACCTGCACACACACACACATACATATGAAAAATTTAGAAAATTATATATTAATTATTATGCAATGGCCATGGCACTTTAAAAATATAAAATGCATCAAAATTTAAAAAATTTTTTTTAAGGCAAATTATATGTCAACAAAAGATGAGTAATTGTATTGATATCTGATATCTCATCATATCAAGGGAAGAGTACATTGGAACATTGAAATGCCGACAAATAGGCATGCAAAAAATAAAAATCACAAGTCTCATCTGATACAATAGGGTCAACTATGACATCAATTTTTTCCTCTAGGTCCTATGTTGGGATGCCCTCTAGATACTCATCACTCTCAAGTTGTGGCTCATTTGCAAGCAATATAACAGGGGGAAAATCATTGAGGCCATTTGCTTCAAGCACATTATCCTCGAAGGATATGCCTATTGCTCCATTAAGCGGAATTTGGTCCTATTTTGCTGAAGGACCTTCCATATACCGTGGGTCTAAACAAGAAAAAAGACGAAGCGTGCTTTGAATGTAGACTAGGTTCTCTACCTTCTTTGACCCTAGTTGGTTCCTCTTTAATGAATGAATGAAACTGTAGGTACTCCAATTCTTCTCACAAGATGAAGAACTAACTATTTGTGAGAGTAATCGTATTGCAAATGATTACAATTCAGGTGCTTCACTGCCATGGTTCCACCACCACTCTGTTGGGTCCTTCACATACATATCATAGCGCTTCCACTATAGAAAACTGCCCGCGGCCATGTGAAAACATATTCCATTCAACCTTGATAATAGAAGCCGCCTCCCCTCGACCATAAATCCCGCTACTTAACATTCCTTCATTACTTCATTCCTCATATGGAGCCCTCTTCTTAGTGACTTCTGTATCATACCACTTTGGATTTATGCATAAGTATTACAATGTAGAGGTGTGTTAAGTGTGTTCCATCTTCCATGTACCTTTTATTTAATCAAAAGATATAGAGGACCCTTGAAATATGTGATTTTTCTTATTCTTACACTCGTAGAATCAATTTCCTTTTAAACCTCCTACAAATGTGGTTTGTTTGAATCAACGAAACATATTACCTCACATTTGAGCTGAATGAAGTCAATAATAAATTTAACATCAACTGAAGAATGGTCATTAAGGATCATCTCCCTCACCTCAACTACAATCTCTGATGTAGATTGTCTCCAAGCTGCCCATGCATCACTAACTACTGTAGAACATAAGGCCCCTTTGACAACATAAAAATGGTCAAAAAGTATGAAGAAAGAAGCAAACCGTATATTTGCAGGTTTGAGAAGTTTCATTGTGGCTAATATTTGATAAATAACTTGCGTGTGATGAAGATTGCATATTAACATATTTATTTTCTTGCTCTTTTGAATAAACTAAAAATTCCATTGAAACCTGCAAATGTCTTTGAGTGCATTATTCAATATATGCACACAACATGCTGTCCAAAACACGTTTGTATTTTTTTTGCACCAACAAGCCAACTTCAAATTGGGGCAACATTTATAACAATGTTGACATGTGATGCCCCCCCACCTCTTCAATTGTATCACATAGCTGGTTTGAAGGAACTTTGCATTTTTCTCTTGCCCTGAACAGACAATTGCCTTAAAAAAAATAAGTGCCTTTGGAGCAAGTTCGCATAATGTTTAGAAGTGGACGGTTTTCAGTATTAGTCCAATCGTCCATTACAATGCTGAATCCTTTTATAGATTGCACTCTTTTGATTGGCGTGGTTTATTAATCTATCCTTTTTTTCTCTTTGTCAATTAGAGTCGTTCAAAGCTTCTCATATCTAGGGGGTTAATACCCCATCGACCCACTGCTAATTGCACGAACCATCTCTTCATAATAATATGAGTGAACAACTTTGAATGGTATTCCATTCACATAGAAGAAGTGGGAAATTGCTGCATCAATTGCATCTTGACCATGCATATTGATCATATTTTCAATGGTGTTTAAACTGCCAACATGTGGTCTCTTACGAGAAGAACCCACACCCTTTGCTGCATGTCCAAAAGACACATTTAGCTCTGATTTTGTTTGTGCGGTTGCTCTAATAGGATGGCTCTGAGTTCGATCTGTGGTTGAAGCATGAGAATTTAAAGGAGTCACTTTGTGTTAAGTGATTTCTTGTGCCCTCATAGCTTCATACTACGCTCCCTCATTTGGGCAAAGGTCAACCCCTTTTTTTGGGGTATGAAAGAAATAAGCCGTCACCCTCGTGTAAGTGCCTTGAAAGGACTTTGCACAAAATTTATAGGTGATCTCCATTGTTCCACCACCCCCTTTGTGAATGCAATCACAATACTTTCAGAGCGGATATAACACTTATTTCCTTCCCCTTGACATTCTAACCAAAAAAATTAAAAAAATTTAGTAATTATAATTTAAAGTTTATAAAAAATAATAAATCAAAGTTAAATGACATGTCAAAATTTAAGGACCAAAACTAAAATTAAATATTCAATATTAAATAAAAAAGAAAAAGAAAAAGAAAAAGAAAAAGAAAAAGAAAAAATTAAAAACTTAAAAACTCAAATTATATAAATCAATAATAAATATTAAACACCTTGTTAATGGGTCAAGAGCATGCAAGCCCGCATGGCGGCAGGAGGATAATTCTGTTTGGGTTCCTCCCCCTAGTTTTTTTCAATCTAAATTTTGATGGCGTGGCTAGAGGGAATATGGGGGCTAGATGTATGATAAGGGACTCCTCGGGATCGCTGATCTAGGTGGCTTCAGAGAGAGAGAGAGAGAGAGAGAGAGAACGACAAACAGAGAATGAAGTGGCATGCAAAGAATGACATCTAGGGTTTTGGATCCCGTTGTGGCTGCTTTTGTTATTTCTGCTTCACGACAAACGATGGAAACAGTTTTTGCCGGACCCACAACAGACTGGCTCCACGACAGAAACGACTTTCTCTGGATTCAGAGTAGATTGGGCTCCACAGAAGACTTCTGACAGAAACAACAGATGGAACGTCCAAGGTTAGAGTAAACAAACATCCATTACTTTGTTTTAAGTTTGTTTTATTTTGTATGTGGCATCCTCTGCATATTTGTCGGGCGAATCTACACTTCAAACAGACTGTCAGGATTTGTTAAGACAAAGCTTCCAGACACCATACCTTTTTAAAGCAAACGGATCCCAATAGGGTTAACTATGGTAAAAAAACAAGTAGGTTTTAGAGGCAACTTAGACTAGGGGACTACTATCAAGAAGTCACAAGTTGCAAATCAATCCGGGACAAACAAGAAAGGGGTAGCTGAAACTATATTCTCTATGGAAACAAATCACTCGGGCAAAGTAAAAATTGCTTCAACAAGTAAAAGTGGTAAATGGGTGTGGGTAAATGCAAAACAGTTTTGGGGGATCTTGAGACGTAGGCTCTCCCGATCAAAATGGGAACTAGCAAGGAGAAATCAAACCCAAAGAGAAACAAAAGCTATGTGTAAAACACAATCAAGCAAGGGGCTAAAAAAACATAAAGGGGGAACTGAAACAGAAATTTACAGTCCCACTACAACTCTTACCTGGTCATCACAATTGTATGTGAAAGAATTGATGAATGTTAAAAACAGGGTAGAGTGTTTGGAAGCCAAGGAGCAAAAAGGTAATGACAATCTCCTCGAGTTAACGGAAGTAAATCGGAACTTATTGGAGAACGACAAGGTGCTAAAGGAACAAGTGGTAATGCTGCAAGATGCAATAAAAGCAGGGAAACATGAGTGGCAAAATATGAAGCTAACTTGGCAAAGCATGATATAATCAACTAAACTTACAGGAATAGAGGCCCAAGCAGGTCAACAATCAAACATTCAGAATCCAGGGATGCACACAAATAACAGAGAGCTCATAACAAAGGAGAACAAAACATGGGCACAAATCGTTAGAGAATCAACAATAACGGTTTTAGAAGAGAAACACAAATGTTGATAGCATGCAAGAAAGAGAGGGCAAAGAAAGACAAGATAGGGTAAGAAATGTCATTATAAAAGGAGTAAGGGATTACGGTAAAAATGAAAACACTTTCAATCTTGCAACTGACTTCTTGAGAGAAAAGTTGCATTGGCAAGGGAAAATCTGCCAAGCCAGGAGGATTGGAAAGATATGTGATGAAATGGATAGACCTATCAAAGTTGTCATGGTACAAAATGGATAGACCTATCAAAGTTGTCATGGTACATAGGGAAGACAAGCTCCAAGTCTTAAGCAAAAAGAGACTTCTGAGGGGATCTCGCTTCTTTCTAGATGAGGACTTAACAATAAAACAAGAGGAGAGAAGGGTGGAATTGGTTAAAATTAAGACAGCAAGGGATGAAGGAAAAAGGGCATGGTTATACAATGGAAAAGCGATCATCGCAAATATAGGATCCCACGGTAAGTTCGAGCAACAAAATGACAACAAAGATAGAGTGGGTATCTCTAGGCTCACAAGAAATGGAGGTCAACAAACAGTGACAGAAAGGGGCAAAGACTCAACTTTGAGTTTTTTGCACCAAAGTAAATAGCAATCAGGGACCCCTCAGGCACACTTAAATTTAGTGTGCTAGAATTGTAGAGGCTACCCTTGGAGGAGGGGTCCTGGACTAGGGCCTATTGCAGAAGAACAAGACATAATTTGTCTTATTGAAATGCATGAACAAGAAAGCTGCAAAACTCCCAGTTTTGAAGGTTACACGAAGTTTGTGGTTTGGAACAAAGCAGTGGGCAATGGCAAAGGGTACGGTGGCATAATGGTTTTAGTGAAAAAAGTTGAAGGACGCACAATTCAATTGGTAAGAGAAGACATATAAACAATACATTTGGGTCAAAATTTCAGAAATTGGGAATCACATAAACATTGCAGCGTGTTATTTTGCTCCTCAAATCTCCAAAACCTACAAAAGAAATGGTTTGGACAGCAAAGATCCATATGCAGCCATAAAAAAAGATATCTCAGTGTATTCCCAACAAGGTGAAGTTCTTATTTTGGGAGACTTCAATGCTAGGACAGCAAATGGTCAGGCTAATATTTTATGCAGTAAGGAGGATCATAATCCTATTTGGCTTATAGAAGAAGAGAATCAACAATGGGCGAAATGTTCAAAAGACAATAAGGACATCAATCATTATGGTGAAGAATTGCTTACTTTGTGTGGCACCTTTGATCTAATCATTTGTAATGGCATGGACAGATGAAAGAAATCCGGCAATTTTACTTGCAACACATACAATAGGGCAAGTGTTGTTGACTATACAATTTGTTCTAAAAGCGTGCTGGAAAAGATAGAGGTCACGATTGGTGAGCACTTGTGGGAGTTAAAATCTGATCATAGACCTATGTATGTAAGACTTGCATGGCCGGTAAAAAGTCAGCAATCGAAAAAAAGGCAGCCCCCACAACAGAAAATTACAAAGGGTAGAGTTCTCTTAAATCAAGAAAACCATAACAACTTCAAGGCAACACTAGAGCAATTATGTGAAAAGGGGACAGCTAGCTCACAATCCCTCAACAGTGATGAGTTAACCACTATAATCCAAGAAGCGCTTGAGAAGTGCAAAAGGGCGAAGAACAAGAAGTCAGCAAAATCTAGTTTTCCAGTAAATATTTGGTTTGATGACGATTGTAAAATTGCAAGGAAATCTCTGAAAAAGCTAGGTAAGGAGAAGATGAGCATAAGTGTTACAAGCAAATCATAAAAGCAAAAAAAATAGAGTTTATGAGCACAAGGCGGGAAGAGTTAATCTACCTAGGTAAGAATAATCCTAAGCTATTTTGGAAGGAACTTTAGCTAAAGAAGAAGCAGACAGAGAATAACATCACCGCTAGTCAATGGTTTGATTATGCAAAACAATTGTATGAGCAGGAAATAGAGACTGAGCCTTCTCCCGTGATCAGCGCGACATCTAAGCTTTTCACTGTACAAGAGGTCAAGGTTGGTATAGGGAAGTTGGGGGCTGGAAAAGCTAAGGACATGGTTGAACTTCAGGCATAATACCTTAAGTGGGGGGTGGAGATTTTTTCACCCCATATTACGAGAATTTTCAACAACATTATTCAACATGGCTTCCCTAGAGATTGGATCACTAGCCTAGCGATTCCTCTTTTTAAGAGTGGAGACGTTAACAATCCCTCCAACTATAGAACTATCATGATCAATCTATTGTTTGCAAAGTTGTTTGGTAGCATGGTTGAGAGAAGAATCAACGAGTGGGCAGAGGAGAAGGGTAAGAGGGCAAAAGGGCAAGCAGGGTTTAGATCTAAGCATTCTACTTTAGATCATGGAGTCACTTTGAGACACATCATTGAAAAAATTTGGGATGAAAAGGAAGAGGCTTATTGCTGTTTTGTTGACTTTAAAAAGGATTTTGACATGGTCCCTAGAGATAAGTTCTGGTGCAGAATGAAGGTACTTGGCATCCCAGAACATCTTAGAGCGGCTTTCCACAGACTCTATGAAGAGGTTCAAGTTAAAATTAGAACTTTAGCAGACATCTTTGGAAGTTTTAGGAGCGACATCGGAGTTAAGCAAGGATGCCCTTTATCACCCACTCTTTTTGGCTTATACATTGACAAACTTGAAGAATGGTTAAATTTGCAGGGTGGAGATGGTGTTCACCTAGGGGAATATGTGATAAGTCTCCTTTTATATGCTGATGACCTTATTCTGATTGCTAAGTCCCCTCATGGATTGCAAGAGCACCTTGATGCCCTTGAGCTTTTCTGCAGAGATGTTGGTATGCAAGTCAATACCAGTAAGACCAAAATCATGATTTTTTCCAACAAAAAGAAAAAGATCTAGCACACATTCCTCTTTGAGGGAAATAGTCTTGAAGAGGTAAATGAATACAAGTACCTTGGGTTTGACTTTAATAATAGGCTTAGCTGGGAGACTTGCAGAAAGAAAAGAACTTTAGGAGGTTGGAAATCATGGTATGCCCTTCAAAATAGATGCAAAGAAGCTGAATTATGGGATTGGAAAACTATTCAGACTCTTTTTGGACTATTGGTAATCCCGGTGGTGCTTTATGGGTGTGAGCTTTGGGCTAGTAGCTTGTCAAAGTCCAAGTGGAAGCAAATAGAGAGAATTCAAAAACACATGATCACCAACAAGTTCAGGTTAAAAGTTTCAACTCTGTATGAGATCTTGTTAGCTGAAACAGGGACTGTTCCGATAGAAGCCATGGCAATGGTGCGTCTCCTAAGATCTCTCAAAAGAATTGAGCAGCTGGAAACAAGTAGGTGGCCTAAGGCAGTTTTCAGTGAGGTGCTCAACAAAAGAAAGAAGTCTTGGATGAAGCAAAACGACAAGTGGATGATCAAGTGGAATATCTATTTGAATGCTTGTCCTACTGATAGCAAAGATATAAAAGCTTTTGTCATAGATAAATTTCGCGAGTCTATGTGGGGTGGTATGCTAGGGAGAAAGAAGAATTATTACCTTGAGGTGTTCAACTCCACATGTGATCATCAACAAAAGGCTTACATTGGGGCAAATATCCCTTGGAGAGCTAAGACTTTGATTGCTCAGCTTAGAACTAATTCCCATTAGCTTCGATGTGAAATAGGAAGGTGGAAAAGGCGTAAAGAAACTTGGGAAGAGAGAGTATGTGAATTCTGCAATGCGGGGGCAGTTGAATCGGAAAAACACTTTATTTTAGATTGCGACGCTTACACGGACATCAGGGCAAAATATGTGGACTTCCTGACAACTTCTTGGCATGATCTGTTATAGAGGGGTCTTTGGAGAAAGTTGGAGAGCTCATTCTTTCTTTGAATAAAAGAGGAAATACAAGGCTAAAGCAAATTTGATTGGGCTGGTTGTCTCATAGGCTATTTATTTAGCCTTGTGGACGTTAAAATATCTTCTTCTAGAAGTTGGTTGATGGTATACCAATAATGAAACTGAAGTGTAGGATTTGGTTCTTGGTTTAGATTTGATAGTTCAATGCATAATTGATAAAGCGATCATTGAAAGTTGACTCAATGGTGATAATTTACGCCCTTAGAAATTGTAAATCTCAGACTTGGAAAATTGAGAACATCCTAGGGAGGGCATGACAAAAGTTGGCTTCTTTTGTTGAGTCGTATGCTTTGCACTGTTTTCAGGAGGCAAATTCTGAGGTAGACTTTCTCGCAAATTAGGGTATCGACTAAAGGGAAGATCTGGTTGTAGACAATCAAATGGATAGGTGGTTGGGTCTTGAAGGTTGTTGTCGGGGGGGGGGAGGCAAAATTGTGATGGGGGGTATTCATATCCCTCACCATCTCTCCCCTTTCATCCATTCCTTTCTTTTATTTTCTTTTTATTCCTTTTAATTTCCCTATGCTCGCCATGATTGTTCTATTTGTGTGGCATGAGGGAGGCAATTGATTGTGGGATCTCGGTTTCATTGTAATGTGAGGAGATTAATAACTAAGGATGCGGGAGTTTTGTCACCGGCCTCACTCAAGAACTGCTGCCCTATATTTATAATCTACCGTGCCTCTTCTTCTTGACATAAGCATTCTTTACTTCCACTTTGTTGGGTGAGCAGGAATTGTGAAATTTCACTTTGGTTTAGATAAATTTATCTTTGAGCAGCCGTGAAAATGGGGGCTGTGGGGGAACTTGCAGCCATTGAACCCCCCTTCGCTTTATATGTAGAGTGGAGGTATATGGCCTTTTGAAATGTAGTGTCAGCTGGGTGTCTCAAGAAGGTGTTCTGGGCGCCTACCAAGATTATTATTAGAGCAATATTGGATGTGATTGGTACTGTTTATGCACATATGGAGATTAGAAGCCGGGTAAATTCCGAGTTAGCTTCAGTTTGTGAGTAACCTACTTCAAATCCTACAAGACAAGGACACTATGCGGGCAGTGGCCAAAAAAATTGTCATTGAAAGATTTAGGGGTTCTTGTGAAAGCTATGGAAGTGGTTGATTTAAAGTGGCCTCATTTTATCCCTCTCACCGGGATGGAAAACTGTGGTCTTGTTTCTATTAAGACCTTGAGAAAGCTAGAGGGCAGGTTTTTTGTCATAGTTAATTTTATGGAGAATCTATAGAATTTATTTCTTTCACATGGGTAATTTTATCGATGGAGATAGTTTCCTTGCTTTAGACCTGCAAGCTCTCAAAGCGCCATTGGCCTCTTTTGGGCCCTTGTTGGAGAAGAACATGGCAGAAAAGGTAGCAATGGCGGCAAAACTTTCGGTTAGATTGGCTAGGTTAGAACATTAAGAGGAGATGGTGGGAAATGTGGAAGCTGGTGGTTGTAGCAGGGTGGACTTAACGGTGGTGGCAATAGTAGTGGTGCGCGCGTAGTAGTGGTGGCCATGATTGTCAAGGTGTTGGTTGTAGCAATGGTGGTCATCGTAGCTGTGGTAGTCGGGGTGATGATCGTTGTGGTGGTGGTGAAAGCGGTAGCATGATTGATGTGGATGATGATTTAGAGGTTGGAGGGCCTAACGAGAACATTACAGAGGCAACACCCTTCATGACTCCGGGACTTGAGTGTGGACATGGCTAGAAGTGAGGACGTGGAGTGGAGTCCGAATTTCTTTGACTTCAGCCTTGATGGTTCTCTTGTTTGCTTAGTATGTACAGGCTAGTATGGGTGTTTTTAAATATGTATGTAAGGAGTTTTACTCTTTACATATGTATATAGGCTGGAAGGCCTCTAGCTTAGATGTTTTGAAGGGTATGTCCCCATTTTTTATTTTTTTTGGAAAGATTGAAAATTTTAGGCTCTGGCCTTTTTTGGGGCAGTCGGTTGTGTAGTTTTCCGCCAACTTGCCGGTTTTTGTAACTTTTTTATTTTGTAATATAAGGGACCCCCAATCCCTTGATTACCTAGAAAAAAATAAAAAATAAAAAATATTAAATAAAATAAAAATGAAGAATAGTTTTTTTGAAAAAACCTAAACTACCAAAAACATACTATATAGTTAATGGCAATGCCCTCCATTGCATGGAAGTGCCGTGGCACTTCGACAGCAATGAAGGGCAATGCTGTTTGAAATTCAGCGACACTTCCACACAATGTAGGGCATTGCCATTCGAAATACAGTGGCACTTCCATGCAATGCAGGGCATTGTCCTAATAATATTATTTTGACCCTGCAAAACCTGAAACTGCCGACTGATAAATTGGAGTCTCAACCCATTCCTGATTTTGGTAACTGCAACAGGGATTCTGGTGACTACAACTAGGATTCCGACAACTGTAACTGCGATTCTGGCAAATGTGACTTCAATTCCGTTGACTGCAACTCAATATCTGGTGACTACTACTGCGAGTTGACTGCAAATATGGCAGTATTCTTCAAATCTGACTGCTGAAGGTAAAATGAGGTGCTTGCAAGGGTTTTTAATAGATAAAATCACATGTTTAGGGTTTGTAAAAAACACAATTGGGGTTTGTGAAGGGAAATGGCACGAGTTTTGACAAGGAACGCGAGGGAGACGTTGAAAGTCTTCGGCAGACATCTCTGGGTATGGGAGACGTTTCTGTACCTGTTTCCCATATCGGAGATGCAAACCCGTCTTGGAGAGGTGTCCCGGGTGCATCTCCCTGTAACATTGAGTTTCACGGATGTACGAAATGGTGGAAGAGGCCTAACTAGGTAGGCATTGTTTTGACATCCGAGGGTAGATATTTAAATATAGGAGGAAGATAAACTGAATCTGAAATCGATGATGTCATATGACACTGTAGAACTCAGCTGGAACTGCTTCCTTGATAGTGCAACATATGGAAACAACATCTCTATGGATTTAGATTCTAGAATAGTTGCCAAAAGCACATATACAGCAGATTTTTTTTCCGATCTTTGTTTGAGCTCTGTACTGCAGAGTGCAACCAAATCTGGGGAAATCATCTGAAGATTACAAGAACACTGAAAGAACCAAGTGTTCAATGCCTACTTGCTTTAATCTGAGTTCATTTAATGTGCATATGCTTATGCCAAGCAAGAACTGTGGTGTTACTGTCGTTACAAATTTGTCTATATTGTTTATAATCTTTCATTTTTTTCCCATCTATTTTAAACTTGTTTAATCACTAATTAGTAATTTGGAATCTCCATATACCATTAGTTTTTTGATACCTAGTTTCTTTGCAGATTTTAATCCTAATATCAGGATTTCATACTCAGCAACATTATCGGTGTATGCAAAATTCAATCTGTATGAAAATTGGAAGGTGGTTTTGACAGGTGAAGGATGACAATACCAGCCTTGACCCAGCCCTAGAATTAGCTGCATCAAAGCGTATGGTTCAAATTCCTTAGATACTGAATTTTGCAGGGGGTGTTAGTGGAATCTTTTTTTCCTTTTTTCTCGTCCCTTGGATAGTATAAATTTCTATATTTTCTTGATAAGGCTTCGACATTCCTAGGATATATGACCTTCTATATCACTGTATATGGCTAGGATGTTTTAACTTTGTTTAGATGAACCGTAGATTTTTAAGGCATTGGTATAGTCACATAAGACAAATCTATTAGAATGGAAACCCCTATTTGACTGGCCCAATCTCTTGACAGCAACACTCCCCGATTTGCAGGGACATCAGCAACTGTGATATCAATAGTCATGACTTTTAAGGGCAAGCAAGTTTCGCATTAATACCTTGAATATAACTTTGGACACCCCAAGTCTAGAATCTATACCCCTTATATAACCTCATTCACTAGTCATAGATAGCCCTAGTTTCTTCATGACTTGAAATGGCATAATCTTATGAGATGCACTTGAGTCTACCTTGAAATTGTGTAACGACATATCTTTAGTTTCACTGGATGGAGTAGGTTTTACTATGATAGAAGACGTAGAATGGTTTGTCTTTGTATGGTTCACTTCCTACACAAATTGTAGGCTTTTCCAGTGTAGAGGTTTGTTTAGAGGATTCTTTAGGAATTTCCTTCTGAGGAGGGTCTTGAGAATATCTATTAGTTAGACCAAGTATTCTTTCCTTCTGATGTGGAAATTTAAAAAATTCTACTACTGGAATACGCAATTTAACTTTGCAGAACTCAACATCAAGGTAATATTGGGATATAAAACTCACCTGGATAGGAGCTTTCTTTGGTCGACTTGCTTTTGTTTGGTCCTTAGCAGTACTTTGTTGCTGATCAAAAATTGGTTGGGAGGATGAAGGATTAGTGACCTCCTTTGAAGAAGGCTTTGATGCCTTTGGTTGACCTGTTTTTACTGCCTTTTTTGTAGGCACAGTTCTATTCCTATAAGTATAAATCCTTAGAATTTTAGCTGCCATAGCCGATTGAAATTATAGGATCTGTTTTTGTCGAGCAATGGTGTGCTTCAATGAAGGCTTTGCTTCAGTCAATGCATATGCATGAGGAGCAGAATCCTCATCTTCATCCTGACGGCAGTTGCTTAATTGAGGCTGATCATCAGACTCATCTTCTTCCCCTCCTTGTTATCTCTCTTCTTCATCTAGGTACAGGTGTGCTCTGTGATTAAAAATCCCACATCCTCCCTGAGAATGATGATGACCACAGGGCCTACACTATAGCGTCCTTGCAGAAGGATCTTGGACAGTGGGGCTGGAGGCTCCTTATTCTCAAGACTTTTATCTCTGCTTTGGGAAAAAGGCTTGCCCCTGGGAAGAACTTTGGCATTACTGGGATTGAACTGAGAATTGCTTGAGACCAGGTTTTGGTGATTATTCTTTAGTTTAGTGACTTCATTTCAAAGGTTTTTAAATCATATCAGTCATTTTGATTAACGGAGAATGAAATTCATGATTGGAAGATGAAGAAGCACCTGAATTGGTCACTTTCTGGGATTATCTCTTATCCCTCAGTCTCAGGACCTCTTCTTGAAGCTTCTTTGTTACTATAAATGTTGATAGCTAGGGTATGGGCAGTTCTTAGGTTAGTAGGGTCTTATCTGTAAGGATGAATCCTAATTCTTGGTTAAAAGCTCCACTATAATAGACAAGAGCTGTAGCTTCAGGGACCTTCCTATATGTGATTGCAAATCTGATATTGAATTATTTGACAGTCTCATTTTTTTTCTTGTAATATTAGAGAGCTCAGCAAGTCAAAACTCTCTCTTTAATCAGCAAATTCATTACTAAAAAGAGTTTCAAACGCTGGTTGAAAATCAATATGCCTATTAGGAAGACCTTTATACCATTTCTTAGCACTCTCTTCTAAGGTTTTAGCAAATAATTTCAGCATAACATCATCATCTTCTACATCAAAATCTTCAGTCATTATTTCAAAATCTTCAGGGATGATCCTTGGCAGTAGTGGCATTTTTTTCTTGAAACCTAGGCATACGATTAGGCTGATTTGCAATTCTATCAAAATTTAATGGCCTATAATTCCGATTATGCCATCTAGGAGGATCTTTTACATTTTGATTGATGATCATGTTCTGATTATCGTTAGCATGTTCACATGAGGTGGATTATTATTCAGACTCTGATTTTAATTCAAGACAAGAATGTTGTTTCTTACAATTTAGGCTTCAGCAGAATAATTTAAAGCGTCATGATAATTATAATTTTAAGTTTGGTTTCTTCACAGTGCAGTAATGTATAATAGTCTTCTGGATACATCTGCTTAAAAACATTCTTGAAAATTGTTCAAAGCTTCAGCAGAATATTGGGATCTAGGGGAATTTCAGCAAATTACAGTGGATTTGATGTCAAAGGTGAACTAGAGCTAGGATTTGAACGATCAGGACCAGGAGGGGTATTCACCTTTTCCAAGTAGATTTAGGCTTCCGTGCTAAATAATCTTGTTCAATGAATGACTCCTTGCCTGCTGCAGAACATGCGAACCTCCAACTCGCCAGTGTTGATGTAAATATTTTAAGAAATTGTAAGTATTTGGGACTTAGATAAAATATTATTATTTAGATATTTTATGTTTTGATGGAATTTTCACTATGTGGAGTATTTCCATATTCAACTCATCCCCACAATGACTATTTTCTATGAGTAGTCATTACCTTAATGACCTTTGTCTCGTGTTTGTGGCTAATAATCACAAGGCAAGGGGACCCACAAAGCCCACAAGCACCTCTAATCATTTGTTAGTACGGGAGTTATGATTATTAGATAGTTAACCACTTTTAATAGTATGGGAAGAGCGAATTTTCTAATAATCACCGTTCTCTTGTGATTATTATCAAGATACATATGAGAAAGGTCGTTAAAGTAATGACTACTCATGGAAAATAGTCATCGTGACCTGAATACGAAACTACTCCATGTAGTGATAAATCTCACAAAATAAAAGCAGCCACATTTCAAGAAATACTGTAAAGATTGGTTAAACACTCCTTTAGACCTTAAAGTTTTGCTTGAGAGAGCAAATAAGAACTGAAACACAAACTGATTCTCCCCATCTATCTATTTTCAATTTGTCTTTCATTTAAATCTCTCCAAGCTGTTGAATCTCTCTGTCATCTCCAAAGCATTTTCAATTTTTTGATCAATCGCTTGAAAATATTCCCTTATGTGTGGCCTAAGCACAATCCAGTTGAGACACTCTTGAAGATGATCAATTAAGTTAGTTGGATCAGAAATTATAGGCAACTCTCTTTGCCTTGGACTTCCTCTGGTCTAATATTTGAAGTTTTCATGGGTATTCTTCTAACGGAGTTTCCGGCAGTTGTAGAATTGGAAGAACAACTCTATGTCATTCCAGCAATCAGATTGAATTCCTGAGGACAACTATAGCCTAAAGACGGATTAATACAAGAATTTTTGAAATCTAACTTGAATCCCCGACAAGGACACCAATTTGTCTGATATCCTCTAAATTGATCCTTTCTTTAAGGTAATTTAGATCAATTGTAAAAGTAGACTTTCAAATAGTCTTTCAAGCAATTTAAGATTACTTTAGATGACATAAACCTTATGCGCTATGGTTCTTGTTGCAGATTTTAAACATATGAGCACAATTGACTTCTCTTACGATGCATTTTTACAATTAAGAGGTATTAATGGAATGAATTATTTGTAAAATGAACATTATAAGATCGGTGCCTTATCAATGCCTAATAATTAGCCTATCTGCTAGTGGAAAATGTAATTAACACAAGAAATGAAAAGAAGAGATTAAAGAACGGCATTATTTATAGCTTAATGAGCCATGAATCAGGCTTATATTTGACTATAAACAAGTTGGCTAGAATGATTAAGAATGCATTAAGACACATTATGAAACTTCTAGATCAACAGAATTTCAGCATGACATAGCAAGAGCATTTGAACAATGAATTCTCATACATGACAAAAGATTTTAACACGATAACCTGAGAGCCACTTTAATTTCATTGATTTGATAAAGGCGTAACAGATTTCGTTGATCTTTAACAAATATTTGTCATTTCAATGATTTTTCAGATTTACAAAAGCAATGAAAAAATCTCCATTGTAGAATTGCTGTATGTATCCTATTCCTAGGCCTAGGACTAAGCTAGTTTAACACTAAAATCGACTTCAACTGAACACATTTAACCATGCTTGCCCTTGCTGCAACCTGAAATGAACAATGAGAGGGTATGAAGACACATGAGACATAAAGAAAAAACATAATGGAAGAGGGGGCTTGTAGATTGAACAATTGACAATTTACTGGCCAAAAAATGATAATAAAGTTTGAACTCCTTTGCCCTTATATAGTTGAAAACTTGAATGTATTTAACTGCAGCTGCAACCGAATTCTAACCTTGGGGTTTTTAACTTGATTTTGTACACTTAGCTGACTGCAGGTTCAAAATTGATGATTTAGCTTCAAGAAGAAATCCCCGTTTATCTTCCAAGTAGAGTGGCAAGAAAATTACCGCTCTTAAGAGGACACTTCTTGTCTTCAAACTGCTTCCTTGATTAGATGCCAGCAGAAGACAACCATGTACAACAACACCTTTTTATCATAAAATTTTGAAACAATTTTTTTCAAATCAACACATGCCCCAAACATCAAGCCATAGTCACTAGGAGATGAGGATGCCGATTTTTAGACATTGGGTTTGGGGGTACTTTGAGACGGCAAAATAAATAAAATAATATTATTTATATATTTAAATTTCTGAAAACTAAAATACATCAAATTCAGTACAGTGATGTCTCCCCCCATGTATTATTTATTTCTGTCTGCAAATGGAGAAAAATGAGATGAATGGGACTGCTTTGGGGTTTTTTTTAATGATTTTATTCATCAACTTCATGTTTATGTTTTAAAGTTTTATTTTTTTAAAATGTAGAGTTTTAATATTACAAAAAATATATATGTTTTATTTTAAGGCAGGAGACATGAATTTCTGGAGGAGATGCCTGTAGGAGACCCGGGAGATTCCAAATGAAGTTTCTGAGACTTTGGAGACATCCCTGTCCATGTTTGGCTTCCCCAAGATGCCCCTATACCAGGAGATGCATCTCCTGGTTTCTATGCATCAAGCCATGGTGGGACCAAGTTTTAGGTGTACATCCAATATGCACCATATGGGCTGAATTAGCCTTTAGTTGTAGGGCTTCGTACTTGTCTAGGTGACAAATAAGTTTCAGCCAGCTTCTTCCAACTGTCATTGTTTGGAGGGTTTACTCCCATGATTTGCCTTTCAATTGATAATAAGATGGTTTCTTCCTTTTCAATATTCTCAACCACTAATCTGTCAAGAAAACCAGTCACCCCAATGGTAAGGGTGACTGCTTTACTGAACTGATTCTTGATTGCATTTGCATTAGGGAAGGCATCAATGTCGATGTGTTTTTAAATTGAGCGAGAGCTACATGAACTGAGGTCTCCCAATCTCCCTTTTTAATGACATCATTTGTTGCTGTATCAATAAAGGCAGGCATGCCATATTCCTCATAACTAAGAATCATGTTTATTGCTTCAACTACAATGGGCGTTTGCACCTTTAACATCAATTTTGCCTTGAACAATAGCATGTAAAAGTATTCTTTCTCATTGATCTTTATTCTGATCCTTGGTGGCTCAAAATCAGCATCTCAAAGCTCATTAAATGAGCTCTTCAAAACAATATGACCCAAATTTTTTATGTCTTCAGCCCTTGGCTTCCAAATCTGCAAGGTTACTGCAACTGTGGAATTCCCCTTGAGAATGCTCTGTTTGATCTAGTGCAACTTCTTCACGGTTTCCTGGAGCTTTACACAGAGTCTCTTTACATCAAAGTTGTGAGGAGGGAGAAGAGAAATCAACCATTGTTTATAAGCCTTATCCAATTGGGCATGTCCAATAGCCTGTAAAAGTTTCTTTCTCACCGATCTCCATTCTGATCGTTTTTGGCTCAAAACCAGTGATTCATAGCTCATTAAATGAGCTCTTTAAAACAATATGCCTCAATATTTTTACATCTTCAGCCCTTGGCTCCCAAATCTGCAAGGTTACCTCAACTGTGGAAATCCCCTTGAGAATTCTCTGTTGGATGTATTGCAACCTCTTCATGGTTTCCCAGAGCTTTACACCTACTCTCTATACATCAAAGTTGTGAGGAGTGAAGAGAAAAATCAACCATTTCTTACAAGTGATGTCCATCTGAGCCATTTGTCTTCTTAATTCATCAATTTGATAACAACTGGAGCCAATCATCAGAGGCTGATGAGGAACAGGCAACACTTATGGCTCATTTCTGTATTGGTTCATTCACAAGGTCAACTGTGCATCCCTCCTTTAATAGACTTCAAGCTGTGATTCCATGGATTGCCTAACAGTTATTTCTTTGACCGGTTCATCTTTGAGGTAAAGAACCTGGTGATCTAGGCCTACAACTACTGATTTGGTCATGCCAACAACTCCTTGAAAGGAATCTGTAACCTCTTGTCATACATATAGATTTACCTCTGATTTCATCAAAATTGTGAGCTCATTATAGGGCTTCTTTTCAGTGGGGAACCAAGTCCAAACTGCCAACTCATTGGTTCTTTCATTCCATTTTTATTTAGCATGAAACCTTTATAAATTTTATGATGACAAGTCTTGACCAAATACAGCCTTCTCACCTCCATTTGTAGCACTGAACGAAAGATATAGGCCCATCCAGGACCAAGACCATCCCACTCATCTTGATTAAGGCCCTAGTGGTTTCAGGCTGAGCTTCATCTAATCGTCTAATTTCATTTAGGTGGTGGGAGAGGATCTCTTTTTTTCCTGTTAGCTAGAGGTTCATCCCCACCTCAACTTGATGGTGCAGCTTCATCAATCTGCCTAGGATCCTCAGAACCAAGCTCTGCCACAAATTTGGCCTTAGCCCTTGTTGCTTTAACAAACATTTTTACTTCAGGGAGCTCCATGGTATTAGGGTCATTCATTTATTATTCTTATTTTAATCTTTCATCTTCTATTGCTTCCTGAAGAGGATGTGGAATCTCTTCAATTGGGGGAGGCCTCCATCAAGGTAGTTCAAAGTCTAGGTGATTTCTCATTTGTTGGGTGATCTTAATCTCACCCCTTTGTTTCTCCCATTTAACTATTTGATCGCGAATCAACTTTAGCGTAACATCAAGTATTTGAATTCTAGACATGTTTTTGTTTGTGAGATAACCCTTGTCATTAGGATTTTCCTCCTTTTTGATATATTCAACAGACAAATTTCTCCAGCTCCTCCTCCTCGACAGTGTCAACCTCATCAGCTAGATCCCTTAGGGCATTTTCAAACAGTTCAAATTGAAAATTGTATTCAGGGAGTCTTCACTTTTCCCTTTTGGCACTAATTATCCCCTCTGGATCATGATACTTCTCCTTGAGTGTGAACAATCCCAAGTCCACCAAAGACTTTTCAGCCTTGTGCAACACATCTATTTAGATGAATTCAAATTCTTCAATATGGAGAGGAGGCTTAATCAGTGCAGCCTTTTTGTTTCCAAAGAATGTGTATCTGTTGCATGTAGTTGTCTCATATATTCTTCAGCAAACAGCTTTTTAGTAACAAATCTGGGTAGATGTGATGGTTTACCCCCAAAGCCTAAGACTTGGAAATAAGAGGGGTTGTATATGATCCTGAAATCCCTCCTATTCTCAGGACCTTTTCTTCTCTTCCCTTCTCTTAAAAAATTTCTCATTGCCCTTGGGATTCTAGACACTGGTTTGTCCAACAAGATTGTGAATGCCCAAAAATTTATCATAGAAGTAATGGAGGCTAGAAAAATCTGTAACTGAAATTCTGGAGGCACACCATTGTATAGGCATTCTTTTGAGTTTTTCATAAGATGAATCAATACCCTCCCATCTCAGGTTAAGACCAGGTAGACCATCTGCGTTGGTCAATTAACAAATAGATTAGACCATCGGAATTTGTCTTCAGGTTACCAAGGCTCTAGGGATGAGATAATCTGGTTAGACAAGTAGGTGGCATAATTATAGGTGCAGCCCATTTCTTTGGCTGTTTCTAGGCCCATGTACATAACGTCAGGCTCTACATTGGCATCAAAATATTTCCCTTAAAACAATCTGACCATCGAAATAGTATCTCTAAGCCAGCAGCTAAAATATTTCTATCATATGGTGGTCTAATTAAATGTTTAGGAAAGGGCTTACTCTTGAGTGCCTTAAAAAGAAACTCATTAGTATATTTCAGTTTATGATTCAGATAATGGTAGTCACTTCTATTAAAATTATTGGAAAATGTTATGAGATTTATACTACTAGGGTTAAGATTCAACTGAAAGGCCCTAGCAAAAGCTTGTGGGAAAGGGCAAGAGCAACACCCTTACCTTCAGGAACCATGCAATTTCTGGTGTCTTTGTCAAAGTGTTCCTTTACCTGAGAAATATTCCATAGCTCTGAAACATTGGGGATTAATTGCATTGCACAGGCCTGATTGGTATGAACTGTTCACTGCTTCTCGTGTGGACTTTTGTTCATGGCCTCTTTGAAAAGCAGAGCTATACTTTCGCTCACTTTGCAATCTACTACTACTCCAAATGCATCATTGAATGCTTGTGTAAATTGACTATAGGATCCTTGGGTTTAGCCATTCCTTGCTCTGCTTTCTTCTTGTGTTCATCTATCATCTTTTCGGTGACCATTATTGACATTGCCTTCAGACCTTGCGCAGATTTAAAGTCATTAAATTGGCCAGGAATTTTTGTGTCCCATACTTTGGATTCACTTTATCAACAAAGCTTCAACTCTTTCTCTGAATTCTCTAAGAGAAACTCAACATCTCAATTTCCCTTACATGATCACTTGAACTTTCAAGCTCTTCAACACACAGCATCTTGAAACTTGAAAGTCCCTTACAACCTAATGTAGCTTTGAAACTTTTTTTGCCTTGCTTTATCGATGAATAAAGCAGCTCCAAATTAACGGCAATCTTCTCTAGTGATGATATTCTTGTGTTTTACAAAAAAAATCCACCTTTCAAATAAAAATTCACAATCTCAAGGTTCTTTTAGTGAGAATTCCAGGAATTGGTGGCTCAAGGCATTTATGCATTAATCAAAATTGCAGGCCTTTGAGTTTGAGATGTTGATTGATCAAGATTAAATGTCGCAGGATTACTCTTTTAGATATGCAAACGGTGGAAGGTGGATGTGTACGGGTGAAGGACGCTGGAGTTCAATGCATATGACCAATTGGTGCTAAACTTACCTTGTGTGGGACTACACAATTAGGAATAAGCCATGGCCAAGCAGCTAGTGTAGATGCATGAGGCTAGCATTAATGAACGATTAGATCAAATGATTGGATGGCTAGCAGCCTTAAGGGCTTAAGGAATTGCAAGCTGGTTGGCATTCACGCAAGTGTGATGGCATACAAGCTGGAACACAAGGTGGAACCTGGATCCATGTGGCACGCTATGCACTTACAGATAAAAAGCAATGGTAGGGAATACAGGGTAAGATCTGAGGTGTAGGCCAGTAAGAGCATGACACACCATGTTGAATAAGCCGATAACAAGGTGGTATGAGCACAATTGCAAGCAAGAAAAGAACAGGTATTAGCCGCAACTATACATACTGTACACTCTATTGTTTTAGGTATTTATAGAGTAAAATGTTATACAAAGAAGCTTCTAGACAAAAGGAGGCTTCTAATAGAAGAAAAAGAAAAGTGAGCTTATAGGGGAAGGGAAGCTTCTAGGGGAAGGGAAGCTTCTAGGAGAAGACATGCGCATTATTCTTCTATAACAAGGAAGCTTCTAGAGGGAGGTAGACACATAGAGATATGAGCAAATAACAAGAATATGCAATTCAAATATAATATAGCTCATGTGACGATGTCTCATCATTTCCTCCCTGCTTAGAGGAAATTGTCCTCAGTTTATGCTCTAAATTTGGAAAGTGTTGCACAAATGCTGATTGGGATATCCAATTAACTTGAGTTGGCGAGGATCCTTTGCAGCCAACTCTGTAAGTGGTATTAATGTGGTGCCTTGTGGTGCATGTGCGGACGTCAAGAAGAATATATTCATCCAAAAGAGGTTGAAAATCTGAAATGCTGTCCTTTGGATGAGATATAACAACCCCTTCCTTCAAATGTAATGGCTCGTAAAGCTTAAGTTGGCTCACGTTTGCAACATCATATATGCCAAGTTGAGAAGGAAGATCCAACTTGAAAGCATTTTCTCCAATCTGCTGCAAAATAATACAGGGCCCATAGCGAACAGGCTTGAGCTTATGATGCTTCTGAGACCTATATCTTTGCTTGTTGAAGTATGATGAACTTGTGCATGGATTTTAGCAAAATGCAGAACAAAAGAAGATGCCTTATCTTTCTCCTTTTGTTGGTGAGCTAAGGAAGCTGTGGGAAGAGCAACTGGAATCTCATAGGGAGCAAGGGGTTGATAGCCATTGCAGGTCTCAAGTGGAGAATGTCTTGTAGATGCATGAATAACTCTATTGTAACTATGCTATAGCACATGGAGATAAGTGTCCCACTGCTTATTTTGTTGATGCTAGTTGCAAAGAGCATGAACCACGGAGCAGTTAACTATTTCAGTTTGACCATTAGTTTGTGGATGAAAGGATGTAGAAAATCCCAACTGACAACCTAAAAGATTCCACAGTTTCCCAAAAATGACGAAGAAATCCGGAGTCGCAATTAGAAACAATGGAGAGTTGTAAGCCAAAGTGACATGATGAACAATGCTGGAAAAATAACTCAGCAGCTTTGGAAGTATATATAGTTTTGTTGCATAGAATAGAAACAGCCATCTTAGAAAACAAACATACAATTAAAGAAATGCAACCATGATTCCTAAATGTCAATTCCGTGGAGATGTATTCCAAGGCTTGGAGGGAACAAGAAGTGGCTGATATAAAGCATTTTTTCTATTAGATGGCTTAGATTGAACGCATAATGAGCACCTCCTAATAAAGTCTTTTACATGCTTCCTCGTAGAAGACCAATACAAATATTGCTGTAAATATTGCAAAGCAGTCAACATGCCAAAATGTTTTTCGTATGATGAAGAGTGGTCCTCTTTAATGAGTGTGAGGCATGATGAACCTACTGGTACACAAAGTTGGTTTAATTTGTACAACAAACCATCTTATAATTTACACTCAAGAAAAAAGGAGTTGGATTGACCATTGTGGGTGATCCGGGGCACAGGAGGAAACCCGGTGGATAGACACTTAACAAATTAAGCGTGCTATGGTGGAAGCGTTTATGAAATGATCGAAAGATATAATCATAGTACTATGAGATAAGGAGATACAAATAGCACAATAGACACCCTATAAGTTTCAAGATTATATCATGCAATAGTTCTGTACAATGATCCAAGAGATCGAATGTACTACAAGATGCCTAACCACTACTGTACTAACTATTCTATCTCTACTTATCCAAATAATGGAATAATACTCCAATATACAAGTGTAGACGACGAAGGCATGGTTGAACTATTAGAAGAAGAGTAACTGTCTGCTTTGTAATTGTTCTCAACCCTCTTTTCTTTCATAAACGCTATAGACAATTGCACAGAACAATATTGACATCGTCAGAGCTATGCGACATTGAGAAAGAGCAGTTAGGACGTTGCAGTATGACCATGTGTTTGAGATGGTCCTAAGGTTGTTGGTGAAGACGATACATTGTGCGGAGTACTGTCATCATACCATGAGTTTCTCAAAGGCCCTGAGTCTCTTGGATCTGTTTCCCCATCTCGAAGATTAATGGTTCCCATTGCATGCAGTTGTGGAAGGAGATGTGGAAAGTCGTTGGCAACTTGCACTTTCGTAAGCCATTTTCCTTGGGAAGGAGCTTGACTTGCTTTGACGATCTGGAAGAGAGGGATCTCTTGTTGACTGGTGTATTTGAATATGGCATCAATGTTTTAATCTGATTCTGCTAGTATGCTGCAATCAATATTGATCTTTAGCTGCTGAAGTGTCTCTACAACATCTGAAGTGTCCAACGAAGGTGGAAAAGAATGGCACCAGAGTTATGCATCGAAGATTCAATGTAGACCAAGGTAGGAAAATAGATTGAGCTTACAGTGTTATCTCCTACTTGCTTGCTGATAGTGTAGCACCCATACCGAAGTGGACGAAGCTTGCATTAAGGTCCTGTCAGTCTCTCCTATTTGCAATGAAGCCGTACTCAACACCAACTTTAAAGTTGTGCAATGCTTGATGTTGATCATGGCGTTGCTCGTACATAACATTAGCTTTTTGAAGAATGGTCTACACATGTTGAATATGCTAAATGTGTTCAATGAACATAGCGGCTTCGTCAACTTCATTTTGAGTTGGAGGAGTTGATGTAAGTGGTGGTATAGGATAAATTACATCAATGGGTGCCAGAGGTTGAAAACCCAAGAAAACTTGGTGGCTTTGTCAACTTCATTTTGAGTTGGAGGAGTTGATGTAAGTGGTGTTATAGGATAAACTACATCAATGGGTGCCAGAGGTTGAAAACCCAAGAAAACTTGAAAAAAGGTTGTGTTTGGTAGAGCTATGCAGAGCTATGTTGCAGCTATGTTGAATGAAAGTAAGACTTTCATCCCATGTGCATTGCTTCTTGGAATTGTACATTTGGAGAAGATGCACAATGATCCTCTTTCCCACTTTTGTCTATCCATCAATCTAAGCATGGAATGTTGTAGACTTGTTCAACTTTTTGTCCATCATAGACCAAAGTGCTTCCAAAAATTACACAAGAATCTTGTATCCCTATTATAGATGATAAAGTGGATCCAAACATCTAGGTCATTGCCTCGCTTTATGGGAGGTTGATTGTACTAACTTGAAAGTAGGATGGAGCATGGAGACTTTGCATTGATTTCCTGGCCCTGAATAAGATCATTGTCAAGAATCAATATTCGCTTCCATGGATTGATGACCTCCTAGGAGCTAAAATTTTCACCAAGTTCACGTTGAAGTCAGGTATCACCAATTGCTCATCGAGCTAATTGATGTTTGGAAGACTGCATTCAAATCCAAGGAGGCCTTGTTCGAATGGATGTTCATGCCATTCGGTGTGACCAACACACTGACGACATTCATGAGGATGATGAATGATGTCCTGTAACCCTTAATAGATTCTTTTGTGGTTGTCTACCAGGATGGCATTGTTGTCTTTAGTAAGACATGGGCGAAGAATGTGCAACACGTTCAATAGGTTCTTCATGCCTTGCATTGACATAAGCTCTATGCCAACATAGAGGTCTTCCTTTGGCATGGAGAGTATTCAATACCTGGGCCACATTATCTACAAGGATGGTGTACATGTTGACCAAAAGAAGGCTTAGGTCATCAGGGCCTAGCTGATGCTAAAGACTCACAAAACTTTGAAGTTTCTTGGAACTAGCCAACTTCTACAATAGGGTCGTGCTCGGGTTGTCTCACGTTGAGTGGCCTTTGAACCAGGAAACAAAAGGAGCGAAAGCAAAATTCGTATGGACAAAGGCACAATTTGTACATTTGAAGCAAGGGATCTGTTCAGTGCCAGTCCTTGTCTTGTTGGATTTGCAACAATTTTTTGAGATTGACGCAGATGCCTCGAAGTATGCACTTGGCGTGGTACTAATACAACATGGATATCTAGTTGCATACCACAAGGACGGTGTACACGTGGGCCAAAAGAAGGCCCAGGTCATCCGGTCTTGGCCAATTCCAAAGACTCACAGAACTTCGTTTCTTGGGACTAGCCAACTTCTACAAAAAGTTTGTGCTTAGGTTGTCTCACATTGCATGGCCTCTGAACTAGGCAACAAAAGGAGTGAAAGCAAAATTTGTATGGATAGAGGCACAATTTGCACAGTTGAAGTAGGGACTGTCTTCAATGCAAGTCCTTGTCTTGTTGGATTTGCAACAGTCTTTTGAGATCGAGGCAGATGCCTCAAAGTATGCACTTGGCGCGGTCCTAACCTAGCATAGACACCTAGTTGCATGCCACAACAAGACCTCCGTTACAGTGTGCAGGTATTCGACATATGACATGGAGTTGTATGCTTGTGTAGGCGTGCAAAGAGTAGAAACACTATATTATGGGAAAATAGGCTCTTATACACACAAATCATTAGCTTTTACAATTCTTGCAGACCCAAGGAAAGTTGCAAATTGTCATCGGAGATGGTCCACCTATTTGCAACAATTACATTCAATATCTAACACAAGAAGGGAATTGCCAACTGAGTTGATCATTGTTTGAGTTGACCTCCAGTTGTAGCAGTGACAATGATTCTTGACTCCTATGGATGTGAGATGTCAAAGTGGTCTTAGTTGTATGAAAACTTGAAAAAGAACCACCCATTGTTTTGAAGAAGAGGTGTTTCATTGAAGGGTTCGTACCCTCATTGCAAAGGAAGATGAAGTGGTCCCACCTTTGTCTTATGAAGACACATACAATTGAGTGACGGATATTGAAAGCGAGAATAAGACATTCTTGCACTTGAAGAGAAGAAAAGACTATGATTCTGACTCTAGTGATAGTGAACCATGATTGGTTCAGGGTATTCAGAGGGACATGCTTCGAATGATGTAGTTATAGGACACCAAGGAGGAAGGCGGGGACCTTTGGTGCACGGATTGCAAAACTAAAGATCATACCAAGGCCAACTATTCGAGGATAATGTTCTACAAAATTTTCCATGTTGCAAGCCATATAGTCAAAGATAGCCCGTACAACTTAAAGAATAAGGGTTCCTAATAAATTCACTCAAGGAGAGTTGTGGAAACCACCTACCCCCCCGACAAAGCCTCAAAAGCATAAGGGTGTGTCTCTTGGTGCATCCCTTGGCAGATATTGGAACCAAATAAATAATAATAGACGCTAGAACATTATGGGTGGAAGAGGTAGTTGGATCTAGTATGACGACTAAGGATGACCAATTGTGCAATGCTGGAAGTGTAATGAGTGGGGCCATTTCACAAGAGATTGCCCTACCAATCAAAACAACAATAGGCTTCTTTGCAGATGGCACAAGCTCGTTGACCATAATGATGGCAATTGTCCAAACCAAGCAAATGTCAACATGATTGATGTAGTTGATGAGGTTATGGCATTCACTAGGGCTCAATCAAAGAAAGCTAACTACCCTGACCCACATACAAAGAAGGAAAGACTGGCTGAAGCAAGGGAGGAAGTTGAGAGGCCAATGGCTGAATAATGATGTCAGGCGAATGAACGTGTAAGTATAGTGACAAGTAGACTCTTTTCCAACAAAGCTATAGTAAGACAAGTCTTGAAGATTGTTGTACCTGGGAAGGTAACTAACCTATTACAAAACATTCCAAAACTCAAGAATGCTATCATTGCTACCAAACAAGACATTGGCTCGGACATGGGGCATACAACATTGTACCTAGTGTCTCAGATGGTGTAGCATCAAGTGATGGGGAGAGCAAGAAGAATAATGATGAACCCATAGTCGAGCCCCCATTGCTAGGTAATCAAGTGATTGACCCTATGCTCTTGACGATGAACATAGCTTGACAATCCGCAGTTTTGCATATGGAAATCCTCGGAAGGAACTTGACAAATACTATTGTCGATGGTGGTTTTGCGTGGATGTTCTTCCAGAGGAGGCTTGGAAGAGTCCTAGGAAGCCCACTATTTTGTCGTCGACCTTCCAATTGGGGGGAGTTGATCAACATGGTTTAATTTAATGGTGTAGGTAATTGTTATGGCCCCAAAGGTAAACATTGGCACCCAACCCTTTATACTAAATTTTGTCATCATCTACTTGAAAAAGAAGGCCTACGATGTATTATTGGGTAAGGGTTTGTTGATATTAGTGAAAATTGACCATAATTAGAAAAAAAATCTGATCTCCATTGAAAACAAATGTGGGAAGTATATTGTAGATTTGAAGAATCACACAGTGAGGAAACAATCTCATTGGACTCATCAAACTCGGATTGCAAAGAAGAATGCTTGGTAGATGGGGTCGAGGGACGATGGAGCTGAATGGTGAAGGGGTCTTGGAGTTGTAATAATGCTTGGAGGTTGAAACAAATTCCTTCAATGAACTCTTCCATTGGCAGATGGAAGACTATGAAGTGTTCTAGCCTGGTTGAAATCTTGTTGAGATCATTGAGAATGAAGAAGGCGAAGACTTGAAGTGAGATGTCTGTAAAAAGAAGTCGACATTGATCGATTCTTAAGAGCCAATGTTTGGGTACCATGATGACCGCAAATTAAAGTTGTTTATGTCGTCCTGCAAAACCGTCATCCTCACGCTTGAGTTATCCTTTAAAGTTCACTAAATATAGAGAAAGTGATGCAAAGATAAATGAGAAACCTGCTCACATATTCAGGGGTGTCGAGGATATAAAATACAAGGAAAGAACGACAAAAAGAAATTATGTTAATGTCCATGAATGACCAAAAGTAGGTCAATGAGACTCGAAAATACAACCAATTACAATAGAAAGTGCTAGGGTAAAAGGACCTTAGGAACAATGATTAACTATATAAAAGAACAAAAACACTGCAAATAAACGAAGGGCAAACCTAACACATTAACGGTTCCAAACCATGTGGTTAGGGTACCAATACAAATAGCCATGTGGGGGGAGCAAGAACCCTTGAAGAGCATGGGTTGATGAATTGGAAAGATTAGATGTTGCTCCCATAAAACATATTTGATCGTGCTCAGGACAAAATAATCATTTGCGTCATCATCTAACTATGAAAAGGCCAATGTAAGATTTGATAATGCTTATTAGGGAGTGTCTAGGGATGAGGGGGCTAGGTTGGTTAATCCTAGGAGGAAACAAAGTACTCCCCCTAGAATCCCTCCAAACATCCAAGGTCGAAGAAACTCTTGTAACAATGAAGAAACTCGTAGTGTTTGCTTGCCCTTGCATCTTGGGAAGCGGATGCAAAGGAGCATATACATGATGCCGAGGAGCAGATCCATGACACTAAGGAGGAGCGAATGGTTGTCGTTGATAGATAGTGTGTTGGGGTACCATAGTAGTAGTGCTATGTTGAAGCCTGTGGCATTCCTTTTATTCATGGATTTCAAGGTCATGTTTGCTTGGACTTACAAAGATTTGAAGGGAGTACCACCTCAGATGTGTGTAGCTAGAATTTCTCTAGTACTAGGATCACAACTATGTGGAGATAAGTGCATAGGATGAACACGAGTTATGCTGCCAAAGTCCAAGAAGAAATTGATAAAATGCTCGATGTAGATATAATCTTTAAAGTGGAAACAAGTGAATGGGTGCCGCAATAGTGATAAGTTTGAAGAAAGATTTGGGATGAATAAGAATACACACTAAATTTAGAACTGTCAACACAATTCCTATCAAAGACCCATTCCCTTTTCCATTTAAAGATGCCATATTTGAAGTAGCCGTGCACGATATTTATTCCTTTGTGGATAGATTTTTTGGGTACACTAGATTAACGCAGTCGAGGAAGATAACATGAAGACAACCTTCATAGTGGAAAACATAGTTCGTCCTTACAATTGGATGCCATGCAGACTTTGCAGTGCATGGGGCATAACTTTGAATGGATTATCTTGCACATTTTTGACAAGATGGCAATTGAAAACTTCAAAGCCTTCTTGGATGATTGGTCTACTTACAACAATCAAGATGTCCATCTTTGAGCTTTGATGGAATGCATGTTGAACATCGAAATTGGCTTTGAAGCTCAAGAAGTATAAATTGGTGGTGTCGCAACTTCTTGGTTATATTGTTTGTAGAGCCGGATTGAAGACTGACCTTGATATGGGTCGTGGTCGAAATGGAAGCACCTAATGATGTCATAGGGATAATGTCTTTCTTGGGCCATGTCAGATATTGCCGATGTTTCATCAAGATTTTTTTCCAAGTTTCTCACCCTCTAAACACACTGACTATGGTCCTGTAGCTCCAAGAATCTGAACGGAACCACTAGTGTTTGGCATGAGGGTACACAGGGTACTTAAACAAACAACTAGAAGGCTAGGAGGCTCAAGGCTTCTATGGGCTATAGGAGATCTATAGTGGCTATCCGGTTTGCCGACTTGCATCAGGGTATAAATAGACTTGTAAACCAGGTTAGGGCTAACACGATCAAGCGCACAAAGGACGTAGGTATCTCTAGCGGGTATAACCACAGTAAAGCTAGTAGCTAAGACTAGAAAACTATTTGCATACAAATTGTGGAAATAACAATGCTGAATAAAGAGAGCTAACAAGCAATGCGTAAACTTAGGAGCAAGGGCACTTTCAGGCCAAATGAAAGACGTTTTCGAGCAAGGGTGCAAGAGCATGCCTAATCTAAGTTTGAGCTAACTCTTTACTTTCAACACTATTGTTTCCTAATATTGCAATTTTCCGGTTTAACAAGAAGAGAGATTGTTTATGCAAATTGTATAGATTGTTTTGAGCATGTAGGATCCTACTATGTAATGAGAAACATTTCCAATGCAAGCGTAACATATAATGGAAGATATTTCAAGCAATGAAGATATTCTTAACCACATACAAATGCATAAACTTCATAAACTATCCTAGATAATGCCCTAAGCAAGTTAAATCACTAAAACAAATCAAACACTAACATGTATACTACTGCAAACAAACAAGAATTTCACTTTGCATAGCAATGTGCCCTCATATCAAACTCAAAAGAAGTGTGCAAACTTTCTACCAATCGATTATCCAAGCTAGGAAGCAAGAGAGGAAGAGGATTAGGCTGTGTGTGCGCTGAGTCTAGATCAAGAGCCAAAAGCTGTGGAAGAGGTGAAGGAGACTCTGCCAATTGAGAGAGCCAATGCAAGGATCACAAGAATAGGTGCAATGGAGTCTTGAGGGAGCTAGGAGCAACCCACAAGCTTCAGGGACACTATAGATAACAAGGTGAATCACCATGATAAGCTGTAGAATAGTAGGGCATCCCCTGTCACAATGAAAGCTAAGTGTGCCAAGCAAGAACCAAGAGAGATTCAAGGAGGCAGCCAAGCTTTGAGTGTGATGATCAAGTGGGAAGATCAGGGCAAGAATGTAGTAGTGAAGAGAGAGGCTCAAATGAATGAGAAAGTGACATATATCTCAACCCTGATTCGCCAAAAGACCAAAAACTAGTCGTTTCTAGCCGTTTGGGCCCAAACAGGGGCCTTTTTTGCGTGTTCTGCCTGGGCCGCAGCCTAGACCGCGGCTTTTGTGAAGGAAACGTGCGGCCTAGGCCGTAGGTTTCCTTCCTAAGCTGTGGCCTGGGTCAAATGGTCACTTCGGGTGGTCAACAGGCCTCCGAAAGGGCCATAGGGGGTGCCTAGAGAGCCTATCTGATGCGCAAAAGGTCCGAGATGTGCTGAGGATGTATAAGGGATGAGAATATGATGCGGGAAAGGGCCAAGCGAGTGATAGATGCCTCGAAGTGGGATAATCAGGGTCGGTAGTCTACACATGAGCCGAAGTGTAATCATAGAGAGTAGGGGGGTCACGGGAAGTACGATTACATATGCCCCTGAAGTACAAGCAGTCGGTGTTCGAATGAACAATAAGTGTTGTGCAGTACCTAGAAGCCACACAAAAGCAATAGAAAGCAAGAACTAAAAAGATAAAAGATAACATTACCTGCACTTACCAGATAAGGATGGCGGCAAAAGAAGCCAACAACGCGATCCACAGGTGAGAGTGCAAATGCTACGTAATCCAAATCCAATTCCAGCTCCAGCTCCAACTCTTGCGAAGAAGGGACACAAGTGATATCAAATCAAATCGAACAATTTAGAATGACATTCACTAAGGTGTCAGCCCTAGTGTTCACTCTGCGAGGGATATGGGTGAACTGGACGTCCTCGAAGGAGAGCAAATCATGCGCCACCTCGAAGAGGGGTAGCAACTCAGAGCTAAGGAGGGCCCAGTCACCGGTGAGTTGAGGCAAGACTAAGAGTGAGTCAGAGAATAACTACACAACACGCGCCTAACGCACGGGCATCGATCAAGGCGCCAATGATTGCGTGATACTTGGTGGCATTATTCATCTCATTGGTAAGGAAGAAACCAGCTGCAACAAGCTCATGGCCCCACGGATCATCGATAACTCAAGCTGCGGCCGCAGGTCTTGGGTTGCCTCGACTGCCGCCATCTGTGTGAATCACCATTGAGAGGTGCACCATGATGGGGGTCGAGGACGCAAGACTAGCAACTGTGGAAAAGCAATCTCAAAGCAAGGCAGGATAGGCGAGTTGCACAAGGGAAACAAATAATGAAACCAAGTCACAACCAAAGCGGTTGACTAACACTAGCCGCGGTAAGAGGTAACAAGGGAAAATGGGGGGAAGTTCGGAGATGACGAAGACCAGAGCAAGACTTGAACCACCACAGCCAGCTAACAACCCTACCTATAACCACGACGAAAAAGAGAAAGAGGGAGTTAGAACGGATCGACTGCAGAAAAACAGAGAAACAACTAACTAAAAGAAGCATGACAAGTAACTTCTATTCTTGGGTGCCCAAGAGACGGGGCACGGTCTCGGGAGGTCAACTGGGACTCAGAAGGGGTCCCAGGGACCAAAACAGGGCCAAAGCGGGCCCAAGGAAGCCTCAAATTAAAACATGGAGGCTGCCAATGCGCTTAGAACGTGCCAAAACCCCTAAGACGGAGGTTTCACGTTCTGGAACACAAAAAAAGGTAAAACACACAAAAAGGGCCCACAAAAAGCAAGAAAAAGGGCTAAAAAAAGAAAAAACTGAGAAAAGTGATTCATTTTTACTCTTATTTTCACTTCGAGAGAGCCAAAGGAGAGCCTACAAGCCACCAAAGTCCAAGCGGAGTGAACGAGGACACAGGAGCATGCCATAGATGCATAGGATGGTCCGGGTAAGTCCTCTGATCAATTTTTTTGCAAATTTTGTTCATTTCTAGGGTTTGGGAGGCCCTAAACTCATTTTGATTGATTCCGAATGATTTGGTGGACGAATCGGGTGAAATAAATAGTCAAAATAAGAAGGCAAGAGGGGCAATCCAGAACAAATGACAAGACAAACTGTGGCTCGAAGAGAGAGAAATGGGGAGTCATAGGGCTCCCCAGGGGGCCACGCCCCACGCTGTGGCCTGGCTGGGCAAAACCGTGGCCTAGGACACTGCTAGGCCACAGGGGCTGAGGCCTGGCCCATTGCTAGGCCATGACTTTGCACAAAAAGCCATGGCCTAGGGCAGAGAGGCCCTAGGTAAGGCCTCAAGGAGCACGAAAGAGCCCGGGAAGGCACGAAAGAGGCTGGAATAGGAAGGAGAAAGGGGGAAATAATAAAATAGCTTAAAGCAGTTGTTTTTTACTTGCTTTGTCTATTTCACGGCTAGTACACTAATCCATTTGCCTGTTGCTCGATTGTGCAGACATGCGGAGGAGTTAGCATACCAGAGGAGGGGGAGTCTTCATAGTCGAGGGAGCAACCAACACAAAGAGATAGACCATGTGAGGTGACCAATCGGGAGAGAGTCTCGTCATGGTTGGCCGAGAAGGCAGATACTCTACCTGTGGAGGACTAGGATCACCTACGGAGTGCAGGATTTTGGAAATTGGTACACGTGCCTTCATTGCGTTACTCCAGGTATTTGGTGAACGTGTTGGTGACCACATGGGTACATGAGAGACATGTATTCCAACTGGGGCCCGAGCTAGAGGCCATCCTGAGCATTGAGGATGTCTACCGGCTCTACGGGGAGAGAGATAGAGCTATCACAGATGCAAGATACAACTGCAACTAAGCTCTACCTAGTGGGACCTCGTCGAGAGTGGAACAACGATGGAGTACAGATCATACAGCTATCGCCAGGGGTACCACCACTACGGATAGTGATAGTAGGCACTATGGTCGGGAGGCTCTATGCCAGCCAAAGTATAGGGAGACTACTACTATCTTGGATAGGAGTTGTCTAACGAGCAGAGAGGGGATAGAGATATGCATGGGGCCAGTATATTCTGGGTGGACTATACCAATAGTTGGATCACATCCGGTGCACAGGGGCAGGCGGATTGACACAACCCAGCTTACTCGTGCCCTGGGCTTCAGAGAGGCTCCCCCTGACACGATCGAGGACACCATGGGGTAGCGATGCATACCCTACCTACATTGGAGGAGGGCACTGCATGGGTTGCACGGTTCGCAGACAGGGCTGGGCCTGTGCGGACCACCTTAGATCAGGATGTATTGAGTAGCTACGTCTGTGATCCATACAGATTTGTGGTGTGGCCGAAGGATGCAGGGGTATAGATTCATGTGGGATAGGAGGAGTTCCGAGGTCCACATGGGCCATACCAACATCCAGAGAGACAGGTTCTTGTTGCGCAAGAGAGACGAGCACAACCTAGGTCAATTGGGGATGAGAACAAAGGGCAGCTGAGACAGAACGAGGGGGGTAGCTGTGGAGAGAGGCAGCGATGACGAGGACCACCATCATTAGGAGGAGCATGACCTATTGAAGGGCCACATAGGCTATCAACACGACCAGGTAAGACAAGTGTATTTGTTAGATAGCACTTTATCTTTGTACTCGTCCTTTAGCGAGAGTTGATATGTGATTAACATATGAGCTCTGTGTGTGTGTGCAAGAGACCAACCTAGCTAGACTAGACCCCAGGTGGACCTACTGCTGAGGGAGCTATTCCCTGATGTGGCAGCGACACCACTCACGGAGTGGGTGTCGCATCTACCAGTGGGGGCAAAGCCACATACTTGCTTCTGGCAGGTGGGTGTACCAACCTCACTCGAGCTGGCGAGGGCACGCCACTAGATACCACGGCTAGAGGTAGAGTCAACACGACACGAGGCAACCGCGACATGATTCAAGACAGCTGCAACACAACACGAGACAGCTACAACATGAACTGAGGCATGACTGGCTAGAGCAGAGGTCAAGATCGATCGGTTGCAGGCTGAGCTAGCCCGATAGTAGACTAGAGGAGCGGAGGCGCCTAGAGATAGGGCAGACTGACTGGCTACCCTGGAGCAGACTGTGGCTTGACTAGTCGCGAGACAGAGATCGAGATCTCCACCCGGAGCAGGACTACCTAGATAGAGCCCAGTCATAGGTTGACTGGGGTATTATCTTATATGTAGTCACGCATGTGGCAGTTTTGGGGACTGCGAGCCCAGGGTCAGAAGAAGCCATGTGATGTACCTAGAGAAAAAACATGTATTTTTTGTGATATATATATAACTGTTTCTCATTATTAGCACATGTGTGTATATGATTTTATGTGTGATGTGTATGCTTTATTTGATATAGACTACTAACTACATGTGATTAGACAGAAGGAACTGCTAATAAAGAACCCACGTGCACACACATATACAAGCGGCACAGAGGTTAGTGGTGCGAGAAGAGAGGAAAGGTTCGCCTTATCACCATAGACAACTTTCCTAGAGGGTCACGCGGGCCCTAGACATGAAATGTCTTGAGTCAAAACGCATTGATCGGGTGCCGCAGGGGATCGCCTTCGAGGATCGAGAGATGATAATCCCCATTCTCTAGAGAGGCAATGATAACGAAAGGGCCAAACCACTTGTGTGCGAGTTTGGCCTTCTTGCAGTACTCCTTGTCAAAAATGAGGATCGTATCACCTACATTAAACGGACGTGGGTGCACCAATTTCTCTAATTGGTGGCGTTGACGGCATTGGTAAGCATGGTTTTGCTCAAGGGCGTCAATGCGTCGCTCATCTAGTTGTTCAAGCTCGGCGAGACGAGCAATGCATTATTCCTCATCAGAGAGATTCAAATGTCTTAACCCGCAATGAAGGGATTAAGACCTAAGGGAAGAACATCCTTGGACCCATACACGAGCATGGGGTTGCCCTCGTGGCCGTTCAGAAACTAGTTCGGTAGGCTCAAAGGGCAGGATAGAGCATGAGATGCCAGTTGCGCTTGGACTGGGCAACGGTACGGAGAAGCATCTTCTTCAAGGTCTTGTTTGAAGATTCAACTTGCCCATTTCCCTGGGTGTAATGGGTGGAGGAGAAGCGGAGCTTGAACTCAAAGCATTCAGCGAGCTCACGCATCTCGGGGCTTTGGAAGCCTGGGCCATTGTCGGCCATAATTGTAGCGAGGACCCCGAACCTACAAATAAATTGGTTCAGGACAAACTTCGCGACGGTCTTCCCACACATGCCGCTAAGGGGCATGACCTCAACCCACTTCGTGAAATAGTTAGTGGCAATGATGAACCAACGATGGCCATCAGAAGGGGTGGGTTTGAACTCACCAACAAAGTTGAGAGCCCAAATCGAGAAGGGCCAAGGGGCTGAAACAGGATGCAAGAGGCCTGTAGGGGCATTGATAGCATCCCCAGTGACTTGGCACATCTTACACTTCTTGGCATATTGGACGACATCCTTAACAAGAGTAGGCTAGTAGTAGCCCATCTTGATAATACGCTGAGCGGTGGCTTGTCCTCCCAGGTGAGCACCACAAACACTCCCGTGAGACTCCAACATGAGAGGAGTATCCTCGAGGGTGAGGCACTGCATCAACACACCATCTAGACCCCTCTTGAACAAGACGCCACCTATGATGAAATAGCGAGTGGCAAGCTTGGAGATCCGATAACGTTCTTGTGAAGGAGCGTCAATGGGATAAGATTGAGTCTCAAGGTAACGGAAAATGTCCCGATACAAATCACACTCAGAGACCTCAATCTGGTCAACCAAGTAGACCATCTCATCAGGGAAGGCATCATCAACCAATTCCGCGCTAGGGTTGGGTAGTGGGCAGTCAGTGAGTTGCTCAACCATAGCCAAACCCTTGGTGGATTTTTGGTTAATGCGGAGGTCAAACTCTTGAAGAAGCATGATCCACGTTGCAGTCCTGCCAGCAAGGTGTGTCTTGTCGAACAATTAGCGGAGTGGCCCAGATTGGACAATCACGTTGGTGGTTCCAACATGTAATGTCTCAACTTCTTCGTGGTGAAGACGAGGGAGAGGCATTGCCGCTCAACAAGAGAGTAGTTGAGCTCAGGGCCAACTAGCGTGTGAGAGATATAGTAAACAACTCTCTCTTTGCCAGTGTCGTCTTTTTGACACAACATGCCCCTGATGGAAAGATCAGTGACAAAGGTGTACAAGATGAACTCGCGACCCTCAATGGGTGCCATCAGGCGAGAGGATTAAGAGGCATGCGCTTCAATTCCTCAAAAGCCATTTGGACTTTAGCAGACCACAAGAACGACGTGTTCTTGCGTAAGAGACGTGTGAAGGGTATGGATTTGTGAGCATACTCCTGAAGGAAACATCTAAAGAAGTTGAGTCTTCCAAGGAAGGACTAAAATTGAACGAGATTGCGCGGGGGAGGCCTTGATCTTCTTGGGATCCACTTCAATGCCCCTCTACGAAATGAGGAAGCCAAGAAGCTTTCCAGCGGAAATGCCAAAAATGCACTTCTTGGGGTTGAGGCTGATGTGATACTCCTGAGACGCTCAAAGATGATCTTGAGGTCTTGCACATGCTCATCCCGTTTACGGGATTTGCCGAGGTCATTGACATAGCACTCCACAATCTTGTGGATGAGGTCGTGAAAAACGTGGGTCATGGCACGCTGATACGTGGCCCCAGTATTCTTTAGACCGAAAGGCATGATGACATAACAGAAGGTACCCCACGGGGTAGTGAATGTAGTCTTGTGCTAGTTTTCGGGTGCAATTCGGATTTGGTTGTACCTCGAGAATTCGTCCATGAGGGCATGATCTTGAAACCAGTTGTGGAATCAACAATTTGGTCGATCAAAGGAGTGGAAAAATTATCCTTTGGACAAGCTATATTGAGATCCTAAAAGTAGATGTAGATCTGAACAACTCCCTTCTTGAGAACAGGGACAATGTTGGAAACCCATTGGGGGTAGTCAACGGCTTGGATGAAACCAACATGGATGAGCTTCTCAATCTCATCCTTGACTAATTGGGAGACTTTAACCACCATTGGTCGTTGCTTTTGGCAAACAGGACGGGCCCCATCATCCATAACGAGGTTATGGACAACAATGTCGGGATCCATGCCCTTCATATCGGTGTATTCCCAAGCGAATACATCCAAAAATTTGCACAAGAAGGTGACCAAGACATCCCGTTCCTCTAGAGCAAGGCTAACACTAATCTTGACGATCTTTGGCCTTGCTGAAGTGCCGAGGATGACATGTACAGATCCTTCAACATCCATAGCATTGCCTTCCTCAAAACACTCAGGTGCGGGAGGGATTGATTGGTCCAACACCTCATGTTCAACCCCTAGGACATTCAGTATGGGGATGCCAGGGGTTGGGCCATCAGTGAGAGAGATCTCCAAACCTAAACGATCAAGGGGATAGTGGTACTTATGGCAAGCGCGCATGAGCTTGACGTATGCCTTTCTCTCCTTGAACAGGTTGGGTGCCATAACATGAATGAAATAGCACTCAAGATCAGACTCAACTCTTTAGCGGTCTCGGTGGGAGACGCATTGAGAGAACCTATACTCCGATGGGAAAAGCGCAATGCAAGGAGAAGCTCAACGTCTGGGGAGATGTCTTGAAAGAGGTCTCCAAGAAGAGAGGGGCTGGCCTGGCATCACGGACCGGAAGAGGGAGTCGACCGCCATGTGCTGGACCCTGAAGGAATGAACGCTGATCGATACTCAGATGGATCACAACATTCATCCTTGAGAAAATGAGACTTAGAAGCAAGGGGTGTGTGGGAATCCACAGAACCCCATGAGGAGACAACCAAAGCCTTGCCTGAGGGCTTTGTCTTTGTGTAGAGCAATGACCAGGGATTTGGGTTAGCCTCCATGGTATGAACCTCACCTTCATGCATGAACTGAATCTTGCGAAACGTGGCTGACACGACGGCCTGCATGGCAGCGGTCCAAGGACAACCAAGAATCATATTGTATGAAAGATCCAAGTCTAACACATAAAATTCAATCCTGTCTTGGGGCCAAATTTGACTCAGAGCTTCACGTTTCCCACTGGTGCAACCGTGTCATTGTTGAAACCAACACAGTTGTGGCGAGAATCAGAGAGCTTCTTCCGATTGATCCCAAGCTTGTTCGTCAATGATGCATCTCTTGATGTGGCAGTCATCAACGGATGTCTCAATATAGAGAGGGAACTGAGCCCTCTTTGCAAGAAGCGAAGCGTTTGGCAAAGAGGCGGGGTTGAAAGATAGGACGGGAGGACAAGGGTGCTCGTATGCATCGAAGTTGAACAACACTTAGACATCATCTTGCAACAGAACCTCGCGAGAGAGACCAAGCTCGTCAAAGATGAGGCCCCTTTGCTTAGGGCAAGGGCGAAGAAGGTCCCAAATGGAGATCCCAGTTGAGAGGCCATGCAACTCTATGACGAAGTAAGGATGCTGTCTAGCCTGCGGAGGGATGTTAGGCCGAAAGTCAAATCTGACTTTGGGATTCCTTGCCCCCGTGGGTTGGATAGGAGGCCCAACACCACTAGTCTCTCCAACAGGATCGGTGACCCGACCTGAGTGTGTGTTGACAAAACACTCATACCCAATAGAGGCTATGTCAATAGCAACAACAACCTTGCTACTCTTGTGCTTGGCTTTTCCTCTCGGGTTAGCCTAGGAAGAGAAGTCAGAAGAGGTAGAAGTGCAAGAAAGGGAACAAGGGGCCTTAGCCTTTGATTTCTTCTTCTCCTTATCGTGGTCGGGCAGAGGCTCCTTGAACACATTCAATTTGCGGTTGGGTTCTGCAAGTGGAGAACTCTTAGATGGAGGTGAGACTTGCACACCAGACTTTTGGGCAGCACAATTGGCATCATTGTGCCCCTTCATCCGATGGAAATTGCAAAACTTGGCGGGGTCATAAGGAAACACTGTTTGATGTTTTGATGTGCTTGATTCAGAAGCCGTCTTTTCAGCTGGCTTCTTGCTCAAAGCATTCACCTCGCTGCTGTTCTTCTTGTCCTTCTTGGGACGAGAGTCAGTGACTCCATCCTCGATTGCATTGCAGTTGCATTTGCTCGAAGAGGATGACTTTTGGGTTGGCATGGGCCGCATGCCCACACGCATCTCGAAGACTTAAATCTTCAGACACTCATTAAAAACTTCATCATACGAGGTGGGCTCACGCTTGAGGACCTCAAGGTGAACATCCTGCCTCAATGCTCACGTGAACATGTCATAAAGCTAATCATTCGAGAACCTTGTTCTGCATGTATGGACGACTGAACGCCACCTACGCATAAAATCAAAGTTCGACTCACCCTTGGCCTGTGCCATGGAGGTGAGTGATTGGATGCTAAGGTTAAATGGTCTGGAGATATCAAAGTATTGGAGGAAGTCATCCAGAAGGAGCTGGAAACTAGCGAGAGAATCTGGAGGCAGATTCTGAAACCAAACAAGGGCTTTGGCTCGCAAAGAACGAGTGAAGAGCGTCAACATCATGCCTTTGTCCTGTTCTCAATCCATACATGCCATCATGAATGCCATAATATGCTCCGTGGGATTGGAATCTCGAGTCCCATTGAACTTAGGCAATTTAGGGATATGAGTAGGAAGGGGAATAACACGTACCCAAGGGGATAGGGGATTCCTATGGAGATCCTCATAGGCACGGTTGATAACTGGTTGGCGACGAGCTCCAGGAAGGGGCTCGTGATGGTGATGATGTTGCCTATGGCAATAGACATCATCATAACCTTGATCGCGGACAGGATGATGTCGAGGCGGCTCTTGATATGGGAGACGCTCATGCTGGAAATCATCTCTACCATGGGGTGGGGCACGACCATGAGAAGGATAATATTCCTTATGAGGATGATGGAATGATGTGGCATACTCATGGAAACGGTTGTGATGACCTAAGTCTCCATGATGCTAGTCACGTGCCATCAGACGAGGGTCAACTTAAGGGCGTTGATGCTTGGGATAGGCATCCCATGAATCTCTAGTTCGTATGTGGCGATCGAAATCAGCATGCTCATTTAAAACTCTAAAGGATGGACTAGGAGGATGGGAGGACTCCTCATGATGGAGATACCTCGTCGAGTTGGAATGCCTATGACTCACAACATGGACATGAGGGGGTTCTTGTTGTAAAGTCCCCTGTCGAGAGAGAGGTGGGGAACGCACGAGAGAACTGGTTGAGGCACTCGAAACTGAACGGGTGCAAGCTCTGTCTCCAAAGGAAGCACGCCGCCTACTCCTAGGGGGAGAAGGGTGCACTAAATTCACTTGAAGGTGTCTACGACAATCATCAATGATAGCATGTAACTCATCAGGTCTCAGTCGTGCAAGGGGATCCTCATCACCTCGAATGGGTGAATGAGTCGCGTCATGAGGCCGAGGGGAAACATCCTCAAATGAATGAAGCTCAGACTGGTGAAAAGGGGACAGAGTCCATTGGTTATAACAACTAGAAGGCTAGAAGGCTCATGGCTTCTATGGGATACATGAGATCTATAGTGGTTATCTAGTTTGTCGGATTGCACCAAGTTATAGATAGACTTGTAAACCGAGTTAGGGATAACACGATCAAAAAAACAAAGGATGTAGGTATCTCTAGCAGGTCTAACAATAATAAAGCAAGTAGCTAAGACTAGAAAACTATTTGCATACAAATTATGAAAATAAAAATGTTGAATAAAGAGAGCTGATGAATGATATGTAAACTTAGAAGCAAGGACACTTTCAAGCCAAATGAAATATGTTTTAAGCAATAAATATGTTTTCAATTAAAGGTTCAAGAGCGTGCCTAATCTAAGTTTGAGTTAATTCTTTATTTTTAACACTATTGTTTCCTAATAATGCAATTTCGTAGTTTAGCAAGATAGTGGACTATTTATGCAAATTATATAGACTATTTTGAGCATTTAGAATTCTACTATTTAATGAGAAATGTTTCCAAAAGAGAGTATAACATGTAATGGAGGATATTTCAAGCAATGAAAGTATTCTTAACCACATACAAATGCATGAAACTTCAGAAACTATTCTAGACAATGATCTAAACAAGTCATCAATAAAAATAATCAAACCTTAGCATATATATGACTGCAAATAGATAATAATTTCACTTTGTATAGCAAAGTGCCCTCATATCAAACTCAAAAGAAGTATGCAAACTTTATAGTAACTGATTATCTAAGCTAGGAATAAAAATAGGAAGAGGATAAAGGTGTGTGTGAGCTAAGTCCAGACCAAGAGCCAAAAGCTATGGAAGAGGTAAAGGAGAAGCTGCTAATTTGTGAGAGAGTTGATGTAAGGAGCATAAGAATAGGTGAAATGGAGTCTTGAGGGGTCAAGGATTATCCCACAAGCTTTAGGAACACTACAGAGAGTAATGTGAATCACTAAGATAAGTTGCAGTATGGTAGGGCATCACCTATCACAATGAAAGCTAAGTGTGCCAAGTAAGAACCAAGAAAGATTCAAGAAGGCATCCAAGCTTTGAGTGTGATGATCAAGTGGGAAGATCACAACAAGAATGTAATAGAGAAAAGAGAGACTCAAATGAATGAGAAAGTGACATATATCTCAACCGACGAGTAGGAGCATGCATTTGAAGAACCAAAGGTATGCTTGATTAGTTCACTTATCCTTGCATATCCAAGCCGGTACACGGAGTTCCATGTACATGTCGATGCTTCTAGCTATGCAATTGGTGCTACTATGGCACAAATATGAACTCAAGGGTTGGACCACCTTGTGTTCTTTTCCAGCTGACTATTTTCTAATGCCGAGAAGAATTACAACACCATTAAACGAGAGGATGTTAGCGTGGTCTATGCTGTGTAGAGTTTTTGACATTTTTGGTCGGTGACTCCCTTCACATTTTCTGCGGACACCAGGCCTTGTGGTACATGGTCAACAAGCCCATTATACATATCCAAATAAGCAGACGGGTGATGTTGATGCAAGAATTTATATTTAAGAACATTGTTAGTCTGGCAAGAGTCCTGATTGTCAACTAGTTTTCCTAGATAAAGTTTGGTGGACCTCTTGACCGTGTGAATGAAGGTTTTTTAGACACTCATTGTAGATTGCTATTGGCCATCCTAGTATGAAAATATTGGAAATTGTCTATCTACTACATCCTTTCCAAAGTACATACTACTTGCCGAGTGGAGGAGATTGGCACTAAAAGCTTGAATGTGTTGGTAAATGGTTTATTGTACAAGACAAGACTTGACCATGTTTTGCAATTGTATGTAATGAAGGAAGAGATCTATGGTGTATTTCAAGAAGAGCTTGAAGGTCCAAGTGGAGGCAACATGGGCCCTAATGCTACAATGAGAAAATTACTTCTAGCATAGTTGTGGTGGCCGACGTTGGACCAGGATGCTAAAGAATGGGTGTTGGGGTGTGATACTTGCCAAAGGATTGGGAAGCCACTAAAAAGGGGATTTATGCTGCGATGGCCATCCTAGCCTCAATAAATTTTTGAACGATGGAGCTTGGATTCCATTGTAAAGTCATCAAGGTCCATTGGTGCAAGTACATTAGGGTCGCCACTGGGTATTTAATGAAATGGATAGAGGCCAAAGTGTTAATTGACACTAGTGCACAAAGTACGGTTAAATTCGGTTATGAACAAAAGTAGTCACTCGATTTGGAATTTCGAGATAGATCACAAGTGATTGAGGTGTGCACTTTGTCAACCATGTGATTCGGTTGATGACGTCTAAGTTTTGGATCTTCCATTCACTATCCAATCCCTACTACCCACGAGCAAATGGCCAAGCAAAGGACACTAATAAAGTAGTAATTGATTCAAAAGTTGTGGTATTGAGGGTGCCGGTTGGGAAGAATGCCTACCTGCATTATTGTGGGCCTATTGTACAACAAATTAACTAAGGTCATACAAATTTCCAGCTGATATATGGTCTAGAGGCAGCTGTGCCGATGGAATACCTGTGCCAAGCCTAAGGATAGCAGTAGGCAATTGACTTGGCGATGATGAAAGTCTCAAGGAACAATTTATCTGTCTGAAAAAATTGGATAAACATTGAGTAATGGCGTCATGGGCGATGGAGGTCATGCAAAGAAGGCAGAAGTACTGGCATGATAAACACCTTCGACTAATGAATTTTGAGGACTAAGCCTTAGTTCTAAGATACAATGTTAGGCCTGAAATTAAGCATGGGAAATTCAAAGTCATGTGGTTTGGGTTATTTAAAATTCAATAAATTTTAGAAAATGGAATGATTAGGCTGGAAAATTTGGATGGAATGACTATTAAAGATCCAACAAATGTTGGATGTGCTATATACCATGCATTTTTTTTCATCCCTTATAGATATGTATTTAATATACCTGAACTAGTTACACCGATAGGTGTTCTTACATTGGCAAACTGGGTGGTGGATTGTAGTGGAGTAAGTTGTCAACATTAATGGCCAATCTAATATTTTTGGGTCCGTATGGGTGGTTTTGGGTTCTTATGGGTGGTTTCTTAGTGCATGGTTTTGTACTCATTGTATTGTAATACCGCTTGGACGATTTCCTATTGATGTGCTTATAAATACTCACACATGCATTAGGGTTAAGCAAAACTTTGAAGTACATTATTGTAATGTAAATGGTTGCATTAATGCAATAAGGAAGAAGGTTACCGTGCGGGTTTTTTTCCCAAAAGGGTTTTCCCAAGTGAAAATATCACGTATCGTGTGTGCGTGCGCCATTTTCCCTTTCTGTTATAGATTAAGATTTTGTTAGCATTGCTTCTATTGCTTAAGTTTATTGATCAATTTCTTTGTAGTGAATGGGTCTATGTTAAAACTATCCTAGTTAAGAGTGGAGGATTTCAATAAAATTGATATTGAGCTTCTATGTGGGGATGAGGGACCCATGGGTGGAGAAGATAAAGTTGTGGTCAATTGCAAAGAAGGCAAAATAAAATAAAAGACATTAAAATTGAAACTAGAGACCATGAAGGATCAGTACTTGATGGATGAGTTGATTTTATATAGTACTTCCAAAACATTAGATTGTATGTCCTAGCCATAGAGATGTACACTCTTGCAACAGTGTTGGATGCTGCAAAACTTACTTAGCCGTATGCCCCTTCAGCCCAACCATTGTACGCCCTTCATCTGACTATTGAAATATTCAATCGTACGCCCAAGCTTGTCCCTTGCCGTAAGGCCCTTGGTGAAACCCATGCCGTATGCCCAAATCCTTGTCATATGTTGTTTTTGTGCATCCTGCTCCATTGTTGCACATCTCCACGCTTGGCTCTGCAGTCTGTATGCTGTACAATCTCTCCTAGTCTAAATGTCTCTACCCTGGTCTCTACAACCATACGTTCCCATCTCTAGCTATATGCCCCCTATTTTTATAGCTAGGCCATATGACCCCATCATTTAGTGTTAGCCGTATGGTCTATTAGGCTCTCCCTTGTATGATCTTGAGTTGTACACTTGCTGCTTTTCCTCTTTGATGTATGGATCTGCTGCCATTCCATTGTCGTTCGGTTAGTTAAAACCCAATTTTCATAACTATCCCCTTCATTGTCATTATCTACTTTGCAGAGTAAATTACCTTCACTGGCCAGGGAGGATACTAGAAAATTTGCATTTTTTGCTTCCAACGATAGGAAAAAGTTTGACATATGAGCATTTAGTGCCAACACTAGTATCAAAGAACAACTCACGTGCATGGAAGCTTGTTTTGCAGGATTTTAGGAAAATATCAAAGTTTCAAGATCCATTGCCTACAATAGAAGGGTTTTAGCAATGATTTTTTAGTTGAAAATTATGGTTTTGCCACAACAATTATGGTAGACAAAAACAAAAAACCCTCTAGTTTGAAGTATGACATCGTATTTGGTGCGAGCTAAAATCTTTAAGAATTCCTTGGATAAGGCATTCGTAAAATTTGGTACTGCTAGGGAAGGCTGTGTAATTCCCAAGCCAACCTCTACCACAATTCCAAAGATGGTCCAAATTTTCATTGTTAGTAGGTATGGGTTCCAGGAAGGTGGCAACAAAAACTTGGTGAACCCTCACTAAAGAATAAATGTAAGGTGTTTATCACATCTGGGATGCCTAGTTGGGAAAGCCTTTGGCCACAAGATTTTGCACATGGTGGGCCAATAAGCTTGAGGACTATTTATTGAAAGTGGCGTTGTGCAAAGTTGTTGTGGACAAAATTGTGCAGATGCCCTACTTTAGTGTTGGAGAGTTCAAGCCCTACTTGGTTCAAATGGTTTCTAGTTATAACTAGGTCAACAAATGTTCATTTGTTCGATACATGAACAGAGGTAAAAATTACTTACATTGTCAAATATTTCACACAAGTGTTTGGTGTGGCCTCACATGGACAACAAATTAGTAAACCAACAACCATTCCTAAGATTACCTAGGCCAAAAGAACTATGATGTGTAGAATTTATGTTGGTTGGATTTGATTGCAGAGGAGTTGGCTTGCATGTAGACCCAGGGACATTGTGACATAAAGAAAGAGTACTTGGCTTTGGAGGAGTGACATTGTCTTTTTGACGTGATTCGGTGTTGGCTAGTGGGTGCCACTTGACCATCTAACATTGCGATTTGGATGATAGATCGCATGCTTGGCTTAAGGAGAGGCGAGACCTACAACTGGGGGAATCTCTTGTTTGATTGGATTAGTGAGTTTCTCTCCTTGCAATACAAAGGCTTTTATTTGACACAACGTGCCATTGGTCTATTCTTGATTGCATTGTATTCACAATCGACATTGGAGGGGGACTTTGCTTCGGATACTTCATATGACCCTAGTTGGTTATCATTGTTTCAGTGGAGATATCTTAGTATCCCTTTAGTTGATGCCAGGGAGGATGATACGAAATGTCGTGTAGGAGCCAAGAAGAGGAAGCAAATAGTAGAGTTACCCACTTCTGACTAGGACGAGGGAGCAATACTTACATGGATGATGATGATGATGAGGATGATGGTGGACATACACGGGCTGTTGGAGCCTCATACCATAGTTCACATACTTGGACTCGTCTCCAACTCAGCAGACAAACAAATGATCGACTTGGCAAATACAATCCAATACTTAACTTAAAAAAATACTTAAATTTAAAAAAAACAAACATAAATTTTATACAAATTACTGTTGCAAAACGTATCAAATGAGTTTGTAAAATGTTGGGGAAGTGTTTTCTATTAGATTTGAATGCAAATAGAGTACAAAATCTCATTATCGTGTGAATACAACAACAAAATGATACCTATAAATTTATGATGATTGTCATTGAAAATCATCATCATAAATTGCATATCGATGCAAATTATAAGAATCTACAATTTCCTCCTCTCTGCTCCAGTGAAAAATATGGGAGACTAAGAGGGTTGAGTCCTCCCGCTCTGTTGCTTCTCCTTGCACTACCGAGAAAGCAGTGCCTGCGGCTCCACCCTGTTACCAGATGGCAATGACTCCTACTCTAACTCATGTTTGACATCTACATTGATGTCATCCAATCCAATTTTTCTTGCTTCTATTGTACATACCACATAGCTTGCCTCTTGAAATCAACAATCTCATTCTCTGTGAACAAGGGGGTCTCCGCATCCTACACAGTCCAATCATTGTAGGGATCAATCTCATCCAAATCAATAGGTTCTTGTGATGTGTCCACCTTTCTTGTGCGAAGCCGAAGGTTGTATTGTGCAAAAACTAGGTCATGATTCAACTGTTAAGCACACAACACACTGAGAGGGGGGGTGAATTAATATGAAATAAAACTTTTACTTTTAGAAATTAATGTTCACAATGAGAGCATTCACAAAGATCTAATAATTAACCAACATAGGATTTACGTGGAAAACCCTCTCTCGGGAAAACCACAATGAAGAGTTGCTTGGATCTACCATCCAAATCCAGCTGTAAAATAATAATTCTTTTACAAAAATTTAGTAGGCACCAGCCTACTTGGAGACAACAATCCCCACTGCTAAGCACCAACGTAGCTAGAGACCCCAGTCTCTTTGATCCGAGGCACCAACTTCCACTGAAACAATCTTTCACCTTTTATTGTTGCTTCATTAACAAATGATGGCAAAGTTCAATCTTCTCTCTTCCCCTTCTTCTCCACTAAAATCTGCTTATGTTTTCATGATGGAAAGAATAATTTCTATTTATCTTTTTTCAATCTTATATCTGCCTTATATAGATTCCAAACGCTCTTCACAAAGGAGGCGTCCCATCCAAGAGGCACCTTTTCATCAAAAGGTGTGCATTTAATTTAATATTAATTAAACCACCAAGTGGAGAGATTTCCCAAGGCAGCCATATATCAAGTGGGTCAGCCCAAAAATGATAGGCATTAATACATATCTTAAGAGGGGCGATTTAAGCCTTAAACAACCTTCCTTGAGCGCTCATTCAAAACTTCTTTAATGCTGGTCCCTTCATCATGAATCGCTGTTGCAAATTAAATATATTTTATTGTTGGTTGGCCTTGTTAATTATTGCTGATTGCCTTTCACATTGAATTCGAAAAATCACTTGTCTATTCTTGGGCTTGTGACATTAACAATAATTCTGTTGCATTAATGACACTTCCGTTACATTAATTATAATGCCTTTGACATCAATGACAATATTCCAACATCAACTTATTGCGCTTCTTCGTGTGAATGACATCAAACAAATTCCAGTTGTGCTCACATTCAAAAGTGTTACAAGGTTGAGATCAAATTTGGAGGGCTAGCGTTTGAAGATTTGGGGTATTTCCAACCAAATCTTCTCACCACAAAATTGCAAACAAGATATTAAAAAAATTGTAAATTTGTAACTTGCAAGATATAAGTAAAGAGTTCAATTTTCATTATCTTGTGTTTGGGTGGATCTCTCTTATATAGCTAGTGCCGAAGAAAAGAGCCTCCCCTACCCTGCTTCTAGTTCTACAACTCTGAAATAATGAGCTCCCTCACCTCAATCTTAGGTGTCATTCTCTCAATGCATGTTGAGAGGCCCTCCATAACCTCAAGTGTCATCTGTGAAACCATCAGAGTAGAAAAACTTAGGATTAAGGTAGTACCTCACTGCATGAATGGGTTGGTGGAGTTGATTGTTCCATCTGTGATCTATTATTTTTCAAATGGGATCAAATCTACTTCTATCCCCCTTTAAAAGTTTTGGATGGTCTCTTTGGCCTTATCTATTGCCTCATAAATATATCCCATCAGGTTTTGCTCACCATCCACTAAGCGCAAAACCTTCACCAAAGGCTTTGACACCTACAAAGTTACAAATAAATTAAAGCTACAAATTTACAACTAAAGTAAATACTTTAAAAAATTGAAAATAAAGGAATCGACTTGAAGTTTAAATTGAAATATGAAGTTAACTTGACAATCTCTACAACTCTCTTTGCAAAGGCATCATCGAAAACTATCTTTGCGGTCCTCTCTCTATCAACTTGCTTTGAATATGTTGAGTCTAGCCATGCTTGACTCACAAACATCTGCTTCAACGGTGTCAACAAACTACAAATACTTAGCAATGTTAGGAAGTTAGTTGCAAACCTTGTGACACCTTCTCACACAAGATCTTTTCTCTTGGTGTGATTGCTCATTAAGTTAAGAAGTCAAAGGCGATTATAAATGTATTTGGGGATATTTCTGGCATCTTCTACAATTGGTCTCACCCAATCAATTTTGCCCATGTCCTCCAAAAGGTCAAGGCAATGGGCCGCACAAGAGATCCAAAAGAGTGATGGATGCCTCTATTTAACCAGCCTCTTAGTCGCCATATATGTTGCTACATTTTTAGTGACAACTTGCACAACATTCTTGCTGCCCACCTCTAAGACAACTTCCTCGAACATCAAGGTCAAAGTTTTTGCAGATTTTACTTTGTTAGAGGAATCAGTTGACTTCAAAAAAACCATCTCACCATTTGAAGCCGCTAAAAATTTGATGAGGGTGCAGTTCCTTCCATCTGTCCACCCATATGAAAGAATGGTGCATTCAAACTTTCACCACTGCTTCTTTTGTTCTTCCATAATTGACTTTGCATCTTCAACAACATTTTGGAGGAACCTCTCACTTAAGTCTTTTGGAGACATTGTCTTGTACCCTTTCCTTGCAACTGTCAATATCGCCACCATATACTCTTAGTACGAGCTCTTTGCCACGTTGAAGTGAAGGTTGTATTACTACAAATTTGCATGTCTTATCTATTTTCTCATTGATCTCATTTTTCCACCTTGTACCTTGCAGCGAAGGTTGTGCCCTAGATATGTTTCTAGGTTCAAAAAAGCTCTGTGAATGGCCTTTGCTTGAACTAGATGAGGTGGATGTGCCTTGTATGCATGGACCATGACTAGAGTGCACAATCTCTGCCATATCTACTTCACTTTTTGTTGCCGATGTGGGAGTAATGGTTGCTATCATGGCTGCTTGTATCCTTGCCCTTTCTAGTTTCTTCTCATCCAACAATGCAAGCTTTGCATTCATCTATCATTTTACCTCTTCTGTGGTATTGGGACACAACGTGATGTTGCGGCAAATAATGCATGCGATATGGTACTTGAGGCGATTGATGCCTCTATAAACCTCCTTTGAGCAAAACGTGCAAACCAAAAATTTACATGTATTTGGAGGGAGTTTATAGCGATTGATGCAATATGTTTAGGATGCTTAAATATTGTGTGATGAGAGTGTGTACTTAAAAAGGAGAAAAATTTGTGTTTTTCCACATTTTTTTCTTGTATTTTCTGCATTGAATGCACATTACCATAGCGTGGCAAGGCCGTACATAGTACTTGCGGTGAATACTTTGTAAAAACTCGCCCAAAGTAAGTTATGCTAACCCTTGAGTATAAGCAAAAAAATACTCGTGTGGCATATAAATTGGCGAGTACTTGCATACTCACAAAGTATGCAAACTATGCCTCATACCTTTGTATTAAAACTTGTGGGTAACTGTCGGGTACACGTAGGAAATTGTTTTTTGGGGGCCAAAAAAGTAGACGCAACACTAACTGTGGGTTGAGTAGCGCCCTAATACCTGCAGTTAATTGCGAGTAATTTACTATGGTTAACCGCGTGTTTTAGGGAATTACTCGACCGTAACCTGTGTATAATGTCAACATAACGCAAGTTTGAAACAAACATGTCATTTTTATTGCTATTTTTGCTTGTGTTTGAGTTTGCCATTTTTGTGTTCGATCGCCATTCATTACAGTTTGGTCGTCGCATATTTGAATCTTGATTGTCGTGGCCCGTTTCAAGTGTGTAAGCTTGCTGCTTGTGAGCCCTGAAATGCAGCATGACAACTCGCACGGTAGTTACTTGTGAGCTTTGAATAGTGAGTGAATTGCTGCCTTTGAGCTTCGAAGTTTGAACAGTGAGTGAACTGTGATGACTCAATGAGCAGTGAATAGTGAGTGATGAGGTTTGAACAAGCAATTCGTCTTTCTAAGCAAACCTTGTATGCTGTGTTACTATGTCTCTAACAATTATTTCATTATTTATATTTTTTTGTGTTTCAATTTATTTTATGAATTTATATTTATTTTAAAGTAGCGATAAAGTTGCCGAGTCTCGAGTATGGGTCAAAATTTTGGGCTGCTGAGTATGAGTTTTTATACTTGCCTCATACTATTGCTTTTTGTCTTGTTCCTTCCTTCTAGAAGCTTATGGGTGTTTCGAGCCATCTCATGCACCTCTATCACAGTATTTCAGTGTCAATTCCTTGTCGTCAAGGGACGATAGGCAACAAATAGAGGCTTGGTTGAACCCATAAGATGAACCAGTCAATTCAGACTTGGAGGTACCAAGTAGCTTGTTGTAGCCGCAAGTGCATACAATACCAACGCCATTAGAAGAGTAGGTCTAATTTGGAGTTGAAACATAGTTACATTCAGAGGATGGCCCTCTTGAGATTGGACCAAGTCTGAGGCTCTAGAGGCTCTAAATGATGCGGGCGTTCTGTTGTTCCTGCCTAGCCTGAATAGTGCCAATTGCTATAAGACTCTATCTCAATTTTTGTGGGCTGTGGGATCCATGGTCCAAGCACTCCAGGGTGTTACCAATGTGGTTGGGCATTTGGATGTTGCAAGTTGTCCATCATAGATACGGTTGATATTGGATGAGGTAGTTCAGCTACAAAAAATTGTGTAATAAGAGAGTCGCTTAGAGTCTTCACAAATTTATGTCAGCCAAGAGTGGCCCAAACATAACAATCTGAAGATGGATGTGGGGTGGCTGTCTACTTGACTTCCTCATGCTGTCACTTCTCTTATGCTGAATGTGTTGGAGTCTCTACACACCATTGAGCATATCTTTCGCTATCAATATCTATTTCTTTAGTCAAGCTTGTGGGAACTATGGTGATTGGAGAATGAGGATACTGCTGCCCTGGAGATTGTAGATTTGTAGACTCAGGTTGAGGATCAATATGGCCGCTTCCAGTCTCTGCTCAGGCAACAAACCCAGCTGATACAAACACAAACTCAGAAGGTTGCTGACTATGAGCATGAGGTAGCTGATACGATGGCCAAGTTTCAAGATTCTGATAAGTTAACCCTAGGAAAGCATGAAGTCCAAGCTCCAGGAAGTTGTATGGATGGTGTAGTGTTCATTTGAGTGTGAACTTGTGGCAGCCAAGTATCTGAAGTAATGTATGGTGAGGTATATGCCCTCCAAGCCAAACTTTGGCCATTGAATTTAGAGCGAGCAACCGCTTCAGGATTGCCTCTAGTTGGAGCTTCCGTACTTCCAGGGATGTTTTCCTCTTCCCCCCTTTATATAATTTTGTATGGTTGTTGGATGGGAATCCAACTCATTACAAAGGGGGGATAATGTAGACAGTCATTATGAATAAATGCATTGTTTTGTAGCTGACCTTGTTATATTACTCTTTTGTCGGCATTAAATAGTGGTGTAATGTCTTTATGTTAGGTTGTGTTAATCGATAACTGTTGAGTCTTGTCATACATATAGCACATTATGTTTCGAGTAAGGGTGGCGTATGGGATGCTCCCTATAGCGAACAATTTATATCGAGCACTACCTATGAAATAAAGTCGTGATTAGTCATGTTATTCTATTTTATGTCATGGTATGCATTTACTATTTTGTAACTGATGTTCCTTTGCCCATTGCTCTCAAAGAGGAACGAGTGATCGAAAAGGCCATCTAGAGCAGAATTTTGGAGATTTTTGAATATATATATATATATATTTTTTTTTTTGGTTTTTCTACATTTTCATATTTTGTATGCTTAGGGCCCTTTGGTGCGGAATTTGGCCTTGAAAATTTAGTTGGATGCCCTAAAGAGTTGCCGAAGGCATGTTTTTAGAGCATGTAAACTAGTTCTCTTGATGAGTTTTCCAACGCATATTATGGTTTCAAATTCCAATAAATGGGCTAGGCGACATGACCACAACAAGTGGCACTGCTAAAATAGTAATGCCATCAACTAAAATTCAGCTAGTAAGATGGAGACATGTCATCTCCATGTGGGGTGACCCTTTAATTCCCATTTAGAACCCTTTATTTACTGTTTTTAATAACTTTTCAGTCTTTGTATTGTATAGCTATAAAGTAGATAGTATGGAATGAAGAATATAAAGTTCAAGGCAAACATATCTCCTACAAAGATTTCCCTCTTTGTATACACTCACATTTGCTATAAAATACTATTGTTTTTGCAATTTCAGTTCTACTTCTATAACAAATTAAAATCTGTAGTTAGTGTGTTGTTCCAAAGTGAGAGGCATCCATCCATTGATCTAACCGTATTGATCAACGATCCATTGGGAATTGCATGAGTCTTCTAGGAAGAGGCAAAGAATGAAAAAAGTAGTAGGAGGATACAATACCTTCCAGAGTTGAGGGATTGGTAAACTCCCATGCTCAAAGAGAGATTTACTTTGTATTCATTTGTTAAGCCATGAAGATGGATGAAGCATAAACATTTCATTGCTGGAGCTTTCCCACTTAGGGCTTCTCCAAGATAAATCCTGTGTTTTCTCATGTGATTGGTTTAATTATATTTCTCATTATGTTCCTTTACATTCACCATTGTTGCACATTGATGATATGAGCAATTTGGCAACTTAATTTTGCAAGAGGAAATAAGTGTTGTTAATTGTTGACAATTCTTCCACAGGATTTTCTTCGGGCAAAGAAGGCAGAATGTCACATAGCTTTGGAAAAGTGCAAAGGACATAAGTCCGCAGGAAATTACAAAGGAAAGAAGCCACCAGCAAAGGAAGTAATTCCTTTGGACTTTTTGTCCGAAGGAATACTTCGGGGAAATTACAAAGGAAAGACCCGCAGCCTCCCAAAAGGTCAGCCAAAAGCAAAAAGCCCAAGGAAAAATTTCTTCGGACTTTTTGTTCGAAGGAGTTCCTTCGGACAAAAGTCCGAAGAAATCCAAGAGAGAAGTCAAAGCCCGCAGAAATTTAAAGGAATAAGGACCCTTGCAAAAAATCCGGGTGCCCTGCAAAAAACCTGGGTGCCCTACAAAAAGCCCGGGTGCTTATCATGGATTTCATGCATGATAGTATCATCTCAAGCTTTCAAACGTTCCAGCAGCTCACAAAGAAGCTAAAATTGGAAACTTGGCGTAATCTTCCATGCAAAGAGAGGTGGGCGGTTCAATAAACAAAAGACAAGTTCACTTCCTCAAGTGCAAGGAGCTTCATGCAAAGACAAAGGGAAAACATATTTTATTGAAAGGCAAAGTCAGCCTTGAGTTAATCTAAGTTGATCCATCTCTTCAATTTTTCAACGCCAATCTTTGGCTTTTTGTAATTCTCTATAAAATGGCTTTCAGCCTTGATTAAAAAAAGATCCCTCTCTTGGCAAGACCAGACTCTGCCATTGGTGAGTTGTGTAACCTCTTCGATCAATAGGACTGTACTTTTAGATTTCAAGTGTGGCATAGTGTGTATTCATTCAACAATTTGCATATGTGGTAGATTTCTGTCCCTTCTCAATTCTGATCCGTACCTAGTTGCTAGCTTATTGTATTATGCAGGTCATGCTAAGTGTTCTTTATGTCTGTTTCTGAAGCTGTAAGTGGATGTTAGGTCGCTGCAAAGTGTCTTGTATCAGATCTCTCTCCATCGTTTTCCCTCATATTTTGGTCATTGGATCGAACCTTTTCATGAAATATTTATGCATAAGTGATTGATTGAAATCAAAGGTCTTCATTTTCCCTTGTTTGTTCAGTGTTCAAGGTTCCAAGTTGAGTGGATCAATCTTCTGGTGTATCACCTTTATTAGGTAGGATTTCCCCTTAAAGTTTCCTTCTCCCTTTTCCATGGTAGTCCGCAGCATAGAGTAGAGATCCTCATTGATACATCTTACAGGAACCAGCCTTCTCTGGAGGTTCTTCTCACCGTTGAGGCACCCACCCTCGTGAGAAGATCCCATTGTTTCAACCGGATAGAGGACTGGCCATTTCATGCACGTCTTTGATTTAGGGCGCAGCTCCAGGTTGACAACATTAATAGTGGTACGGGCCATTATTTTGATATATCTACATGTGTCTCACACACTTAAAATTAAATTTTTGACTGGAGTGGTAGTATTATGTTGTTCTTATATAGGATAATGTGCATTAGCCTAATAATCTATATGCATGTGATTCTCAGTATTGTAGAGTTGTATTTGAGGCATGAACGCAATGGAATCAGCATAAAGGAAGTAGATGTCAGTTTACAGCTGCAGCACACGTAATATGCAGCCTCTGTATGTTGGATTTCAATAGCTCTTTAATTGGATCTACAACATAGGAAATTAAAGGTCTCTTGTGAATATTTATATCAGGCATAGCTTGAGAAAATTACAGATCAATTTTCAACTTTGTAGATGCTTATCTTTGGCAAGTGCTCTCTCTCCTTACCCTTCTGCAAGTAGTCTTTCTACAATATCCTTTAAATTTGTACTTTCAATTATAGCCGACATCCTACTTTTCCAGATGTTGAAGTTATGACCATCGAACTTTTGGATCTCAGTGAGAAAAGTATTAGATTGTTTAGATTTGACATGTTTGTAAGTTTTCTAGTGCCAAAACTCAACTTCTATCTTCTGTTATTTTAAAAAAAAACCTATTTCTGATTTTTTCTGAGTTGCTACCTCAAAAAGTATAACAAATGTTTCTTCTGAAGTTCCTTTGTAGTGTTTTGCACCTTTAAAACTTCAAAGTACTTTCTCAGATCTATTGTGCTAACACACTTTGGTCTATGATTCTGATATTGCACCCTGCATGTTGACCCTAGATATGCTCATAAGCCAAACATACAAAGGTGGTCCAAATCTGATGATGTGCGAGGGAGAATCGTGAGTCACTTAGATAATTGCAATGTGCAAAATCAAGAGCAAGAGTGTAGGAAAGGGAATGATGCACATAATTCATGTGCATTGCGCAGGTTGAAACAAACACTGATTGAACTCGAAACACAAATGGGAAAGAAACTCAAGAAGAAACACAAGTGGTGAGAAGCTAACATATGTCAAGCATCCAAACAAGGAGAATGCGGATTGCGGGATTGAGCCAGCTTGACAAGCATATGCTGTTTAGAGCAAAGGAATACATTGAGTAGGATGGATGGGTGGAAATCCAATTTGAAATAGTTGGCGGAAGAGGACAAGTGGCGTTGAAACCGCAATAGCTGGCAGGGGTTGATGTGGTTCGGTAATGCTATAAATAGGGATCTCGACCTCTCATTTGAGACACTTGGATCTTGAGAAGATGGATGTTTTGCAGTCGTTGAGTCAAAGTGATTGGAGGACTGGAGTTAGGGTTTGAGTGATTCATGAGTGAATTTATTGTATAATGTATATGAGTGAAGATCGTCCTTTGATGGTGATGAATGTAATGTGATATCATGTATGCCTTATAATTAGTGTGAATATGATAGTAAAGATGGATTCTTTGAATGATATGTTTGTTGTATACTTAGACGTTCTTTGTGCTATATGTTTTCTTTATGATGATGACGCGCTTAGTGCACATATCTCAAAATAGGGTTTGGTGCCCTAAATTCTGAATTATAAGTGGGCACTATTGGCTGTATTTACTTGATAATTTTCCTATATATTTGAGGTGGATGTTGAGTCTATAACAGCAGTAATTAATTACTCATTTCTCAATATATTGGCGCCTAGGGTTTCAAGGCGATTTGCTAATTCAAGGGTTGATGCTTGATTGTTTCTATAACTTGTTATGAGGGTTTGCCATACCTTTGTGTGTTTTTTGGAGCATCTACTACAACTAGGGTTCGCTGTATTTTCATAAATATAATCTTCCACAGTTAGGGTTTGCTGGAATTTGAAACATAATTTTCAGATTTGCAAGGGTTTGTTTGAAAGCCATATTATTCCTCAATTATCCCAATTTGGGGATATTACATCTCCATTGGCTGGCGTCACACCCCAGCAGCCTCTTCCTCTGCCATACAGCAAAATACAGCAGGTTGTACAGATCAGGTGTAGTTTATAACAGTTTTGGGGCAGCTTATAACAGTTTTTGGGCACCCTAGGGCAGCTGTACAGAAGAAACCTTAAAATGTCACATTTCTAGGGCAGCTGTACAGCAGAAACCCTAAAACGTCACATTCTTAAGGCAGCCGTACATAAAAAACCCTAAAAAGTCACATTTATAGGGCTGCCGTGCAGCAGAAACACTAAAACGTCACATTTCTAGGGCATGTGTACAGTAGAAACACTAAAACGTCACATTTCTATGCTGGCATCACCCTTTTTGCCCTAATCGTTGACTGTTTGGCCTGGGCGTTGACTGTTTTGCCAGATCAAAAATTTGTGTCTTGGTGTCTCCATGTTTTGAGTTCTGTGTCATGTTCTTTCATTCATGTTTTGAGTTCTGTGTCATGTTCTTTCATTCATGTTTCAGTTCTTAAGTTCAGCTTTATATCTTCTAACGACATATAGCACATTAATTCTAAGTCATTTGAATGAGTTGAATTGTCATTTTGAAGTAGATTCAAAGTAGATCAACAATTCGTGGTTTTGTGAATTCTAGCAAGTTTGAACTTGATAGTTTAGAGATCAATTAAGATAATTGATAAACAGTGGAAGTGGACCTCCAAGCCACTCTAGAAAATAGCCTATTTTTTGTGAGAGAAGCGTAATATTCTTCAAAAGAGGGTGCCCAGACCAAGACTCAATCTAGAGGTCAATAAGAGCTCTAGGAATCCACTTCCCAGGTGAGTCGCTCGGAGATAATGGCTCTACAAGAGCCGAGGAAGCTCCAAATGTGAGAGCATGGTGGCAAGATTGTTGTGGAAAAACTGCGTTCATGCACTAGGGAGTCCAGATATTTAGCTTTGATAATTCTGCTCCAAAGCTGATTTGCGTTAATAAATACGCACCAAGCAACGTAGCTCCCAAAGCTGAGTTGTGCAACTTAATGTCTATTAGATTTGCCCCTCACAGGGGCTTGGGTAGACAAGCCTTATTACAGCTAATGAGGGGAATCATTTTCTTATCCTTGGAGCCCTGACACATGACATTTTTCAATTTTGATTGAGAAGAGCAAGATTGCTTGGTGTTATTCTGAGAATAGACATAAAGTACGTTGGGAGAGCCTAGAGGACTGATTTGAGAAGTTGGATGCAACCAACAAAATTGAGCCATTTGCCTTTTCAGGAGAGGAGCCTGTGGTCCATTTTCTCCACCAGGTCTTTCCAATGGTGTTTTTTCTTTGGGCACTTAGAGAAGAATGGAATTCCCAGGTACTTGCTTGGAAGAGAGCCAATTGAAAGCCAAGGATATGGGCTAGTATGTGCTCCAAGCATAGAGAGGTGTTTGAAGAAGAAACTCTTTGACTCCTTGAAGTTTATAATCTGCCTAGAGACGGCTGAGTAGGCATCAGAAATTTCTTCGAGGGAGTTGGCTTCTTCTCTGCAAGCTTGGCCCAGGAGCAGCGTATCATCCTTGAACAAGAGATGGGAAACTGTAGAAGCCCCTTCAGCTAGTTTATGACCATGGATATGTTGGCAGCAACTCCCTCCTGAAGAGCCCAATTGAGAGCCTCGGTCATGAGGGTGAAAAAGTAAGGGGAAATAGGATCTCCTTGTCAGAGACCCCGAGAGCTAGTTAAGAACCCTGCTAGGCTGCCATTAATCGGCACTGAGAAGTGCGCCGAGGATATGCAATTAAAAATCAGGTCACACCAGGAAGACAAGAAACAAAGCTTTTCGAGGATGGAGCAGAGGAATACTCGATTGAATCTGTCAAATACCTTGCTGATGTCCAATTTAGCCAACATGCTCTTGGTTTTTGAGGCTGAAAGGGAGTACAATGCTTCATGAGCAAGAACTACAATATCAATAATCTGCTTCCCTTGCACAAAATCTCTTTGCTCCTAGGAGATGAGATCCAGTAGGACAGCTTTGAGTCTTTCTGCCAAAGCCTTAGTGAGGAGTGTTATAGAGAGAGAGATTGGCCAGAAGTCAGACGAGGCAACAGGAGATTTTTTAGGGATTAAGGCAATGAACATGCAGTTGAGGTCTTTAAGAAATTTCTTGGACTTCCTGGCTTCATTGACAACTGCTGAAACCTTGCTCCCAATAAGGTCCCAAAAGTGGTCATAGAAGACCACTGGGAAGATGTCTGAGCCTGTGGCTTTCTCTCCATTCATTGCTAAAACAATTGACTTGTTTTCCTCAAGGGAGAAAGGAGCCATCAGCCTTTCATTTTGAAGGGGGGACGTCCACTAGGAACGAGTCCATGGAGGCCTTTGGGATCTGCTGTTCCCATTTGAATGGGTTCTGAAAGAGAGACTGCCCCATTTCGAACGTCAGCAGCAGATTCCAGTAGAGAGTTGTCCAGGAAAGAGATCTTGCCAATTCTGTTGGCCTGTGACGGAAAATGGTTGACCTGTGGAAAAACTTTGTGTTTCTATCGCCTGCTGCTAGCCATGATTATTTGAACTTCTTCCAGTATATTGCTTTCCTAGCATAAACCTCTTCCAACAATCTCAAGTTAGTTTTTCTTGTTCCAAGAGCATATTTTGATGTTTGAATCTGTTCGGTAATTTGGGAGAGGTCATCCTCAAGCTATTGTTTTTGAGAGAAGATATTTTAAAAGTGTCTAGTGTTCCAATATTTGAGGCAGCTCCTCAGATATTTCAGTTTTCTCATGAAACAAATGCCTTGGATCCTTGGTGTAAAGGGCAGCTTTTCCACCAGGAGTTGACCAATTTTATAATTGATTGATATCAAAACCACATTGGTTCAAACTTAATGGACACTTGGGGGAAGCATGATCTGTGGATGTATCCAATTAAATGGGGGAATGGTCTGAATCAAATACCTTAAGAATGTGGGATTCTGAAATCAATTGGGCTTCCATCCATGATTTTGTAACAATGAACGTGTCAATTTACTCTGCAATGTTGCAAAATCCAGCTCCTGTTGTCCATTAAAAGCTGCCTTCTTTCTTGGAGGTCAATGAGATTGCAGCAGGAGACAAATTTTGTGAAATCTTTTTGGGATCATGTGATGTTTTGGCAGTCACCTCTTTTTTTAGCAACAAATAGTACTGCATTAAAGTCTCCATTAATGTCTCGCCCAAGGATGATTTTATGCTGCACATTTAAGTCAAGAAAAGCTTGTAGTTTTGCCCAAATGCATTGCTTAAGTGTTAGGGACATAGACATTTATCATGCAGACTTGGATGTCCTCCCAGATTCAGCAGACATTGTAGTAAATCCAGTTCTTATTCGAAACCACTAGGGAGCATTCAACTGTTCAGGGATCCCAGAGAACCCCAATGCCCCTTGAATCCTCCTCTACATCAACCTCTAGAGCCTCCTAGAGAGGTCAATATTTCTTAGTGAAAGAAACAAAATCCAAAACAGACATTTTTGTTTCTTGCAAGAAGATGACATCCAGTCTTCTGAGCTGAAGTTGGCATTTCAGCAATGCCCGTTTGTTAGGGGCATTTAAGCTTCTAAAATTCCAGGAGAGCACTTCATTTAAACAATAGGGGGCTCTTCCCACTCTGGTGCAGAAATTAGGATTTGATGGTTTGTTGGTTCTTAAGCCCCGATATTTCTTGCTGAAGTTTATAGTGAATCATATCTGGTTTCTTGCCATTGGTGCTTTTACAAATGTTCAAAGAGGTAAGAGGGCTTGGGGTTCGCAAAATACTATGGAAAATGGGAATTGGTGAAGGATTAACATGCTCGTTGCCTGATTTAGAGGCTATGTATTGGCACAAGATAATGGCATTGGAGGAAAAAGTGCAGGTGCGGTGAGAGAAGGGGAGAGGGGAGGAGGGTCGAGAGAATTGAATGAGATCATGGGGGAGAACATGGAGTGGGAGGGAGAGGAGCACAAGGAGGAGGGAGGAGGGGAGGAGAGCTCCAAGTGCTAGAGGTGGGTGGGGGAAGGGTAGAGTGAAGGGGACTAGCATCGGCACTTTGAAGGAGAGTGGTTGCTTCGAATGGCTGAAAGAAGAGCGAAGGCGAACAAAAGAGTGTAGAGGGAGAGAAATGTTAACCTTGACACAGGCTTGGTTGTGAGGGCAATGCAACTGAAATACTTGCATAAACAATTTCACTGATGTAGGAGCCAATTCTCTTGAGAGTACCAAGGTTATGGTATGGCAGAGGAAGGCCAACAAGGCAAGCACAAACATGGGTGAGGAGATTTCTAGGGCAAAGACGATTAAAAGAGGTACTCATGAGTGGAGGAAAAGGGTGGCTTTTTCAAGATTCCATGGGCCACCGAAGGTGACTGTTTGACACAATTTTGTAGAGGTAAAAGAGACTTGTAAAAAGTCTATGCAGAGGATTTTAATGGTAGACACACCAAAGGGAGACCAAGACTCCTCAATCCGTTTAAGCAATAAATGGGGAGACGATTGGAGAGCAGCAAAACGAACTATGAGGGGAGAGGTTTCTAGGGTTTGCTGATCAAGTCAGAGGATTTGTCTTCCATGTCCTAGTCTAATTCTTTTGAGCGCCTTTGAGAGACGGAAGCTTATTTAATCTTGATACAAGGGGAAGGTTGCTTTGGGATGATCCTGAGAGCACGGGAGGTTGGGCCAGATTCCCCCAAATCACAAGTCAGTGATAGTCTTGTTTGCTTCCGAAAGAATTTGGGAAAAGAGGAAACCTTGAAGTGGACAATCTGAGATGGTCCAGGACCCAAAATGGAAGGAAAATTGCCATTTGGATTACCTGCTTGTAAATCGGCACGTGGATGATTCTTAAGTAGAGAAGTCGCAACAAGATGAGCCGATCGATGTTTATTTTAGGGAGATAGATTCTGGATCCTTGCCAAGGACTTGTTTCTATAGGACGCCTTCGAGAATGCTCTTGGAGATTGTGCAAGGTTGCCTCGGGAAAGTGGCTTGCCACATAAACCTAGAGAGGGGTTTCTCCAAGAGGTTTGACTGCTTTGTTTTCCCTCCAGATGAGATGCAAAGATCTACATTTGCCACAAATGTCAAATCTTGCCTTGGGGAACCTGCTCGGTTCATCCCTACTGATGGATTTGGAGAAGAATGGGTCTTGGTTCATTCTTATTGATGGATTTGGAGAAGAATGGATCTCCCTAGAAACTAGGTCCAAGCATTGTGGTGACAAAGGCAACCGATGTTTTTTCCCCCTCCCTTTTTTGGGCTGCATTACCTCTCTTGTTTTCCTCAAACTTCTTTTTATATTATATGCCCTAGTAGCACTTTGAAGTTGTACAATCTGATATTCTAGGCACTTATATTACATTTATGTGGTTTAGAGTTAAATTGTTGATCTGATATCACTCATTTTTATATTTTGAAGCAATCTACTCACTTTCAAGTGCATTTTCAAACTTTCAGTTTTATGTGTATTCATAGCTACCAAGAGACATGTACGGATATGTGAGTACGTGGAGATGGATACAGGGATGGGTATATAATTTTTCAAAAAAATAGGATACTGGTAGGGTCGATACACAAAGTTGGGGGACAAAAAACATGACAGTCCCCCAACTTTGCAAATTTTTTTACAAAGGGCATATGCCATTTAAAAAAAAAAATCAAAGCAAAAACAGCGAAGGGTCGATCCCGACCCTAAAGGGCATACGCCCTATGCAGTCCAAAGAGCGTATGCCCTTTGGATTGTAAAGGACACACACCCTTTGCAAAGGACACATGTTTGCAAGGGGCGTGCATCCTTTCTAAATGGTGTACGCCCTTTGCAAAGGGCGTATGCCCTTTTGAAAGCCATGTATGTTTTTTTTTTTTGCGATTAGAGGTATTATTTTTGCAAGGATATATTTAGGAAAATAAATGTTAAGTATAGATTATATAAAATAAATGTTAAGTATATAATATAAAATTAAATGTAAACTTATACATTTAAAGTTTACTAAATATACTTAATATTTATTTTATATTTTCTATACTTTAAATTTATTTTACTAAATATAACAAATTAGGGCCACTCAACATCTTCTGAAATTGATTACAGACTTGTAAGAGTTACCATTTAGGAGTTAGTTTTTCAAATTCCATTCCAGTCAATACTTAGGTTTCAGAATTTCAGGATCAAAAGATAGAATGAGAAACGAGGTTACAAATCATGTTACGTATGTAATAGATCTAGATGCCATTGAAGATTACATGTCTGTTTTACCTACTTAAGTATTCTATATCTACTTTATTGACTTGAGTATGCTCTACCTGATTAAATAACTGAGCCATGGCTTGATCTCGAGGAGTATGCCCTACCTAAATACACAAGCCATATCTTGATATTTACTATTCCCTACTGGTGTCAAATTAAGTGCTCCACTTACTCAACCTGGTCTACTTCAAGGTCCTCTAGAAACTTGCTTGCAATTAGGTCTCTTCCTAACCATAAATTATCTCTTGGTCTATCACAAAAGGTCTTCTGAGTATTGGTATTGAAAGACTAATGACTTTATTCTTTAGTATTATTTCTTGACTTCTTAGTTTCTGTATTCAGATCAAAAGACACTTTTAATGATTTAAAATAGGGTACTCAGTGCCAAGATAGTAATCTACCTTCAAGCAAAACCCTTCTTTGACTCTTAAAGCACTCAATTGTACATCATCACTTCTTTGAACAATATTATGAGGGTTTCACCAATTATTTGACTCAAGCTTCTTAGTGCATGAAGAACTTCAACTCAAAACTCAGATGACATCAATCTACCCTTTATAGGCCTATTAGGCCAAATTCTACCTCTTAAGGACTTTATATAAAGAGGTCTACAACTACCTTATTTTTTGGACTCATTTAGTTCAAAAACTCAATGAAAATATCAAGACAATGATACAAGACTCATAGATGTCTTTACACAATCGCAAGATACCAATTAGATCACCAAAGTGCCCAAAAAGTTGATTAAGTCCTAAGCACTGCTACAATATTGTGTATAGGTGTGTTTGGTCTTGAAAAGGTTTTATTAATCTAAGCTCATCAAAGGATTCTTATAAAGCTTTATTAAGATGTTTGGAGACTATCTTTGAGGATAAGAAACCAATTTCCTTTATTGCTTTCTTAAGAATTAGAATTCAATGGAAACTCTACTCTTTAGGTCCGGATGGCCTAATATGCTTATTTGTAAGGATATTGACTTGGCTTAACTGTCAAATGCTTTGAATCACTTTATTTGTAAGTATTTTATAGTGTTTACATAATAACATTGGACATTCATAAGAGGTTTATACTTAATCAACAAAGTTGGAGATGTATTATACTTGGAGTTTGCTATCTTTTCCTTCGAATCTTCTTAACAACCTTGTTCTCAACTTAGAAAATGAACTTTAATTAATGGGTCTATCGATATGCATAAATGAATAGCCTGTAACATGCAACCTATAACATATATATAGTAATGATACAGTCCATACATTACATCTACCACATAGATGGTACTACATGTAGGTATTCGGTCACTCATACATGACATCTTCATGTGGTTGTGATATGGTCACTCATATTGGACACAAATGCAGCTAATAACCCTAGTGCACTCCATTTCCACCTAAACCATTAACCCCAAACCCCTAACCCTAAACACTTAACCTTAAACCCTAAACATTGAAACCTAAACCCTAAACCCCGAACCCTAAGCCATAAACCCTAAACCATGAACTCTAAATAATATATCTAAACCTTAGACCCTAAGCCCTAAACCCTGAGCCCTTAACCCTAATAGATTAGCCCTAAACCAAAAACAATAATCCATAAACCCTAACCTATAGACCCTAAACATATAAACTTAAAACATTAAACCCTTACTTTAGGCCCTAGACCTTAAACCCTAAAACCTAAATGTAAGCGCTTAACCCTAAACCCCAAACCCTAAACCCAAAATCCTAAATCCTATACCCTAAAACCTAAATGTAAGCCCTTAACCCCAAACCCCAAGCTTAAAAGCATAAACCATAAGCCATAAACCTTAAACATTAACTCCTAAACCAAAAATTCTAAACCCAAATCGAAAATTGATAACCCAAAACCTTAAACACTAAACCTAAATCTCCAAACCCTTAACCCTAAACCTAAAACCCCAAACCCCAAATTGTAAAGTCTAAACCATAAACACTAAACCCTAAATCCTAAACCCCAATTCCTCAACCAAAACCCCAAGACCAAAACCCTGAACCTTACACCCTAAACCCTAAATCCTAAGTGTGAAACCATAAACCAAAAACCCTAGCCCCAAACACAAGACCCCAAACCCTAAAAGCTAAACTCTTTGTCCCTTGAGCCACAAACCATAATTCCTAAACCTTTTAGCATAAAATATAAATAATAAGCCCTAAATCCTAATCCCTAAGCCATAACACTGAAACTTGAACCCTAAATTCTAATCCCTATACACCAAACCCTAAGTGTGAATCTTGAACCATCAACCATAAACCCTGAACCCTAAATTGATAAATCTTAAACCTCTAGCCATAAACCATAAACTTGAGTTATCACATATATAGAGAAAGTAGAGGGGGCATTGGCTAAGCCATATCTTGAAAGGATAGGGGTCATTCTAACCTATATAGAGAAAAGAGTGACTAGGGACATTCGTGTAAAAGGCTTGAAGATGGATTCAAGATGAATTCCTAAATAATTTGTGGGGTTTTTAATCAATGGGTCTATCAATATGCATAAATGGCTAGCTTGTAGCATTCAACCTATAGCATACATATGATAATGATACAGTCATTCATACATTAGATCTACCCCATACCTAGTGCTACATGTAGGTATGTTGTCACTCATACATGACATATTCCTGTATTCACGATACAGTCACTCATACCAGACACAAATTTAGCTAATTACCCTAATACACTGTTTACACCTAAACCATTAACCCTAAAACCCAAACCTCACACCATAAACCTTGAACATTGAACCCTAAACCTAAACCCTAAACACCATAAACCTTAAACACTTAACCCTAATACATTAACCCTAAAAAATAATAATACCTAAACCCCAAAACCTAGAACCTTAAAACCTTAAACCTTAGACTTTATACCCTGGACTCTAAACCCAAAAACCTAAACTTTAAGCCCTTAAATCTAAAGCCCAAACCATAAGCCTAAAATCCTAAATCCTAAACACTAAACCATAAAACCTTAACCCTATACCCTTAATATTAAGCACTAAACCTTAAACACAGAATTCAAAATCATGAACCTTAAAACCTAAACACCAAACCCCAAACCCTAAACCAAAAACCTTGACCCCTAAACTCTTAACACTAAACCCTAATCCTGAAACCCTAAACACTAAACCCTAAACCTTGAAAGTTGAACCCTAAACAACAAACCCAGAATCATAAAACCTCAAACCCAAAACCATAGACCCTAAATCCTAAAACTAGATAAACCCTAAACCTTAAAACCTAAATGCCAGACCCAAACAATCAACCCCAAACACTGAACTATAAACTTTGAACCCTAAACCCTTAACCCAAAACCCTAAAAATGATACCTAAATGACAAACACTAAACATACATTGTGGAGACCACACCATAGAGGAATGATGCAAGCATTGGTAGTTCAACTCAACCCCGTCTCCACTTTCCTATCATAATTGGACTCTATAAGCACAAAGATTCCAATGCAAGGAGAAAACATGTCATAACAAAGTGAGTGTCACAAATGCTAATAATTTATACTCATGACCCACATCATTCTTTGAGAATAACTCACAAACATGAGAAGATCCAAAATGCTCCGGCCCTTTTGCTCAATGATTTGGAAATAACTGTGTCCAGAAGAAGGATTTAACCTCATACGAAGCAAGCACAAAGAGGTAATTTTGGATCTGTCATCATTTTTCGTCATCCCTCATCATTCAAAATGAATTTTTGCCATGCAAGTGAAAAGATGATATTATCTTATTTCCACAATTTAAATAAATACAGCCAATAGTGCACATATCTCAACATCCACCTACTCACCTTCCAAGTTGGGTTGCAGGTAATGTACCCTCCCCCCTAGTTTCTAGTTCGGAAATGTCCCAGAAGCGTATGGAAAACATTCGGGTGTTTTCCACTGCTTCTTGGCGTTTCTAAGGGATTCTGGTGGAAAGAAACAGTTGAAGTCAACAAAAAATTAAAAAATGTAAAACCAACCCGAACTCGACAATTTATATATATATATATATATATATATATATAAAATAAACATTTAAGTATAAGTTTACATTATACTTTAAGTTATATTTTATATATATACTTTCAGGTTGTTTGAGAGTGTTTTGGACCTCTAGAGCTATAATGTAAATTCCAGGGTTTGGAGGATCCTATCATATTTTAGACTTTGTCGGATTTTAGGGTTTCAGACTTAGCCATATTTCAGTATTTCAAGATTTCAAGGAGACATCCTAGGAGGTATGAAGGTTGCATGAAGGGATGTAGGTATGATAGAATAGTATGAGAACATCTCTCGCAAAGTGCCACCAGCCGATCCCACCCCATTCTTGGTGCACCCCTCAAGGCATGGACTTTGGGAGATTCAATGCTTCGGTGAGCCCCTATGAGAGAAAGCGTTAGTAAATGATAAAGTTGAAAAATAGTGGGAGTTACATTCATGATTTTGAGGGCAATCTAGATGATTTATTCTAGATTTGAATATACATTTTGTCTTTGAAGTAATGAATACTATATATTTTTAAGTGTTTTATCTTTTATGGACTAAAAATGAGTATTATGCATTATAGTACGACGTTTCCAAATCAAGAGTTTTTGAAATCTGCGGTTTTGCGTTTCGCTTCCATTTCCAAACATCATAGCTTCCAAGGTACGAATCTAAGTTCTAAGTTCTGTCATGAACCTACAAAGATAGTTCACTAAACCCCTATTTCAAGGGACATGATTTGATGCACAACGGAAAATCATCACTTGTAGAAATCTATGTTCTGTCATGAACCTGCAGGGATAGCTCGCTAAGACCCTAGATCTGGTTGCGTTTTTGTAAGATAAATGACTCCTAATCAATTTTTGTAGAGAGTTTCATTTGCTTTCCTGTACTTAGCAAATACGGAAAGTTTCAACCTTGGTTCTGTGGGTGTCACCATTGGTTTGCATTTGGTCCTCTTGAATTTCTCAAGCAAATCCTTGGCATATTTTCTCTGAGAAACAAAAAACATGATTCTTTGTCCTCCATATCTCCAAGCCAAGGTAATAGTGCAACAATCTAATATCTATCATCTTGAACAATCATTTCAAATCCTTATAAACCTCTGCAATCAACTCTTCATTTGGGTTGCAAGAAATGCACACCCCCCGCCCCGCCCGCCCCCCTCCAGTTTATGGTACGGAAACGTCTTGGAAACGACCGAGACGTTTCCGGCTGTTTCCCGACGTTTCCAAGGGATTTCGACAAAAAAAATAGTCCAAGTCAATGGAAAAAAAATAAAAATAAAACCAGCGTGAGCCAGATAGTATATATATAATGAACATTTAAGTTTATTTTATATATATACTTTCAGGATGTTTGAGAGTGGTTTCAGACTTGTAGGAGCTATAATGCAAATTCTAGGATTTGGAGGATCTTATCATATTTTAGAGTCGGTCAGGTTTCAAGGTTTCAAACGCATGCCATATTTCAGGGTTTCAAGATTTCAAGGAGACATCATAGGAGTTAAGGTTGCATGAAGGGATCCAGGTATGATAGAATAGTATGGCAAAGTGCCATAAACCGATCCCACTCCATTCCTTGTGCACCCCTTAAGGCATGCACTCTAGGAGATTCAATGCATCGGCAAACCCCTGTGAGAGAAAGCATCAGTAAATGATAAAATTGATAAATAGTGGGAGTGGCATTCATGATTTTGAGGGCAATCTAGATGATTTAGTTTAGATTTGAATGTACATTTTGTCTTTGAAGTAATGAATGAATGAACACTATATGTTTTTAAGTGTTTTATCTTTTATAGACAAAAAATGAGAATTATGCATTATATATATTGTATAAATGTTTCCAAATCAAGGGTTTTTGAAAATCTGTGTTTCTGCATTTCAGAAACGTTTCCGTTTCCTTTTCCAAACAACGTAGCTCTTCAATGCGTTCCCAGTGAACACAAGATCATCAACATACTCTATCAGGATGACAATCTCTCCATTTTTCTTTCAGATGTACAAGTTGTAATCTGAAAGACTGTTTGAATCCATGTGTATGTAGGTGTTCATCAATCTTGATGTATTGCATAAAAGAGGCGAGCTTCAACCTGCGCAAGGATTTCATCAATTTGCATACATGGTATTATGCATTGAATCCTTTGGGATGGTGCATGTGTACTTCCTCCTAGATATCTTTGTTCAGGAAGGCGCCCATCACATCCATTTGGTGAATACTCCATCCAAAATGTGCAACGAGAGCACAAGCTTAATTGTTTTGAATTTTTCCATTGGTGCAGAGGTCTTCTCATTGTGAATTCCTTCTGCAAATAACATTTTGCAGCCGATCAAGCTTTGTATTTGTCAATAGTTCCATCTGCATTATACTTTATTCAAAACAAACATTTACAGCTAATGGGTTTCTTCTTTGCTCATAGATTGAGAAGATCCCAAGTATGATTCCTCATGAGAGCATCATACTCTTCCTTCATTGCATCAGTCCACTCAATCTCAAGCAACACTTCTGGCCTTGACTCTATCGGATGAGAGATCTAGTGGTTTCTATTTCTTCAGTTCCTTCATGGTATTGCTTTACGGTTTGACCTCTTTGGTATTTTTTCTAAGACAAACTTTAATGACTCAAAAATGTGTATTTCAGTTTTTTTAAAAATTGCATAAGAAACCCAAAGACATTCTACTAAAGAGGGTGTTTGAATGGAAAAAGAGAATTTTAGGTTTACCAATAAGTCTCTTAGTTTGTTGACTAGGTTTGCAAAACTCAAGATTTGATAACAACTTTTTTGCTAATGTATTTAGTTCTATATAGGTATATTAAGTTAAGAACATGTTTGCAACCACCCCTCTTAATAAGGGTCTTGAACATGCGTGTCTTAAACAATACAAAACCAAGCAATCTCAAGCTCCTATATTTAGGAATATGTATAAGATGGTATTGCTTAGCATGGAAATTTGATCAATAGAGAGATATCGTCTCGCGGTATTAAAAAAACTGTCCAGTGTTTAAACTTATGAAAGTGTTCTATTGAGCAAGGAAGGACCCATCCTAGCTTTACTCATGTTTTATATCTCTTATATCCTTGAGAATCTCAATAGACACATTCTTGATATAGAATGACATTAAATACCAAGGAAAAGTCTCTCAATTTTAAAACTTTCTGTAATTACTGGTGAAATTTCTGAATGGTTAACTGCCTCTTGAGGCACTAACATATAAATTTCCCTATAAAAAATACCCAGTGGGATGAAACTTGCCGAATACATCCTTCTAATAAACCGATCTTTGATATAACAGATATTGTTTTGCTTCACCAAGGAAGATTGAACTAGATTATAAAGAATGTCTTGCTTTCAATAAATCTTTACATAATAATATGCTCATATGTAAGAGTAAGCAGCCATCATTTTACTCAATTGTTGTAACTGAAAAGAACATTTCAATCGAAGAACAACAAACTTACACACTTCTTTTTAAGCCACACATTAGATCATGAACCCAATCTCACATGTGCATTGACTGTCTAACAAGACTACTCACCAAAATATGGTTCAAATACCCTCTTTTCCTATGAGTTAAAAATGGCTTCTTTTCTATGTGATTTGCTCAATGAATCTCCACTTCAAAAACTTGCAACTAATATATTTAATCCGTATTCATTCATTACAAGGGAGCTTTTCTAGATTGTGTTATAGGACTAAATGTATAGTAACTTACAGCATCTGAGATTTGTTACTATCATGATATAAATTCTTGTCAAATAATGGAGGTTATTTATCCTCAAGGCATAACTATCAACTCACAACTTTCAAGCTCATACATATAAGTGATTTAGGGCATACAGTGGTATATCAAGTTGCACAATAGCTTTAGAGAACACCAGGTTTTTATAAAAGAAGAATAGAATAAAACTGAGTCAAGTCCTCTTGCATTGCTCTTACATGTACACTGCACTACAGTGCCATGAGAGTTCCACAAGACCCTAGTATTGAGAAATGTTGTAAAATTCCAAGTAGGATGATTTTAAGTACTCCTTGCTAGATATCATTCTTTTTGCACTAATGATTTGGACAACTTTCCCTGTTTTTCTCTATCAAGGGCCTGATACCCAAATCCAGCAAGTCTAAATGTTAATGGAGTAAGCAATCATGATCCTTCTTTTCTCATTGAAGTCATTTCTAGCGTGACCGCAGTAACAACTAAACAACATTCACACGAACGCAATCAAACACAAAATCTTTTCAATGCACAATTACAACCATCAATGAGGCCTCAATCCCATATATATAAATATAGAGAGGACCTCGACCAATAGGGAGTATATGATATGGGACACCCTATATATAGATATGGTGACGGCCTACTCTATATAACTGGAGATGAATGCTCCGTATATATATAGATAGGGGCCCGCTCCCTCCTTTGTCACCCGAACTACCTGGATGCTCCCTCTTTCTCAATCAGGGTCTAGAAGCCATGACCAGTCAGATTGTCCAAGCCAAAATAGGGGAGCCCTGTCTAATCAGATCTCCCAGCCAAAACAGGGGAAGAAAACCTTTTACTTAACAACCTCATGGTATCTAACACAATCCAAGTCTGTTTCCATAACCAACACAACCCTTTAGAGGTTCACAACATAATTATAAGAGAATGATCTTGAGTAAATGAGAACATCAATGCAATCAGGCATCTCTGTGATTGGCAATATGTGTGGAGAAGCATCTCAGATCTTAAACACAGTGAACGCACAGCACCATCTGATATTCAAGACAAGTGTGTAAAAGGTACAAAAGGCTTGTTTCTAAGCCAATCATACTTCATGAGAATATCAGTGAAAAGATGAGGGTTTTAAGAGCACAAAACCTATATATAAAATACCAAGTTTGACAATCTTACTTCAGCAAGGTGTAAACTTAGTCCTCCTTAGGATTGCATTGACCCCTTGATGAACTGAGGTAATATACTAGATCTAATGGAGAAACATCTATACATCCTAACCATTCATTCACAAGAGAACAATTTTGTTTGAATACTGTTGTCACTTGAGCTTGCACCCAATGAGGAGATGACAAATCACTCCTCGTTCAAGTGGCACAATGGAACCACCTTAGGGTTGTGGGTGTCCCAAAATTGAAGTGGATCTCTAGATGAGGGGCTGGTTTTTTTCATGCATCACTATAGCTCAATCCTACTACTAACACTTGGGTGGATGAAAAGGGATAAGAATAGCTGAAAACAAATCTACTCTATGGGAGGTGATACACCAAATATATGCTCTACTCACACCCTCTAACCTGCACTTGGAACCAAGGAGAAGTTTGCACATACACTTCATCCAATGACAATCTTCTCTCTCACATCAATGTTTCAAGTATGGGGTCTTGGAGATAGCTTAGGCTAGGAGGACTTGGACAATAGGCATTCTAAGACACACTATTGAATAGACTACTCACTACACTTGCAATATCAACATGAGACACTTCTTGCTGACCTGCAAAAGAGAGATTACAAAACACAAGGTACTAGGAAGAGTAACATGTGAAGGTAAACAACATTACACTTGCACAAGACCAACAACCATTGTGTACACTTAGTGAAATCTTGAATGAGGTAAAAACAGTTATCTTTATTAGCTCAAGGCAAAAATTTGACAGGGCTTCGCCGTACCAAGGTGGAGAGATACCATACAATGCCAAAAAAGCCAGAATTTATAGCAGTTGTGTGAGAGAGAAAAGGAAGTCCAAGAGTCATTGAGACACTTTTCAAACGAGGAGTTATGACAGTCATAAAATCATGTATGAAATAGGGCTTGAAGAGAATCAAGGACAAATGTCCCAAAAACCCAACTAACTCCACATGTAGCGTAGATTTCCTTGTGCATGCATAAGAAACTGTCCTTCATGATTTGTCTTCCAAAACTGCTTTATCATTGCATATGATCAGGTCTGATGGTGGACCTGAGTAAGAGGGGTTACAAACAAGCCCTCACATGCATTGGATTAGCTTCTGATCATTCCTATTCTTTTGGCTATGTACAATCATCCATGACAGTCCCAAAACGACCTCTCTCCATGCACCTCTCACACTTGGCACCCAAAACCTTCCCAATTCTACAATCTGATCCGTGCACAAGGAAGGATGACATGTGTGTCAAGGGTGTCCATATCATCAATTTCATCAAATTAGTTTCAAAAGGCTTTGCAATTGAAGTTTCACCACTTTCTCCTAAGTGTTCATTATCTGCCCACTAGAGTGGCTGAAATGAAAGAGATGGCAGATAGACTTAAGCGCTGAGATAACTCAAGAAATTGATATGAGGATTTATAATAACTCCTAAAATTTCTCCCAAAAGTGATTTGGTCTTTTGAAAGTCTTCCAAACCTGCAACACACACAATTTTGTCAAAATAAGCCCTGTTCTGTACCATCCGTACAGGTGCCGTACACAAATTAGCATGGTCCAGGTCTCTGGGGAGTCCTCTGCATCTCCAAGTAGTTTCATGGCATTTTCATCTCATTGTCATGCTCCAAATGCAAGATTTCCCCAATTGGGTCCTTAGGAGGGTTTCATGAGGGTCTCAGGTCACTTTTAGTCTTAGCCTTTGCTCATAAAGGCTGCATGTTGAACTTCTCTCACAATATCATTGAGGGCTTCTTAGGGACCCTCTCTAACATCCCTAAACACCTCAGGGTCCCATGCATAGGTTCATGAAAGTTTCAAGCACCCAAAGTTGCCATTTGAACTCCTTTTTTGTATTCTATGAGGGTCTGAGTTGGTCCAAGGCTCAAAAGGGTCTCTTCTTGGCTTTCTATGCACACCAATAGCTTGAATACATCTGTGTGATCCCCAAAAACATGATCCCACAGGTTTTAGTGGTCATCCGGTCCTAAAAATGGTAGAACTCTCTTCTAGGCACTAGGCCTAGACTAGGCTTACTAGACCTTACCTGCAACTTTGTAGCTCAGGCCTCTTTGATGACCTTCCACACTGTTATTAGCTCTGGAGTGCACCTTGCTTGAAGATGTGCAAAGCACAACTTCTCTCTAGTTGATACAATGGGAACTTCTCAGAGGGTGGGTGCCTCTATGTTGAGAAGAACCTCTAGAGAGGGCTGGTTCCCTTATGATTTTGCAATTAAACTTGAAACTATGATTTTTAGGGGTGAAAAGAGTAAAGAAAAACTCTAAAAGAAAATCTAAGGGGGTGATACACCTGAATTGATCCGATCCTTTGAAGTTACTAAAATTAATGCACACAATTTATATTTTGTCCCTAAGCAAAAGTGTTTCAGAGGAAGGGTTGAAAACTTCTTCAAATGCCCTGCAAAAAGGGTGAGATAGAGAGAGATAGGTGAGGAAGGGACCTGCAAAAGGAGAAAAATTCTCTCTTGTACGCTGATGCATAATCAAATACACACTATGTTGCTGTCAAAGTCAGATTCAAAAAAATAAACTCCTTATTGATCACTGGTCCAGCTTACAATTTCTTTTTCAAACTTCAAGGCTGATTCTCTATGGCTCGATTCAACTAATAAATAAGCTTTGAAAAATAGTCTAAATCAGTTTAAGTGTAGTCCAAAAAAGGGAAAAGATCAGTCTTGGTTAGTTAACTCAAGACCTCACCTCTTTTACAATGTTTTGAATATTCAATAAAATTATTCTCCTTTACAAAAATCTGCATGCTTCTCCAAACTTTGGCGTAGAATATAGATAATGGAGCCAAGTTTGAAAAATGATTCTTAAAATAAACAAAACTCTCCAAGAAAACTCCAAATATGCATGACCAAGATGGCATGGAAGTGGGTGAAGGAACTCAGGTCCGACTAGTCAACTTCTCATTTGCATGAAATGTTACGCCAAAAGCCAGTAGATGAACTCCTCACGAACTGTTGGAACGTTTGAAATGTTTGGATGCATGAGAGAAGCATGTGGAACGGTGAAACAGTCAACAACAATTTTGACCAGTCCAAAAACACGTTTGCATAGATAAGAATCTATTTTTGACCTTTTCTATTTACAACTTTTAATTCCTATGCATGTATATTCTTTGTCTTGCTTGCTTGCCTGCCGAGCTCTATAATCTCGGACTTCTCTATTTATGACTTCCGACTGTGTTTGCTCCTTGCTTATCCAGACAAAAGTCTGTGCCTTGTTCATTCTCTTGGATTTTTCTGTGTATTTCTTTGGCAATTTTTCCCTTGGTTTTATTTCTTTGGTTTATCTTTTCGAGCTTTGTATGTCGTGCTCTGCAGACTTTATTCTGCAGATTTTATGACTGCCAACTTTTCCATTTACCTCTCTTAGTCTTCTATTTTCCTTGGAGTTCCATCAGATTTTTTTTCTACGGACTTTCTCCTATTGACTTCTCTTTTCCCATTCATTTCATGCGGACTTTATTCTGTTCGGGCTTTCTCTCGGACAAAAAGTCTGAGGAAATTGTCCATTCGGGTTCCACTTTCCTGCGGACAAAAAGTCCACGAGAATTGACTAAGATTTTCTTTGATCTTGTCTTTCCTTTTCCGAAGGAGTTCCTTCGGAGTCTTGTAAGGCCAATTGTTTCGGAAAAATTGGCATGGCTATTTCTTTCGGAAAAATTGTAAGTCCATTTGTGTTGTCCAAGTCTCCCGAAAGAATCCTTCGGATTTTCCTATCCATTGCCTCATCTTTTCCACGGGCTTTTTGTAGGGACCTTCCCGATTGAAATGAACCATTTGAAATGGCCTTTGAACTTTTTTCGAAGGGTACCTACCCTTTGGGATTTTTGAAATGATCCCTCCTGAAGGGCACATGCCCTTTGAGCTTTTTGAAAGAGTCCTTTGTCTTTGCCAGGATACCCTCCGGAAGGGCACATGCCCTTCGGGTTTATTGTAAATGACATTCTCGGAAAAACTTTGCCTTTTCAACCTTCCTTGAAGTGGACTTTCCCGAAGGGCACCTGCCCTTCGGGAATCTTGTAAGTGACCCCTGTTCCTTAAGAAAAGCCCTTCGGACTTATGCAATTGGTCCTTCGGATAGCCAAGTGACTTTTTCGAACTTTGAAGATTTCATTTTTCTGAAGGACTTTTGTGAACCTTCCCAAAGGGTTACATACCCTTCGGGATTCCTGGAATGCACCTTCCTGAAGGGTACCTACCCTTCGGGTCTTTGAAAGACCTTTCCCTGTGTAATTTTCTCGGCTTTGTTGCAAAGTACCTGGGTTTTTTTTTTGTAAGTCCTTTGAAATCCTCTATCCCTTGACTGGAAAACCCTGAGAAAATAAACTTATGCATGATGCTGCCTTTAACTCCGTGCTTCCATTGAAAGTGAAGAAGAGATGTGGCCTTTGAATTTGCTGTAGGTGTCTTTTCCTCGAACGGACTGCATGCTCTATATGGTGGCCGTAGGTCTTCACCCAACTGTTCTTAATACCTTTGCTGTAAGTACCCTTCATTGATGCTTTTAGACCACAGATTGACCAGCTGAAAAGGGGATTAGACCGTTGTAGGAAAGTTTAAAATAATAGTAGTAACTTGGCTTTGACAAGCCAAATTACTAACACACATGTCTAAGATAGCTTAAACACTTCATGTTTACCTCCATGAAGGTGGTCTAAAACATTGAAATGGTTAACTAAGGCCAAAACTGAAAATGGTGCCTCCTTTGAGGCTAGGTTTGCATGTTGTTTCACTAGGTCTGCTTGCAAACCTCCTTGTCTAGACTACACTGTTTACTTTCAGATATTTTAGCAAGGTTTAACATGTTTCTCCATATGTGTTTCAACTTCTCAAACCCTGTTGACAAATCATCAAGCCTTCTGGTTCATGTTTTGATCTCCTTTTCAGATTGCAAGGTCTGTGCAAGGGGAAAAATGCCCTACCTCTGAGACAGAATAGAGGCATGTTCCCCTATTTTCTCTTCAAAACAAACCATTGGAAAGTGTCTCATAGGTCTCAAAGATGATCTGTACCAATTTTTGGCATTTGGTTGCATAATTTGACCCTCCAAAACCTCCAAAAACCAAGACAGACTTATAGGAATGCATTGTCTGCAGGGGTGCCTTGAGATGAACTATGTCCATATTGGACTGAACTTTGTTTAGTTTTCACTGTCTAGAGCCCTTAAACATTACCATGGCCTTTATATAGAAGGTCCAATTTCAATACATCACTTCATCCTTCCATGTTCTCATTTGACTCTACCATTTTGAACCCTGCTGACTGAGACAACTTTGTACTCTGCCTGTAGGGTAATGTGGCCTTATGAGACCCTGGTCATGATGTTTGTGAACCTCTTTTACCACCCCTTATAGGACAAGAAAACCTTGTATCACCTTGGAATCAACTGCATACTCTTTTGGACCCCCAAATTAATCTTCTTCTCAAGAATTCTAGAACCCTGCCTGGTACTGCTCTGTAGGTTACCTTGCCTGTAAGTTATCATTTCATGGTTGAGGATCTGAGGATATTGTATAGACTCTTTTGATGCTTACAAAACCTTTTGATAAGTGTATGATTTCACTTATGTCTTTCTTCAAGCATTTAATCCCAAACTGAGTCCCTCTTGGTGTTGATTGAGACAGGGGTTTTGAGCTCTCTGTAGGTGCATTAGGCCCTGTTCTGGGCTTGTTCAACGTGTGTGGATATCTCTTTCATGTCCTAAATAACCAGAAACCTCTTATGTTTGCATTTCACTTGGAAACTTTCAAACCAACATCATCCTAATGCCCAGATCCTGACTGAGATACTCACATCCACTATGTACTGAAGGTTTTCAAGAGAATGGACACCTATAGGTGTCATTGGCTCTATTTACCTTGACATAGTGTCTATGAACCCTTTGTTATACCTTTTAAGTCATATCATATGCTTCCACACTTGTGTTCATATTGATTGTCCTAAAACTCCACTTAGACACTTTGTTTGCAAGCTTGTTTTATGCTCAGCTGTAGGTAGAGATTGCTCTGTGTACGGATAGAGGGTGAACACATGAAGGTATAGAACAAGGTTGTGAGCCTCCTTGATAGCTTTTGGATCAAAATAAAACTCCCCCTTCCTACTTAAAACATCCAGGCATGATGGTTATAGCAGAGTTTGCAAATTAGGGTGAAGGGAGTCTTTTTAAGGCTCAAATTTGTAGATGACACTGAATGAATTCAGTGTATTTAGAGGTCACTTTGAGACCTTAAACAACTCCTATTCCCTTAGCATCTTGGTCTCAAACTTGGTGAAGGTCTTGCCCACGGTATGGGCAACAAGGTTTACCAAGCTTTGTGCTCCAAAGGTCATTCTAATCAAATCATAAAGTTCCCTCAAAACCTCGTGGCTCTTTGTTTTGTCCATTTTGGGATCAGAGGTCTGAACTCATTCACTTTTGTACTTGAAGGTTTCTTGCTGGTTAACTGCCCTCTCTCCTTGCAAATAAATTTGCCAAGGTCTATGTTGTATCAAGACAAAAAAGGATCCTCAAACGTTTTAAATTCTCCATGGGACTTTTATAACCTCTGCTCAAGGCTCCTGTAGAATGCATACCACTGTGAGGGCTGACAGTGATGGGAAACCTAGTCATTTGAGTATTGTTTTGGCATTTCATGACCTTAAAACTTATACCAACACCTCCAAAGCATCTTCATGGATTCTTTCATCTGAAGCAACCTTCATGCTCTCATCTTAACATAGAAAAACTCCTTAATGGCACTTGACACAGCTGAAAGTGCAAAAGAGCAGTTGTAAGCAAAGATAAGCCTAGGAGAGGCTTCTTGTCTTCATGAGACTTTCAAAACCAAATGAAGAATCGAGAACCTATGGAAAGGCCTTGAAGAACATAGGAAATCATCAAATCCATCAAAACAAAGCAAACTTTTCTGAAACAAGTGCAAACAGTGACCCCCCATGGATGGAAGTGCATAAAAATTTGCCTGGAGTTTAAATGATTGTTCATAAAGGAGGCACCAAAATGAAACTTCTTGCTATGAATTTGAAGTACACTCAGAGCCCTTTCTTTCCCCAAAAGCATTCCTCCCAACTCCAGCTATACGACCCACACCAAGTGTTTGAAACTGACCCTTTTTAGCTTGCAAGGACAAGAAGGAAGGAAAAAAAGCAAGAATTGAACTTTTTTATGAACTCTCTGCACACCAAGCGTGGAAATGACTGTAGGGAGGTGAAGAGGCACATAAATCACGTTTTTCCCTGAAAGTGAGATCTTCAATTTTGTACAAGTGCCCAAAAGGGCCTAAAAACAAGGAGAAACTGACTCTTTCTGTACATAACTGATTCTTGGATTGTCATCTGACCACTCCTGACATTCTTTGACCTCTCCCACATTGAACTCCAGCTTGATGACAAATTTTCTCCCTCAACCCATCCATATAAGGCATTTATTGTGCTAAAAAAGTGGCCAAAAGGCATATTTGACACATGAAACATGGTAAAGGATGAATTAATGACTTGAAGACATCTTAAAACATATCCAAAACCATATTAGGATATTTTCAAAATAAATTGAGCCTTTGACCAAGTTTGACCAAGGTTGACTTTGACTAGTACAAGGAAGGTAGGTTTCAACAATGACTAGAGGAAGGATAAGTGAGATGATAGACCAACATGACACCCTATAGGACATATAGAAACCTTCAAAAGTTCAAAAATGTAGGGGTTGACCCAATTTGACTAAAAGTCAAATTTGGTCAACAAATACCATGCCAAGATAAGATAACACTGTAGCTACTTGAAACAAGGATTAAATCTAAGTCTTAATTTCCATCAAGTGTTTGAAGTACAAAAATGTCAAACTGAGACTCAACATGGCAAAAACAGTCCATATATCCTACTACTGTAATATAGCTGCAAGTTACAAAACAATAATCACAAATACTTATTCACATTTCTCATTGTTTAGTTGGTAACAAGAGTTCCAACTATGATTGTTTGAAACATACAAGATACTTCCATGAAACATTTTTCTAAAGATACCCTGTTGCCTGAAACAACCCTTGACTAGTCTCAACAAGAGCAAGGAAAAATGTGCTCTGCTATAAAATCACAAATGTGACAAAACAGAGTCTGCCCCTAAAGGAATCACAACATGGGAACTGAAAGTAATAATTTCCATTGCTTTCCTTTCTCAGAGACTTCTACTAGAAATTAGAAAGTTCACAATACAAGGAGTCTTACAAGGCAGTTTCACAATTTTATCTTTGTCAAAGCAAGTTTAAAACATACCAACTAATTCATTGCTGTCATGTTTTATTTTCAAATGACACAATTCATAAATATATATAACATGGTGGTAGTCTCACTATAAGCATACTAGAATGATAATTGTTCGTATGTTCTTCAAAAGTTGGAAACTATAAGCCACATAAAACTGAAGGTGTAAATTATAATATATGACAACTCAAGTTGCCCATATACAAAGACTGCATCATATTGCATCCAAAGAATATCTCAACTGATGAAGTTCATTGCATTGATTGCCCTGGGTGCCAAGGCAGGGGAGGATGGACCCTCCATCAGTGGCCTACTGCACCTTAACCATCAGCCCATGTATACACTTGAAGCACCACAATAGGATACTGTGCCAAACACCATGCCAACTAGTTCTAGAGGGCTATTCCTGTAGGAATATGCTATTTTGTTATCTATGTTTATCAGATAAAGGTCAATATAAAATAAATAAATGGTGAAGACAGAAGGCCTACTGCAACAAAACCAAGCTAAACATGTGGGTAAGCCCCTTTCAAGGATCTTGTGTCTCATGTGGTAACGAAGCCCCTAAAACATAACCAACACTTGTTTTAGGGTTATAAAGAAATGAGTATTTATATGACAGGGTTTAGAAGCAAGAGCCACAAGGCTATTGCCATCTTCCTCGTGCGTTGCCCGAGATATTTAGCGAGTCTCTCGTAGTTGTAAAATTGTTTCAAACCCAGATGAAAGCTATCCCACTCCCACCATTTCAGTTGTTATATCAAAGTCATTCTAAGTCTAGGTTTTTAGGTGAAATCACTCAACTAGGGTTTATATTAATATTTCCCTACTATTTTCAATCAGTTTTTAAAACCAACAAAATATGTGTAAACCCTCCTTTGTTGGGAATACGACGATGGTGATAAATAAGCAAAATACCTCTAAAATCTTCCTTCAAGATCTCAAAAACTGTCAAAACACTATTTTCCTTGAGGCATATAAGTTCAGTCAAAGATAGAAAACAAGAACTTTACAGTATTCACTAACTTTCTCCTTTCTATCAACCTTCTTGCATGTATTCTTCACTTTTTCAATTCCTTGTTCACCATCCCCATCTCCTTTCTTTTCTATTTCCTTATAAGTTATAACCTTGAGCCCTAGCTTTTCTCCTACGTTTTTTCCTTGTTACTTTCAACTCCCCTTAAATCTCTCCACTACAATCACCCCACCAAAACTGTATGAGATTATTTAGGGCATCAAGTGCAAAACCAGGTCAAATTCCCTCGTGAACATATTTGTGAAGCTTGACATCCAACAAACATTCCAACACCCCTTTTCATCATTCCCTTCAAAGACTTTTTCAAATTAAAAGACTGTGTTTACCAATTTATCCAAACCCTAGATTCCATAATCATACTTTTAGCAAAGGGAGTTATTTATTAACTTCAACAATATACCCCTTGTATAGACACATATGCTATTCAGGACTTTAGAGTAATTAAGCCTCCACAATCCATTTAACCAGTGCTTTATAAATGTAATGTAGCATAAGTTTTAAAGCTCTTCCAACTAGCTCTTTTACAAACTCTTATAACAAGGTGTATATCAAGAACTTACATCTTACAAAGTATTTAATGTCTCCAAATGGGACGATTGCATATAAAATGGATTTTTTCCTAAATTCCACAATTCTGAAAATGCAATCAGCAAACTTTAGTGTACAAAATAATCTCAAAAACCTTTGTCAAGCTCTAGAAACCCTAGACACCACAATAGTAGGGTTTTATAAATGAATTCCAGCCAATAACTTGTCCCAAAATTAATTGAAAACTTGTAGAAATAATCATAAATTTAAATGCACTAAACAAGTAACTTTTTTGCCAAAATTTTAAAGCTCAAATGCCACTTTTTGATGGCTGAAAATTCTGATTTAATTCCAAAATTACAGCGGCTGTTTTGAAAGTTTTTCTACTTCAAACCCTTGCCAAAAATCACAAGTACCCGAAAAATACCAGAAAAATACAGCAAACCCTTTTGGGCATAGAAATGGCCAAAAATGGCTCTCCAAGCCAATCACTTCACTTGCCAAGTGCCGAAAAATTAGCAGAAAAATAAGAGAGTGAGATCTTGCCTTCCGCAAGTGAAATAGTCTTCAAAACCTATCAGAATAATTAAATAATAATTCTGAAAATTATTATTATTTTTTTTATGGATTTAGGGCTTCAAACCCTTCACGAAACTCCTCCAATACCTCACGCCAACACGCAAAAAATTAGCAAATAAAATCAGAATATTTAATTTACATAAAATAGACCAAAAGAGGCCTCCAAACCCTTGATCCAAGCTTCAAAGGTAGTTCACTCCACTTGCAAAAATGGGATAAATATTTAGCAAAGTTAACATGTAAGAAATGAATCACGAAACCTTCACAAAACTTTACATGAACTCCTCAAAGCAAATCGCCCCACTTCTAGGACAAGAACAAGATCCCCTTAGCAAAGGTGGCGTCAAAAGACATCTTTTTAAGATTGATCAACACCAAAACAACGAACTTATATCGGGCATACATCCCAATAGTTTCTTCAAGCATGAAGAACAAATTATCAAAATTCAGCATGTCCTCCATTGTAGCCTTCACCTTGTATTTGTATCTTCCAAAGGGGGGTGAACCACTTTGGGAAGATAAAATATCTCATAAGCCATTGCTTGCACTTTTTAGAACATCTTTTCTTTTCCCTACTTTAGCTCCCATGCCAATAGTCTATTCGAATAATATATGAATTAGTTGTCTTAATTAAAATAGTAATTAAATTTACTTTAAGACAAATAAATTAATAATTAATTCATTTAAGCACCTTAGTGGTAAAAGCCACTTTTTAACAAATACTCTATTAATTAATTAATTAATAATTGCCTTATGATAAAAATTACTATTTCGACAATTAATAATTAACTAATCAAATGTAATTCTTTAAAAAGGGTTCCTTTAGTCTATGGAGAAATAGACTAAAGGTCTTTAATCCCTACTTTTTCATGATGTGGAAATGGGGACATCACAAAGTCACTAGGCGACAAGTGATTAATGACAAAACAAGTCATGTGGTCATGATTTCTAAAGTCTAAAGCATGTTCAAGGGTGGTGATGTCATTGTATCATGTCTAAGTTTCCAACTAGGTGTAGGGTGTATTGACTAGGTCTACCTGGCATGGTGTCAGCAAAGTCCCCTGTTGTGCCATTGTTGGTGTAGGTGCCATTCTATCCAATCGAAACCATCCCCTACCTGTACCCTACATCCAAAGGTGACATTAGTAGCATTTAATGGATAAAGAGGACAATGAACTACAAGAAATAAGAATGCGATACAAGATAAAGTGAAGTACAATAAAAAAATTACATATCTACTCATTATCAAAAGGCATAAAAAAACGGTAACTGAAACAAACTACAATTGTTTCATATTCTTTCCCATCACTATAATTCCATAATAGATATGAGCTAAACAGTAAGCCAATCATTATTATATCTTTTATCACCAATATTTATTACATTGTTTATCACCAATCATTATTACATCGTTTATCAAAATTATCTAAGTGCCTAAACTAGAGGAGAACGGATATGAAAAAAACTTCCTTGTTCTGGCTACAAAAGTTGCCTTTCTGGAATTTCAGCCTCAAGATCATCTTCATCTTCATTTCTTACTTCTTCGATATCCTTTTGTCATCTTATACAAATATTGTCTTGAGAAAGAATCATTTCGAGGTCTGCCTTCAGACATTTCTTGAAGATGATGTTTCTGCTTATGAACATTATCTGGGTCGTAGGATCAATTAGTCAATAGGCCTTAGATTCACTACAACACACAAGAAAAGGTACAATCCATGTTGTTTTCATCAAGCTTCTTCCTCTTTTATTTTGAGAAATGTATATAAGTTGTGCTTCTAAAAATTCTCAGGTGTTTAATTGTGGGATTCTTTCTAGATCAAGCTTCTTCAGGAGTCACCGTCCAAAACTTTAGTTGATGCTCAATTGAGTAAATTACACAACTATATTTATTGTTTCAATCCAATATCGCTTGTCTTTGTTCATGCCTTTCAACATGCAACTCATCATCTCCTGGATAGTTTTGTTCTTCTGCTCTCTAGCTCCATTCTTTTGTGGAGTGTAAGCAGCTGTTGGTTACCGTTTTATGCCTTATTCAGACCTCTTCGATATGTGACGAGTACTTTAATGTGTTATACAGACTCAGTCTCCATTTTGGCTTTGAAAGTCTTGAAGTGCTGGAAAGTCTCAGACTTTTCCTTAAAGAAGAAGTCCAACTACTTTTTGACATTTGTAGAAATCATCAATGAACAAGAAGAAAAACCTGATGCCACTGAATGATGCTTCAAAGGGGCTGGCACATATCACTATTCTTATTCGAGAACTCCCTTTAGCTTGATTTGCATTTCCACTCAAATTTTAATCTGTGTTGCTTACTAACAACACAATCGGAGCAAAACTTTTCAGCTTCCTTTATTGCTGGTAGCCCATGAACCATCTTCTGCTTACTCAATACCATTAAGCAAGCAATGTTCATATGACCAAATCTCTGGTGCTACAACAAAAGCAATTGCTCAGCGGTGAATGGAAGGCAAAGTGTTGGCTAGGCAATGCATAAAAGGCGAACATTTCCCCCTTTTCTTACCCTTGTACCACTACCATGTACTTCTTGATATTATCTTTCGCAAGGCTGTTTCCTACCATCTTTCATATCAAATTTAACTTTCAGATTATTATCAGCTGAAAGCTATCTTTTTGTTTCATTCACAAAAAGAACATTTTGTACTTACAATTTTTAGTATTGGAGTGGGATATCACCCTCACCTCTAGTCTGCAAGGAGAAATTGTTTGCAAGATGGACAGGCCCTCTGTGTAATTGAATTTTAAGAACCACTCTTTTCTCTCGGTCATATGCTTTGTTTCTCGAGTCAGTTTGCCTAATATCCTTCTCATGGTATGGAGCATTCACCAGATGGATGCAAAGAGTGCCTTCTTGAACAGAGATCTTTGAGAGTAAATGCACATGCACCAACCTGAAGGATTTGTGGTTCGAGGCAGAGAGCATGCCCTTCGTGCACAGGCATCTTTGTCTTCATTCATGATGGGAATTATGCTTCAGCATCAGCCTTGCATGCCTTGTTCCAGGTTAAAACAAATTGATATTTCTTCCAGGACGATGCTGTCAGCATTCCATATTTTTCCTGAAACTCTCAAATTTGCATTCATGACAGCTGCACCATCCATGTTCATCCTTCACACTGACTCGAGCGATTCATAACAGGCCTTTTTTGCAAAACTTTCATAACTCTTCCCGAATGGTCTTCAGCTTTCTTGTTCCATGCCATATCCAACATTTTTACTCAACTTGGTCCCTGGACCAGAGAATTGTTCTGTTACCTTGAAAGAAGAGAGTTGAGACACGAGAGATAATTGGGAAACTCCAATGCAATAAATTTCCATTAACACTGCAAGGTTTTAACATAGTGCAAAATAGGAAGGGTTGATAGACTTGTATGGTAACTATCCAATCCAACCAGAAACTTCTTACAATCTAACAAGTGGATATTTTATTTAAAAAAAATGGTACTATTAATTATTTTCTAACAAATTCAACCTCCGATGTTCAGGACTCAGTGTCTCTGTTATTCAGGCTGGCTTTCATATTCAGATGCAGAGGCTGTTTGCAGTATTCTGTCAACACAAAAAATTGTTTCGTTCAGCGATTTCCTCATTGTCATCAGATTTTTCGTTCTTGAACTCTTACCTAAACCATTAAGACCATAGACCCATTGCCTTGGGCTCTGATACCACCATAAAGGAAGATTGAAACATAACACTAGGAATTATAGAGAGATGAGAGCAAACTTCTTCAATTTATGCTCAGGTCTGCATTATATTTATGGTATTCTTCATCAACTAAATTTTGTTACTATCAACTAAGGCATAACTACCAAGTCATATTGATCATAACCAAGTTTAATAGGACCAGTGCATGTATCTTAAGAGGAATTACAGTTCTGTAAGTTCCACATAAAAAGAAATCTCTGATAACTATTGTAACAGGAGGAATAAAACTCCCATAAATGTTTTCTCCAGCTTAAATTGTTGTCTATCTTATGGACGAATGCCATTTTCTGAGTTTTAATTTCCTTCGTGTGGCTGATTTAATTCCACAGCAAGGGCTTTTTGTGAACCGCATTGCATATGTGAGTTTTTATACCGATGAAAATTATTTAGAGAGTTTAGAAGCTGTTGATTCTACGAGTTTTTCTTCTTAGGAAAATTATTTTAAAGAGATTAGAATCTGTTATGAAGAGTCACACTAGTTCATAGTAAAGCATTATAGAAGCAAGAGACCCTTATTAGAGTTGGTCACTCTTCTTCAACTCAAAGACTAATAAAACATCAATTACTTGTGAACGTTCTCAAAATTGGTGTGATGTTGAATGAAACCAAATGAACGGGGATTATACATTCGTCATGTAAGGAACATTCATATTGCGAAGTTCGCCTATTGACCACCTTCATTAACTTGTATCAGGGGGAGGACATGTTGGGTTTAGATGGTATCGTGCAAAATTAGGGGAGCTTTCCCTGGTTACATCAGGTAGTTTTAGATTAAGGTAAAAGCAGGTTTTGAAGGGACCCCGAAACCCTTTAACAGAAACAAAAAAGATAAAACATTTACATCCACCAGGGAAAACATTCATGAAACCTACTGAAGAGCAGCATCAAAATCAGGTTTTACAGGGACCTGAAACCACAAACATAAACTAATAAAAGTATCCAGGGTTTACAGAGACCTGGGAACTCAAAAAAAGTTTAAGACTAAGAACCAAGAAACAGGGTAAAAAACAAGAACCAGTTACAACATCTAGCAATAAGGCCCTGAACAAGAACAAAATCAACAAAGAAGACCCTAGTCTTCTATTGCAGTTCCATGATCATCTTAACAGCGTCCTTCCCAATCGTAGTAGTATCCTGGATGGAGTTAGCAGCCGAAGTAGCAGCATCTTGCAGGCTTTCTTCTTCGAACTCTGCCTAGTCCTCTTACTTGGACCCTCTAAGGATATTATTTCTTCATTTTCTCTTTTTCCAAGGCTAGGGATACAGCATAACACATCTCTCCAAATTCCTTTTATCTGTTCCAAATCAAAGAAGTCTCCATTCTTTTCCAGTTGCTTCTCCTTTGCATCCGTCTTCGGAAATTTTTTGTAGGCCGCATTGGAGATACTGGTTTGTTTTGAGAACTTAATAGCACCCATGGGAAGCCCCGTGACCTTGGCAATGAAATCCTCAGTAAGGTTAACACTTACTAAGGGTTCCTTTTCTGGGCAAGTTTACCTGTTCTTTTTCATGCTTGAGCCCTCAAAAGCTTCATGAACGGTTACTTATGACCTACATTAGCTTGAACCTTGTATTATGGGAGGATATGTTGGGGTTATTCTGTACGATGCTAAATTAGGGGAGGTTGGATTGGTTACATCACCATAAAGCTGTAGTTGGTTCACACTTAGAGGGTGTTCCTTCTTTGATTAAATTTGCCTCTTCTCTTTCATGTTTGAGCTCTCAAAGCCTTCATGAATGATCTTTAATGACATTAAGGGATTCATTAATCATGTGTGCATTCATCTTTTTCTTCTTAAGAACCATATGAATTGCACCTTCATGAATGATCTTTTATGGCATTAAGGTATTCATTAATCATGTGTGCATTCATTATTTACTTCTTAAGAGCCATATGAATTGCATGAACTTTTATTACTACTTCTTTTGTGAATGGTGTTCTGGGCCATAACATTGCTTAGGCCTTCAAGAATGATCTTTTATGACATGAAGGGATTTATTAATCATGTGTGCATTCATCATTTACTTCTTAAGAGCCATATGAATTGCACGAGCTTTTATTACTAGATTCTTTGGTGGATGATGTTCTGGGCCATAACATTGCTTAAGCAAGCATACCATCCTTTTTTTTATGGCAGTTCACAAAGTTAGCAAATGTAGTTGTTTTGTATATGAAGTGCTTCAAAAGTGAAAAATGACATGTGTCTATGCTTTTGCAGGTAGCTCTTTCATTCATAGCATGCATGTATTTTATATATTCAAGACTGAAGAGTCGTTGGAGGGCTTTCTTATATGGGTAAGTTTTCCATATTTTTGGTTAAAAATATTGTATCTTCATTGTTCAATGCGTGCTTCAGGGAACTGCTGTCATTTAAGATCCTGATTTTTTAACCTCTCGCATTTATACAGATTTGGTGCTTTCATTCTTTCTTGGGTGTGTGGTTCATTCCTTATGGCATCAGTGTTGCCACCTATAGCTACAGGTCCAAGGAGTGTAGAAGTGTCAACGTCTCTGATATCTTACATCTTCCTATGGATTGCATCTTCTTATTTGATATAGTAACTGAAAGGAGATAGCTAACTGTAGAAGATGCCTCTCCATTGTTTGGAATTTTTTTGTACAATCTAGTTGAGTTTGTAATGCTGAGCAACATATGTGCATTTAAATTAATTAATAGGTTGACACTTCAAGCAATTAATCGTGATTGGATTTGGTGGTTGCTCATCGTTTGTCAATCTTGATAAAGTTTGATGCCTAGTTGCCATCGAGCTTGTTGAATTCAATTAAAGCATTTGGGGATGAAACCCCGTTCATTTCTTTTGGATATGAACTTATTAATATTAATGTTTCTCTCTCAGAGATTTATTACGTTGCATTATGTTCACACATTATCGGCATCAATAAACCTTTGGTCAATATCCTTTTACATATAAAATATCTGCTACACAATTATTTTGAACCATATTTAATGTCTAGCAGAGTTGAAACTTTTAAGATTTGCAAAATATTGTATAATTATATTCTGATGTAAAGATTGCTTGCAAGTGTTCTTTATTGAATTTGAGACCAAACTCGAAGGAATAATTTCTTACAAATGTGGTATATAACTTTTAAAGACAATACCTTTATAGTCTCAAAATCACCAATTTATTTGTTTTGATTCGATAGATAAATTATTTTCACCATATGCTACTTCGCTTCTGGCAACTCTATATTATATAATAAAACTCAAAATAGATTAAGAATATTCCTTTTGTCAATCTTTGCAATAATATAAATATTGATAAACTCAAACACTGATGAAATAATTTAGTGAATGGGTGTTAGAGGACATGCTAATATATTGTATGGTGTCAAAGAGGACATACTTATATATTGTATAACTCATCTCAAGACCCCCTTTTATTTTTTGGGATAGTGTCTTTTGTTTAGAATGTCTACAGTCCTAAATTTTCTATGTTATTTTGGATGCTTTATTAAGGAAATGTCAATGCAACTTTTATTTCTTAAATATTGGGGACCCCAAAGCTCACATTAGATAAATATTGTTTATTCAATCAATTTTGACTATCAAGGACATGATGAAATCTCTTGAGAATGTTATCAATAGAATACGATATCAAATTCGAAGTCCTTGTGATGAAATTAACATGAAGTAAAATAATGAATGCATTTGTACAAATTATTTGAGTGAAAATAAGCAAGGATGTCAATTATATTAACACCCATAGCTCGTCAAAAGTAGGTCAATGAAATTAATAACTACATCTAGCTGTAATAAAGAAGTACTAAAGAAAAAAGACCCTACGTCCTACGTTAGAGAAATTTTATTAAAGTCTATTGATGACCAAAAGTAGGTCCATGGGATTAAAAATGTACTAGTAGATAAATATACGTACCAAGGTAAAAAGATCTTAGGTTATGAAAGTAACCTAAAAGTAACTAAAGAAAAGTAATCGTAACAAGAACTATAGTACTTGGCCTTGTGAACGAAGAACCTTTTGCTCATGTATGGAGCTAATTAAGATGAAAGTGGATCAAGATGAGATAAATCATGCCAAAAATTTTGGTCGGCTATAGTTAGAAGAACTGGAACATCATTATATGAAATTGCGAAAGGTTTTATACAAGATTTGATAATGTTAGTAGGGGAATCTAACAGGATTGGGGAGAAGGGGTGGTCGTGGTGGTGCGAGCTATAGGGAAGTTCTAATGGTATCCACAATTATTGCAACTTTTGGATAAAAATTAGTAACATGCACACGCCTTTGTTACTTGGTTATAAATGAGGAAGAGGTCATCCTCAAAATGTGCTTTGCCTAGGCTAAAACAAAGGGTGTTGGGACACTTTAGTTGTAATACTCAAGAAGGAATACTGTCTCATTGATCTATACCCATATGTATGAATAGATTTGTCCAATGGGCGCTTATTGAATATAATGCTTTATATAGGTTAAAAGGATGTAATCATTGTAACATTATATAGGTTGAAAGGATGTAATCAAACATTATAACTCTTGGGGCCCCATATTGCAAGGATGACAATCAAAGAAAAAGGGCCAAGCACCTCAGATTTGGATACTAGAAGAGAGTGGATAAAAACATTCGCCTATATGCAATATAATGCAATCTCCCTTAGTTGTCATATCTCCCTCGGTTGTCAGGATAGATAGGACCCCAAAAATAAAGTGCCCCATAGTCTACATCTTTTTGGGGAGGCATAATTAACAAATAATGTTGTCTCATGGAATATGGTGGTTGGTCTCAACTCTTTATTGGTGGGAACACACCCTTAGTTGGCCAAGAAAGAGGTGGATAAATGCAATGTATTAAAATGCCAATTAACTACTAACATTGTATTAAGTAGTGATAAAATTGTCAATGATTGACAGAACAATCATCCTAAGTCATAAACATACTAGACTTATTCTTTACTTTCAATCCACAAATATTTGATATTCATCGAGACATTACATCTAGTTGTGTTTTTGTGGTTTAGATTATTTGAGAAAGTGATACAGGACCATGTCACTTTTAAGCTTGATGAGCGCGATAGATGGAACAATTCTAGCTTCATAGAATACTTGCCAAGTGAAAATGGAATTTGAGGACCTGTTTCATTGAGGACTGACTTGAAAGGAGTATATGAGAAAGTTACTTTCCATTTTCATTGTTGAGAATGTTATTATTGTTGCCTAACCTGGAATAGGCTTATATTCTTGATGTAACCTTCTCATATAAGGGGATCACTTTCAGTCATTGGCTTTTGAGTTATTGATGGTTGACACAATCATGTATTCTATCTAGCATTGTTCATAACAATTACCTTTCGGGTGGTTGACCGACTTTCAATTTCAATGTGATTCGCCTCCATATGAGTGCTCTTTTATATTTGAATACATGGTTCTAGCATATTTGTTCAAGGAATACTATCAAATGTATAAAGTGGCACATATACTAGAAAAATTGGGGTACATTGAGATACTAGAATCAATACTTGTTGTGAAAGCTTTCATTCTAAATAAAAATGTGTAGTTTATATTAGCTTCAATCCAACGAGAAGAACAAAAAAAACACCTAGGTTGGGTCTTATCTTAACGTGAATCCACGTGGTCATGAGGGATAAATTTGTTGACAAAACTTGAGTGATCTAGAATAAGATCTAGCATGCAATTAATTTTTTATTCTCTATACATTAGTGTGGCTAGGGTCAAGTTTGGCATGCTTTTTAAAAAATATACTATCCATTAATGTAAACTAAATTATATCACTCTTAAAATTAATTGTTTACAAAACACCATTAAATGTAACATAATAACTTGTTCTTATTTTTATAGACCTTATAGGTCATTCCATCAATTGAATGCGAGCGCATGCAATGTTGGCTTGGCCAAATCTCACATTAAATTAAATCATAATCAAATGCTTATTATACATCCTCAAGTTGACAAGTCCCTTAGTTATGATGGGTGTGAAGCTCAAATTTTCAATTGTTGAATATTGTAGTGCTAAAATCAATTAACTTATCTATTATAGTAATAGCTTTATATTAATTTGTAATTTTATTATATACTTGATCAAAAAGTGATTGTAAATGGTATAATAAGATATTATCAATGCAAATTGTAAGGAATATCAATAAAAATGTTTAAATTATTGCATAAGTAAATGCAAACACAGTTATTTTTTTTTAAGTAAAGGTCATTTAAATAGGAGGAATCTCTAGAATCCAAAAAGGGTTGTTAGGCATTTATTAGTCGTAAAATTGTATGTTTCTAGAATGTTGGTGTACGTGTCAGTTATTAGTTTAAATTAGGTATTATGTGTACAATTATTGACTTTCAGTAGTTCGGGCACAACCTCACAACACCCTCCAACGGTCATGCCCCTTCCCCATGATTTGGCTTTGTTAAGCTCCCTCTCCCAAAATCATCAACTTCACACTTTTGGCATGCCCAAGGTGTCAATTGTACGGTTCTAGTAGAATTTATCCAGGTCATTTCTCTTGTTACCCAAATATGACCCTTGTTCCACCTTTTTTGCTTTTTCGATTGTTGGATGTTGGCTTGTGAACTAATGGGATCCTATTTTTTTTTTATTGTATGCCTAAAGGCATTGCATGGAATCACTGAATTACATATAATGTCTGCATCTATACCCATATTTTAGAAATAAACATATAGGGACTTACAATGTCGAGTAAGCATACATCTAAATCAGTGAGTTCCTTTGGCTAAGCAACCATGAGTAAGGGGCATCCACACCGTCAAAATCACCCAGGGGACAATCTTGGCCTTAACCTCTTGACTCTCTATGTCGGGTATTTATAGGGATTTGTACCTTGGTGGATGGATATAAGAAACCATCATCCTCACTAGTTGGAATACAACTCTTTCAATATGGGATCCTTATTTGAATTCCATACATTAATAAATATACAACCACCCTAGTGCATTTAGGCATTGATGAACAATCTAAGAAAAATTTAAGGATCATTTGAAGAAAGCATCTATCATTTTTTTTTCACATGAATCTAATGAACATCTACAACCATTTAGAGAAATTAAGTAATTATTAGAGCATTCATTATAGCAATGAAGTTCATGTTAACAACACACTGCATTGCACTGGTTTGCAGGGTAATAACAAGGTAGATATGTCTCATGTATGCAAAGGTGTCCTAGATAGGCCAAGTATTAGCAAAGAATCCTAAATCATAATCATATTAGGATGGATGGTATGGTACCAAAATATAGTCATGCATTTGTTAAGGCATGTGGTATTATCCATGTAATCAAGTAATATGCAACAATAATGTGTATGATAACCATGTAATCATTCAAACTATGTATACTCTAAGTAATAGTAAGATATATGTAATCTGTGTAAAGTGGCTCTATATGTAGTGACCTAAATTTGGTCATGAATACTTGATCATGCATATTTTATCCATTTTTACCATTGATTGACATGTGCACTTAATTGACATCTATTTTTTTGATTTGACCTATCCTAAGCATAAGAGGAGACCTACTTTCATCACAAGGCCATCTATTGTCACCTACATAAATGACCTTACTGATGAAAACATATTTATGCATATGTATGCCCTAAATCGGACCCCAAACTCTACACTTTTGTTGAAGAGATGAGAACACCCAACATGACATGAACACCGAACGTTCATGTCCATGTCTACCATTATTGTCCTTATATCAAACTAGTCAAACTATAAAAGAGGAAACACCCCTAGGGTCAACCTTTATATGTATAAACTCTCTAACGAGTCCTTTTCCCACTGAACCACTATAAAAGTACATTCAAATCACTTATTACATAATTGACAATTTCAATTCAAAAGACTTATGGACACAAGTACACATTCAACAGAAGTTCCTTATTCTTCCCAAATCAAGTTCCAAGCACTTCAAGTAGTTCTCAACCATGTTTTAAGCCATTTTTATGTTGCCTTAATCTCACATGATCAAGTATTCAATTTGATTCTAGATTCATTCATATAGTAAAATGATCCCAATTGCACAAAGCACTTAGGTGGGAGAACTACATGGAGATTTGATTCCTCTTCAGAGTATTGGTATGTAGACATCACTCAACACAATGGGCTGTTGAGGTTTAGCTTAACTCTAACAGCTAACCCCTTTTTATTCATTCACATCATTTGTCTCCTTGTGGCACAAATTCAGGGTTTCTATCTTCAAGAAGGCACATGACAATAGCGATAATTACTTCTATCCTCTACTAGGCATTCATGTCTTTAAGGGCATTTAGGCTCAGCTTCTAGGTTTTTGGGTTTTTAAATTTCTGTCTGTTCTTACAGTCTATTTTCATGTTCAGTTAGTTAACAACTCAAAAAACTAAGTTCATCTCTCTTTGGCATAGTTTAGCCTTGTTCATTTATGTTTTGCTTTGTTTATTTCAATCATTTATCTTCAATTTGCTATTTAAAATTATGTTTCGAACACCCTGCATTATTATATTCCATTTATCTAATTAAGAATTAATATCACAATATTAATTCAATTACATATAAAATATTTGGTGAACTTGTTTATTGTTCGAGCACTTTCTAATCCTAAATCTTGTTTAGGGTTTCAATCTTCTAGGTTTCCAAAAATTTTGTCCTAGGGTTTCAAAAATTTTCCTTTTCAATTTTCAATTTTTATCATTTGCAAATAATTTCATGGCTATAGTGAATGAGTAATTTTTATTTCAAACATCTATAGGCCTTATGACATGTTGTACTCCTTTAATCAATAAAATCATTCATAATCATGCAATAAAATAAATCAAATCAAGAGTTAAGACAAACATTACCAGTGCAAAATTTTGTAAAGTCAAGTATAATAGGGGATCAAGACAAAACATTAATTCAAGATGCTATAAGGTCTCCTCTTGACCCTCAAAATGGTGATAACTACTTTCCCTCGAACTAAGTCCATGTTATCACTATCCTGAAAGGTTAGTTGAGCCACCTTATAGTGTCAAATGAAGGTAACCAATGTGTCCTTCCTCAACCCCATTCACCTCCCACATTTCCACTTGATGTTATGCATGTTTACCAAAATTACCTAGGGTTTATGTTTGTAAATCCCTTAAAGATCAAATTATCACTATGATCAAGTTAATAGAAGAATTGTAAAAGCAAACTCAGTATTTCAGGTCAAAGATCACATCATGGGAAAATAATAGCATATATACAAATAATTGAAAGTATGTTAGTGTTCATCATGTATTTACATCTTCATCTAGAAATTGTGCATAACAAGACTTCATCTCAATATTGAAGGTCACAACATAACACATCTACAATTAGTGATCTAAAAAATGCACAAAAAGCTACCAAGAGCTCAAGTGAAATTTAAAGAGAAACGCTTCAAAATAAAGGGATCAAATTACCTCCTATGAATCCTAGGAGGTAATTTGACCAAAACATGATATAAATGATGATTGCTACTGTCCCAATTGGTTGATCATGTTCTCCGTCCCTTTTCCCCTATAATCTACATTTTAAAAAAACACAGCCTTAATTATTTCAATTTTTAGAAAACTTGTTGAAAACAATATGTAATTTTCTGTCTTTCATGCAAAATCTCTCTTTTCAAGCTTATACAGGTTCCTCTCATTTTCCATCCATGTGATATATTTTGACAAGTGTACATTTGACGAAATGAGAATGTACAATCAATTATTTACATACTTTTTTCAGTCTCCTACAAATTTATAATAGTTCCAATTCACATTCCTTCTATTGATCATTTCAAACCCTTGCTAGTACACATATTTCATTGACACTTATTACAACTTGTCCAAATTTGGTATCCTTTCTTGTAATTTCAACATCTTTTTTCATCTCAGTTGGTGTTGTTGATTTTTCATATTGTAAAAACACAAAAATTATATTCTTTTCAAAAATGCAAAGACATTCAAATATTATAAAAAAATATAAAATCAAGACTTAAACATGATTAAAACTCTAGTTTACATCTTTTAAATATTTTATTTATATCATGATTGGTAGATAACATATTCCTTCTGTATCACACATACATTTCATGAGTATCTATCTATGAAGTGTTGTGTAGGACATACACACATTTTTATAGATTAAGATATTGGACTCTCATCTACCCATTGGCCTTGCTAAGTTGAAGGCATCTTACTCACAGGTGACAATATACATGTGTTATCATTCTATAACTCTTAATATTATTGAGCTTTCACATCATTTACAAATGTATTGCTAACATTTCTATCTCACATAGTGTACAATGAGCATACTATTTGCTAGGATATGATCACATGGCATATGCATAGTTTAGACTATTTTTGCTAATTTTATGTTCCATTGATGTTGTCTACTTTCACATAGTAGTGTACAACTTAGATTATTTATTGTGTTGGCCCTTGGACTTTGTTTGGAAGTACTTGATTGATGCATCTCTATGAGATTTTATGTGTTGTATGCGGCATTTAAATATGTCCTTACTTTGGCCCTTGGTCCTATGTGTGTGCAAAATTTCAACATGTCCCTTGTTTGTGACATTCTTGATGTATATATGTGTTCTTTAAAACATTTGAACATGTCCTTGATTTTGACCCTTGGCCCATCTATGCCTATTTTCTAACATTTGTGCTTGTTATATGTGTGCTTGTTGATCTTGATGAGTTTGATAAGTTCCATGATATATATCATGTACTCCTAACATACTAACATACTAATTCTATGAGCTTCAATGATACATTCTTTAGGTCTTGTCTCTTAAGTTCTATGCAAAATTCAAATCTTAATACACTAACACACTTTTTACATATGCTACAATTTTCAATGATAACATATTTACTACACATGTTTCAAGTTAAATTTTATTTTGAGATTAGTGACTTATTAGGAGAAAATTCCCCCATCTCAAAAGGGGGAATTTTAGTGGACTTATCACGTGTGAGATACACAATTATCAAAGATAAAAAATTAGTTATTGGCACAATCATAGTTGCAATTTTAGTTATTGACACATATAATGGGGGCATATGCCATTGCATATGCAATCCTATTATGTTTTGAAAGAGCAAATTCACACAGTTTTAAAGTTTCAAGCATAAGTTATAATAAACATTCACAAACAATTTCAAATTCTATAATTACAATGGGTGCATAATACAATTGTACGCCACAATATTCATTCCGTGAACATGGTAAAAACATGGGTGTACTCCATTCTCTTATGCTAATGATTTCAAAAACCAAAATATACCAAAATATATGAGAATATACCATAATATATCAAAATATACTAAAATATTGCAATTGAATCTACAAGTCATATGTAGTGGCTGATTCAATTTAGTTGCATAGTGCATGACTTGGAGTTCATTGAGCACTCCAACATTATGTTTACGAATTTGTTGACACTCCAAACTGTTTCACATATTTGGGTTATAAATATTGATAGAAATAATGGAAGTTCAACATCCTTCGATGAGCAATATTTTTATTCCAAAAAAGAAAATGCAAGTTGGGGTTTGATCACCCTAAATTATATATAATGGTTTAGCTAAGGAACCATATTATAAAAGTGCTTCATGGGAGGCACCAATTCTAAAATTCTTCAAGGAAGCATCATCACCAAGCAAAAGTCACCAAAAAAAAAATTTATGTCACACATACAAGTGTATTCATTCCATACTCTTATTTCAATTTTTAAATTACTAAATTAAAAATGGTCACATTTAAGCAAAGTTTCAAATGTTCAAGTTCAAGTTTTTAAATTTTTATTTTTAAAAGAACGAAATAACTACTTCATGTGTTTTGTAGGGTTTGTCAAATTGTATGGTGCCTTACATGATTGAATTATGCAGCTTAAAGACAAAGTATGTATTACACATTAATGTATGAATTTCCTTTAATCTAGTAATTTAATTTCTAGAATAAAGGAGGGGAAAATGTAGTAACCTAAATCTGGTCACAAATACTTAATCATGAATATTTTATCCCTTTTTACCATTATTTGACATGTGCCATTAATTGAAACCTATTTTATAGATTTGACCTATCTTAAGTATAAGAGGAGACATAATTTCATTACAAGGCCATCTAGTGTCACCTAAAAAATGAGCTTATTACTAAAAACACTTTCATACATATGTGTGCCCTAACTTAGAATGAAGGGACAAAAACACCCAATAGGACATGAATGCCCAATGTTCCTATCCTTGTTTGCCATTATTGTCCTTCTATCAAAATAGTCAAAATATAAAAATGGAAACACCCTTAGGGTTGGAATTTATATTTATAAACTCTTTAATGGATCTTTTTCCTACTTGAACTGCTATAAAAGCACATTCAAATCACTTATTACACTACTAGAAATTTCAACTCAAAAGGCTTATGGACACAAGTACACATTGATTAAAAGTTCCCTATCCTTCCAAATTAGGTTCCAAGCACTTTAAGTAGTCCTCAACCAATTTTCAAGCCAATTTTATGCAACCTTAATCCCACATGATCAAGTATTCAAATCGATTCTAGATGCATTCATATAGTAAGATGAGTAAAATTGCATAAATCACTTAGGTGGGAGAACTACATAGAAGTTTGATCCCTCTTCGAAGTATTTATATGTAGGTATCACTCAACATAATGGGGTGTTGATGTCTAGCACAAGTCCAACCACTAACCCCTTTTTACTCCTCCATATCATTTGTCTCCTTGTAGCACAAAACTAAGGTTTCTATCTTCAAGAAGGCACTTTATAAGTCTCCACATAGTTTCAAAGATTAAGTCAACACAAGAAGACCTAAATTTCATTGTCATACCTGATTGTTCCATAAGTTCCAATTTTTTGTAAAAAGACAAGATCAACTAATAGGGATAATAGCAAAAATTGGTCTTGACCTCTACTTGGTGTTACTATCCTTGAGGTCACTTAAGCATAACTTCTGAATTTTTTTTTAGGTTTTCTACATTCCGTCTGTTCTTACATTCTATTTTCTTGTTTAATCAGTTGACAATTCAAAAATCTAAGTTTATCTCTCTTTGGCATAGTTTAGCCTTGTTTATTTTTATTTTAATTTGTCTATTTCAGTCATTTATCTTTAGTTTGCTATTTAAATATATGTTTTCAATGCCCTAAATTATTCTATTCCATTTATCTAATTAAGGATTAATATCACAGTGTAAACATTGCTTGTGTTGAAGATTCCCCCATAAGTGAGGCATAAATGTGTCTATAACCATATATGACATGGATATCCTACATCTCACTCACTCGTATTATATCGTGAGAAGCGCGTGTAGAAAGTATGAATATACAAATCTAGTATGGGAAAATAGGCATGATATTTATCATATGATTAAGATAAAGACAAATCAATTTTTATATTTTTACATTTTATGAATGCTTTTGTAAATCTTTAATTTCTTGAATGTTTTTATATATTTTTATTTTATGCATCTTTTTGTATTTTTTTTAAATTTTTGTAGTGAACTCACACAAGTATCTATGTGGAAATAGGGTCTAAGGTACCCCAAATATGTATCAATGAATTACTAGATATTAATATGATTAGTGTACATATATGTGTGTTGTTCTAGGCATAGTGTTGTAGTAATGAATAAATAGGTGTGATAGATTAACTATTTAATGTGGCATATAATGAATGAGGAGACCCTAAGGCATCAAATGAGATATCCACCACATATAATAGGGCATAAATCCAATGTGATTCAAAGAAGCGTGTCAAATTCTAGATATGTCATATGTAGTGGAACTCTAAATATGTAGTATCAATCTCAAGTAGATGATTAGGTTTATGAAAACATCAATGTAAATAAAGGAAGCAAATATGTTGTAAAAGGGAAATGCAAAAATATGTATGAATTGAAGCTCATGTTATACTACGCGAGGAATTAATCCATGTAGCGGGGTTGGTAATAATTCCCCCAACATGTCTCATTATATAATAGATCATCATTGCCTTGGGATGCCCTCCACTAGTATGATATGCACAAAGGTATTTGGATTTTTAGGATTTAAGATTATAACTGGTATCTATCTTGTGATTAGGTGGAAAATTAATTATGTTTTTGTTCCCTAAGTCTTGAAATATGTTGTATTGATTCTTGAATAAGTATGGGGGTTGGCTTCTGATAGGTTTCATTATTTATGTTGTTTCTTCTTTAACCATAGTAGTAGATGTGTTCTTATTTGGTTCATGGGTATTAGGTTTTTTTGATTCCTTCATAGGAGATGTTTGGACCTTTATTTTAACTAATGATTCTTTCTATAGATAAAATATATGTAAGATAAGTAAATGATTCACAAGTTGTTCCAATTAACTTGTCTTTGATGGGTATGATACTGTTGATAACAAATTGTTGCATTTGAAAAACACATGGTTAATAAATCAAAGAGTGCATATGAAATAGAATTGAAATATGTAATCATAAATATCCTCTATGGGACCTTATTTATGTTGTTGAATACTTTTATATGTTACTCTACGTCCAATCTTGGTAATGTATCGATCTATGAAGACCTCTTTTAAACAACCCATTGAATATAAACATCCATTAGGTATTGAATAAAACCAATTTAAGGCTTTACTAGTCAATGTTTTAGGAAGAAAAAAAAGGTATAAATAATGGAAAATACTCACATTTTTCTTTGGATATTAAAAAATCATGAACATGCACTTGAGGATCTACATGACAATCAAATAAATTGAATTTTGGAATGATCAAGTCATGTGGAACAGATATATCAAGAATGTCTTTTAGAATAGGATTGAAAGGTATAATTTTTCCCTTAAGATTGGATTAAAAACCTTCTTGGTGAAATTATAAACTACACAATTGTTTTTATAGGTCATGTATAGTATACATCATAATGACTAGCTCGTGTGTAAGAATGGTGGTATTCTCGATAGGATCATTCAAAATTTTAATATTACCATTAATGGTGGAGGTAGGTACACTATATTGCATAGGAGGAGAAGTCAAACATGAATCATATATCATATAATATGTATGAACTATATGCACCCAAATTTTGCATGGTGAAATATTTTATGATATATGTTGATGATGCTAGGACCTCCATAAATTAAACATGCTCAAACCTGGTCTTCTCCTTTTTCATTTTTATTTTCCTCCCTTTTGGCATTGTAAAAATGTAAAAATTAAAATTTTATTAAGTTCTCTCTCAAACTCTAAATCTCAGTGTAGCACGAACAAACCACCATGTTGGTTACAAACTGTTTGATTGGTTCTGTCGACCTCCATGGTGGTTGTGTAACTATCACCTGCATAAAGGGACAATTTCACCATTATTGCATGTCTTTTGAAACTCACTCCCAAGACACTGTTTTCACATGTTTTGTATGTTTTAACTTGTGTTTTTGATTTTTTCTATTTTAACTTGCCTCCCTAATGTTCAGTTAAATCCTAATCATGTCCAAGCTAATTTTAGCTACCTCCAAGTTAACTCCAACAAGTTCTCTTTTAAACTTTAGTTAACTTCCACATGTAACCTTTTCTCTTTTCTTACAAATAATTCTCTTTTCCTTGATTTTAAAATTTGAAAATTATATTAAGATTTGAGTACATAAGTTTTAGAGAGCTATAGTCTACCTTCTATAGCTTTTTAAATAACTTAGCCCAAGTTTCCATGGTAATATTTTGGTCACCTATGAGAATTGAAGGAAAAAATTGAGTTTGCAACACAATACTCTGATGTTCATGAGTAACCAACCACTATTCATCTGTTTCCTTATTTAATTTTATTAGGGTGTGAAGCCAATATTCACAGGCCACTATTCATGGGTCACTATTCAGGTGACATGGCATGTGAGTGTGCTAGTACTATTCATGGGCACTATTCATGGTGACATGACATGCGGGTGATGTGGCATGCAAGTGTGTAGTGATGTGACATGCAAATGACATGGCATGCAAGTGATGTGGCAAGAAGGTGATGTGGTAGTGGGGCCCATAGTGGGTCCTAGGATGTGGGCCCAAGAAGGGTCCCAAAAGTGGTCATAGTGATTTCACATGTGTGGGACATAATTCTTGATGTGTCCAAGATTCCCATGTGTGGAGTCACATGGAGAAGAGACAAAGATGTCACATGGTGCAAGAACGTCAAAGGTCACATGTTGGAAAGTGAAAAAGATGTCACTATTCAAGATTTCCTCACACATGTGTGAGGGAAATGGCATGTTGGAGTCACATGGGTGACTTGGAAAGAAAACAAAGTAGGTGTCTACTTTGTTGACCTTTGGAGCCTAAGCAAGCAATATTTTATTTACACATTCCTCTCACATGTGTGAAGTGGGACGTGGTACTTTGGATCCACATGGGGTGACACATGGGCTTGCTTGGTGGAGGATATTATTTGAAGACTTTGGCACAAGGTGATAGAAAATGACATCACATGATCATGCACTATATGGGACATAACCTTTGGAGGCTAGTGGAGAAGGTGAAAGTGGCATTATGGGATGCCTTCACATGTGTGACCTTTCTCAAGTGGGGGATATGAGTTCCTATTCCCCAAATAGTGTTCCCCACCCATGTGGGTTAAAATTATCTCCCTCTCTCTTTTTATTTGATGTAAAATGCTAGTAAAGCATTATTTTCTCTCATTCTTGGGCTTATCCCATTTGGGGTCATGGAGGAACCTTTGGAGGTTCTCCATTTTGGATCCATAGTTAGAGGTTAGATTTGGAAAGGCTTGTATGCCTTACTCACCTAGATGCTCGGGTTGTAAGCATTATATGTAGGTTGCAGGTTGGAGCATGGAGGCAGGATTTTGCTTTGCTCACCTGGTGCATGATGGATCCATAGAGGAGGTAGATGCTATGATGTTTTAGCATCATGTGGAGTTGCTTATTATAGCTAATAGGTTAGAACCTGAAAGGCATGGTTGGATTATTGGTTCACTTGAGAGCTTGGTGTTAGCATTGGTTAGAAGTTGCTGAGAGAATGTTGTTATAGAGACAGAGTGTTGATGTAGAAATAATGAAGTCTAGTGTTGCCTTTGCCCTGTGGTTTTTCCCTTGCTAAATTTTCAAGGGTTTCCACGTATATTTGGTGTTATGGTTTGTCTCTCCTATTATGTTTTTATATTGTAGCTTGTTTTTTTCACAAATTTTATTTACTTGCACATGTAGGAATGTTTATTTTCCTAACAAATTTGTGATTGTGTCTTCATCCTCTTTAGTGTTTCCTCTTGTTAGAGAATTCCTTGGTATATTGAGAAACATATAGGAGTTATAATCTTAAAGATCAATTGATTTTAGTATTAGATCAATATCTTCTTCTCCAATTGTCCTTTGCTTTGGTTAGGTTGGGGGATTTAGTTTTTTTTATTATTAGCTATTTATTAGATTAAATTATTAATTTACTTAGATTAGTTTACATAACAAAATTCATATAGAAAATATAAAAAAATCATATTTCATACTGTAGATGCTTAAATATGGATTCATATGTTAAACTAGTATTTTACACTTGACAAATATATTTCAAGGCTCTACTATTTAGTTTGACCGTCCTTATAGCCAAAAGGTTCACACTCATCACATCACTAGATCTAATTACTTATTTATTAGTTCAACCTTGATTAATTAAATTATATATATATATATATATATATATATCTCATGTAATCAAAAAACATCTAAAATATGATATATATCCTTCACTTTCAGTTACAAAACTTTAGTAGCTTTCCTCCATCTTGGATAGTTACATTCATGGTAGGGAAATAATATCAACACTACTATACCTACTCTAACACAAGTGTCCTTATCCTAAAAACACTCAAATTTTAAAATATTTTGATGTGAATGGGTTAGACTAATAATGTCATTAACCCTTTTGTGATAATGATTTCAAGAGAGCTAGTATAAATACAAGTTAAAGCTTATTCATTATTTATCTAGAAAATATCAAGCAATCACCTCTAAAATTTAGACATACTATTGAACTCAAAGAACACACCTAAGTTATTCTTCTCTATTTATCCCTATTTTCATATCAATCATAGGAGCAATCATACTATAGGTCTGAAGCACTCAAAAGACAACCTATGAGTCATATTTGTCAAGTTATATGATAGATCACTATATGCATCTTAATATAGTATATTTCACCCTTGTGCACACACATTCCCATATATGGGGGAGAAATACATAAGTATAAGGGACAATATGGAGTACTAATTATGTAGGCAATGCTCACTAAAAGAGGGGTCTTTGAGGTTAGATTGATGCTGTGAGCCCATTAATCCATTTTTTGGAAAGGTAACATAACGTAAGGTGGAGAGATAGGGTTTTAGATATAAAAAATGATACATATCATATGCATGTGATCTAGATACATTATATTAAAGGAAATATAAAACCATAAAGATTCAGGTGGTCACACATTGATACAATGAGCATTTTGTACAAGATAATTGCATCCAAATTCAAATAGTAGCATCAATGCAAATGTCCATAGGGAAACGTAAGCATCTAGACTAAAAAGACATTTAAAAAATATGAAGACCAGTTCTTGAACATCATAAACCCTGTTTATACACCTATACACATTAGATCTATCTGTGCATCATTGCATATGTTAAGTATTGTTTTTCTTCATGATTACACAATCAAAATATTGTTTGCCATTGTACTTTCTATATTTAGTATTTTTTGTAATTTAACACTGAAATTGAATATCGCAAACTAAATTATTTAATTGGACTACTTTTGAGGAATAATTTATTTATCTCTTAAATATTCTATTCCTCCTAACCCTTAATTCTTAGAAAGGGTTATACATTTGGTGAATCTAACCACTATGTCTTTCCATACAAATCTAACTAGAATAGGTGGTGTTCCTATAGAATATCTTGAGCTACCCCTTGGACCACCTAAAATGTTTCAAGCTAATACCATGTCAAATTATCACAATAATGAGAGTTCAAATAATGATAATGACCCACATACTAAAAAAGTTTTTATAGAAGATATATATGATCACGAGGATAATGAAACACATGAGGATAATGAAAATGACCAAGCTGACCAAGAATAAGTTAAATCTATTGCGTTATTTCAAGATCACATCCGTGTAACTCTTGAAGATCTCCACAAGATCATACATACTATATTAGCAAGTCAAAAATATGAAATCATTGATGAACAACCATGTGAATATATTTATCATGTTATTAGAGTTATGGGACATACCCATATTCATATCTCTCTCCCCTTGATCACAATATTACATAGTACATCTAGTGGGGGCACTGGTTATGTGTTTAAACCCTTGTTCCCCAAAACCAATACACCTATTGCTACATACTCCATGGGAACCATTAATACTTCAATCCAATTACTAGTTTAAATGCTTATTTCAACATAAGTGTTTACATTCACTTTGGTGACTTCTAAAACTTCAAACTTTAGTGGTCAAAATGTGCAAGACTTGTACAAACTCTAAAACATTTGGAAGCTAAAGTTACCAACATTGAGAAAAATTCTATAAAATCACCCCATGCTAATGATTCACAAGATTTATTGTATAAACCTATTACACTTGAGATATATTTTTATCCTTTTTCAACTAGTTTCTTTGAACCCAAGTTCACACTTTATGATGGTAAGGGTGATCCTCAGCAACATATTCTATCCTTTTATGAAACATCCCTTGATTATGATTCTAATGACAAACTGTTAACCAAATTATTTATAAGCTTAAAGGAATATGCTTTGAGATGGTTCTATGATTTCCAAATATAATAAGTAAGAGCAATAAAATCCCTAGCTGATCACGTTTTAGCATATTTTTCAATTAACATTAATGAAAAGATGTCATATGTACAAATTTCCAAGATCGAACAAGGAACCAATGGACCAATTAATGAATATGTCTTGAGATATAAGATAAAGTTGGAAAAAATGACAAATACAATGGTGGATAAATGTTAACCAAATTATTTAAAAGCTTAAAGGAATATGCTTTGAGATGGTTCTATGATTTCCAAATATAATAAGTAAGAGCAATAAAATCCCTAGCTGATCACGTTTTAGCATATTTTTCAATTAACATTAATGAAAAGATGTCATATGTACAAATTTCCAAGATCGAACAAGGAACCAATGGACCAATTAATGAATGTCTTGAGATATAAGATAAAGTTGGAAAAAATGACAAATACAATGGTGGATAAATAACTTCAAGACATATTAAATAAAAGTTTATTTGCTCTCTTACATGAGTCTATTATTTTCAATATTTTTTTGATGACTTATGCCATATTTTTTGATATGGATAAATGAAACTTTTTTCATTAAATAAGCTTAAGTATGTAGTTAATACACCAACTAAATCCATTGACAAGTTTCATATCAAACCACATTACAAGATAAAACATACTGAGGATAAAAAGGACCCAACTACCATGGTTAATACAATGTCATAACAAACTCATAAGCTCATCTTATAAAATGTACCGTAAGAGACAATTAACATAATTACCTGAGTCTCCAACTTTGTTACTTTTAAAGCTGGTAGAGAGTCATATCACATCTCTTCATCCTATGATGGTTAATATGAATCAAAATTTACCAAAAGGATATGATGCCAATGCCTATTATGACTATCACCAATATACAAGGCATTCTATGAACATATGTTATAAAATAAATCACAATATACAAGGCCTTATTGATAATGATTAACTTACCTTTGAGGATCTTCTCATAAATTTAGGATCACAACCAAGTGATCATCATAAACAAAATATATTCAACAATCCATTGCAACATCATTATAATACAGATCTAGAAGTGAAAATGGCATATCATGCACATCCTCCCCCATCACATTATGGTAACCCATTAGATGGGATTATTGGTACCTTTATACATGATATACCTCTATGGTTTTGAGACCTATTTCACTTGATGACAATAATATTCTATATGATAACTCAGATCATTCCTCATTTATCAAGGCATTTATTGATCATCAACTTATACATAGTGTTATGATTGACAATGATGATAGTGAGAATGTATGTACCATGAAATTATGCACATATTTTGGATACACACATGATGATTTATTCCCTTAAACTAAAATGATAAAATAATTTGATGGGAAGCCAAAACAAGTTTTTGGTGAGATTGATTTACCTCTTTGGGTTGGTCCAACACATTTGACCATTAATTTTTTAGTTATAACACATAAATGAGTCTTTGATATGTTATTGACACATCCTTGGATATATAAGACCTATGCAATACCTAACACAGTGCATAGTTGTCTTAATTATATTCATGCCAATAAGGAAATTATAGTTTCCATAAGATCTATTCCATATGAACATTCTTTACAACATGCAAAGTTTATCCCATGAAATTTGATTATACAACGTACTAAGTCTAATCATGCACAAAAGGGTAAAAAAATGCAATCCCTTTTCCTAGGTGCCCCATACTTGAGATGCCTTTACATCACATATCTACATTAGAATATTAGAGATCCTCATTCACACCTCCAAGACTTAGCCAATTACCTACATCAGAACACCATGTTTCAAAATGGGTAACAAGACCCACTATTACACCAAGAAAATTATAGAGCAAAAAATAGTCGGTTCCATGAACCCTCACACCTTCTATTTCTACTTCAAGATCACATATTACTATGAGACATACACAAAACATCATGTATTTTACACATTCATATTTGGCACATATACATGATCCTTGATAACATGACCAGTTTAATATACCACTTTAAGAGTATAGAGCACACTATGAACATCCATTAGATGGGATCATCGGATATCACTCTCTTTCCAAACATTCAAAAAATTCAAAAAAAAAAAAAATTCAAAAATTTTAAAAAAATAAAGTATTAAAGAAAATATAAAAAATTAAATAATTCAAAAATATTTAACATTTCACATGTTTTCTAGCTTTTGCATATGTTGTTTACTTTATGTTAGTAGATAGTATATCATTTATATACACATATATGTTTCATAGGTAGTTGAGTGTCATATAAGCATACATTAGACCCATGATATCTCAAGCATGTAGATGTTGGATCTATTCTCTTATAGCATGATACACTACATTAAATGCATCTTACTTCTATATGATCATGATTGATACATGTTATATTATTTTAAAATCATTTTACATTATATTACTAAGATACTATATATTACACATGCCTATACTCATGTTGCTATCTTACACAATGTATTTTATATGTTATTCTACATGATATTTTGCTAACACATATATGCAGGGACTAGTATCACATGATTATGCTAGTTGTTTATATCTCATTACTTCATCTATTTGCATTGGCTTACTTGAGTTTACTTCTTATTGGCTTCTTTGTCTTGATTTTATAACATTTAAACATGTTCCTTTGGTTTTTGGCCAAAGTGACATGAGTGTTGCTTTTTTATTTGGTGTGTGTACACTTATACATATCCTCTACTTGAGTGTGAGCCATTTGAACTTGCCCATTGTTTGTGGTCTCATTGAAACCCTCCTTGTGTGACATTTGAGTACTCATGTGTGTTCTTTATTATTTTTTGCATTTTTTATCTTATATACATTACCATAATTCATATCATGCACCATAGGGATTGTTATGTATGCATAATATGAACTTCATTGATATATCTACTTTGACATGACACTACTATATGCTTAATTTACTACATAATTCACATCGATATAACATAGTTGTCTTATCCTTTTGAGATAAGGTGATTATCAATTTTTAAATCCCATCAACTAAAAAAGAGGGGTATATAAATGGGATAATGTCATAGAAGACATGAATCCACATACATATAGATGACAGAATGAGAAAAATTTGATTTCGTTTACACAACTTAAATGATTCAGATATACATTTTGAAAAAAAATCTATCCATGGGCACATGTTTGGGGTAAAGAGTTTCAGATTTGTGATACATATTATACACATGTTACATAGCAGAGGTTACATTTTGATAGATACTTCAGCTTGAGATATATTTGAGGTGCACATGCAACAAATTATAGATACACTTCTAGATTATACACAAATTTATGCACCAACCTTACCGAGATACACCATTTGAGTTTTTATCTGGTGCAATGTTTAAATCTCTTTTATTAGTGTGATTGAGATTATACACCCTTGATGGACTCAGTACTATGATTCTATTATTGTGTGTTGATATGGTTACACCATTTGAATTAGGTGAGATTGTCTAAATTGGCTAGATTGGTTATACTCGAGTTGTGTGATTGAGATTATATGTTCTCACTGGACTTACCATAATTCACCTTTTTACCAAATTTGGGGCATGATTACCCTCCAATTCCCATCTTCAGATCTCCAAGGTTGAATTGTGAATCTTTCTCCAAGGCTTCAACTAGGAAACATCTCTACCAAGACAAACTACCAAGGGGAAACATGGTTTCATTGACACACAAGTGTACTCTTTCCTTTTTTCTCTTTCATTCAAATATTTTAAAAGTATTCAATTTCATATTAGATATAATAATTACACTTGTAACATGATATTAGTTTTAGGTTACTCACATATAGAAAATTCAAGTGGGCTCAAGCAAAGACAAGGTGCGTTGTACACACCACAATACACTTTATTTCCTTTAACCTAGCAATTTAATACTTATACATTACTATATTAAATAAGGGGAAATATAAATGATTAAATCTAGATTTATATATAAAACTTGTCTTGTATAATTGACAAATATATCTCAAAGATTTACCCTTCAGTTTGACTTTACTTGTAATAAAAAAGTCTTGTACTCACCACCTAACTAGGTATAATTACTTATTTTTTAGTCCAACCTTGATTAATCTAATTATTTAGATCAATTTTAACTATGAAATACATAAAATTATATATATATATATATATATATATATATATATATATCCTTCACTGTTAGTTATAGAACCTCAACAATTTTTTTCCACCCTAAATATTTGCATTCAGGTTAAGACAATAACATTGAAGCTAATATCCTTGATCTAATGCAAGTGTACCTACCCTAAAAACACTCAAATTTATAAATATTTCAATGTGTATGGGTTGGCCTAAGAATGTCATAACCCTTCTGTGAGGATCATTTCAAAAGTGGTAGTTTAAATATAAGTCAAAACTCACTCATTATTCATCTAGAAAATATCAATTAATCACCTCTAAAGCTTAGAGATACTATTTAATATCAAAGTGCACAACTAATCTATTCTTCCTTATTTATACCTATTTTTATATCAATCATAAGAACAAAAATACTATAGGATTGAAGCACTCAAAAAATAAGCCATGAGCCATAATTGTCAAGTTACAAGCTAGATCACTACATGTATATTAATATAATATATTTCACCTTTGTGCACACATTCCAACATAGAGGATAACTACATAAGTATGAGGCCCTTATTGGAGTATTGGCTATATAGGCAATGCTCACTGATAGAGGGGTATTTGAGGTCAGCTCAACAATGTGAGTCCACTAACCTATTTTTTGATAAGGTAAGTAAAACTAAGGTGGATAACTAGAGGTTGAACTATAAACAATGGTATAGATCCATGAACGAGGTAAAAATACATTACCCATAAAGAAACATAAAACCAAAAAATATCTAGGTGGTTACATCTTGATATAATGAGCATTCTGTATAGTATAATTGTGTCATAATTTGAATAATAGTATCAATGCAAGTGTTCGTAGGTTGATGCAAGTATCTAGACAACTAGAAAAAATATTTATATATTCTGATGAGTGGTTCTTGAACATTAGATAGCCTATTTCCATACCTACAAATCTTAGATTGATCTACACATCTTTTTATAAGCTAAGTATTGTTTATTCTTTATGATTATGAAATTAAAATACTTTTTGGCAATGTAACTTATATATTTTGCATTTTTTATTATTTAACACTAAAATTAAATATCATAAACTAAATTATTTAATTGGCCTAATTTTAAGGAATAATTTACTTCACTATTAAATATTATATTCCTCTTAACCCCTAACTCCTATAAAGTGTTAAGCATTTGGTGATCCTGACCACTATGTATTTCCATCCAAATCCTAGCTTACTCTAGGGTTTTTAGCCTCATAAGATATTCATTTGTTATTTTTATTCATATATGTTCTATTATTTTTATGCAACTTATATGTACCCCTAGATGAGGTGGTGTTTTTATTGATTGTATTGAGCTACCCATTAGGCCACCTAAAATGTCTCTGTTGATGTGGGTCTTGTGCGTACCTTTAGATTTAATAGGGTAGCTTCTAACATTTTAGGATCTCAATGGAGATAAATAACACTCAAGGGAATGAGTTGCAGGTATAGGTTAAACAACTTGGTGATGGAATAACAAGATGAACATGCAAGTTGTTAACCGTGTGTACTTATCATGGAATAAATCTTAGTAAATAAATTAAAACCTAGTTGGGTTGGATGGATAAACATTATTCTAAAGGGGGTAGATCTCAATCAAAGAAACATTAAATAGAGATAAGGGTAGAGTAGAAAAGAAGGTTCTATGATCTTAACGTACTTATTCCAAGGTTAGTTTATTTATGGACAAGTGTTTCCAGAACTAATGTTTATTGCTGGTAGCTATTACACACTCACATACAAACATAATTAGGCACTCTAGGATTTAATGATATAGGAAACTTAAGGATCTTAGTTGAAGGCTTATCTTTTTAGGGTAGCTATTGCACACTCTTACTTAAGATATTAAAACTTAGACTAGAAAGGTATCTAGAAAAGCTATGGCACACACCTAGAAGAATATATCAAAGGGAAACACTCTTTCACACTTAGAAAATTAAGATAGTCAACCTTTTTCTTGAAATCAATAACACTTGATAACTATTTAATAGTTGTACATTTAAAATCAACAAATATCAATAACAAGAAAAGGAATTCTCTGTAGCTATTGTACATTTTGAATTACTGAATCTAAACAACTAAAGGAAATAAATACTTAATTACATAAAAATGGAAGGAAAATACATCCACACAATTGTATGATAATCAAAAACAATTTCTTCTTGTATTGATAATTCTTTGGCCCTTTGAAATGATGGATTTACATGTATAAATAGACTTGGGAAGGGGTTGGCTCATCCTCAAAGTTTATGTAAAACTCAAAGTTACATCTTAGTAATTAGAAACTCAGTTCTAATTTTAATGCCAAAATTATATGCACAATTACAGTTGATCATAACTATGTCAAAAATAAGTTTGCTCACATGATGCCATGTAATGTGTGCCTATTTATAGACTATTCAGGCTAATTATTACATGCATACACTAAGTATGAGTATACTATAATTACATTGAATAATATTACATGCAAGATTACATACAAAATTAGCCTTCAATAACTAAGGCTTATTTATACTTAGTAATTACATGGCTGCACTTGATGTAGTAAGAGGCACTGAAATTGTCAGTGGAGTTGAGATTGGAGTTGGTGTTGAGATGGAAGTTGGAGTTGAGATAGGAGGTTTGGCCTTATCCTTCTTCTTGGCATCCAATTCTTGATAATATTTAAAACTAAAATCATGGTGATATCTTGTGATGTCCATGTTAAAAAATAGAGGCATATGTACCCTGCTTATTTTCTCCATTAGACGTGCATGCTCAACTTTGGTGATCCTGAAGTTAATCCAAAAGATCTCAACTTCTATGACCTTATTCCTTATAAAATTCAATGTAGCCTCAATCTCCTCTAATGTTTATCCTTAAAGATTTAATTTGAAGTTTTTTGAGGCTTATTGGAGAAGTTGATCAAAATAATCTATACTTATTAGTTTCCTTGTAGAGTCCCTAGCCTATGAAAGCTTTAACTTATCCAGAATCTATGAAATAAGTTTCTTGTGATCTATATATTTAGGTATTATTGCTTCTATAGCTACTACCCATTACATCACTTCTTATGTTTGAATGATAACCAAGTTGAGGGCATTGGATGCCTCCAATGGTTTCATTAAATTTAGATGGTTGTAAGCCTTATTTGTTGTGTATAGAACAATGAATTTTAATTTGTTCTCATCTTATTTCAAAGAATTAAATCATTTTATTGATTTAATGATTTGAGGGGCTGATTTAACACTTATTGAAGTAATGACATCTAAAATATTGTATATCCTCAAAGCTGTGCTTTGTATATCTATTTTAATTTGTACGGGAACGTGAATAATTTTTTTTAATTCGCTAACCTAATTCAATTATTTCTTGATCTCTCTCCTTACTTGTTTTGTCCCTTCATAGAGCTTGAGTAAATCATACTTCTATGTTTTAAGATAGGATCTAAAATCATAATTATAAATAAACTTCACTAGTATCTTATTCTTTCTCTTTGAAATAGATAAAACATCAAATTTATTCTAGAATTATGCCCCTCCCAACATCATATTCAATATTTCTCTTGTTCACTCTCTAGATACTCCATGTGGATTTATAAAAAAATGAGATTACTGTGGACAGCTCAATAATTATGAGATTTGGAATTTGAGAGGCTTTAGATTCTAAATCTACTACCCACTGTGGGATTACCAATTGAGTTTAGTTAGTTGGCTAAGTGTCCTGGGTTGTAGTCTCAACAAAATAGTTCCCTAAAGATTATTTCAACACCTCTACATGTAATGGGTTGGTGGTGAAGTACAAATAAACTTGGACCAATAAATACCACCATATTATGGAAAAGGGTGGAATACACACACACACACGCGTACGCGCGCACACACGCACACACACACACACACACACACACACACACACACACACACACACACACACACACACACACACACACACACACACACACACACACACACACACACACACACACACACACACACACACACACACACACACACACACACACACACTTCTTCTCAAACTTCTTAGATGATACTTTTTTGTAGTTTGGGTAGAAATGGAAGAAGGCATTAGCAATCTCGATTGGGTGTATGACACATGTAGTTATGCACTTGCCAATGCTCCCATAACTTTCTTAGATGATACGTTATAAGGATCTAGGGTGGTTGAGGTGACAATGGAGGTAAAAAAATAGAAGTGGGAGTAATAAATGTTGAAGACATAACTAGAATGGTATAAACTATTGAGATTGAGGAGATAATAGGAATAGTAAACACAATTTCTACTTTTGAAATAACTACGGAAGGTAAAACATTAAGACTGAGAGAAATATGATCAAAATAAAAAAATATGTAGAGAGACAATTGATATAACTAGTGTTGTATAAATAGAATGAACTATAAATATAGTTGGGATTGTACCCTCACTTAATTGGTTTACTTTGAGTGGTGCCTTTCCTTCAGTTTCTTGAAAGCTCAAGACTTTTAATCTCTACAAACTCTTCCTCTTCATGAATGATCTCACCTCTTGTAGATTGGTACTCCTACCCTATGGGTTCTTCTGTAGATTATGTATCAATAATTGGGCTCATAAGGGGTCTTTGGGCTCTTGGTTTCCTCTTGTAACAAATAGTCACCTTTTCTATTGAAGGGGAAGTCAATTGAGTGGGAGAAGTTGAGACTTCTATGCTTGCAGTCATTTGAGATGAAGTGGAATTATGATGATAATGATATTTTGAGTCTAAAGAGTCAATACAAATTGGGTAATATTTAGCTCTCATAAGATAAGTTGTAATGATGGTAATTTTTATCACCCTAAGCTCTTGCTTTAAAGTTTTCATCATCATGGGTGATGTATGAGATGGTTCTCCTTGTTCCATTGATGACTGGGAGGGCCTATTATTTCAAAAGTCTATGGAAACCCATCCACTTGAGGGTGAAATCCTAATATGTGCATCCATAATTGAAATTAAGGGATACTCTTGGATTATTTTAAAAAATTCCTCACCTAACCCAATCATTTGTGCCCTCTCCAGGACCTGGGCATCACTCTTGGCATTCAAAAATAAAATGTCATGATCATAAGGCTCATGTTGGTATAGAATAACAAGACCTTGGATATGCTTTGAATTCAACCATGAGGGCCCCAGTCTCTATGTGGTAGGGTGGTCAATGAATAATATTTTTTAAACCTGCCAAATTCTCCAAAGTGCTTATGGTTGACATAACACATCCTGCCAATCATCAAGTGGGAGCCATAGAATGCACTCTTCTTATTATTTAAATCCTCATCAATTCCCCACAATAACTGGTATGCTATCTCCTACTTATCTAATTTTTTTGGAACATACTTAAAGAGACATAATGGGGTAACCTTGTGCCCTAAAACCATGATCATGGTGTAATCAGGGTATAACTAGTAGTCCCCTTTCGGTATCAATATATCATATATGTTATTTAATACTATGGGTAGTGGAAAATCATGAATAACCCTATAAACCTAAGGATGTATGTCCTCTACAATTTGGACTATGTTTCTTGTGTAGGCATACATGTGCATAAAGGAGTAAGAGTCACATATTCAATTATTGATGAAATATGGAGCTGGGATATAGAGTGACCCATTGTGTATATATACTATGTAAACTAAAACATCTAGGAGATATGATATCATATGAAAATGGACTCCCAAAAGGCTCTTATCCTTGCACAAAACTTGCTCATACGCCTTTAAAAAAATCATAAGTCTTATACAATGAAACTATATAATCATAAATACCATAGTTAGAACTATCATGGAGGAATGCCTCAACTCCATATTACTGTTAGGTTGTGGAGCTAAAAGCTTCACTGATGCAGACATGGAGGAGGTTGCAGAAGAGTTGCGAAGTGTCAGGCCAACCGACATCGGCAGGAAGGAGACAGGAAGCAACCGATGTCGGTCATAGACCGGCCAGCGTCGGCGATCCCCAGGCAGACAGGGACTGACGTCAGTCACCTGTGGTTCGAGCTGCGAGTATATTACGGGCAGTTGGTTGATGAACCAAGTGTTTGCATGTTTAGAGCTAATTTTAGACTGAGAGCTGTGGATCTAATTATTGTATTAGATGTCTAATTATTGTTTGGATGAGATATATATAATAGACTCATGGTTGTATTGTAAAAGTGTGCTAGAAAGCCATAGAGCTTTTAGAGAGAGCTAGATTAGCTCCTCCTAGTTCCAAAGGGGTGCTGAGTGTGTATGATCAGGGAGAGTTGCAAGGTTTGCAAGGTCTAGGAGCTGATCCACTGGGGTACTGGTTGAAGAATCATAAGGACTTGGTGAGGCAAGGACAAGGGTTCTTCAGGGGTGTAGAGATATCTACATGGTGAGTAAGGTCTAGTGATTTGCAGTTAGCAGTAGAGAGCAGGAGATCTACTTGGAGTACGGTTGTGTACTTGGTGAACTGGCAGCATGTTACTGACTGGTTGGAGAGGTGAACATCAATTCTATATTGGAGTTGATTGTTGGGACCGAGAGAGAGAGGGAAGAAGGTCTTGAGGTGTGGCGAACCTTTGAGGTGGAGGAAGAAGTGGCATCTTCCTTATTGTATATTCTTCTGAGTGATTATTAATACAATTGTGTATTGTCTCTCAATTCCTGTGTTGTTTCATATTTCTAGTTACTTATTGATTCTGGTATAATTTCGTGTTTAGTTGCTAATACAAGAAGTAATCATATGTGCTCTAATTGGTAGAGCAAGATCCTGACTAAGTAGGCATCGAAGCATGTTTATTGTTCTAGGTTCCTGACAAGTGGTATCAGAGCTTTTGGTTGGGTTACTAACAGGTGGTTTCAGATCTGGTAGTGTTTGTTGATTACAGGTTACTCACAGGGGTTTCTGATTTAGTGGGAGTATAGCAATGGCAGAAGGAAGTAAGCTACGAATGGAGAAACTGAATAGCACGAATGGTCTGATTGATAGAAAGAAAGAATAGGTAAATAAAGATTGTTGGTTGGTTGCAGATCAACAGGGAGGAGCAGATGTTGCAGGGGATGTTGCACAAGATGTTCTGGATAAAGTGGAATCTTGGTTCATAGATTCTTTTGCCTCTTTCCATGTAGTTCAAAATAGAGCATCTTTTCATGGGTATGTCTTTGGAGACTTTAGAGAGATTTATTTAGGAGCTGGAGAGCCTTGTCAAATGATTGACAAAGGGGAAGTGAATCTGAAATTACAGACGGATGACACACAGTGGTTGAAGGAAGTCATGCAGGTACCAGTCTTGGAGATGAGTCTAATTTCTTCAAGAAATTTGGGTGATGGGAGATGTACTGTAACTCTCACAGCGGATACACTTGAATTAGATGGTGGTAAGAAAGTAGGTATCCTTTATCTATCTACTTATATTACTGATTCACCTTCTGTTGTAGAGATGTGGCTTCATGGGCTTGGTCACATATGTAGGAGGGGAATGCAGGTTCTCAAGCAGAAGATAGATGTTTTTGACAAGCTAAAGAACTGGAAAGCCTTGGTGTTCATGGAGGAGATGATGGATAGAGATCAGGTGAGAGAACTAAATTATTCTGAGCAGGGCTATGTTGATTTAAACAGGGTTTTGATCCATGGAGAGCTCACAGGTAAAAAGTTATCACTCACAAATGAACACAGGTACCGGCATCGGTCAGACAGTAACCGACATCAGCAACAGGAAGACCGACGTCAGTCATGAAGGAACCGATGTCAGAAGAAAGGATACCGGCGTCGGCCAGGGAAATGATGTCGGTAGTCAGCGTCAGTGCAGGGAACCGACATCGGTCGGGAGAAGATTGGGAGATTGCCGAGATCAGTCACTAGAACGAATATTGGGCAGACAACACGCTGTCAACAAGTCTTAAACACTCATATGGAGGTTAGAAAGGGTAAGTGAACCTCATATTCATTGTTCACCTTCTTTATATTGCTTACTGATGGTTGAGAACTAGGAAGATGTGAAGAGGTAATGCAGGTAAAATCCAGATACAGTGGGAGCTTGGCATGAATGAGGAGTGTGAGTCCTTGGAGAAAAACCAAACAAGTATTTGTTGGTAGAGTTGTCAGCTGGAAGAAAGCATTGAGAGACAGAATGGATTCCCATAGTTAAAGAAGAGAGTGGATGGATACATGAGACAGAAGGCCAAGGTATAAGGTCTTGAAGAAGCTGCAGGACAGTGGTACAGGTTTTGACAGGTGGATGACTAAGCATGGCTTCAGTCTATGTCAGTGTAACTATTGTGTGTTTATTCTTACCAGGTGGATGATGAGTCATGACATTATCCAGTTACTGTATGTGGATGGTTTGCTAGCAGGTTTTGTACATATAGGGATTTGCTGAGCTAAAAGGTAAGGTTAGTTCAGAGGTATGTCATGGAGAATTTGGAGCTGTGAAATTCTTTGGCATAAGAGACATGGAGATTTTATCTCCAGTGGGAGCTGATGTGAATCAGGTGTTGGTGAGGTTCATTACGTAGGATGCAGAATCATAAAGCACACCAAGGGCTGGACAGTTCAAGCTTAGCTTGAAACAGGGTTTGAAATCACATGAGGTTTAGTGTAGGCTTGAGTTTTCCCAATCAGTGGGGGTTGTCAGAGAGTATGGAGCCAATTCAGGGAAGGAGTACTGGAGGGCAGTTCAGTGGGACTAGCAGCAGGGATTCTTGTTATGTAGGGTCAAGTTCTTCACTACATGGATATGTAGGTTCGGATGTGGCAGGATACTTGAATGATAGGTACAACATCACAGATTATGTGGTGGTTAGTCTTCAAGATTGAGCTTGAAGAGGGATACAAGCTAGGAAACAGATTAGATAGGCTACAGATACAGGTATAGGTGCAACTATTTATCTCCAAGTGGGAGATTGTTAGGTTGTGGAGCTAAAAGCTTAACTGATGCAGACATGGAGGAGGTTGCAGAAGAGTTGCAGAGTGTCAGGCCAACTGATGTCAGCAGGAAGGAGACAGGAAGCAACCAACGTCGGTCATAGATCAGCTGGCATCAGCAATCCCTAGGCAGATAGGGACGGACGTCGGTCACCTGTGGTTCGAGCTGCGAGTATATTACGGGCAGTTGGTTGACGAACCAAGTGTTTGCATGTTTAGAGCTAATTTTAGACTGAGAGCTGCGGATCTAATTATTGTATTAGATGTGTAATTATTGTTTGGATGAGATCTATATAATAGACTCATGGTTGTATTGTAAAAGTGTGCTAGAAAGCCATAGAGCTTTTAGAGAGAGCTAGATTAGCTCCTCCTAGTTCCAAAGGGGTGCTGAGTGTGTATGATCAGGGAGAGTTGCAAGGTCTGCAAGATCTAAGAGCTGATCCACCGGGGTACTGGTTGAAGAATCATAAGGACTTGGTGAGGCAAGGACAAGGGTTCTTCAGGGGTGTAGAGATATCTACATGGTGAGTAAGGTCTAGTGATTTACAGGTAGCAGTAGAGAGGAGGAGATCTACTTGGAGTACGGTTGTGTACTTGGTGAACTGGTAGCGTGTTACTGACTGGTTGGAGAGGTGAACATCAATTCTATATTGGAGTTGATTGTTGGGACCGAGAGAGAGGGGGAAGGTCTTGAGGTGTGGCGAACCTTTGAGGTGGAGGAAGAAGTGGCATCTTCCTTATTGTATATTCTTCTGAGTGATTATTAATACAATTGTGTATTGTCTCTCAATTCCTGTGTTGTTTCATATTTTTAGTTACTTATTGATTCTGGTATAATTCCGTGTTTAGTTGCTAATACAAGAAGTAATCATATGTGCTCTAATTGGTAGAGCAAGATCCTGACTAAGTAGGCATCGGAGCATGTTTATTGTTCTAGGTTCCTGAAAATTACCACACAAGGGTACTAACACTATGGGATGACTCAAGCACATCCATAGAGAAATAAACAAATAGAATTAAGCCAAGTGGCTTACTCTTATTGAATATATAACTCATCAAGAATCACACAAACTTCATTTAGACCAACAACAAGATATTCCAGTTAATATGATACCTACCTAGTGATTTAGGCCCTTTCATGGATCCTTTATATAGGTTACAACTAGCCAATATTCTCCCTCTCCAGAATCTCTTATTATTTCTCCCTTTTTCCTTTTTGGTTGATCCCAAAGTTTATTAAAATTTTAAGTCCAAATAACATAACTCTTTTCTAAGAGATTTGCCTTCCTCAAATAGGCATTCTCTCCTCCTTTCAACCCAATCAGAACATGACATGTGTCTATTCTTCCCTTGCATTGGCCAACCATTTATATTATCCATCCCATGCCTTCTTAATCATGATCTATTTGTCATTCCATAATGATGTTTGGTGATTTTAGTATATTTTTATGGTTGCTTCCAAGATATTCCACCTCCCTACATAGGGCTCAAGGCACCAATAATTAATTGATAAGTCTCTAATTTTGTAATAAGTCAATATAGATGTTGGTCTACTTTATCCTCATGAATTGAAGATGACCAGACAAAGGTGGTTTAACCAACCCAGAAATGATTACAAACTAATTAGACATGCCATGACTAAAGAAGGGGTCAATTTCATACAAAGCATTCAATATGATTAATCAAGGTTCAAGACAAGATATGGGTTAGAGGAGGGATCACACATGATGTGATAATGCCTGGCATAGTCCTTTTACCTTCATTGGTAATGAATTGTTCCTATAGACTTATTACACCCATGAAATATACTATCCTAATAGTCAAATATTGAAATAATATCATGATAAATAATTCAATTTAAACCAATGCAATTATCCTACCAATTAATTCACAAGGTCATGAATTGATATTAATGTATCACCTAATGCATGCATAATTTTAATTTTAACATAGGGATATAATTTAATAACTACTTAGCTAATTATCACCATTTGCATGGTTTTTTCACCTTAGAATCAACACCACCACGTAATTACCATAAATTAGCATTTCATCTTGTTTATCATGAGTGCCTTACATTATTCCTTCTTAAAAAGGAATCATCCTTGATGTAGGACTGCTTGTCAATCAGGGTCGCCTGACTATTGGAACATCATCTTGACTTATCTATGTGCCACCCTAAGTAGGCCATAATATGAGTTATTTTTTACATCCCAAATGAACATCCCTAGATATGGAGATCAAATGCTATATGAAACCAAACATATTATTCATCTTGTATTTTTGACAACCTTTGAGTTTCTCCATCCATCATTTGTAAGGCTCTTAAAGCACATATGAGTGTCTAACACATATGAATATAGTCTTATGAGTCATATATTGAATTTTAAGGTTTATAAAACCTTATATTATTGATATTTTGATGCCAATTTCTTACTAGTTTTATAACACTATGACATAACCACTTCAAACTTGAAGCATAAATAATGAATTTCATTTTCAAGATGCAAGAATTTGTTTCACTTTCTCAGGATTTATTATTCACACAAATTTCCTTGGCAATGATTATGGTAAGGTTGAATAACCAACCATCATGAATATTCTACTCACAAACCACCATCACCCACTTTCACAATAACATATATAGTATGAATATATGAACAAAATCACTGTATGCAATAAGGAGGGATCTACCTCTCCATTTCCATAATTTTATACAATTTACCTCACTTTATGAACAAAATTTCCTACTATCAATTCATAAGGATTCTTCAATTTTTTATATTAGAATAATTTAAATTTCTTATCTATAGAATCTTTCTAACTTAGAGATGAAAATGGTCTAATTTCAAACCCAATCCTCACTTCATTCAAGGTTACATTTCCAAAATGTGTTTCACTAATTATATTTGATGAAGGTTGAATTAAATTAATTTTTGAAGGAGGTAATTGATTTTGATGCACATTATTTGACAAAACACATTTGTCTCAATCCATTGAGACTCACAACCTCTTTTACTTATGCATGAGATTTAAAGCATTCCTTGAATATGCAACTTCCTTATTCGAGAATAATGATGGTTGTTTCTTACCATAAAATAATTCTATTAGAATAGGCATCAATCCTTGTCCATACCATTATGATCTCATATAAAATTAATAGAACATAAGGGACAATGTTATATTACTATATCCATTGCTATTTAATACACAGGGTATTTTTTTGAGTAAGCATATCATGGGGAAATATCTCCCATTAAATACATTATATTGTAGATGAATACCAAGATGGGGTTGTATCCCATTTTTAATATACCATGTCATTCATGGAAGTTTTTAAGGAACTTGCTACCATTCTCTTTTATATCATTTTACTCTCAGGGTATTGGCCTGCCATCTTAGGTGTCATATGTAGCTTAATATTTAATGGATCCTACTCCTAGATAAAAGAAAATAAAACATTCGAATAATCAATGGAGTGAAGAAAATAACTCATGAATAAAATATTAGTAGGCAAGTTATTATATCACAAATATTATGCAAAAAGATTGGGATAACAAGAGGACATTATTATCACTCTAGAGAGAACCCTATTTGAAGATGTGAAAGGCACACCTTCTCCCCAGTTGATACAATTAGAACTTATTAGAGTGTGGGTGACTATATATTATGAATAATATCTAGAGAAGGTTTGTTTCCTTAATATTTATCTTTAAAAACTAAATTATTTTGATTTTTTGGGATGAAAAGGGAGAAGGAAACTGAAATAAAAATCTTATTTAATGGGCTGATGTACTTGAATGATTGGTATTATATAAAATATTTATGAAACTAAGTAATATACACATATGAATCTAAAATAAAAATCTAAAATTTAATCTTGAATTCATTATTTCAAAAGAAGGTCTGAATGACGTTTGCAATGTAAATTCAAATCCTAGCTCTTCAAACGACCTATAGAGGATGAAATTTTCATAGTAAGTGTGAAAAGGACTTGTAAAAATGGAAAGTATAAGCCAATTGTATGTTGTTGAATAGTTAAATTACACTCTATTCTGATCCAAATAACATATGAAAAAAATCTTCTTTATTTTATAAATGGTGTCAATTTCAATTTTTGCTCTACTTCAGGAATTAATGAAAATGGCTTCAAAAAGCTAATATATAAGTCTAAAACCTTAAATAAAGCCAAAGTGGCATGGAAAAGATAATTATCAGTCTTATTTAAGTTAAAATAAGACTAAAATAATTTTAAAATATTAAATAAAGGCTTTAAAATCTTCCAAGTCTTCAAAAATTCTATTTTCTTCATTTTTGGCATAGAATTGAGAAGTGGTGGGCCCATGTTGACTTGTAAACCTTACTTGAATGGAAATCATGCCATAAATTGGAAGATAAATCCATATTAAAATTATTTTTAAGTTATTTAATTTTCTTATCTTGCATGAAAAGCATGGGAGATGCATCAAACTAGTCAAACTAGTCAACCGAAGAGATTTGACCCTTAATGACTAGTTAACTCAACTTGTGGATTGAATTTAGAATGATATATCCACTTAAAAAAAATATATGGCATGTGGTAACTCCAAAATTAATTCATTTGATATATTTTAAACACCATTCTTTACTTGCTTGATTGACCAATTAAACCTATTAGGCCAAATTGGCCTAATAACCTATCTTCTTGCATTTAGAATCCATTAAACCTAAAATAAGATGACATGAAACCTAAAAAAATAATTAAATAGACCTATAAAAACTTTTCTCATCACAAGATATTTGATTTTGATGAGAAAACACTTGTCATTCAATCAACAGGGTTGACTAGGCCTATTTTGCTCCATTTTCCTGCAGACTGACCATTTTGATTGAGCTAGTTGGGATATTTTTGGGATGATTTCTGATCAAATAAAAAATTGAGGATGAATAAAAAGTCTTATGATTTGATATCCAATTATTATATTTCATTGAACTATCTTGTACTTCATTTTACATGCTTTTTTCCACAAAAAACATGATTTATTCCCTCATCCGTATATCTCCATAAATAAACTGATATTTTTGGAATCCTCTCTAAGTTTAATTGACATTTTAAAAGGTTTTAAGTTGATCCAAGATGATTTAATGGCAATAGAATTAACTTTTTTCAAAACTAGTTTTTTAAGGGTTTAAGCAGGCTTTGAAGCTGAATATTCAAAATTATTATTCATGAAGTATATACCTCAAAATACTAAAATATTTACATTTATGTATATCACATTGACCCCCCTAACATCCCTAGAAATATTGGGTTCCCATGCAAAATGTATAAAAAGTTACCACATAGAGAAATATGCCTGTGGGGTTTTGACTACATTATGGGTCTGTTATGAATTATAATTACATATGGGTCCTCAAAACATACTAAGATCATTTTACCAAACTCTACATGTGGTGAAATATATGAGCATCTAAACAAGAGGCTAAGAAGGGTGTCTAGAACTACAAAAAAAAGAAAAATTCACCAAAATAAAAATAACTCTTCACCTGCTTCCCAATGCTATAAAAAATCATAATGGGGTCTGTACCATGCTATCAAAACACTCTAAAATCACATTTTACTTAAAAAGTATATAAAACTCATTTTTGGCCTATATACTTGTTTGCTTGCAAAACCCTATATGAGCATAATTTGCTTAAAATTTGGAGTTTTAACACTATTGAAAGGTATTATTATGATTTAAAAACATCATCCCATGCTTTTCAAACTTTTACATAGACTTAGAAGCTTCTATAGCACTCTAGAACAATTCCTGCTCCAATGGTGATCTCCAACGAACATGCTGAGGAATTTTACAAAATAGAGAGTATCTCCACTCTTCTAATGGCTATGAAACTTTCTAAAAAGATTCCTCAAGTCATGATGATCCTATGTATAAAAATTGAGGCCTTCAAACAAACTGAAGCTCTTAGAATCCTCAATTTCCTTTAAAATTGACCCCCTATGCATCGACTATTTGCATATCTGAAGTTGATAATGCTATTTTGAAATGAAAATGAACCATTTACAATCCATTTTTGAAATTTTTTACCAAAATTAGTGATTTTAGGACACAATTGATTGGTTTGACTTGTTGCAAAGGGATATTCACTAGATTTAGGAAAGTTTTGAATGATAGGGGTAGTAATTTGACCTTGACATGTCAAATTACTAATAATTTTGGTGAATTTAAAGGGTTGACCAGCCTACTGGTCAAATAAATCAAAAACTTTGGCTATGAAAAACTTTTATATACACTTAATATTGAAATATCTTTTACAGGCAAAGACACAAACAAGACAACTGACACAAATAATAATAAACATGTACATGTGTGCACTTAGAGGAATAGACAACAACAACCAAAAAGTTAAAAACCAACAAATGAAATTATGTGTAGATATGCACTTAGAGTAAAACAACAATACAAAGTCTATTATGTACAAACTTCCAACTTGTTGGCCCTCCTGGATCAAATGGAAATCTATTTGATGCACCATGGAATTTTAAAACATGATTGTTTCCTTTTGATAGCCTTCTTCTATAAATGAGAGAAATTATATGTTCATGTGTTCTGGATGATGTAGTTAGGCCTCCAAATTTCATTCTTAGGTGTATAGATTGAAGATATGGATCCAGGATCTAATCATCTTTCTCCCATATTTTCCTTTATTACATCGAAAGTGCTATCTCTACCTCATTCATAGGTTGATCATGATTTGACCCATTCTCAGTCAATGATTGTATTATAAATTTAGCTAGTATAATTGGATTTATGTCTTCATTTGACTCCATTTAAACTGGTACTTTGTAAAAGTATAAAGATCCTTGAAAAATATTCAAATATGGCTATAATATGACTTTAATTTCTTCATGATGAATAAATACAATAGTAATCTTTAAAAGACATTCATTAATCTCCACTTGGGGTGGAAATGGACCATCAAATTTTACACAAAAACTCTCCAAGTCATCCCAAAAGGCTTCTTCATCATGATAAATTTAAAAGACATGAAATTCATTAGTATTCTTACCATTTAAAATATGTTGATCACATATTTCTACCTTTTGGATAAAGTCAAATAAAATTTCTTGATTTGATGCACTTATCTCATCTTTATCAAGAATATTCTCCATCTTAGCAATGGCTCTATGTGAGTTATCTTCATGGCTGCTTTTTGAATAAATATTTGTTTTTACTTCATGTATCTCAACTACTACAAACTCTTGAGAATCTTCTTATAAGTCATCTTCTGGTTCATCATAGAAAATTAAATCATTTTTGTCCTTGCCAAGTGGTGTCCCAACTATGATTTCTTCTTCTTGATCACTGGAATTATCATCATTATCTATCTCTTTAGTTTCATCTTATTTACTTTCCTCATAGAGAAGAGGTTATTTCTCCTAGAGTGGCATGGTAGACCCTTGGAAGTATTCAATAAGATGTGAAATATTTATATAAGTAACCACAGATACATGATTTTGCTCATGAGGCTGCTCTTCTTAGATCACCATCACCTCATCTCTCTACACTTTTTTTTGAATGGATTTTCATGAAGGAAAGGATTTAGTCTTCTAAGGAGGAAGGGATGAAGGATGAATGATCTATTCCCTAAATTCAACATCTTGAGTGATGATTGATTGTTCCTCTTTCTTGCTTAACTCCATGATTTGGTTCCAAGATGGGAAAGATAAAGGCTCTTTTTTACCTTTTGATTCTAGTTTTCTTCCTCTTTCCTTGTATTTAACTCTAACTCTCTGATCTCCTTATCAATAGTCTCCTAGAATATCTTCTCTTTTAATTGGTCAGTGATCTCAACAGTAGGCTTTGCCATAAAAATATCCTTCTTTCTTTGATAGTTCTCTTAGATAGAAATCCAAGAAGGGAAGGCTTTAGAAACATATGAAGAATTTGAAAAACTCAAAGGGGCTCTTAGAATGGTCTCTTGAGAAGCAATGGATGGCATAAAATGAGAGTGAGGTTGGCCTTGTTGTTCCTTAAGGCCTTTTAGTTTGTCCTTGCTAATCTGAATGTAAGCACCTACATCCATCATCTCACCAATGAGATTACTCTAATTTTCCCTCTCAATAGGTGTTCATTGCTCTTTTATTTTCTATAAAAAATATCTCACATAATGGATCAGGTGAGTAGGGGTACCTTGGCCATAATACCTTTGTGATTACAGCTCTAGTGCATGCTTTTCAAGGCTCACTAAAGTTTGTTTAAGTGTTGTTATGGACTGGGTATCTATAAAGTGGCCATGATTAGGTTAGATATATTGGTAGGATGGCTCATGATAAGACAAGTAAGGGTTAGTATTATGATAGAATGGTTATTCATAGGGAGGGTTAAGGTAGTACTCTTGCATATATGATTGATATAGATCCTCATACTCCTGGTGAAGATCTTAGTGTAGTTGGTCATTTAGATCATAGTGAGGATAATATGGATCCATAATAAAACAAATCATTTGAGACCATTAGTAAGATAATTAATAAAATTAATCATTATTAAAATGATACTTGATGTTCATAACCAGCTTTGAGTGCCTGAAAGTTGCACTAATCTTCTGGATGCCTCCAAAGGCTAGTATGTAGAATGATGTCCCACTGGGCATACTAGAAACTCTTATCACTCTATAGAGCACCCTATTTGAAGATGTGCAAGGCACACCTTATCTATAAATAATACAATTGGAACTTCTCATAATATGGGTGACTTTGTATTGAGAATAACCTCTAGAGAGGGTTGGTTCCCTAAAGATTTATCTTTAAAAACTAAATTATTTTAATTTTTTAGGATGAAAAGGGAGAAAGAAACTAAAATGAAAATCCTATTTAATGGGGTGATGCACCTAAATGATTAGTATTATTTGAAATCTTTATGAAAATGAGTAAGATACACAAATGAATGTAAAATAAAACTCTGCATTTAATCTTGAACATCAATATTTCAAAAGAAGGTCTAAAAGAAGTTTGCAAAGCAAATTCAAATCCTAGCTCTTCAAATGACCTGTAGAGGATGATATTTTCATAGTAGGTGTGGAAAGGACCTAAATTTTTTAAATTAGATTCCACTTTTATGTTTTTACATAGTCAAATTACACTCTATATTGATCCAAAAAACATATGCAAAAAATATTCTTTATTTGATAAATGGTGTAAACTATAATTTTTGCTCTGCTTTAGAAATTAATGACAAATGGCTTCAAAAAGATAATATATAAGTCTAAAACCTTAAATAAAGACAAATTGGCATGGAAAAGATAATTATTAGTCTCATTTGATTTAAAATAATACTAAAATATTTTTACAATATTAAATAAAGGCTTTAAAATCTTCTAAGTCTTTAAAAATTCCATGTTCTTTATTTTTGGCATAGAATTGAGAAGTGGTGGGCCCATGTTGACTTGTCAACCTTAATTTCATGAAAATCATGCCATAAATTGGAAGATAAATCCATATTAATTTTTTTTTAAGTATTTAATTTCCTTATCTTGCATGAAAAGCATGGGAAATGCATGAAACTAGTCAAACTAGTCAATCAAAGAGATTTGACCCTTAAGGACTAGTTAACTCAACTTGAGCTCAACTTACATAAATTAGAATTTTTGGATTGATTTTGTAATTATATATTCACTTAAAAAATATATATGGCACGTGGTAACTCCAAAATTAATTCATTTGATATATTTTCAACACCATTCTTTACTTGCTTGATTGACCAATTAAGCCTATTAGGCCAAATAGGCCTAATAGCCTATCTTCTTACATTTGGACTCACTTAGACCTATAAAAATATGAAATTAAACCTTAAAAAATAATTAAATATACCTGTAAAAACTTTTCTCATCACAAGATATTTGATTTTGATTAAAAAAAACACTCATCATTCAATCAATAGGGTTGACTAGGCCTATTTTGCTCTATTTTCCTACAGATTGGCCATTTTTATTGAGTTGGTTGGGATAATTATGGAATTATTTATGATAAAATAAAAAATTTATAATAAATTAAAATTATTATTATTTTATATCCAATTATTATATTTCATTGAGTTGTCTTGTATTTCATTTTACATGATTTTTTTCTATAAAAAACATGATTTATGCCCTCATCTATATAGCTCCATACATAAAATTGATATTTTTGGAATCCTCTTTGAGTTTAATTTAAATTTTAAAAGTTTTAAATTTTATCCAAGAAGATTTTATGGAAATAGAATCAACTTTTTTCAAAACTAGTTTTTTGAGGGTTTAGGTGGGCTTTGAAGCTGAATCTTTAAAATGATTATTCATGAAGTACATACCTAAAAATAAAAAAATATTTAAATTTATGTATATAAAAAATAACCCCCCCAACATCCCTAAAAATATTGGGTTCGTATGCAAAATATATAAAATGTTACCACGTGGAGAAATCTACCTTTGGGGTTTTGACTACATTCTAGGCTACCTACGCTCTTAATGATTGTTCATAAATAAAAAACCCTAAAATGGTATAAATTTTTTATGAATTATAATTAAATATTTTTCCTAAAAAAATACTAATATTTTTTCTCCAAACTCGACATGTGGTGAAAGATAAGAGCATCTAAACAGGAGGTTAGGAAGGGTGTCTAAAACTGTAAAAAATAAAAATTTCACCAAAATGAAAATAAATATTCACATTATTTCCAATGGATAAAAAATAATCATGGGGTCTATAAAATGATATCAAAACACTCTAAAATAACATTTTTCTTGAAAAGTCAAAAAATCCCTTTTTGGCCTAAATGCCTATTTGCTTGCAAAACACTATATGAGTATGGTTTGCTTAAAATTTGGAATTGTGACACTATTTAAAGGTATAATTATGATTTAAAAACATCATAAAATTATCTTAAAACTTTTACATGGAATTAGAAGCTTCTATAGCATTCCAAAATGATGCATATTCTAATGATAATCTCCAATGAATATGCTAAGTACTGTTACAAAATAGTGAGTATATCTACTCATAAAATAGCCATGAAACATTATTAAAATTTTTATCAAGTCATGATGACCTTGTGTACAAAATTTAAGGTCCTAAAACCACCTGAAGCTCTCAAAATTCTTAATTTCCTTTAAAATTGACCCCTTGTGCATGGACTATTTGCATATTTAAACTTGACAATGATATTTTGAAATTAAAATGACTGATTTACAATCCATTTTTGACATTTTTTACCATAATTAGTGATTTTAGGCCACAATTGATTGGTCTGCCTGCTGTAAAGGGATATTGGTTAGATTTAGGAAAGTTTTGAATGATAGGGGTAGTACTTTGACCTTGACAGGTCAAATTACTAACAAACATACAAATATATTGATTCATGTCAATGGTCATGGGAGAATCACACAAAATTTCATTGTTCCCTAGAAAAAATGTCTTTGATATGCTTTCAACTTTTTAAGAATTAAGTGTTATTCATTTTGTTTGTATCCCTCAGGACACTGGTCCACCAACTAAGAGAATAATATGTCATTCCATATGAATTTGGATCTCAATACATCAGTATACCATCCAAAATATTCATATGCATATGTCCCCATACATGTAAATTCACAAAAATTAATAAATAGTCAATATGTAGGGGCCCACTAGGACACCTATCCATCAACCAATGTAATGCATAGTGTAAAAAATATTCGATGCACAGGGGACCACCAGGACACCCATCCATTATCCAATGTAATTCATAGAGTGTAAAATATAGTCAATATTTATGGGGACATTAGGACACCCATACATCAACCAACATAATGTGTAGAGTGTGAAACGTAGTCAATTTATAAAGGGCCACTAGGACACCCATCTATTAGCCAACACAATATGTAGAGTGAAGAGACACCTTGATGTCTAAGACCACCATGTATTATGGGTGAGGAAATATTGGGATCTTGATTTAATGTGATAGGTTTCATAATTACCCACTTATCTATTATTTTAAAGATACTTCTTCTTTATACTTGTCCAAAGTGATAATTATGCACATACTAACACATGAAACCAACACAAGAAAACATCACAATTACTTGAAGAAACATCAATTGATTATGTAATTACAAAATCAATAAAAGAAGACCAAGTAGTCTCAATAAGGAAATCAATTCCAACTTAAATTTAATGAATTCCATGATCAACCTTTAGTTCATAACTTTTAAAATCAAGAGGAAAATAATGCTAATTTCTAAGAAATAAAATAAAATAAAATCTCAGACAACTTTACAAAGTTTAGAAAGTTCATATAATGAAAATCATATCGTAATACGATCACTAAGTGACTTATGGAGTCAATAAAAAGAGGGAAATAATAAGCTAACAGGGAATTAGTCCCACCATCCATTACTCATAAAACTCCTCATGGAGTCAATTACTAATTTATCCCATTGAATTCATTGTTATTTGATTACAAGTAATAACATGTACGATGGTGTTACACCAATGCCATTGCATAAAATGATATACTAGAGTATATGGTACCATATTATTCTATAAAGGTCATACTTACATATAATCTATAATCACCACCTATCTAGATTTAATTTGGCATTGAAATCATGCATTATCTTCTTTAACCTGACAGTTTAGATATAATGCCACCTATAATTAGGTCCCACCTATATGTGCAAACATGATGTTTATGAAAAGAGAGATGCAGGATTATCATTTCAAGAGAATGTTGGGAGAAAGATGATTGAGAGGGGGGGGTGAATTGGTATTTAAAACCTTTCTTTCATTTCCACTTAAGCATTCCTAAACATTCATTCAAACATGTAGATCAAACAAGGACTAAGTAACCATCCACATATGCATGAAACATAAAAATACAAGATAACACAACTTATATGTGGGAAAACCTTAAAGGGATGAAAAACCACTAATATATAAAAATGGACTATAGTCATATATGATAAATACCAACTTTATTTAATCACTAACTTCACATAGAGCACCAACTCCAACTAGATAAACACCAGCTCAGCTAGGCTTTAGCAAGCACCCACTTACAAGGAGGCACCAACCCCCTAGATGACTCAACACCAACTCAATCACATAAAACACTTTATCACCTTTATAACAATTTGTTTTTGATCATATAACAAATTATGATCTCCTTCATCTCTTCTCTCTCTTCAAACCCTCTCAAACTACCTTCTAGACTTCTTTGCTTAATTAGTTCTCTTATTGATTTTATTAGGTCATATGACCTTGAATTTTATACATAAAACCTTTATCAAATATTCATAATTGATCCTTTATAATCCTATTATGATCTACATTACCTTTTTCTACTCTTCAATATATTATCTTGTTCAGTTACACTCTTCACACTTCAATAGGCTTAAAATTGCCTTGTATTTATAGAAGCCTCTTTCTCATATTACCACTTAGTAAGCCAAAAATACATACCTTTTTATGTCATCCATTAAATTTTTATTATAAAATCTCATAGATATGGATAAAAAATGATTTTGGTCCCTTTAGGTCTGACCTATCTCAATTAGGCCTTATCTCACCTTTAGGTCTCATGGAGACCTAATCCCATTAGGTCTACTTAGGACAAGTTACACTTATACTTCCTTGGGTCACATTAAAACACCTCACACATAAGTAAAACATATTATGATATTCAAATATACCCATTATAAGTTCATATAGGTTCCAAAACACATTTTAGCTTCAACCACCACTTGAAGCATGCCATTAGCACTGTTCATAATTAGGCCTGTGTGCATCCAAAAAGTCTATTTTGAAAAAATAAATTATAAAAACAAAATTTTCAAAAAAAATTGAATAAAATTATATATAAAAAAATTACATGACCTTGGGATCATCACCATATTATTTATACTTCATAACTCAGGGCAAAATTACTCAAACCCGTCTCTATAAGTAGCCCACTGAGAACTACCAACCAGCCTCAAAACACAGTCATGGAAATTTGACCTTCAAAACATAAAATAATACTTACTATGACCTATAACAACTTAAATATATTATTTTAAATATATATATATATATATATATATATATATATATATATCATTCTCAATTATAAATATCACAAGGTCTAATGTCAAATATTACTCTTATAGATGAATCTTTTGTCTTCAGTACACAATCAAACTTGAACCAGTCAACCCATTTTGGGTTTACCATTTAAATAAATTTAAATAACTATAAAATATTATTTAAATTATTAATAGGACATAAATTTCCCAAAAAACAACATCATTTTCATTTTATATTTTAGCTTAGGACATAGAGCCTCAAATTCATTATTGTAACTTGCTTACCCAGAATTGCCAGTTTGCCTTGAAGACTTGTCATGGTGATTTTGACCTTAAAAACCTATATGAATAATTTTAAATACTAATAATTCATGTTTATTGATACTATTTTATCATTATATCATTATTATATAGATATATAATATGTTCAAATGACAATGTTGGTCTTGCAGACCAATTTCATGAACTTCCACCTTCACTGTCTCATCTACGCTAGATAGGTCAACTTATGAGAAACATTTTCATCATATCCACTAATATAAAATATATATATTCAACATTAAAATGTATTAAAATTATTTAAAAACCTATCCATGAACTTGGATTCATCCCTAATCCATGATAACACATCCCTAATCAACTTCTCACTTCTACCTAGGTTTCTCACTATTTGCACCATTAGGCTTGTTAACGACTGTTCAACTTATATGAATGGTTTAGTACCCATGAGGGATATAATATACTTATAAGAAAACATAGACATAAAATAAAATTTTTAAGCTTAATCCTTCATCCATTTGGTAACTTTGACTTTGTCAACTATGACTACTAGAATAAATCATTGAGAAATAAGGTCTTTTTTATAAGCTCCACTAACTCACTTGATAAACCAATCACATCTAGAGGTGACTTGGATAGTTTAATACAACCTAAAATAACTTATATACTCATTCCAATCCATTATTATCACTTTAGAACAACATTTTTTCATATTGGATCATTATTAGGGTTTTAGAGAGGGTTAACATTATTTTTGGTGTTAACGATTGTTCATAAAGGACTACCCCTCATTTACAAAAATAATACCTAGAAATATTATATAATAAACTTACCCATCTCTTCTCAATATATCAAGTTACCATGCATAAGTTACATGTTCCAATGAACACTTGAAAGTCCTTCTCGAGTTGAGAACCCTTCATTATGTGCACTTAAGAGGCCTAAAAACACTTTTTCAAGCCTAATCCTTCAAATTTTGACCAAAAAATTGGTCAAAATACTTTAAAAAACATGAAAAACTTTTTTGAATTCTCACATAGTCACACTTTCCTTGGAAACTAAACTTGATACCCCATTTGGCCACCATCACTCTCTTTGCTCTCTAGGCCTTAACCTGTAAGTCATATTAGGCCTTGAAACTAACCTTCTAATCAATTTAAAGGATTTAAAAAACTCATATACATGTTATAAAACCTATTAAAATGTTAAACCAATACTATACATTATTCATATGCCTTGAGAATACCTCATGACACCTCATTAGGTCAAGAAGGGTCTAGAACTAGTTTAGTTACATGTTAGGTCTGTAGTTCCTACCCTTCTAGGCTCATTTTGAGACTTTCATGAGTGCTCTATTACCTCATATGCATGATAAAATAACCTAATATATCATCTTAAGCCTCTATGCATCCATATCACTAGGACACCAAGCTCATACCTTCTCACAAGGTCTATTCATGCAATGACTATTGTCATGACTAGGCTTCTCAAGCACTTGAAGCTTGAAAAATGACCTTGAGACACTCCTTGATGATTTTACACATTGATAAAATGTATTTCATGATTATTAGACAATACAATATGACTAAACATACCTCTTCATACTAATCATGCTCATGATATGACTATGCTTATTATGAGTACGCTTCTCAAGATACCTTGTACTCAAGGACTAATACTCAATTGTGCTTACCTTGAATTGAATCTTGACATCAACCTAAAAATAATCATTAGGTTACCTTAAAATTATCTTTCAATAGAGATGCATTAGGTTGCCTTTAAATTCTCTCTCATCACATGGCTTCCTTGTCACATAAGCTCATGTCTCATAGACCATTAAACATGCATCTTCATCAGATGAATCTTGACATCAATGACATCACCCTTGCCATAAAATTAAATCAACCTTGAAATCAATGAAAATGCTTCTAAAAAAAACACCCATTGTCATTGATGGAAAAACATTCTATAATATTCTCACTCTCATCTCCCTTCTTAAACTTTATCCCCCTTTGACATTAATGATAAAGGGTCTTCCACAAACTACCATCTGGAACCACACCTTATTGAAACATAGGTTATTAATCATTTAAGGCAACATGATACCCCTTAATCCATGCATACCTCCTTCAAATGAATTCATATTACAAGACCACTTCAACATAGATCAAGCTTAGTTAATAACTTGAATATCTCCCCCTCAAACCAAGCATCCCCCATGCTTCTACTAACTGAATAGTGTCTCCATGAAGCCTAATGGAGTCACATATTTCCATATTGCAATAAAAAATCACAAGTTTAGGATATTTCCATATATCCATGCTCTCACAAGACTAAATATCATTCAGTATCCTTTTTAGTCTTCATTGGCACTATAGGCATGACCTCTTCATCACCCATTTGAACATCAATAGAGATGATAATAGACATTCCTGACTTAATTTCTTATCTAAAGTATGTTCTACCACATAAAATAGTCCATTTGATATTTTAGAAATATCCTGACTCATGTTTACTATCTTTGGTTTCCATACATTGATTTATCTTCTTTCTTGCACTCTAGGTACTTCAAACGTCCTATTTTGACTTGATTAACTTCTAACTTTATTAGGATAGAATATTTAAATGTGTCCTTCATTATGAAAAATATATAAAACCACCTTATACTTAAATTTTGACTGATTTGAATTATTAATCCTTTTATAATCCCATGAGTACTCATTTTTGGAGGGTCTTCTATACTCTCTTGCTCTATGACCAAACAAATTGCATATAAAATAGTAACCATTAAATGAACTAGCATACCTTATAGCATTAGTCTGTTTGATATTTTTTTCATGTTGACCTTATTGTTTTAAATAGCCTTCTCCTTGACTTGAGCTACCTCTTTTTGTTTTGCTTTGAAACAAAGACCTATCTTATCATTTGCAAACTTTTAGCTAGTCAAGATGTCATCTATAACCTCAGTGCTTTTTTCAAACTTCACAAAAGTCTTCAACTTGATAGATGCATGATCTAACTCAAATTTAAGTATTATAATTCAGTTTAATATCTAATTCATTCTTCCTCTTTATCCTTTAGGTTTACATTGACTATTTTCATCTCTACTTCAATCTAATTGATGATCTCATCATATTCCTTAGAAGTGTTACTCGGTCTCTCCTCAAACAATCCAATTTGATCCTCATAGTCCTTAACTAATGATCTTAGTTTGTGATTCTTTTTTATTTTTAACTTCATCTCTTCTATGGAAGTTACTAATTCCGCCTCAAGATTCACTTCATATTCTTCTTCATCTGACTCTACATCAACTACAAGTCCTTTACCATTTGAGCAACTCTCATTGTCTGATTTTATGGCCATGAATCAGGTTTCATTATGATCATGTTCATGTTAAGTACTATCATATGAAATTGAGTGAATTACATCATAAGAGTTATCTTATTTAGTATATAAGCTTCTCTTGTTCTTGAAATTTCCTTTCTTACCTTCATACTTTATGATCTCCTTCTCATTTTTGTTAGGATTATAGGCCTTCTTTTCATCTCCATGATGCTCATCATGTTATTCATTATGATCAAATTTATCCTTGTTAGGACACTTGGATGCAAAGTGACAAAACTTGCCACAATTAAAACATTTAAAGGGAAACTTACCCTTGTACTTACCTGAGCCAAACATCAAGTTTATTGTAAACATGGTTATCATTTGATCATCATAAACATCTAAACATTTCTCATCCTCAACCTTCTTGAATTTTAAATTCTTATCAACTTTTAAATTTGCTTCCTTCTTGGGAGGTCTTCCTTCATTTTTCCCCATCTCATATGTAGTCAATATGCCATCAATCCCATCCATCTCTATATTATCCAAATATTGCATCTTTTCCACTGCAAACACCTTAGAGTCAAATTTATGAGTTAGATATATTAATACCTTTTGAACAAATATATAATATTTCAATTATTCTCCAAATCCTCTAATGACATTGAAAATTTCATCAACCTTAAATGGGTAAGATGTAATTGTTTGATCTTCATTCATATTTAGACTTTCAAACTATCTCTGGTGGGTCTACAACTTTTCCATATTCACCGTGGTGTTTCCTTCATAGATAGTCTTCAATTTGTCCCATATATATTTGGATGATACATATTACATTACCTTCACAAGTTTTTCATATTTTAGGCCACATTGAATGTCATTCATTACCATGGAGTTATTTCCATTATCCTTCTTACCTATTTCATCAATTGGTGGAATAAGGGGAACATTATAGCCATCCACAACTAATTTCCAAATATCATGACCTTGATACATAAAATATATCTTTATCCTAAAATTAAAAAAGGCATAATTAGATCCATTTAATAAATAATCCTTATTTTTAGGTAAACCACTTTTATCTTGATGACTATCCATCCTTGCTTTTAGGATCTCCTTTAAGCTTTTGGACCTACTTCAAATGACCAGTCTCTGATACCAAATGTTATAAGTAGGATAGCTCATAGTGGGGGGTGAAATAGTCTTTAAAATATTTATTTCAATTCCACTTAAAAATTCATGAACATTCATTCAAGCATGTAGATCAAATAATGATTAAGTAACCATCCACATATGTATGAAACATAAGAACACAAGATCGAACAACTTATATGTGGGAAAACCTCAAGGAGATGAAAATTTAATGATATTTACAAATTTAATATAGTAATATAAGATAAACACCAAATTTATTAAATCACAAATTTCACATGGAATACCAAGCCTAACTAACTAAACACCAACTCAACTAAGATTTAACAAGAACCCACTTGTAAGGAGACACCAACCCCTTAGATGACTCAGAACTAACTCAACCACCTAGAAAAATTCATCACCTTAAGAATAATTTGTTTATAATATAATATATGATTATCTCCTTCTTCAACTATTCTCTCTTCAAACCCTCTCAAACTTCCTTCTAGACTTCTTCGCTCAACTAGTCCTCTTCTTGACTTGAATAGGTTATATTCCTTGAATTTCATACACATAACCTTTGTAAAATTTTAATAACTAATCCTATATACCTATTTTATGTTTTATAATACCTTATTATAATTTTTAATATACTTTCTTGTTTTCTTACACTCTTCACACTTTAATAGGCCTAAAACTGCCTTATATTTATACAAGCCTCTTGCTCATCTTCCCACTTAGTCATAAAAACAACCTTAATATATTATTTTGGCCATTAAATGGACATTTTAAATCTAATATAGATGGAAAAAATATTATTTGAGTCCCTTTAGGTCTGACCTACCTCAATTAAGCCTTATCTCACCTTTAGGCCTCATGGAGACCTAATCCCATTAGGTCTACTTAGGATAAGTTACACTTAACCTTCCTTAGGGAAAATTCAAACACCATACACTGAATTAACACATATTATTTCAAAAAAAATACCCCTTATAAGTTAATATAGGATCCAAAACACATTTTATCTTCAACCACCACTTGAAGCACACCATTATCACTCTTTAAAATTAGGTCTATGCATACCCAAAAAAATTATTTTGAACAACTTAAGCATAAACACAATTTTGTAAAAGACCATGGAATAAAATAATATATATGAAATATAAATAAAATTATGCTCATCACCATATGATTTATAATTCATAACTCAGGGTAAAAGTACACAAACCCTTCTTTACAAGTAGCCCACTCAAAACTTCTAACTAGCCTCAAAACATAGTCATGGAAATTTGATCTTAAACACCTAAAATAATACTTCCTATGAAATTTTTCACCTTAAATATATTATTTTACATATATAAATCATTCTCAATTAAAAATATCATAATTTTTAATGTCAAATATTGGTCTTGCAGACCAAACTTTTATCTTTAATGCACATAATCAAACCTGAACCAGTCAACCCATTTTGGCTTTACCAATTAAATAAATTTCACTAAATATAAAATATAATTAAAATAATTATTATGAAATAAATTTACCAAATAAAATAATCATTTTAATTGGATACTTCAACTCAATATATATATCCTCAAACTCATCATTGCATCTTGCATACCTAGAATTGCCAGTTGGCCTTGAAGATCAGTCATGGTGATTTTGACATTCAACACACATATGAATAATTTAAAAGACTCATAATTCATGTGTATGATCCTATGTGATCATTATACCATTATTATATAGATAGATAATATGGTAAAATGATAATGTTGGTCTTGCAAACCAATCTCATGAACTTGCACCTTCACTATCTCATCTGCACTAGATAGTTCAACTTATTAGTAATATTTTAATCCTATCCATTGATATATAAAACATATATAAAAAATATACATGACTTAAAATTCTTTAAAAAATTTTCATTCACTTGGATTCATCCCTAATCCATGATAACACATCCCTAATCAACTTCTCACTCCTACCTAGGTTTCTCACTGTTTACACTATTAGGCCTGTTAATGATTGGTCAACTTGTATGACTAGTTTATTTCCATTTATGGATATAATATGTTAATAAACCATCATATACATCAAATAAAAGTCTCAATATTCAACCCTCATCCATTTGGCAACTTTGACTTGATCAACTCTAATTGATACAACAAATCTCTACGAAATAAGGCCTTTTCTATAGGGTCCATGTACTCACCTAAAAAAATAATAACACTTGAAGGTGCCTAGGATATTTTAAAAAAAACTTAAAATTATTATCTAGCCACAACAATCCATTAACCACCAAGCACTTCAAACCTTAGAATATAACCTATAATAGTTCTTAGTACATAATCACCATGTTTTCTTAAAAAGCTATGGCCATACATGGATTGATTTAGGGTAAAATTTGAAAAATGAAGGATGAAATCTTCCTGAAGGGGAATCTAATAACCTAATCAAAGCATCTTCACCATGTTCTAATACCAATAAATGGTCAAGCATAAAAATGTAGTCAGTCACATGCTCAGTCAATGCATAAGGGACATTTTGAGGGAATTTTGAAGCTTTTTGGCATCTACAAGTGGTTTCAAGACTTGAAATTTAGTAAAAATGATAATCATTAATTTTATAATCTTTTATATCATTAAAAGACCATTTCACAAGTGTAAGTGATCATTATTTTTACACAGTCCCCTACATGTCTATTCACTAGCATCATTGGAGTAGATAGTGTTATTAGGTGCATACAAGTGTACTATAGGTTTATAAGCTCATTAAAGCATTTTAAAATAATTAATATATGTTATTTTATCTTAATAAGACATTTTAAAAGTGTTAAAACTCTAATTTATTTATAAACCATGCCCTTGAGGGCTAAAACAAACAAGCAAGCTTATAGCTCCAAAAGGCATTTTTTGACTTATCAAGTAAAATACATAAAAAAAAATATTTTATTACATGGAATAGGTCCCATGATTATGTTTTAAAGTATGGATAAGAAATTGAGGAATCAATTTCCGTCCAAAGAAGACATTCAAATTCTGCAATTCTAGACACTTTTCAAGCCACCTGATCAAATGCTCATATAATTTACTACATGAAGATTTTATCCAAAAACTATAATAATTATTTGAAGACACATATGAAATTATAATTCATGAATAATTTATGTTGGTTTATGGGTTGTGATTTATGAATAATTGCTAAGAGTGTAAGTAGTCTAGAATGCAAGCAAAACCCTACAAGTAAATTTCTTCATGTGCCTATCTTTTCATATATTTTGCATGGCAAACCAATATTTTAAATGATGTTGAGGGGGTTATTATACTATATAATCATGTCAATAAGTGTTTATTTATAGGCCTTTGCTTCATGAATCATCATTAAGAAGATTCATCTCTAAAACCTTTCCAAACCCTCATAGTGACTAGTTTTGAGAAAAGTTGATTTTTTTTCCATAAAAACCTCATGGATCAATATGAAACCTCTTAAAAAATCAATTAAACTCAGATTATCCTAGTAATTCTATTTTTTTATATGAAATTATACATATTAGGGGGAAAAATAGGTTTTTTGTATAAAAACATGTAAAATGAGGTAGAAGGAAGTTTACATGAAATAAAATTCATGGATATTGAATCTTGAGACTTTTTATTCACCCTAAAATCATTATTTAGTCAGAGATATTCCTATAAGTGCTCCTACCAACTCCTTCAAAATAGCTAATTTGTAGGAAAATAAGGCAGAATTGACTCAGTCAACCATGGTGATTGAGTGGCAAGAGTTTCTTCATCAAAAACACCTATCTAAAGGTGTGAGGAGTTGTTATAGGTATAATACTCTTTTTATTTTCATGGTTTTCTTACAGGTTTCAATGGTCTTCAAGTGAAATAAGTAGGATCCTAAGCCTAATTGGCCTAATAGGCCTATTTTGATCAAAAAATTAAGATGAATAATGGCATTGGAAGGATATTATGGAGTTAATGTGGAATTTTATGCTTCATATATGATTTTTAAAGTGTATATTATATTAAATTTTTAGTCTTAAATTTCCAACTCATGCAAGGAAGGACCAAAGGGGGAGTTGACTAGTCTTCGATATCATTTACTCAAAGTTGACTAAACATGAGTTAAATTCCAATCCATGCATATTTATTTGTTGTCATGAAATATAAGGATTTAAATAACTTTAAAATCACTTCAAATTAGATTCATAAAACAATTTATGGCATATAAATCATTCAAAGAAGCTTCAACAACTCAAGAGAGGCCTACCATTTTCTAATACCAAAATGAGCTTCATGAAAAGACTTTCAACAAAGGAGATATCTTAAAAACTTTTACTACAAGTTAAAGTGGATTTTAAAATTGAGTTAATGTGTATTTGACCTTATCTTCTCACCTTTATGCAACATTGGATATAAATTATTCTCACTTCTGATATTTGTTATATATTTAGGATTTCAAGCCATTTTTTAGTATCCCTCTCTTGGGCATGACTAGACTCTACCAAGATTGAGCATTGTAACATTTTGAGATTAATAAAATGATTGTTTTCATAGTCCTATATGTTTTTATAGTGTGTAATACTAGTTTTATTTGCACATGTGGTAGACTTTTTTCCCTTGGTAGGTTCTAATCTCACCTAGTTACTAGTTTGTCATAGTATGCAAGTCATATTCAGTGTTTGATGTTGATTTAATGAAACTGATAGTGGATACAATTGATTGGTTAGTTCCTTAAATCAGGCATACTCCATCATTTCTCTCATGTTTTTATCAATTCATAAAACTTATATGTTAAATATTGATCCATATGATATTTTAGAGTTGTAGATTCAGTCATCATTTTATCTTATTAGTGTTTTGTGAGTTCAAGTAGAGTGGATGAAATATAAATATAGTTATATCACCAAAAATATCTTACATTTCCATTTTAGTTATCATTATCCTCCTTTTCAGCCCAAAATACATAGTATGTTTTAGTAGGAGTGAGCAAACTGATACATCAAAGGAGCTAGCCTCATCAAAACTAGATGTTTGGTTTGAGTTCAGGTTTCCCACACCTTAGATCATTCCAATGTTAGTTGAGGTGTGAAGGAGTTTCATATCATTCTATCAAGCCTTCAAGTAGGGTGTTATCTAGGTTTTCAATAGATTTGGTATGCCCAATGGGACACAAATTCAGGCATTAGAGTATAAGTTTGCAGCATATTCATCTTTAGAACTAGTTTCTTGTACTCATATGGTCCTTATCTCAAGGTAAAATTCATATTTTTGTTCATAATTTTAGTTATCTTCATGATTTTATAGGCCATGGTAGCCTACAGAGAAGAATTCCATTATTATTCTCCTTATCAGTAGTTCTAGTATGATCTTCATGACCCATATTAGTCCTACCATGATTCATATTAACCTTATAATGAGCCTCACCAACCATTTTCAGAGCCTTATCATTTTTATTAATGTTTAAAATAGTCCTTCAACAACTCTTATGAATCTTTTTATCTTCCTAACCAACCCAGTCAAGTCCCAAAATAATCCATCTCAAGCTTCAAACAACCCTGTTTGGCTATGAGAAATAGATTATAAGTATAGACACTAAGAAGAGTTATAGATATGAGATCTCAAAACATTAAATTTAGAACATGAGAGCTAAATTGCAGCAGGCTAAATAGGTATGTACATCTTTCATAAGGCAAGGTCAGTCAAAGTTCAGTGTTAATATTCTAGACATAGTTGGTCTAATTGTAAGCATTGAAGAGAGGCTAATGGTTTATGAGAAACCCCTAGGTCATCATAATAAACATAATGTTATAATAGATCTGCCCTTTTCTCTTTATTATAAGAAAATAAATGTTTATCACAACCCTTTAAAGTCAAACCAAACCTTGCCTAGTTTTCCTACATGGAAGTCTATCCAAGAGATGTCTCAGAAGGTTGAAGAATTATGTTTTAAGGAGTCTAATTTTTAGGTTGCACATCAGATCATGTATGAAACTACATCTTCAAGTTTTCATAAAGATATATCTAGTGATTTAGTTCATGATTTTGAGGCTAATCTAGCCAAATAAATTGAGCTTGTAAATTAGCACCTTTAGTATTCAATGCCAGCTGCAAAGGCAACACAACAATAAGTTATTTCATTAACATCCATGGCTATAACAAGTCCAATTCAAGAAGTCTATAAACCCAATTTCATGACTTGGAATCAAGTATAGCAGTCCATGAAGAAAGAAGAACATTTAAGCATAATTCAAGATGTTGAATTCAAAATCATATAACAATTCATTCAACGTCCACTCCTTCCTCAAAATCCTAGGTCCTTTCCTTCATGGAAAGCCATTCAAGAAATAGTGAAATAGAGAGAGGAGGTGAAGGTGATCCAATAGGAGTATATCCATGAGCAAAATTAGGTATCTATGGTAACATCTCTTCAACTTTCTCATCTTATTGAATACTTTCAGAGATCTACCATGGTAATTCTTGAGAAAGAGCCTCTCCTTTGTGAGGAAAATCAAGAAATTTCAACTGAGACACTTGCAGGTAAGGATCATGATCTAATCTTTCATAATGTCAAAAAAGATGAGTTGTAGGATGAACTGCAAGTAGAAGATGAGATCCAATAAGAAGAGGTTTTAGATGTGTATCAAGAGGTTTCTCAAGATGCTCTTGATCACATATCAATTATCTTACATCAAGATGCTCCTCAAGAACTTGCAAAATTGACCATTAATGAATGTATCCCAACCAAAGAAGATAAGTATCAAAGTAATGATGAGTATTTTGGCAACAATATATGGATATTTGTAAATAATATCAAGTTATTTAGGTTCTTACACTTCCTATTGAATATCTTAAATACCAATTAGTTATTGAATCTATCTAATTTGACTCACAAAAAGAGCATGTTCATGAAGATGATAAGTATGAATAGGTGTTTTTTGATCTAGTACCTCAAATCATTATTCTTGAATATAAATAAAATGAATAAATATTGACTTATATCATGCCTAAAGAGATATAAGAGGTCAATCATGAAGATTTGGACAAGTCACTTGTCCATGAGGAGTAGAATCAAGGTATTATGGAAGGTATATTAGATCATTGGCAGCCCATGAATGAATAAGAATTGGCATTATTCTTAAAAATTATAAGAATATGGGAGGAGGATGATTGGATTTTGGATCGATATCTTTAATCCATGTACTTGAGAATGGAATTAGGAGGCCCAACTACATCATCAAGAAGATATGAACATCTAATTCCTATAATCTGCAAGAAGAGGCTGTCAAAAGATGGCAAACATTCTTCAAGGTTATATGTTAGACCAAATAGCTTTCCATTTTATCCTTGAGGAAAATTCTCATTTTAGGTTAGTTATTTTAGGTTTTCTTATTTCAATAAGTGATTATCACAAGTAGTAGTCTACTTCTCTTCTATTGTGTTTGTCTTATTTTCCCTATTTCCATAGATTATATTTATTATCCTCCAATTTTAGTTGTTGTTTCCCTTAAATATTATTGTGTCAAAGCCAAAAGAGGTGTTTTAAATCCTAGAAGAGTTTCTTTGCTAGTCAAGAGATTCATCAAGTCAGAGTTATTATGCTTCAGTTTGCCATTATCACATGATATCTAGTGAATTATTTTGATTAGTAGGTTATTCAACCCCTGAGATTCTCCATAAATATTGGTAATTTGGCTTGTCAAGGCCAGATACTAACCCTTATAATTTGAAACTTTCCAATATCCTATCAATAGCCTCTCTAAGGTAGTCAAATAGGTGTATTTTAGCCTAAAAACTTAGTTTTGGTCTTTAATATGTTAAAATTGGTATTAAAAGGTCATGAAACTAGTAAATATACCTTCAAATATATTAAAAAATATGACTTTATCCTAAGTCCAAAGTTTCATGACATAAAAAGATGTTTAAATGCAATTTCAAGTCAAAAAAGAGTTATTTTCACCTTCCACATGCTAATTTAGGCCCTCTAAAGCATGGGAAATGATTAATATCTCTTTTAACATGAAAAAATATGTGTGTATCTCTCCTTCATTCATTAATTTGTTGGTTGAGGTCTTAACTTAAGTTTAAAAGCCAAAAAGCCCATTTTCATTAATTTTATAAGTATGGATCCATATAGAATTCCATACACCTGGTGTCTAAAGTAGTAGAAGGAGATCATGATATATGTACATGAATAATTTCATGGAAATTAGATTCAAAATAGGCCTTAAACTGGTCTCCTAAAGTCACCTTTCTCCTTTGCACATAGAGCCTACCTTGCAATTTTGCTATTGGTATGGATTGGAGAGTGAAGGTATAAGTCTGAAATTTTGGGAAAAGAAAGTATACTCAGAGGGATTCTTGATGGATCAAGTGTTTTTATAATTAGTCTCTTATCCCTCATTAATCAGCCATTTGAATTCAGGATAATTTCTATAGTTTTGCATCCATGAAGGCAACCGGTTTTCTTCAAGTTCTCCTCACCAGGGCATCATATCAAGAAAATTATAGTTTTTGGATCTTTTTAATAACCTATTATACTTTCATAAAACATTATTTAGGTCCTTTTTCACATTTTTAATGGTAAAAAAAGGATATCTTTCAAGAGAAGTGAAAATCTATAGTCTTTGAGCTTCAAAAGAGAATTGTATGATCATGGAGAGAGAAGGTAGCTTCAAGTTTTCTCGAAATTGTGTTTATAGGGTTTCCTTCATGTTTTTTATGTTATTAAAGAAAAATTATCATAATTTCTCTAATATTCATATCAAAACATCATTAATATACTCTCAAAACATCTCAAAAGGACCAGTTTAGCAATGTTTAACATTGTTTAGCATATTTTGAGGTACTTAGCATAGTACTAGGTTTCAATTTTGGCTCCTTATCCTCCTTAAATGGTATCTAAACTAATATATGTGGTGGAAGGTATGTTTATGTTTTAATATAACTCTTTAATATGGTCTTAACATGCCCATAAGTGTTTCTTTCCCACTTCCATCTCACTCACCCTATATCATTGTCATACTCAACCATCTTCCACCATGTTCGTTCTTCTTTCCACCCTTCATTCATGTTTCTTCACCATACATCATATTTAGATCCTTTCCCCCATATCATTTCCATGTTTTCATCATCAAGAGAGCTAAGGGTCGAGTGAGACCATCAAAATCATGAAAAAGAGAGTTAATATGCACCAATCAACCATCATATATAATCATAAAAAGACACCTGTAGGCATGAACTTAGTCTTGGTTTTCCATGAAAACATCAATATTAGAGTAATAGAGAAGATCACTTCATAAATATGCATAAGTGACCTCATCAAGTATGTAATGGAGAGGATAAAGAACCATAGTCATGTCTAATGGTCTCTCTAAATCCTATAATAGTCATAATCTATACAGATGGTACATGTAGAAGTCATTATAATGATCAAGATCATAGTGCTTAACTTTTTTTAAAAAGACATGGAGATTTGAGTGAATGCAAGCCTTTATCTAATTAGATGTTATTTTTTTAGTATGACCTTATTAATTTTATAATCAATAAGAGGCAAAGGATAAAATGGACCTACAGTGCCTAAAATCAACCTACAAGCCTAATTTTGGAATAGTGACCTACAATAATCTTGCAACAATTAAGTATTTTAAAGTATCAATGAGGTTATTTTGTTATCAAAAGGAATGAATAGAATTTATATTATCAATATAATTAGGGGTACAGTAGGAAAAATCATTAAGTACAAGAAGGGTCAATAAGGAGAATCATGACCTACAACCAACCCCTAAAGGCAAGCTACAGTCAAAAAGGAGGTCTTGAACCCATCAAGAGACCTACTAAGGTATTAAAGACACTAAAACATAGCCAAATGTATAAGTGATATGAGGGTTAACATCCTTAGTAGGTTGGCTTAGGTAGGAGATAGATCAAGGTCTTAAGAGGCTCAAGAAGCTCAAGAAACACCTACAGCTAGCTCAAGAACATACCTATAGTGCCAAGAAAATAGGCCATGCAATTAAATAGACTTAAAAGAAACCTTCATGAAGGTTACTAATATTTTTAAGGATATCATCATGGAAGATAAATATTCAAGACCACCTTTTTCTTTTTTCATAGTCTTCAAGTACAAAGAGACCTTATTCAATATCCATATAAATGCATTTACAGTCACAAAATATAGTCAAGCTTATCTCATAAGGCAAACTTGAAACCATCTATAAGGGTCTTAAAGAATATTTTAAGGGAATTTTATGCTTAATAAGATGATACAAGGAATAAATTATGATTCTTACTTAGCAATGGATATTCATGGTTTCAAAACCCTAAGAAACTCACCTATAGCCACCAAGCATAGCCATATTCCAAGCATAAAGAAGGATAAGATGAAGAGTTCTCAAGGAGGTTCATACTTAAGAGGATATATCATGAGAAGAATGATTATATATGTACTTATGGATCATGGAAAAGTTTCAAACTAGTGTTATAGTTAGTGTTAATCTAAGAAATAGTCATTACACTATTGATAGTGATCTACAACATAAAGACAACCATAAGCCAAGAGAGTAGGTCATGATATTGAAGATACTAAAAAGTACAAACCTTTAAGTAGGTTATTAAGCTTGTTTTGGGATATTTGGTAGGTAAATAACATCCTCATACCTATCATCACCTTTGTTATACTTTTCAAACACTCCAAGAATTTTCAAATCATTGTTACAGTCTGTACACACCCTACAGGGATCTAATGATAGTCAAGCATAAGAGAGTGGTTTGTTTTCAAGTTGATGACAAAAAATTGGTAAGAGAAAAATTAATATTCAATAAAAATATTAAAGAAGGTAATGAGAGATGAACTCATTAAAGATAATCATAAGATGAGGGTTTCAAACATGATATAGTCTTTGACCTTTGATGGGAGCATAGATAAGCACAGTGTATCATTGTGGAGCCTTAAAGAATTCATAGGAGTAATGGTCAGAGATGAGAGATTAATGATCATTCAATGTTATTAATAATATAATGATGAGATGATCACATAATAGATTAATTAGGTTTTTCATGAGGACAAAGAGACCCTTAGTCATCATCTTAAACCTACACCTATAGTAGTCATTCATGAGCACACATTTAAGAGGATGAGAGGTCTATGATCAAGTATTAATAATGTTAGATATGGCATGGTCAAGAAAAAAAATTTGAGTCATGATATAATAAGCTCATCAGGAATATGGAGAGAGTTATAAAGGTATGGTAACATAGTCACAGCCAATGAACACCTATAACCACATATACATAACCACCAAAATAGTCATAAGGAGTTTCCTTATGACATTGGTATATGAAGGTTTTATTTCCAAATGATATTGTTTCATGGAGGATACATGATTATTAAAGGTTTTTAGGATCAAGTATCATTTTAAAAGGGTTCTAAAACATCTAAATCTACAACCATATCCTCTTAAAGAAGGACCTACAAGTATAAACACAGTCCTAGTCCATAAGATGAAATAAATAAAGACCATATTTTTAATTCAAATGAGGTATATGATGTGACTTAATAAATTCAAGGTAATGAAATTAATCCTTTAAAATCTTGATCAACCACTAGAGGTACTTCCAAGCATGATTGAAGATGTAGTACAAGCAATTGTACAGATTTAGACCATTTTCAAGGCCTATAGAGCTTGTTGAAGAGTCAAATGGTAAAAAGGGAGATTGGACGTGAGTTTAAAATTATATGAAGGGTCTTTTAAATCATAAAATAATACTTAACTAACCACCAAGCACTTTAAACCTCAGAAGATAACCTACAGTAGTGCCTAGTACATAATTACCATGTTTTCTTAAAGAGCTATGATCATACATGGATTGATTTAGGGTGAAATTTTACAAATTAAGGATTAAATATTATTTAATTGGAATTTAATGACCTAATAAAATCATCTTCACCATGTTATAGTACCAACATATGGTAAATCATAAAAACACAGTCAGTCACATGCTCAATCAATGCATAAGGGACATTTTGAGGGAATTTTGAAGATTTTTAGCATCTACAGGTGGTTTCAAGACTTTAAATTTTCTAAACATTATAATAATGACTTATTTAATCTTATATATCATTATAAATACCTTTTTAAAAGTTTAAGTGCTCATTGTTTTTACACAGTCCCCTACATGTCTATTCACTAGCACCATTGGAGTAGGCAATGTTCTTGGGTGCATACAAGGGAATATAGGTTTATAAGATCATTAAAGTGTTTTAAAAGCATGAATATATGTTATTTTATCTTCATAATACCTTTTAATATTTTTAAAACTCTAATTCATATGCAAACCATATTGTTGAGGGTTAAAACAAGTAACCAAGCCTATAGCTCCAAAAGGCATTTTTTGACTTATCAAGTAAAAGACATATATAGAATGATTTTATGACTTTTTAAATGTCCCATGATGATGTTTTAAATTATTTAGAATTAATATAGTATTAAATTTCATTCCAAGGAGGAAATTGGAATTCTACAATTCTAGACACCCATTCAAGCCACCTGATCAAATGCTCGTATTTTTCACCACATGAAGATTTAGGCCAAATTATCTTATATTTATTTGAGGAACCATATTAAATTATAATTCATGAATAATTTACATTGGTTTAGGATATTTTATTTATGAATAATCACTAAGAGCATAAGCAATCCAGAATGCAAGCAAAACCCTCCAGGTAAATTTCTTCACATGGCTATCTTCTCATATTTTTTCATGGGAAAAAAATATTTTTAGGGATGTTGATGGGGTAAGTATAATAAATATTCATGTAAATAAGTTTGGATTTGGATGTATTTTCTTCATGAATCATTGTTAAGAAGACTTAGCTCTAAAACCCTCTCAAACCCTCATAGTGACCAATTTTGAGAAAATTTGATTTTATTGCCATCAAAACCTCATGGATAAACCTAAAAACTCTTCAAACATAAATTAAAATTATATAGGATCCCATTAATTCTAATTTTCTATACGAAATCATATGGTTTGGGACATAAATCAGGTTTTTTATAGAAAAATCATGAAAATGAGGTACAAGGTAGTTTACATGAAATACAATTCATGGAGATTGAGTTTTGGGAGTTTTTATTAACCCTTATATAATTATTTAGTCATAGATATACCTATAAGTGTTCCTACCATCTCCTTCAAAATAGCTAGTATGTAGGAAAATGAGGCAGAATTGACCTAATCAACGATTGTGATTGAGTGGCAAGAGTTTCTTCATCAAGAACACCTATCTCATGGTGTTAGGAGTTTTTAAAGGTATAATACCTTTTTTTTTCAGGTTTAATAGTTTTATTGTAGGTTACAATTGTCTTCAAGTGAAATAAGTAGGCTACTAGACCTAATTGGCCTAGTAGGTCTATTTTAATCAAACAATTAAGATGAATAATGGAATTGGAAGCCTATTAAGGAGATCATGTGGACTTGTAAATTTTATATATGATGTTTAAAGTGGAGATATTATTCACTTTATAGTCTTAAATTTCCAATTCATGTAAAGAAGGACCAAAGGGGGAGTTGATTAGTTTTCAGTCTCATTTACTCAAAGTTGACTAAACATGAGTTAACTTCTAATCTATGCATATTCCTTTGTTTTAATGAAAGAGAATTATTTAAATCACTTTAAAATAAATTCAAATTATATTCATAAACCAATTTTTGGCATATAAAGCATGCAAATAATCTTCAACAACTCAAGAGGGGCCTACTATCTTTCTAATGCCAAAATGAGCTTCATGAAAAAATTTCAAAAAAGGAGATACCTTAAGGATTTTTGACTTGATTTAATGTGGATTTGACCTCCTCTTCTCAAATCTACACCACATTGGCTAGAGTTTATTCTCACTTATGCTATTTATTATATATTTAGGCTTTCAAGCCATTTGTTAGGATCCCTCTCTTGGGCATTACTAGACTCTATCAAGATTGAACTTTGTAACCTTTTGAGATGAATAAAATGATTGTTTTAAGATTATTATATTTTAGTATAATGTGTAATATTGGTTTTATTTTCGCATGTGGTAGACTTTTCTCCCTTGGCAGGTCCTGATCTTACCTAGTTACTAGTTTGTCATAGTATGCAGGTCATATTCAATGTTTGATGTTGATTTATTGAAGCTAACAGTAGATATAATTAACTAGTTAGTGCCTTGAATAAGGAATATTCCATCATTTACATGATTATTTGTTTAAGTTATGTGATTTATTGAAGCTAATAGTAGATATAATTAACTAGTTAGTGCCTTGAATAAGGAATATTCCATCATTTACATGATTATTTGTTTAATTTATGAAACCTCTATATGAAATACTGATGCACATGAGACTTTGGAGTTGTAGATTCAATCATTTTTTTATCTTATCAGTGTTTTATGAATTCAAGTAGAGTGGATGAACCAGAAATATAGGTGGATCACCAAAAATAACTTAGATTTCCCTTTCAGTTATCCTTCTCCCCCTTTTAACCTAAAAATACATAGTAGGTTTTATTGGTAGTGAGCAAAGTGATACATCAAAGGAGCTAGCCTCATAAAAATTAGAGGTCTGGTCTAAGTTCAGGTGTCCCATACCTTAGATCATTCTAATGTTAGTTTAGGTGTGAAGGAGTTTTAGAGTAATTTGTTAAGCCTTCAAGCAAGGTTTTATTTGGGTTTCTAATACATCCTATGATGAATTGGGATTTTATCATGTGGCATAATCCCCCTTACCTACTCTTTAACAAACTTTTGTAAGCTACATAAAAATCTCTAGGGTGTTAGGTTGTTAATATTATGCCATGTGGCATCATACCACTATCCTACTCAAACAGAGTACTCTACACTTACATTGATGGCTCTAGGATGTAGATTTATTGATATTATTCCATGTGGCATCATCTTTCTAACATGTTACTCTAATAGATTTTCATAGCTACATTGACCATCCTAGGGTTTTAGGTTGCCAATATTTTTCCATGTGGCGTTATCCCACTAATCCACTTACTTTAGAACTTTAATAATGTGGATTTATGGGAAAATTTTTAAGAAAAATACTAAGTCTTGAAAAGTTTTTTGAATAGGAATGGATCCATGGAATTACATTTTAGCTATCATGTGTTTATCATGGCCTAGGATGGGAATCTCACACTATTTATATGTGAATCCCATACTCATCTATATAGGGCAAAGTTGTATTTTAATATAGGGTTTGATAAAAACTTGCTAGAAAATGGTGTTGATTATAGCTAAGATTCACATGATTTTTCCTTAATCTCTTTAGACTATATATTTGGCCATGATTGATTATTTTAATAGCACTTGCATCATTTTAATGAATACAATTCACATTTTTTACAAATGGGTTACTCTACCTCTCAATTACATGTGTGATATGGTTATAGTTTTCTTGGATATTATAATCACTATGTGAGATCTCTCATTTCTCTTTTATAGTACTATTACTTTGTGTGTTAATCTACAAGTTATCTCTCTTTTATAGTACTATTTTTCATAAGATATCTCTTAGTACTATTTTTCACTAATCCACTTACTTTAGAACTTTAATAATGTGGATTTATGGGCAAATTTTTAAGAAAAATACTAAGTCTTGAAAAGTTTTTTGAATAGGAATGGGGCCATGGAATGTAGACACATGGATCTAAGAAAATTTGAAGAGTCAACTTAGTATTGAAATCTTTCAATGATGGGCTAGAACTATTAAGACCCTTGTATGACTACCATGTGGCACTGGGACAAATAGAGAAGATACCTATTTCTACTAACAACCTAGGAATCTATCAATACATCATTGAGAAAAGGGATCCTAAAATTGAATAAATATTTCATTATTTGATTCTCTCAAGCTATGTTGAATAAAATGGCTAAGTCCCAAGAGTGCTTTGTGTTCACCAAGAAGGAAAAAATGAGGTTGAGAAGATTTTAAGAAGATCAGGAAGCTCTAAAATATTTATTAAGTGTAAAACTTCAAAACTTTTATAGTCTATTTTAGTAAAGGATTTGTGTTCCACTTTATCAAAGGCCAAAAATTGGCTAAGTGTCGAATATCCAAATGGTTCTTGCCTTAGTTTTTTTTTAACCTAAATAGAGATATGGAAACCTATAAATATACACTTTAAACCTTGAACTGAAACCTAGTCCTCCATGGTGACCAAAAAATGGTCAGCATACCATTATAAAATGTAGATTATAATATCAAAATTTATAACATCCTCTCCATAGACCAATGTAGGTTCTAAATAAAGGCACAGGATGAGAATATTATGAGAGGGGAATAGGCATAAAAGGAGTTTGGTCTATTATTTATTTTTCATAAGATATCTCTTAGTGCCTTCCACAAACTCTCAATCAATCTATGTAATTAAATCTATGTGTAATGTTCAAGGTGCATCCTTACATAGAATGTACTTATCCATCTATGCACAGTTATGTGTAAGCCTTTACAGAGAAGGGAGATGTGTGCAACAATTCCACTACCTACATAAGATGATGAGGTTGAACCTGAGGATATACCAACATGGCCATCTGTTAGCATTTTGTGGCCCCAGGCTTGTTTAGAAAGCTTTCATAACTAAGTCTTTTCTTTGACTTTTCCTAGAGCCACATGTTGACATTCCATGGTCTTGTTCCTATTTTAAAGTCCTTAGTGTCTTAAATTTTCTTCAAATTTACCTAGGGAAAATGACATCAAAAAAGCTCCAAAGTGGGTTAATGAGATGATGCCATGTGGTGAAATCTCGATGATCTAGAGCCTTGAGATTATTTTTGTAGTTATGAAAATCTATCAAAGTAGTGGGTTAACAAGATGATTCCATGTGTTAAATCCTAGTAACTTATGATGGTTTGTATATCTATAAAAATATATTAGATTAGTGGGTTGTTGGGATGATTACACATGGCACAATCCTAGCAAACCAATGTCCTAGAGCCATCTACCAAGTTAAAACTAGTAAGGCCCCCAAATGAACTTCTTGAGATCCCATATTTACAAGGTAAAGTCAAAATATTGAGTGCCCAAGTGAATATCTAAAGGCCACATATATTTTAGGTGGAGAATTTATTTCCACATAGGGAAGCAATGTAGAAGGTGAGGGTTACCAAAATGATAACATGTCATAGTGATGACATTAATAATACACTAGATTGAATTTAATGGCCCATTCGATCATCAAAACTATCAAAAATCAAGGATTGATTGCATAACTAAATTGATTCGTAGAATTAATCATGAAATGATAGCTAGATAAGGAATTAAACCTCATGAAAGATCCAATGGAGGCTAGGGATGTTATATCAAATTAGTTAGGAGCCAGACCTGTACAACCACCTCTAGGTATCAGCTAAGTGGTTCCCCATGGATTATTTTGTGGTCTTGAGGTGATTTTAGTTTATTTTGAATTTTGAATTACATTTTAACTATCATGTGTTTATCATGGCCTAGGATGGGAATCTCACACTATTTATATGTGAATCCCATACTCATCTATATAGGTCAAAGTTGTATTTTAATATAGGGTTTGATAAAAACTTGCTTGAAAGTGGTGTTGATTATAGCTAAGATTCACATAATTTTTCCTTCATCTCTTTAGACTATAGATTTGGACATGATTGATTATTTTAATAGCACTTGCATCATTTTAATGAATACAATTCACATTTTTTACAAATGGGTTACTCTACCTCTCAATTACATGTGTGATATGGTTATAGTTTTCTTGGATATTATAATCACTATGTGAGATCTCTCATTTCTCTTTTATAATCACTATGTGAGATCTCTCATTTCTCTTTTATGCCTTACTCTCCCCTCTCTTTTTGTGTTTTTCTCCTATGACTTAACTACCCTCTCCCCTTGTATTTATAAACATAGGATCACAATACATGAACTCCAATAACAACCTTTGATAATTAGATCTGTGTGCAAGAACCTCACATTAAACTTTCAGTGGTGCCACTATATCTCTTGTAAACTATTCATGTAGAATCCATTGTAAAGACAAATACCTACAGCTATGCCTTGGGCTGATCCTATATTACTCTTAAAATTGAGGATGAAAGTCTATAGTTATTCGCATCTTCTCTTTTAGGGAATACCCAATCTCATAGGTATTTCATAAACCAGAGTTTGGAACAAACAATGAAAATGAACCCCAGTAATGGTCTCATGTAATGTATAAACATTTCATAATTTATTCATTTTTATTATAATTTACATTCCAAAATATTCATAAATATTCTCATGTACATATGTATGTATGTGTGTGTGAAAATGAAATCTTAAGTTGATATGTTATTTTTAAGTTTTATAATATAGTTCAATATTTTCATAATGGATTATGTTTTTATAGCTAATTTAAATGGGAAGATATGAATTTTTATGTTTGAATAGTTCATATCCATGTTGGTAGACATACACATAGGCATTGGTTGACTGGATATTGGAATATAAATCACCCATAACAAAAAGAGATCACCCATAAAACATATTGAATGTACCCATAGAAATAGTTGTAGGTGATCATTTTCTAGATTACAATAGAATTTCTATTTGTCAATTTTAAAAATACTAGAACTCATTCAACATTATCCAAAAAACATTAAACATGATGATAATTTTTTTCAACCATATGGGAATGCCATTATTTTCATTTATGTATTTATGTTCATATGGTTTTAATCATATCAACACTTTCTTGTCTTCTTCAAATTTATATCACTAAATATAATCATTTAGTTATAGCTATTATGGATTTTCTTAGATTATAAACACCTCCTCTCTATATATGGAAAGATTTATAGGTTATTATGAATTTTGAATTAAGTTAAGTATATAAACATACTGAGTGAAGAAAAATTTGTAATCATTTTTAATTTCCTATAGCAATCATTTTATTGCTATAAACTTTGATCATTACAAGTGAAGTGATTTGAACTAAATCATTTGTAACCAAGGAAGGGATTTAAATCACAAGTCTAACCAAGTAGTGCCCACTTTTGAGGAGTTGTTGTGACAATCTCATATATTAAGTAGATATTTTATATTTAAATTGTGTTTACATATTTACACTCCACATATAGTCTCCAAGAACATGCTAAACATACAACACATCAATCAACAAGGACACCTTATTATAAGGATATAATTATGATGGTAGAAGGACAAAAATTCATTATCAGTTAACACTCAAAAATGGCATCTGAATTTCTTAAGAAAGAGTGTGTTATGTTTGAACTAACACAAGTTACAAAGGTAAAAATAGTGAAAAACACAAATAATAATTGGGGGAGATATAAGACACATGGAACCCACATACCACACAGTAATTCATAATAACCCAAGGATAGTATCCCTTTTTGATGCTATAGGATGGGTGGTCTACATATAGATACTAATAAAATATGATTTAATAATAGTGTAAGATTTTTCCTAAACCTTGAATAATGAAAGAATAAATGTTAAGAGACTAGGGATAGTCCTAACATAATAGTTAATATTAGAAGTAATTGTTCTATCTGTAGACACCAATATTGTGTCAACCCCCCCTTGGTCCATTTCTAAACACTTACACACCTTATTAATTTAAAATAAACTACTTATTTTAGATTAATGACCTCACCTAGACACCTCACCTTGGACACCTCGCCCTAAGACCATTTCTTACCCTATGAGTCACCCTGAGACTAGGTCATCTAAACCCTAACTACCCATGACCTATTCTCACTCCATCCTAACCTCCTAACTAACTCTCGTGCCTAATAAACCCATCTTTTGACTTATCTCTAATGGCAAAATCACTTGGCGAATGGAGAAATAGGCCAAATAACCCTTTTTCCCATTCTCTAGCCACTGACATCGGTCAACTGTCAGCCGACGCTGGTGGGATCACCGACATCGATTACATAACCCAAGCTCTAACATTGAGCTACCCCCACCTCTTTACAGATCAACGCGCACACTCTGAGACCAAGCCTTAGAATTTTACTAACGCTCTCCTAGCTACAGAAACTCTGCAAAAGTCACTCCCAACATTGGATTGAAGACATTGTACGAGGACCTCAACATCAGCCACAACAAGAATAGGCATTATGACACCTCTAGTTCTTTACCTAATAGAGCAAAGTATTCTGTCTCATTTCAGTATATTAGAATACATTTGTAGTTAGTTTCCATTTGATATTTCTAAGTACTGTTGAGAGACCCGACTTCTTTTGTGGAAAGGTTGAGAGGTCTTCTCCTTATCCTTACCCTCTTTTTATACCTATCCTCTACCTTTGCCCTTCACCAGACCTTATTCACAGACTTGTAACCCTACACAAACCTTTAAATTTCCCCAAACTCCTCTATCCATTCTATAAATACTCTAAAACCCATCCAAAGCCCATTTCTCTGACTGACATCAACAACATCTCATACTGACATCGGCAACAAAACTGACGTTGGCATAATTTACTAATTGACCTCGATAGAAATACCAACATCGACGAGTGTGACATACAGACTATAGGAATTAGGTACGCGTTATCTATTTCTCTCTTTCTTTGTCATTTATCATCTCTTTTTATACAACACTCTTTTCCATAAATAGTGGACTGTCATCCCTTATGGAGCTTCACGCTTCTGGGACCGAGCACGTAGCTTGGCAGTCCACCATATCTTTTTCTAACATTTTCTTTGTTTAAGTCTTATTCTTTCTATAGGTGTTTCCTCCATAGCCAAAGAGGAGCTCTCACAATGCTTGTATATGGTACACAACTTAATCCAGGTAACATCAAACCCCAAACCTTTAACCTTTAGTTTCTTCTTTCTTCTGAATGTAATTAGTGAAAAACATAGAGAAACATTCTGGCACGCTCGGTGGGACCCTAGAGTTTTCCTTGGGTTCATTTTTCTAAAAAAGCAAATTTTCATATAGTTGCATTAGGAAAATATTCTCTTCTTGCATCCTTTTATTCTATCTCTTTATTTTGAAAAAAAACCATTAGCACAAGTTAAAAAGAACAACTTTCTTTTTCTTCTTGTCACTTCTTCCCTGCATCTTAGAATAGTGAAAAAATCATATTCTTAACCTCTTCTCCAATTGTTTAAATTTGAACAAAATATTTCAATTTGGGTTAAAAAAACTATTGCATTTCATTCTTGCTTGAATGCATACTTAGCCCACTCACTTAGTAATTAAAAAAGCATTATGAATAAATCATAGTGCACAAATGTTACACAACTAGATCATAATCACAATCAAATTAAACATTTAAACATACTTGAGACAAGGCCCGTCTAGGATTTCATCACCTAGCAGATACCTTACCCTTCTTGGTGATCCTACTTGGACTTCACTACCAAGAGGAGGACCCACTCTATTCTTTGGCAGAGTATAAACTATAGGCAAAGTATATATTGTCTAAGTGGCCCAGCTCGGCTCTGGGTTCGTGAAGCTAAGGGAGCAAGCCCCAGCACTAGGCCACGTATTGAACCTAACACATATTTTTTAGCACCAAAACATAACCTGAAACTAGCCATAGACTTCCTCCTTAGAACCTGTTCTAAAATCCCAATTCCCAAACATATTCTTCTAAGGCATAAGCCACCACGACTCTAAAATTTATTCCTAGGAATTTAACGTTTTAGAGGTTGCTTTCCAAATCATCTATTTTGCTATTTTTATCTAATTTTTTGAGTTGGTAAGGTTGCATCACTCTGAGGTCCAAAAACAACTCAAAATTTCTCCTCAAAACTATCAGTTTTCTATGTTTCTGGAATTACACAAAAATCGACATTAGTTTTCCCACCAACGTCGGCAACTCAGATTCACTGACATCGATTATCCCACTGACCTCAACAATATTTCATAACTGACATTGGTCACTGTCAACAAATTTTCTTCCCAAACAACAAGCTTAAAACCCAACTTTTTTGTTGTTAAACATAAATTCTAGTTTTTTGAAACTGAAACACACAATTTTTAGAACTTGAATCTATTTCGCCTTGAATGGTTCTGACACGTAGTCAAGCCAAATCTCTTATTGACCATGCAAGGCAACAAATACTCTCACTTTCACCTTCCATACCAAGTCATCTAATGGAGTATACTTCAAACACTGAGCATACTCCTATCCAACCTACCCCAAATCAACCTCCCATTTTTCCCGTAGGGGATCAAGACTTTGAGAGATTCCTTGACCTCAACATCAAGGCTCCCCAACATTATCTCGCTAGAAGCCAAATGCGAGATCCTTCAGATAACCCTATTTATGGGATGCCAAATTCTTTGACTAAAGCGGCAATGATATCATCAACATCCGCTACCTAGCCCATGGTCACTCAGGTCATTGCCTCAACCAGTAACCCAACCATGGCCAATGTTCAAGATCTGGCTTCTCCTTCTATCCTTTTTGGCCCTACCTCCATTGGGGTTTTTGTACCCCCTCAACCACAAATAATTCAACCAAGTTTGACACCTTTTAAGAAATTTATTATCTCTATCCCATCCTCTCTTGTGCCCATAAACACAAGAGTGACCACTTACCCTTCAACCAGTGTCACCACCATTCAACCACCCTTGGTAGCATCTAGTCAAATTGTGCCCTCCAACTTCATGGCACAAGCCCCCATGACCTCAATATTGGCCCCTATGATGAACTACCATTATGTTGCACCTACACAAATGCAACCAAGTACATCATATGCCCCTCCCAACGCCTTCCAGGTACCCTATAACTTAGGGGGTGCCCCTCATGCCAATCCATCTACCAATCTAATTAAGATGCTGATGGATAAGATGTCCAACCTTGAGACATCCATTTCAAGTTCAAAGAATGTTCTTTCATATGAAAAAATCTACAATAAACCCATCCACCCTTCAGTTCCCATTCGACCATACCCTAGCCAGTGGGAACTCCCAAAATTTACTCGCTTTCAGAGTAAAGAGGACCCACAACAACATCTATGAGCATTTAGACACGCTTGCTACCTCATAGCACACAATGATGCATTATTACTTTGTACATTCCCCATGTCACTTTTTGGTGCCACCCTTGATTGGTATAGTTCTATTACCAGTCATTCTCTCTTTACCTTCACTCAACTAGCTCAGCTATTCCTTGACCACTTCTCAATCAACATCACTAAGAAGGTCTCCATCACAGACCTATATTCTATTAGACAATCTAACGATGAGTCAATAGTAGACTTCGTCACCCATTGGAGAGGTTTGATCAACCAACTCTCCTTTTCACTACCTCAACCTGAGCTCATTGAGCTCTTTTCAAGAGCATGTGCCAAGCACATCTCATCCACTTTGCGGGTTTAAACTTTTCACACATTCAATGAAGCTTTCACTATGGCTTGAAAACTTAAACTCCGTGTTGTCGAAGAAGATAAGGTCAAATTACATAATAAAAATACCAATTCAAAATCCAATGACCCTTCTTCTTCCGAACCTTCTTCTTCCCACTCCAAGTCTAAAGGATCAGTGAATGCTATGGTCCTTAGGTCATCACCTTCGACTACAACTAACCAAACTGAACCTTCCACATCACAAAACAATTCCAACAATGGTATATACAACATCAATACACTCCAATAGGAGAATCATATGCTTCCATATTAGATAAATTAGTGAAGTAGGGGTCCTTAATCTCCCTCAAATCTGACCTATCCAATTTAACCCCTCACAAGCCATCCCTACATGGTATAAGGAAAATGACTTTTTTAACTATCATCGTGTCAAGGTTCATGACACAGACAATGGCAAAACCTTCAAAAATATTGTTCAAGACATGTTGAACAAAGGGGACCTTGTTTTGGATAACCCTAATGCACCGGCTAACCAAAACATGGATGTCTTTAGGCAACCATTTCCTAACCATCCCCCAAGTCAAAACAATGTTCAGACCATGGCTAATGACCCTTAAGAGCGAAACATACACATGGTCGACATGGTTTCTCCTTTTATTCCTAACCAACCTCTCCTATAGTCTGAAGAGGTTAGTCAACCCATTTCTCCACCATGGGTAGAAGAGCCTATTCTACCCATATCACCCCCATGACATCAAACACCTCTTCCACACATACTTCTACCTCATGAGGAACCCGTATTACATGTTCCTCTTGCCCTGACCTTCCCTCTTCTTCTACCATTGGAAGAAGTTACCATTCATACCCCACACCCTCATGTAGAAGGGGCCATAATCCCTCTACTTCACCCTTTAGAGGAGCCTTCCTCTCCTATTTTTCCTCCACCGATGGAGGATAATCCTCCATTAATCCCCCTTTCACACATAAGAGAGGCTACTTTGACCTCTCCCATATTGGAGGATGCTTTGATGGCACCAACATCAGTGGCCTTGCCCTCATCCTTCTTATCACCAATGGGGGATCATACTTTCCCCACTCCTAGACCACATGTGGAAGGCGTGATCATTCCTACGCTCTATCCTCTCAAAGAGCCAAATTCTCCAATCCCTTCTCCACTGAGAGAAGAACTCGCCACTTCACCCACTTCAGTCGAGGAAGATCCAGTGATGGTTCTCTCTCACCTTTGGCCCAAGATCACTACATCCAACACGTTTCCACTCTTTTAACCACTCAAATATTCCAAAAGACCAACTGTAAGACCTCGTGTTACATCACCTAAACCCTTCTCTCATTTGGCAGAAAATTTAGGATTTCTCCATTCTAGGAACCTAAAACATGAGGCATTATGGGAGTGAATTAAGGCTCCTTATCTTACACATTTTGCTTCACCTTATACTGCCAATCCTTCTGCGACAATTCACCCCAAAGTCTTTAATGAGGAGCAGACTTCCACTTTTAAATTATCAAAAGATCAACCTTCCATATCTAAACCCAAACCCTCACAGGCAACCACCATACTGAAATAGATTAAATCTCTTGGTGTTCACCCTATATCAAACTTCACTCACCCACAAGTGAAGGTAGATTTGAACCTTACCCCACACAGTAGTAGTCCTCACACCATATTAAAGAAGGCTGTTAAACCACATCAGAGAACTCCTCCCCCACCTTCACCATTACCATCTATCTTGGGTCCACATCCTTCCACTTTATCAGGAGTGCTCCCTACTCCAACACCTCACAAAAACAAACTGCCTCCATTACTCCCTCTACCCATTAAACATACTTCCTCCAAAAATTTTGACACCTCTCACTAAGACAGTGTCATCTACATGTGTGCCCACACCACCAACCAAAAAGGTGGTAAGAAAAACTCCTACAACTCCTAAATAGAAGTTGTCAACCCCTACTACAACAAAGAGCACAGACCCATTAGTGGGTTCCTATGCTTCACTATTATGCTAATTGTTGTATTCTTCTAGCATCGATCTCCCACCCATTAAGCCATACCAACCTCTCAAATCAAAACCATCTTGGTTTGACAACACTCAAATCTGTTGGTATCATCGCACACCTAGGCATGATACTGAGCATTGTTGCACCCTTAAGGTTGCCATTCACCAACACTTGGAAAAAGGCACCCTTCTCATTAACCACCCTTTTGACAAACCACCGACACCATCCCATGCCTCCCAAACCTCCTCACTTGAATCTGGATCCCAACACAAGATTATGGTCCCTTTACCACCTTCTCCCCCTTTATTTGAAATCAACACTGTTAATGTGGCCACCAGGTCCCAAAACCCAAAGGATAAAGGAAAATATTAGGTTTCTACCCCTCAAACATATCCATTCGTCAAGCCTTCTCAACCACCAAAACCCAATATTTTTATCTTGGGCACATCTCAACCAACATCTCCAAGGGAAATTCCTCCTAACCTCTCTAGTCCACATGACGTTTGGTATAAACAACTTGTTGACTACTTGACTTATTCTATCATTCCTCTTCACCTCTCTAGCAATGGATGGTGGGATTTTATCAAGAGTACTACTTGATACACCATGATAGGGGGTCTTCTCTACAAACAAGGCTTCAATGGCCTCCTTTTCTGATGCCTAACCACCACTAAAACATCTCATGCCATCAAACAAGTCCATGATAGGATTTGTGGAGGACATTTCAGTGGTAACTTGGTTGCAAAGCACATCCTCCACTTGGGCTATTATTGGCCTACTCTTCACCAAGAATGCAGTGACTATGTTCGGCATTGTATCAAATGCTAACAACATGCTAACCGACTTCACGTCCAACATCCACCAAAATGTGCCTATAACAAAAATCTGAGAGAGTGAGATTTCAAAATCAGAGATCTCATCCTTAAAGAAAACCAACACGTGACCAATATGGAAAGAGGCAAATGAGGCAAGTTTGCTCCTAATTGGCTCAGACCTTATATCATAATGCACAAATATGGACCAGGGACTTATCATCTGTCTTCTCTCAAAGGCCAGCCAAAACCTGAGCCCCTTAATGCCTTACATCTGTGACCATTCTATTGTTAACCAAGTAATCATTCACTTGATGATTAACTTGAGCTCATCCCTTGAGCAACCCCATCATCCTCATTCCTATTCCTTTCAACCCTTTTTCCCTACAATAATTAGCTAACCTTTTTTTTAAAGTAGTAAATGCTTTGTCCTAATAAAAGGGAAACCCCTAAACCTCTATAGCCTAGTCCATGACTAAAACTTCAGTCAACAATAAAAAAAAAATTGGGATGCCTAACCAAAGGTCATTAACTATAAATGTAGACTGCTCCCTTGAAGGATAGCTACATAATTTCTATAATTAATAGACTGCTCCCTTGAAGGATAGCTATTCAAAGACATCTAAAACATACAAAGCCAAAACATAGACCACTCTCTCAAAGGATGGCTATGCCCAAATTTTGCTCGAAGCACATCACCCTCTCAGAAGCTTCTCGCATCGATCAGCTTCACATGACCATAAAACAAAACAAAACAACATCCCAAAGTAGACTTCCCGCATTGATCAGTCTACCAAAAAAAAACTGACTGACAAACTATTAAGTCATGGACTTGCCTATAGTCATTCTCAGGGTCACCTATAAAAAGGGGCAAAGTTATCCCTACTAAAAAGGAGTTACGTTATCCTGACATATCACCTAATCACACCTATTACCCCAACATACTCAAGGGATTTTGAGCTTATTTAATGCTAAGTGATTTGAGTACTTCTCTAACACAAATCAATGGTCAAATGACGTAATGCATGAACAGGAATTTTGTTTAAAACAACCTTATCTATGCTATCATTATGGTCCTTGTTAATGAAAGAGCAATGCGCCTTTCACGTCTTATACACCTTCGTCACATACCAAAACAACCAAACCAAAACATTTCCTTACCACTGACATAACATCATGATTTATTTAATGCAAATACCAATTTGTGTTATATAAGTTATCATAGCCCATTCACATTCATTTCTATGAAAAACAATACACATGGAAACTAACAACCAAATGCAATTTATGTCAAGCATATGCCATCACCAATATGGAAACCTGGTGAAGCATAAATAAAATCATTTCATTTTTAGCATACACCATCATGAATATGAAAAATTGCTAAGGATGAAAAACCACATAACCTATGTTACAGCATACACCATCACACAATATGGAAAAGGCTATAACATCATTATACATTCATCATTTCAAACATAACCAAAACAACTATCAACCAAACACAATTTATGTCAAGTATATACCATCACTAATATGGAAACTTGCTGAAGCATAAATAAACTCATTTCATTTTTAGCATACACCATCATGAATATGGAAAAATGCTAAGGATGAAAAACTACATAACCTATGTTACAGGATACACCATCACACAATATGGAAAAGGCTGTAACATCATCATACACTCATCATTTCAAACATAACCAAAACAACTATCAACCTCTTTGACTCCATCTTCCCTTTTGGGGAGAACTACATTGGCCTGAGGCCCTTAAAATAAGGGTTATGTAGGCAGCGCTCAGTTGACATGGGTTCTTCTGAGGTTAGCTTAGCCATTTATTCATTTGTTTACCTAATGGATCAACCATATAAAATTTAACCATGACTTAACCTAGTCAAACCCAATCCATAACCTACCCTCTTCTTCCCTTTTGGGGAGAACTACATTGGCATGAGGCCCTCGTAGGGGCTAAGTAGGCAGCACTCAGTTGACATGGGGTCTTTTGAGGTTAGCTCAGCCATTCATTGGTTTGTCTACCTGATGGACCAATTATTTAAACCTACCTATAATCATGACCAAACAACCAGCCCTGACACTATAGAAGTCACATCAGACTTCTCATGGGGCACATTGGAGATCACATACATCTCCCTAACCATAACAAACAACACTTGAGATCACTTATATCTCAGCCTGACTCAACCAATGACCTTGGAGATCGTGACTATCTCCTCATACCATGACCACTTTTGAGACAACTTTGCCTTGGTTGTTTTGATTGCATATACGCTACCTCACAAATAGTTGTTTTGTCCATGACCCTCACACCTATTGCTGGATTGCGACCAAGTTGATCCCCAATATTTGTGACATTTTCATGTTTTCCAAGAGCACTTCCTAGCTTGAATACTTGGAACACGATGACCATTGGAGCTACAACTTTGATCGTTTAACCCAATCAGCTACCACTATAAGCTGGGGACTAGTTACTTCAATTTTAGTGCTCCTCGACCTTGCCTGCAACAATTTGACCTACCTATCAAGTGAAGTGGTATACGTGCAATCTCAACTATTGTAGTGTTCCCACTCCAACTTCACCCTACCCATTCACTACCTATCAAATCGGCACCTGACTTTAGATTATCCTCTCTCGATTCCTACTTTGAGGGGGAATACCTTATCCCATACCTAGGGCAACAACATCTATTTTTATCTTGCAGTCTATCAGAACAAACCACAAGACAAAAAGGGGAAAATATAGACACCAATATTGTGTCAACCCCCCTTGGTCCATTTCTAAACATTTACACACCTTATTAATTTAAAATAAACTACCTATTTTAGATTAATGACCTCACCTAAACACCTCACCTTGGACGCCTCGCCCTAAGACCATTTCTTACCCTATGAGTCACCCTAAGACTAGGTCATTTAAACCCTAACTACCCATGACCTATTCTCACTCTATCCTAACTTCCTAACTAACTCTCGTGCCTAATAAACCTATCTTTTGACTATTCTCTAACGGTAAAAGCACTTGGTGGATGGAGAAATGGGCCAAATAGCCCTTTTTCCCATCGTCTAGCCACCGACATCAGTTAACTGTCAGTCGATGCCAGTGGGATCACTGATGTCAATTACATAACCTGAGCTCTAACATTGAGCTTCCCCCACCTCTTTATAGATCGACACGCACACTCTGAGACTAAGCCTCAGAATTTGACTAACACTCTCCTGGCTACAGAAACTCTGCACAAGTCACTCCCAACATTGTATTGAAGACATTGTATGAGGACCTCGACATCAGCCACAACAAGAATAGGCATTCTGACACCTCTGGTTCTTTACCGAATAGAGCTAAGTATTATGTCTCATTTCAGTATATTAAAATACATTGGTAATTAGTTTTCATTTGATATTTCTAAGTACTATCGAGAGACCCAACTTCTTTTGTGGAAAGGCTAAGAGGCCTTCCCCTTATCCTTACCCTCTTTTTATACCTATCCTCTACCTTTGCCCTTCACCAGACCTTATTCACAGACCCACAACCCTGCACAAACCTTTAAGTTTCCCCAGACTCCTCTATCCATTCCAAACATACTCCAAAACCCATCCAAAGCCCATTGCCCTGATTGACATCGACAACATCTCATACCGACATTGGCAACAAAACTGACATTGGCATAATTTACTAACTGACCTCGATATAAATACCGACATCGGTGACTATGACATACAGACTGCAAGAATCAGGTACGCATTATCTATTTCTCTCTTTCTTTGTCATTTATCATCTCTTTTTATATAACACTCTTTTCCATAAATAGTGGACTATCATCCCTTACGGAGCTTCACGCTTTTGGGACTGAGTGCGTAGCTTAGCAGTCCACCATATCTTTTTCTAACATTTTCTTTGTTTAAGTCTTATTCTTTCTACAGGTGTTTCCCCCACATCCAAAGATGAGCTCTCACAATGCTTGGATATGGTGTGTAACTTAATTTGGGTAACGTCAAACCCCAAACCTTTAACCTTTAGTTTCTTCTTTCTTCTGAATGTAATTAGTGAAAAACGTAGAGAAACACTATCTTTTTTAGGTGAAGAATGGACATAAAGACTCATAATTATATATGCCAGTTCAAGGTTATCTAGGCCAAGGTATAATTTATAATTTGATGCTTAAATCCTAAAAAAATTAATTCCCTACCCCTTAGTGCTATGCATCTATATTTTTAATCAAATACTTCTCTTTATAAGGTAGGTTGTCTTATTTATATACCTATAACTTGCATTTGTTGAGTAATTTAAGGCATGACCATATTATAAACATTCCCAATTACTTTATGCACTTTTTTAAAATAATGTCCAAGGAATTTAATAAATGGGATCCTTCAACACTTTCCCATCATTTTTTAATCACATTAATTATGGAGATATACTTAGCCTCCACTAGACCTAATGTCATTTGGGAACCAAAAGACTTTGTAGCAATTCCCCATATTTGACCATAGGTTTTTTTGAGCCTAGACAACCTATAGTATTTCCTCCACCTATAGTAGCTCTCCTACTTGTAACATCTCCTCCACACACTAAAAATAAAAATATTTTTGTAGCATTATCTAGTATACCAAAGAGACACTCTCATAAATTGAGAGATAATGGAATAAAAACAATAGTATATTCCTCTAATATGGTCACCATTGACATTTCCTTAGAATATGGCATCTCTGAAAAATCTTTGAGTTTGGGTGAAGAAGATAGAAATGAGGAGACACTAGTGGAAGTTTTAAGACTAAATAAGAAACAAAAGAATAGTAGGCAAAGGAAGGAATGGAAGAAGAGGAGGCACATGAAGCAATGGAAGAGTGACCTATTGTCAATGAAGAAATGGAAGAAAAAAAAAATTCCAATGAATAAATTCTTGAATAAAAAATAGAGGAAGAGATTTTTTCAATAACAAAGTTCAAGAAAAAGAGGAGTTTCTAGTGATGGAGGAATGGGAACATACCCTTACTCCTCCTAGCTGAGAATTAAGTGACTAATGCAAGTTGTTGCTTTCATATCAAGAGATATAACATCTAAAGAATAAAATTATAGGATTAGAGGAAAGGAAAATTGTACTAGATACATTAGCTCAAGTGGCAGATAAGGAATAATAAAGAGTAGTTGGAACATAAGAACCTATAGCCAAGACACAAGAACTTGTAGCAGATACACAAGAACCTTAAAACAAATACCTCTAAGATAATAACTCTTAATAATCATGTAGCCATTTTACCTGAACTAACTACATTCATAATCATTAAACCTATAGATTATTCTTTAAAACTATGTATGATTGAATAACTTGATCAAACTCATGTAGATTGTATTACAAGAAAATGACATCAAGTCATTGTTGAATCCTTTAATTTGAGATAGTTAAAAACTTATAAAATGTATAAAAATAAAACCTATTTGTTGACACAATAAATATATAATTTAAATAAATGGATAAAGGAAAAATATGAATAATTAAGGAAAAAGGAGATAATAATTTCTAATTTTGAATCTTCAATTCCTAAGGTTTGTGAGATGTTTATACAAATGCTATAATGTAGACCTCCCCTTATATTATATGTTTTATACCTTCAAGAAAAATGTATTAAATTTCATATTGGTAGGTTGGTTTTAGGGTAAATAACTCTATAATATTTTTTTTTTAATTTTTGTAATGAATATCTCAATGGGTAAGAAGAACACAAGGACTTGTGTGAAATTTTCTAGCTTGAGTTGGTAGTCACTAGTAACAAAGAATTGTCAGGATCTTGTTCCTCAATTAGAGCACATATGATTACTTCTTATATTAGCAACTAAACATGGAATTATACCAAAATCAATAAGTAACTAGAAATATGAAACAACACAGGATTTGAGAGACAATACACAATTGTATTAAATACTCAAAAGAAAATACAATAAAGAAGATGCCACTTCTTCCACCTCAAAGGCTCGCCACACCTCAAGACCTTCTTCCCTCTCTCTCTCTCGGTCCCAACAATCAACTCAAATATAGAATTGATGTTCACCTCTCCAACCAGTTAGTAACAACGTTGCCAGTACACCAAGTACACAACCATACTCCAAGTAGATCTCCTACTCTCTGCTGCTACCTGCAAATCACTAGACCTTACTCACCATTGTAGATCTCCAAAAGAAGCCATGCACATCTGCTGACCAAGATCATACATAAACGAAGAACCCCTCTGATTCTCCAAACCAGTACCCACACTTGGTACTGTGGCACTAGGAGGAACACACCATTGCTCTCTTACTCTCTGAAGGAGCTTATTTTGCTCTCTTACTCTCTAGCACAAGTTTAAAATACAACCAATGAGTCTCTTAAATAGATCTCATGCAAACAATAATTAGACACCTAATTACAATAATTAGATCTGTAACTTCTAGTCTAAATTTGGCTCTTGACATGCAAACACTTGGTTAGTTAGCTAACTGCCCATAACATACTCGCAGCTCAAACCACACAGGTGACCGACGTCAGTCCCTATTTGCCTGGGGGGTGTCGACGCTGGCCGACCTATGACCGACATCGGTTGCCTTCTGTCTGCACCCTGCCGACATCAGTTTTCCTGAACGATGCCGGTGACTGTAACACTCAGCAAACACTCTGCAACCTCCTTAACTCCTCCTGTTCGCATCCTAGTGAAGCTTTTAGCCCCATAACCTAAAAATCTCCCACTTGGAGATAAATAACTACACTTGTACCTATATCTGTACCTTGTCTAATCTATTTCCTAGCTTGTATCCCTCTTCAAGCTCAACCCTGAAGACCAACCATCACACACCCTATGATGCCTTTCCTGTCATCCAAGTAACCTGCCACATCCAAACCTACAAATCCATGTAGTGAAGACCTTGACCCTGCATCGCATGTCGACCTACTATTGGTCCCTCTCAGATACCTAAGAATCTACCTTCCCCAAATTGGCTCCAAACTCTCTGACAACTCCCACTGCTTGGGAAAACTCAGGTCTATACTAGACCTCATGTGATTTCAAACCCTATTCTAAGCTCTGCTTGAATTGTCCAGCCCTTGGTGTGCTTACCGATTTTGCATCTTGCATCTTGAACCTCACCAACACCGTCTTCACATCAGCTCCCACTGGAGACCAAATCTCCATGTCTCTTATGCCAAGGCATTTCGCTGCTCCAAATTCTTCATGACATGCCACTAAACTAACCTTACCCTTAGCTCAACCAAAATTGTATATATGATCCTATAACTAGTATACCATCCACATACAGTAACAGGATAATGTCATGACTCATCATCCACCTGGTAAGAACAAACACAAGAGTTACACTGACATTGACTGAAGCCCTGCTTTGTCATCCACCTATCAAAACCTATACCACTGTCCTACAGCTTCCTCAAGACCATATACCTTGGCCTTCCATCTCACGTATCCATCCACTCTCTTCTTTAACTTGGGAATCCAACCATCTCTCAGTGTTTTCTTCCAGCTGACAACTCTACCAACAAATACCTATTTGGTTCTTCTCTAAGGACTCACACTCCTCATCCATGCCAAGCTCCCACTGTATTTGGATTCTACCTGCATCGCCTCTTCACATCTCCCTAGTTCTTGACCATCAGTAAGCAATATAAAGAAGGTGAACAATGAATATGAGGTTCACTTACCCTTTCTGACCTCCATATGGGCGTTTGAGACTTGTTGACAGCTTGTTGTCTGCCCAATATTCATTCCAATGACCGATCTCGGCCATCTCCCAATCTGCTCCCGACTGACGTCAATTCCCCATGACTGACCCTATCTATCGACATCATTCCCATTACCAGCACTGGTGTACCTATTTTTGATGTCAGTCACTATATGACTGACATCGGTTCCTGCTTCTCGACACCACCGACTCTGCTAATTTGCACATGACCGACGTCGGTGCCTGTCTGTTTGACATCAGTTCCTATTGACTGATGCTGGTATTTGTGTTCGTTGTGAGTGAAGAATTTTTACCCATGAGCTCTCCATGGATCAAAACCCTATTCAAATCAACACAGCCCTGCTCAGAATAATTCAGTCCACTCCGTTGATCTCTATCCGTCATCTCCTCCATGAACACCAAGGCTTTCCAGTTCTTAAGTTTGTCAAAGATATCTGTCTTCCACTTAAGAACATGCATTCCCATCCTACATATGTAACCAAGCCTATAAAGCCACATCTTTGTAACAGAAGGTGAATCAGTAATATAAGTAGATAGACAAAGGATACCTACTTTCTTACCATCATCTAATTCAAGTGCATCTGTTATGAGAGTTACTGTGCATCTCCCATCACCCAACTTTCCTGAAGAAATTATACTCATCTCTAAGACTGGTACATGCATAACCTCATTCAACACCTGTGTGTTATCCATCTATAATTTTAGCTTCACTTCCCCTTTGTCAATCATTTGACAAGGCTCTCCAGCTCCTAAATAAATCTCTCCAAAGTCTCCAAAGACATACCCATAAAAAGATGCTCTATTTCGGGCTGCATGGAAAGAGGCAAAAGAATCTGTAAACCAAGATTTCACTTTATCTAGAACATCTTGTGCAACATCCCCTGCAACATCTGCTCCTCCCTACTGATCTGCTACCAACCAACAATCTTTATTTCCCTGCTCTTTCTTTCCATCAATCAGACCATTCGTGCTATTCAGTTTCTCCATTCATAGCTTACTTTCTTCTACCATTGCTATACTCCCACTCAATCTCAAACCCCTGAGAGTGACCTGTAATCAACAAACACTAACCAAATCTGAACCACCTATTAGTAACCCAATCAAAAGCTCTGATACCAACTTGTTAGGATCTTGCTCCTCAATTAGAGCACATATGATTACTTCTTATATTAGCAACTAAACATGGAATTATACCAGAATCAATAAGTAACTAGAAATATGAAACAACATAGGATTTGAGAGACAATACACAATTGTATTAAATACTCAGAATAAAATATAATAAAGAAGATGCCACTTCTTCTTCCACCTCAAAGGCTCGCCACACCTCAAGACCTTCTTCCCTCTCTCTCTCTCTCGGTCCCAACAATCAACTCAAATATAGAATTAATGTTCACCTCTCCAACTAGTCAGTAACAACGCTGCCAGTACACCAAATACACAACCGTACTCCAAGTAGATCTCCTACTGCTACCTGCAAATCACTAGACCTTACTCACCATTGTAGATCTCCAAAAGAAGCCATGCACACCTGCTGACCAAGATCATACATAAATGAAGAACCCCTCTGATTCTCCAAACCAGTACCCACACTTGGTACTGTGGAACTAGGAGGAACACACCATTGCTCTCTTACTCTCTGAAGGAGCTTATTTTGCTCTCTTACTCTCTAGCACAAGTTTACAATACAACCAATGAGTCTCTTAAATAGATCTCATGCAAACAATAATTAGACACCTAATTACAATAATTAGATCCGCGGCTTCTAGTCTAAATTTGGCTCTTGACATGCAAACACTTGATTTGTTAGCTAACTGCCCGTAACATACTCGTAGCTTGAACCACACAGGTGACCGACGTCGGTCCCTATCTACCTGGGGGGTGCCGACACCAGCCGACTTATGACCGACGTCGGTTGCCTTCTGTCTGCACCCTGCTGACGTTGGTTTTCCTGACCGATGCCGGTGACTGTAACACTCTGCAACCTCCTTAACTCCTCCTATTCGCATCCTGGTGAAGCTTTTAGCTCCATAACCTAACAAGAATGGAACCCCAATTTATTTATGGGAGACATACAACTTAGCACTTACTATCCTAAAATTATAAATGAGCTAATAAGAGAATAATAAATGGTGAGGAATTATACCATAGAGATCTCTACCCCATTGAATCTCATATCAAGATTTTTATTTCCTATCAAAATCATCAAGCAATGGGATAGTCTTAATCAAGACCCTAATTTTAATGTTTTTATTCAATCTTCCAGATAATAAGTCATTAACCATCTCATTTATATTTCTAATAATATTTTTCAATAAGCCCTTATTGGTTGAAAAATGAGAAGGGGAGAGTTGACACCATAGTTTAAGTAAAGATAACCATACTCTATTCATAATTTCAAAGTTATAAACGGAAAACTTATCATATTTAAATTTTTTTTTAAATTGATATGGTTTGACATATAGGCTTGAATTTTAGGATGTCAATCCTTTGCTCTCCTATCCCATACTAGACCAAAATAGGATAAATCAATGATTAGGAAGAAGATAGAAAATGGGGATTCTTACAAAAAATAGAGGATACTTTCCACAACAAGCAATAGGTGATGAAAACCCTTGTGAGTTCAAAGCCATGTTTACCCATTTCATGTTTGCTTATTATTAAATAGGTCCCTCATGATCCACCAATTTGGTTTCCCAATAGATGTACAATACCTTAAGTTGGGGGGTGTGATAAGCCCTAGTAATGATCACACCTGATGTTTAAACCTTTCCTAATTTATTCATTTTTGTTATAATTTCCAGCCAAAAGACTCATCAATATTCTCATGTATATATGTGACATATATATGCATGTATGTATGTATATGCAAAATTAATATTAAGTTTAAATATGTTATTTATAAATTTTCTAATATAGTTCAATGTTTACATAATGGTTTATGTTTTCATGGATAAATGGAATGGTAATATATGTGTTGTTATGTTCAAATAGCTAGTAGCCATTCTAGTAGAGATACATGTAGTCAGTGGTTGATTATACATTGACACATAAAGCACCCATGGAAACTAGGAAATAACACATGGCAATTGGCTAAGTGCACCCATAGTAATAGTATTAGGTGATCAAAATATAGATTACAAAAATAATTTCTATTTGTCAATTTTAAATATCTTCTAACTCATCCAACGGTCTCCAAAAAATATTAAATGTGATAATTTTCAAGAATAGGAGTTCTAAATGAAGATAAGCATAAAAGTGTATTAAGTGAAGAAGCATTTTTAATCATTTTTACTTTCCTATAGAAATCATTTTATTGCTACAAAATTTGATAAATGCAAGTGAAGTAATTTGAACTAAAGTATTTATAAACAAAGAAGGGATTTGAAGAATAAGTCAAACCAAGTAGTTCCACTTGTGATAAATTATTGTTGCAATCCCATCTGTTAAGTAAATATTTTATATTCAAGTTGTTTTTTTACATTTCCAATTGAGTGTGTTTATGTCTCTTGATTTTTATATATTTATTTTGTTATAATTAAATGTTATTATGTGTGGTTGATTGACTATCTTAAGTTCAAACATATGAAGCTTCCAAAATAATCTTAGTTTTGTTTGTGTATCTTTTTCTTCATGCAAGTTTGCTTACATTATGTTATCTACAATTCTTCAAAATGTGTTTTCTATATGCAACCATTAGTGTCTTAGCATACTAAATATCCTATTGTGTACATATAATGTTTATATTTTACCAAAGTATATAGACCCTGGGTTGACAATTTAATAAATGAACATTATTAAAAAACCAAGTGGATGCCCTTGTGGAGCACATTTTGTCTAATTATACATAGTGATTGGATTGTGTCAAGTTTAATATGGAATTGATTATACTAGTAAACTATCATGGTGGTTTTGTTGTGCCACATAAATATTCATAAATTAAAGTAAATTATTTATTAAAAAAATCAAATTTGATACATTAACAAGGCCAAAAATGACACCAAATTTAAGAGATAAGGAGAAGACTAGGTCTGAGCATATTTTTTATGGAGATATTTGCATCATCATTGGATATATTGAAATGTTACACTATGAAAAATTTTGGTGCATACATTGAACTCATACACATATCAAATACTAAAAAAATCTAAGTTCCCTTAAGGTTTTGACTTTCTAGGGGTTCTGATTTTAGCAGTATGTTTTTTTATTTTCACCTTATAATACATAGTAATCATGACAATGTTGAATGAATCTTATTGATTAACATAGCTAATGAAAATTATCTTTTCCTTTTTTCTATATGGATAGTATATCTTATATGTATCAATTATGTAGATAAATGGATAAAAAATATCAAGTCCAAATTCACTAGTAAGTCTAAGCTTACCAATGAACAATCCCAAGACTCCCTCCAATCCTATTTTTACCACTAGATTCCAAAGGTTTTGCATGACTCCATTTTATATTCCTGCTATGGATTTAAAAACATATTATAACTACCCCATGATGGACTCATCATGAATATTGGAACTAAGGATATAAATACTATAGACCAACAAAATTACTTGGAAGATGAACAAATCATTAAATATCTTAATATGAATCCAAATCAGGTTGATATTATGTTATACATAGTAATATTTGAGTATAAAATGTTATATCAATCCTACACATCAGGTATTTAAACCAATATTATTGGTACCATTCCCATTCTTTCACCTTATATGACCTATGAAATATTGACCCAAAATTTAGGGGTATCATAATGATTTCTAAATATTTTGATAAAAATTCCTACATTAGTAACCTTTACCCCATTTAGGATAATTATATACATTCAATTATAACCTCACCTAATGTGCATTCCCTTGATAAACCTTTTACATGTTTTCATAACAAGGTGTTACAATTAGAGTAATGTGCATCAAGATTTAGTCATACCATGGCTTGACACTCCTTGATTCATAACCCATTATCTCAAAGATAGTAGCCTACCCTTTACATATAGGATTATTAAATCAAAATATTCCATTGTATGAAGGTAAAGGTGATCATGAGAAACATATTTTATTATTCCATGTAACTTGCTTGGAATTTGCATACAGTGATAATTTATTGACCAATTTATTTCTAAGGTATCTTAAATAATATGCATTGAGATCGTTCTATGATTTCCCTCTTCAATCCATATGATAAATCAACCCCTTGGATGACCAATTATTATCACACTTTTCCATCAACATGAATGAGAAGTTATCATATGCAAAAATTGTGAAGTTAAAGCAAGGATTCAATGAACCAATCAATGACTATGTTCTTTGATATAAAAACAATATTAATTAAGATGACCAATTTTATGGATGATAATGAATTGAAAGTTATTTGCAAATAATGTTTTACACCACTCAATACTTTTCAAGAGATTCAAATTAGTTGATGAGTTATTCCATAAAGTGGAGATAAATAAGTTAAGCTAGTTTCTTTGAACAAACTTAAGTATACATAAACTTAAATTAATACCTAAATAATAAAGTTTAAAATCAAACCAAATTATAAGGTTAAACCAAATGATAAAAATAATGAGACAATGACTACAATAAATGCATTATCATAACCTATGAACCAATTATAAATAATAAATCCATCAATGAGGTAGTTTTCACAATTACCACCACCTCCCCATGTGATTCTAGATAAGTTTCTTTAGTGTAACCTTATCACACTCCTTCCTCCATAAGAGCTTGATTTAATAAGACCTATACCAAAGAACTATGAAGGAAATTCATACTATGATATCATCAGATTATGGGACATTCAATGAATAAATGCTTCAATCTAAGACACAAGATACATGATTTGATTGATGACAACATTATCAATTTTGGCACCCCTAAAAAAGAACATATTGAGGTATGTTCTTGTTGTTGGTGTTGTGTCATTAATGTTTTCATTGATGTCAAGGTAAATATAAATGTCATTAATGTCAAGATCAAAGTTGATGTCATGCATGGTGTAGTGGTATGTGACAAGGAAGTCTTATGACAAAATAAAATTAGAAAGTAACCTATTATCTCTATATTAAGAGAGGATTTTAAGGCAACCTGGTAATTCTTCTAAGGTTGATGACATGTCAAGGTCAAGATCAAGATTCAAGGTAAGCATAATTTTGAGCACTAGTATTAAGGAGCATTGCCATTTTATGAGCATGTGTATGAAGATGGTGGTATGGTAAGATGGATACACATAGGTATCATTTTATGTTTTAGTATGTTCAATAATTCATATAAAGTGTTGAAACACTCAAGAAAGTTTCAAGGTAAACCTTCAGGGCTAAGGTCTTAAGCCTAAGCATGTAACCATACTAGTCCTAGACTTTACCTAACCTAATGAGGAGTCTTAAGGTGTTATCAAGATCTATGAAGGATTAAAATTAGTGGTAAATAATGTGACAATATTTTTGACAATATTGAAACATGTGTATAAGTTATATAAGATTTTAGAGGAGGTTTCTAGATCAGTTATTGGCTTATCTTTGCATGAAGAGACCTAGTGAGAAGGCACAGGCTTGGTAACATGATTAGGTGAGTAGTCTAAGGCTTATGAGAATAATATTAGTAGTTTTTGAGCATGTAATTATTTTTAATTACATTATTATGAGGTGATGAGATTATTTTAATTAGTTTCAAGGTGTGTTAAAAGTCTAAGTGTAACTTATAGGTTTAGGCCTAGTGAGCAAAAAGACCTAGTATGGCCTACTGAGGGGTCAAGTTCAGTTTAAAAGTTGTTAGATATAATGAGATAATTTTAAAAAGGTTTAATAGGTTTTTTAAAGTGTTTTGATAAAGTATAAGGTCAAATTATAAATTATAAATCATGATATGTGGTTTTGAGGGTTTCTATGTGCACAAATTGAGGTATTACAGACCTGAGAAGGATTTTTTTGTGCTCGTTGACATGTGAAAATTTTTCATGAGATAATGATAATTTTTTATAATTTAGGTAAGGATATTATCTCAATTTTTAAATTTTTCAATGATCATTAAGACTATAAGGTGGTTTTAACCCTCTCTAAAACCCTAATAATGACCTAATATGGAAGATATAATTCAAAAGTGATAATAATAGTTTGGTTTACCTTGTGTAATTATTTTAGGTTGTATTAAACTCTCATAGGTACTTATAGGTGAAAATTTTCTATCAAAATAATGAGTGGAAGCTATAGGAAACCCTTTGTTTCTTATATTTTTGATGTAGTAGGCAGGATTGACTAGGTCAAAACATAAAAATATTTGAGTATAATGTGTGAGAATTGTATTTTATGTTAATTTAAGTTTTATATCATGTTATAGACTTAAAATAATCTAAAATTTTCATGTAACTTTTCCTATCGCTAAAAAGGCCTAATGAGAAAGATAGTGAAAAAACTAGGTAGAAGTGAGAATGAGATTAGGGATGGGTTGTCAATGATTAGGGATGGATCCAAATTCATGGGATTATTAATAAGTACCTATAACATGTATCCTTAATGGACATAATTTTTTAATAATCTTTTGTATGGTATAAATTTGATCTTAAAATGATTTATCTAACACAATGAGGTATGTGTACAATGAAGCCATGAGATTGGTATGTAAGACCAATATTGTTATTTGAGCATATAATATATTTATTTAAAGTTAATATAAGTATTTTTTATGATAATATAAACCCATTTTAATATCATTAAAGTGAATCTATAGGTGTTCTAAGTCATTGTTTACATGACTATGTTTTGGAGCATTCAAGTAGTTTTATGTGTGTCAGTAAGATTGATGTTCCTAAGTCATTATGCATAGATTTGAAGAATACAACGAATATTAAGTTATTATATAGATATAATAGGTTAATTTTGATTTATTTTTCTTCATGATAAATTCCTATGAATGTGTAAAAATTCAAAGGTTCTTGACTTCTTTTTTAGACCTATTTGAAGTTCTAAGTGAGCATATGGACATGATCAGTTTCAAGTCTTTTACCCTGTATGGTGAAATATAATTGACTTCATGATGACACTAAGGTCATGTAGGTTATATATATGTTATTTTTTTTGTTTTTATTTTTAAAATTTGAGTGTATGATTGAGATATTCAAAGCAGACTTTCTGGTAGTGAGAAGACCTAATTGTGAGTAGGCCTAATGGTGTGGTTCAAAGAGTGAAATGAGATAAATGATGTTGGGGACCTAAGGTGAGATTATAATGGGTATATTTTAAGTGTGTTTTAATTTTTTAATAACTTTATGGAGGTTAAATATGTTCTAATTTGGTCAAGGTGAAACATGTGCTTTGAGAAGGCCTAATTGCATTAGATCTCTATAAGGCCTAATGGTGGTTTTGGTCCTTATTAGTAGTGGCCAGCCTATGTAATGGTTTTTTCACTTGTGAAAAATGTTTATTGATATTTTAAAAAATTTATACAATTATGGATAGGCTTATGTTTGACCAAGATATATGAAATCAAGATTCAAGTACAAGAATAAGGTTTAATAGGCCTAATTTGACTAATTGAGATTTTGAGGAGATGAATGAATGATATATAAGTTTGGAAAATATTTATATATATTTTATACCATTATATAGGTGTTTTTAATATGTCATTAATTTATAATATTGATTATACATATGATTACCGAGCTTATATGACTTAAATCTGCCAAGAAGAGGGATAGTTGAGTGACGAGGCTTAATAGGCTATTTGAGAGAGATAAAAGAGTAAAAAAAGGTGTAAAAAGGTGATAAAAGGCCATATGTGGTTTATTATGTGTTAATTCATCTATGGGGTTGATTATTCCTTGAAATTTGTTACTTGATAAAGTACTAGTAGAGTTGGTGCTTAACTAGTGAGGGGTCGGTACTCCTTATGGTGTTGGTGCCTCACTAAATCTTAACACATTACTTATAAGACTATAGTCCAAGATATGTTTTATTGGATTTTATTCCCCATGATTTTTTATAGCATATCTCTTATGTTTATATGGTATATATGTATGTGAATGCTTATTTATGTATTGGTTTATGTATGTGTTTGAATGAATGCTTCATGAATGATAAGTGAAATTGAATGATAAATTTAAGGGAACTAATTCAACCCCCCCCCACACACACACTATTATTGGTTATACCTATAAAAATTAGTATCATATTAAGTCCTTGAAATCAAACCTAATAGCCTAAAATATATCCTAAGTGAAGATGGTTAGTCAAGCACAAGGTGACTTCTCTACAAGTAAGGCTCTATTGTTTAATAGATCTAATTATGATTTTTGGAGTGTTAGGATGAGATCATACTTGATGTCTCAATGTAATTATGTTTTTCAATTATTTTTGGATGGATATATTGCATTCCTTTCCCCCTATAGATGCAGTAAGTAAGAAGGCTAGTGATAACAATTCAAAAGTAATGAATGGTATTCTTTGTGGCCTATCAGAGGTAGAGTTTGTGAAGGTGATGCACTATATGTATACCAAATAAATGTGGGAGAAGTTTAAGACTATCTATGAGGGAGACTCTAAGGTCAATTTGGATAGATTATAAACCCATAGAAGATAGTTTTAAATCCTAAGGATGAATGAAGATGAGACTATTGCAGCCTACTTGTTGAGGGTTGATGAAGTGGTCAACATCATAAGAGGCCTAGGTGAAGAATTTAAAGAATATACTATTGTTTAAAAGGTATTTAGATCTCTAAATCCTAAGTTTTATTCTAAAGTGTGTTTTGTTAAATATATGCAAGATAAAGACAAGATAGAGATGGATGGAGTTCATGGCACCCTAACAACCTATGAGATGAGGACAAGTGAATGAAGACCTACAAAGAAGGAAGTTTCTTTAAAAGTAGAAAAGAATTCAAAAGAGAATAATAAACAAGGTAAGAAATTAAAATATAATGATGACTCTAATATTGATGATGATGAGTTGATAATTATGTTTGTAAGAAATTTGAAAACTAATTCAAGTAAATACAAGGATAAGTTGACCTTCAAGTGATTTAATTATGGAAAAATTAGAAAATTTGATAAAAAGTGCCCTCATAAGAATAATAAAAATTATGATTAATAGAATTATGAAGGTCATGATGATGATAATAAGTCTTACAAGTTTTATAATAGCAAGAAAAGCTTCATAAAGTATGATGACAATAAGAAAATTTTCAAGAATAAAAGATGTTTTTACACCAAAATAGATTATAGCTCATCTGATGAGAGTTAGAGAATTGATTTTAAGAGTGACCATGAAGGTTTTGATCTTGATTTAAATGAAGTTATCTTCATGGATGAGGAAGCAAGATTTTCAAATCAATAAGAGTCCATGTGGTTTGGAGGTACTTTGGTGATTCAGATGAAGAAGATGAGGTGGACTTTGAGGTTGAGTTCATGAATGCTCTAGAAGAAATAAAGATGGTGAATAATAAGAATAAGGTGATGAGATATCTTATCAAATACTATGAGGATGAAATGAATTTTTTGACCATATATTGAGCAACAACTCCGAATAACAAGAATAAATAGTTAAATAAGTGGAGACTCAAATTGAGATTGTGACTGCAAGCCTAAAGGCTAAATAAGAAGAATATGCAAGATATGTAACTAAAGTGAATGCCTTAAGAGATGAGTTGGATCAGGCATCAATTAAGGTGAAGTCCTTTATAAATTTTAAAAAGAGTACCAATGATCTAGACAACATTTTGAGTATTCAAAAGACTACTAATGAAAAAATAGGACTTGGTTTCAATGGAGACCAAAAGAAGAATACTAATGTGATCAAGGAGAATCAAACCTTAAAGTTCAATGGTCAAAAAATGAGTGATGGTGCTGGTATAATGAATAATAATTCTATCAGGAAGCCTAATGCTATAAGGTATGTTAATCCTTTCAATGGTTATTATTATTCATGTAACCAATTTGGTCATAGAACAAGGCATTTTAGAAGACACTCCAAGAATGAATATGCATGAAAATATGAGGAGAATCATCAATAAAAAAGTATGGGTAATTATGTGTTTCCATCAAGAGGAATAGTGTGTTTTGATTTTCAAAAGGTTGATCATATTGTAAATTTTTGTAATCATGGATTCTCAAGTCAAAACAAGAAGATTGAGGCCCCTAGAGAGCATGAGAGAAGACAATATAGTGAATGGAGATAAAAGGTAGCTAAGGTAAATGATAATAAGTATGCAAGTCCAAGTGGACTATTTGTCATGGTGAAACATAATTTAGATGTAAAGGAATGTTAATAATTTTCACTATTAGCTCAGGTCGTGGATGAAGGAGTCAAGACAAATATACCAAGTCAGAATGTTGTTTAAACAAAGATTGAAGAGGTCAATCCAAAGAGGCTATTCAAGCCTAAGAGGATCATGAAGAAATTTTAGGCTAGTGATGACATGAAGATCTAAGAATCTCTTGAATTTATGTTGTTTTAGTACCTTAGAGAAGAGGTGACTCTATTAGGCTTCATGGAGGCACTCAACTAGTGAGTAGAAGCATGAAAGATGTTTGGACTTAGGGGGAGATTTAAATTCTTTATTTTAGATCCAAAGTTTAGTCAATAGTCTGTTAGAGGTGTGATTAAAATACATTGGTTACAAGGTATTTGTATTATGACTTAATCAAACCAAGTCACATTTATTATAGTGTCTGAATATCTCATGGAGATAAGGGGAACATGATTGGGTACTTATGTGAGTTGATTTTATATTTGTTTAATCAGATGAAGATCGATCTTATTTAGAAACAAAGCATGTTTTAGGTCTAAGTATCATATGGTAGTATTTTTAAATATGACCCTTTGTCATTAATGTTAAAGGGGGAGAAAGACCAAATTAGGAGGAGATCCATATTAGAGAGATACGAATGATCTATTTTGTAGGAGTGTTTTCCATCCATGACAAAGGTGGATATTTTTTAGGTATGTTTCTATTGTTGGTTTTATGGAAATTATGTTGTCATTGATGTCAAAGTCAAGATTAATATCATTAATGTTAAGATCAAAATTGATAGTATGCATGGTGAAGTGGTATGTGACAAGGAAATCTTTTAACAAGAGAGAATATGAAGGAAAAATTTAATCTCTATGTTAAGAGATAATTTCAAGGAAACCTGGTAATTATTTTTAGGTTGATTTCATGTCAAGGTCAAGATAAAGATTCAAGGTAAGCATACTTTTGAGAACTAGTATTAAAGAGCATTATCATTTCATGAGCATGTGTATGAACATGGTGGTCTAGTAAGATGGATACACATAGGTATGTGTGTATGTTTAAGAATGTCCAAAAATTTATATGAAGTGTTGAAACACTTAATAAATTTTCAAGGTAAACTTTTAGGGGTAAGGTCTTAAGCCTACGCATGCAACCAAACTAGTCCTAGACTCTGCTTGACATAATGAGGAGTCTTGAGGTGTTATCAAGATCTATGAAGGATGAAAATTAGTGGTATATCATATGATAATATTTTTTACATTGTGTAAACATGTGTATAAGTTATATAAGATTTTATAGGAGGTTTTTAGGTTATTTATTGGCTTAGTCTTTATATTAAGAGACCTAGTGAGAAGGTGCAGGCTTGATAGCATGATGAGGTAAATAGTCTAAGGCTTATGAGAAAAATATTGGTAGTGTGTGAGAATTTTATGAGGTTTTATTACATGATTATAAGTTTTTTATATTGGTTAAAGAGGTTTCAATATGTGTTCAAGGTCTAAGTGTAACTTACAGGTTTAGGCCTAATGAGCAAAGAGATCTAGTATAGCCTAATGAGGGGTCAAGTTCATTTTCCAAGGTGATATAGATAATGAGATAATTTTAAAATGTGTAATAGGTTTTTTAAAGTGTTATTACCAAGTTTTAGGTTAAATTATGAAGGATAAATCATGATATGTGGTTTTGAGGTTTTTTGTCTGCTTAGATTGAGGTATTGCAGACCCAAGAAGTATTATCTTGTGCTCATTGGCATGTGTAACCTTTTTATGATATAATAATAAGTTAATGGAAGTTTTTAAATTATCCTAGATCAATTTTAAAATCATTATTTTATATATTAATGGCCCAATATTTATGAATGATTGTTCAGACTATAAGATAGTCTTAACCCACTCTAAAACCCTAATAGTGACCCAATATGGAAGATATGATTCAAAAGTGATTATAATGGTTTGGTTGACCTATTTTTATGACTTTATTTTGTATTTATCTTTCTTATTTACCTATAAGTGGAATTTTTATATCATAAGAGTGAGTGGAAGCTACAAGAAACCCCTTATTTCTTGGATTTTTGATGTAGAAGGCAAGGTTAACCAGGTCAATCATGAAAATAATTAGAGGATGATGTGTGATAATTTTATTTTATGTTAATGTAATTTTTTTAGTATTTTATAGACTTAAAATATTCTAAATTTATCATGGAAGTTTGCCTATCACTAAAAAGGCCTAGTGAGGAAGATAGTGAGAAAACCAAGCAAAAGTGAGAATGAGATTAGGGATGGGTTTTCAATGATTAGGGATATATAAAAATGCATGGGGTTATTATTAAATGCATATAAAACACATCCTTAATGTATATAATTTTTCAATAATCTTTTGTATGGCAAAAATTTGATCTCAAAATGACTTATCTAACACAATGAGGGCTATGTACAGTGAAGCCATGAGATTGGTTTGTAAGACCAATATTTATATTTGAGCCTATAATATATATTTTTTTAAGTTAATATTGTTATTATTTAGGATAATATAAATATATTTTAATATCATGAAATTGAATCTATAGGTATTCTAAGTCATTGTTTACATGACTGTGTTTTGGAGCATCTAGGCAATTTTTTTATGTGTAAGTAAGATTGTTGTTCCTAAGTCCTTATGCACAAATTTGAAGAATAAAATGAATATTAAGTTGTTATATATATATAATATTTTAATTTTAATTTATTTTTATTAATGGTAAATTCCTATAAAGATGTGTAAAGTCAAAGGTTCTTGACAATTTTTGTAGACCTATTTACAATTATGAGTGAGCATATGGAAATGATCAGTTTGAGGTCTTTTGCCCTGCATGGTGAAATATAATAGAATTGGTGATGACCATAAGGTTATTTAAGTTTTATATATGTGTTTTTTTTATTTTTTTATGAGTAAAATTTTAGTTTATTATTGATATATTAAAAGCAGACTTTTTAGCAGAGAGAAGGCCTAATTGTGAGTAGGCCTAATGTTATGGTTCAAAGAGTGAAATGAGTGAAATGATGTTGTGGAAATAAGGTGAGATTATAAAGGGTATATTTGAATCATTTTTTATTTTTTTCATCCATTTATGGAGGCTCAATATGTTCCAAGGTGGTCAAGCTGAAATGTGTGCTTTAAGAAGGCCTAAATGCATTAGATCTCTGTTAGGCCTAATGGTGGTTTTGGTCCTTATGTTTAGTGATAGACCTATGTAATGGTTTTTTAAATTATAAAAAAAATTGATCTATTTAAATTTTTATTAAATCATGGATATTTTTATGTCCATATTATATATGTGAAAGTAAGATTCAAGTATAAGAAGAAGGTCTAATAGGCCTAATTTGACTAGTTGAGATTTTGAGGAGATGAACGAATGATATACAAGTTTTGAAAATAGGTAGAGGGATTGGAGACCATAAAATATGTGTTTTTAATATTTCATTAAGTTATAATATTTATTATATATATGATGAGCAAGTTTATATAACCTAAATCTAACAAGAAGAGGGTTAGTTGAGCGAAGAGGCCTAATAGGCTATTTGAGAGAGATAGAAGAGTGTGAAGAGTAAAAAGAGGTCAACATCATTAGTTGAGTGAGAAACAAGTGTCCAATGGTGATCATAGGTTCTAAGTGGATGAGTTGGTACTGAGTCACCTAGGATTTTTATGCCTCCTTGCAAGTTAGTTCTTGCTAAAGGACTAGTTGAGTTGGTGCTTAACAAGTGAGGGGTTAGTGCTCCTTGTGGGGTTGGTGCCTCACTAAATATTGACTCATTTATTATAATACTATAGTCCAAGATGTGTTTTAGTGGGTTTAATTCCTCATGATTTTTTCCTACATATCTCTTTTGTCCATATGTTATATGCTTATGTGGATGTTTGTTTATACATTGGTTGATGTATGTGTTTGAATGAATGCTTTTTTGAATGATAAGTGAAATTGAATGATTGTTTTAAGGGAAATAGTTCACCCCCCCCATTCTCATTATTTTTAATTCCAACATAATATTGATTACATCACAATGAAAATCAAAATTTTAATATTTTTAGTGATCCCTTCCCTAAACATGAATCAATAGAAATAAAGGACAATACAAAGGTACATAATTCATATAACATGAATCCTTCAACAGTAAAAAATGATCATCCACTAGATATGATCATTAGTAACATCATCAATACTCTACCTAAATACCCTATGATTATGTTTCATGACAACAAGATAATTGATAGGGATTCATATTTTCATGTATTATTCATATGAACCTACATTGAGGAACAACTTATATATAATGTTATGATTAACAAAGTTTCAAGTGAGAATATTTTCATGGTGGTAGTTCTCTAAACACTTGGATACACATGACATGATTTATAATATATAACCAAATTATTTATAGGATTCTATAGATAGAGAGATAGTACAATCAGGCACATATTATTATATCTTTAGGTAAGATTAACCTATATACATGGAATATTTTTCATCTTTATCATTTAATAGCACTTTATCTTGTAGAAAATTATTGAGAATTGATCTCCCTAATTACAAACCTTAAAGGGTGAATTAGGGAAGGGGTGGATAGGCTTGTGGTTATTTATGAAAAATGTTGCTACTATATCATGATTACACCATTCCTAATATGAATCTAGGTTCTTCATGTTTTATTTCCATTTACCTCCTTCCATCCTATCTTCATTCAATTGTGTTAGCTCCCCTATTCCTACAATATCAGCCTAGTCATTACTATCTATTTAGTGCCTTTTATTTCTTGTATTATATCATCTAGCTCGATGTAGTTATAAGCCTTTCTTATGACATTTTTATTTTATTGTCCTATTTGATACCATTCTATGTCATTTGACATCTTTCAGTTATATTGGTCAGGTTGATACCATTAATTTATATTTTAGGGTTAGTTTTAGGTATTAAATTAGTATATATAGGGGTCATATTTCATTCTAATCATATCATATACACTCTATTCACTTTGATTTAATTTTTACTTTCATCTTAAGTCATATTTGGAAGAGTTTGTGGTATATAACCTTATTTTGAGGAATCCTATCGTGTGATAATCTTTGAAGCTCAATAAGAGGAGTTATTGGGAGTCCAAGATGATGATATCTAAGGTATTTATCTAACCATTTGAAGTCTTCAACCCACAACATCTCTTGAGAAGATCCACTTGAATTAATGGAGAGATTGAAGATCAATGGGTCCTCCCCAAGATAATTATTTCTAACACTATATTATTTCATTCATTTACTTAGTATATAGATGTTGTTTGTTTCTTAGTGCATGAATGTGTGTGTAACCTTGTATATAATCTCTCCATACCAAATAATTTGGTGTGTCTATAATATTACATATACTTTCCATATTCCATTTTAGGTTTCCTAACCCTCCCCCACCCCCTGCTCAATTGGTTGACCATGGCACCTTTATTTTAATTTAGATTAATTTAATTACATAATTACTTTCATTTACTTAGACATTTAATTTTATATAGGTCTAGTGAGAGTTAAATCCTTGTTTCATATCCTTAGGATTTGGAACCTTTTCCTCTTAGCAATTTCAACATAGTAAACCCTCTATTATATTTTTAAAATTTGTTGGTCATTACTATGATGACCTAAGTATCACATGTTTTATTTATTGACCTTTATGTGAGTCCAAGTATATTGAGATAGTTTAGGTGTAGGTTAATCCTATGTCATGCATATAAAACCATATTATAAATTTCATTTCTAGTACTACAGAGTATTGGGGTATTCAATATATGTTTAGGATGCCCATAAATGCATAAAATTTGTTTAGTTTCATTTATAGTAAATTGGTGTTTAAATTACATATGGTGTAACATAGTGGTTATAGTTCTCAGAATATGATGTGAATATCCCATTAAATTAATGATATTTCCTCTTCCACCCCTACCAACTCCATGATTGGTTGAGACACATATTCAAAATCATTATTCAAACATAGATGGTACACATATTTAGAAGCATTATTTAGAGATGGATGGTACACATATTCAGTATCATTATTTAGAGATGGATGACACACATATTTAAGATCAACATATAAGGTAAATTGTTATAAATATACATGATCCATAAATACAAATAGTTATTCCATGTAGATTATGTTAGAGAGGTACTCATAGACTCCAAAAGGAACTATATTCTATAACACACACTTAGTTATCATAGTGGATATTTTAACATGTTCCATAACAAACACAAGTAGTGATACACTATTATATTATACATTGGATACCATAGAGTCCTCAGACATGTCCAACCACTCATCATATTCTTACATCCACAAGCATTAAACATGATATACATGATACATCACATGATTCTATATCATATTCTAACTCATCCCTAGTTGATACATCCCATTCACAATAAATTATCCCTCCACCACATGATACAAGCACCTCCCCTAGGCCTCCCCTTGAGTGCATAATTTGTTAGTTTTTTCCAAATCTCAAATATTCCAAATATTAAAAAATAATAAATAATAAAAAATGCAAAAATGTACAAATAATCTAAAATATAAAATCATGATTTGAACATGGAATAATGGTTAGTTCACATTTTTACTTACATTATTTATCACATGTTTGGTATATGGCATATTATTTACATGCATAAATGCATTTCATGATATTTCAGTGTTTTTCAAGACATACATGTTACACATCAACATATAAATGTTGGTTTTCCCTCTACCCAGTGGCCACACAAGGGGCATATTATTTTATAAGATTCACTATTATAATTAATATCTTTATATGACCTTTATACCATGTTAATCCACATATATTTATTAAATATTCCTTTTTAGATACTCATTTATTATGCAGTGATACATGATGTGACATTTTACTACAATAAAACATTAATACATATGGATGGTGTAAATTAGTCCCTTGTTCTATGTTTCATTGATATTTTACTCTTTTGAATGATAGATTAGTTTTTGTTTGACCTTTTGGCTTTATCGATGTGACATCAAACAATGTCCCTTCTTTGCAAAAAAAATTATGTCCTCCTCCATGTGGCATTTTCTCTTGATTATTGTGACATATTATATCCTTATATATAGCCCATTTGGCATGTGTGATAACTACAACTTTTGTTTCATAATCTTGATAACATTAAGGTGTGTTATGATATATATCATGTGTATGAAAAGGTAAATGAAACTAATCTATTAATCAAGCCTAGCTTGGAGAAGATAAATCCTACTTATACTTCTAATTATTGATACATTAAATATTCAGTTTCATGACCAAGATGGATTCATTAGACCTAACCAAGGGATATCTTACCATAATAACATCACTAGAGAGGGTTACAAAGCCTCTATTAAAGTAACACCATGCAATAACCCTAGCTATGTCATATGTTTTCATGTTCACTAAGTAAATTATAAGTAAATTAAAATCTAATCTAATGATCACCAAAGCTTGTGGCATAAAATGGGGGTAATAAACATAAATAGTAAATATGTATAGGATAATCTCAATTAATCTATGTATAAGTAAAAATATAATGCATGGAGAGAGAAAAATATTAAAAATCCATTACTCATATTACTTATATCTACTAAAATAGAGAAGAAAAGTTAGAGATACTTACCTTGAAGACAAACCCTCGAGACTCAATGTTTCCCTTGGCCAAAGGTGTTTTACAAGAGGTTGTGATTTTTAAAGATCACTATGAAAGTCATAAACATCTAACAATTTTCCATAACATAATATTATTCTCCAATTATAAACCCTAAGATACAAATCCTCAATTAAAATGGTGGAAGGGTAGATTATAAAGAAGTGCAAATAAATAATTAACTATGTTGTCTCTCTAAGAAATGGCATAATTAATGTGTATATATAGTTTAATCTAATCCTAAAAATTTCCTAAATTTTAGTCGATAATATCATCCCAATTGACTCTATATCATTATTGATATAAATAAATTAGGTCTTAGTCTAGGCCGGTCAGGAGATGACCTAGACCCTTAATGTGTTTTATCAATTTGAATATAGGGTTGATGCAGCTGACAGTGTAATGTAAACCATCAAAAAGAGTTTTAAGATTAATAACAGGATAAGTAAGGCATTAAATTCTTGGAAGAGTGTACAATATAGGATACAAGTCTTAGGGAAGTGTGTAGGATAAAGTTATGAAGATAAAAAGTGGTTGTATAGGGGACAATAAACCTATAAAGTACCAATTGTCTACCCATTCCTTTCTCGATGCACCCTTTAAGGCATGAACTCAGAGATATTGAGACTCAATGGGTCCCTATAATAAATAAATCATTATTGATTGATAAAGTTTGAAAATATTATGTGTATACATATGCCCCACTCAAAGCTCATCACATGTTATTTAGGTGTAACAAGGAATGGTGCTTTGATAAAATAACATAGTAACACACAATGTTAAAGCTAAATAAATTACAATATTTTAAAGCATAAAATAAATGAAAATAAATGGTTGAAAAGGAAATATCTAAAAATAAAATTAATGTATGTGTACTTTAACTTATCTTTATCATTAGATTGTTGTCTATTGTGTTTGTAGTTTTGATCATGGAGAGCACAGAGATTGCTTTGGAAAACCCAAGGATACAAAACTAAAGAGAAAAAAAACAAATTTTGAAAAGCCAAGATAACTTATGTGGTTTATATGAGATGTATTTTGAAATTTGGCAAGCTAGGGTGAAAATGATAAGTTAGGACCAAATAACCAAGTTAAATTTAGAGTTAATTAGGTAACCAAAAAGCCAAGGCTACTAAATGATCAAAAAACCAAAACAAGTAAACCTTAAGTAAGAAAGGCAAAATAACCATTTAAATCCAAGGATACATGTAAAAAATGGTAATCAAACATCAATGTGAAAGTAGTATCAATATTTACTTAAACAAAGATGGATAAATAAATGGTAAAATAACATTGATGTGTGAATAGTAGCAATCCTTACTCAATCATCAATGAAAAAAGTGCATGAAAGGGAAAACAACATTGGTGAGTGAGAAATAACAATTCAACCTCATTCAATAATAGAAAAATTAGTTGTCCAAAAAAAAAGGAGGGTAAAAAAATGTAAAAGGTAAAAGAAACTGAGGAAATTCTATAAATGTAAAGCAACAGTGTAAAGAGAGTAATCAATAGTCACTCAAGCATGTTGTTTTGTTCTAAGGATAGATAAAAATGAAACACAGTAATTATAGCATGTTTTAAGATGTGAAGAATAGGAGATATAGAAGTGGGAAAATAGATTTTAGAATCACACTTACCTGTCAAGGGGGGAAATGAAATGAGTGGAGTGGAAATGAAGGAAAAAGGAAGGTAGAGAAACTCTTTATTGAATTCAATACACTTAAATTAGGTTTGTTAAAACAATAGTACTTTTGATATTAAGGAATGTAAAGAACTTCTCCTAGCCACACAATTATTAGGTCATCAAATTAAGTATGAATATCATCTCATGAAGGTTATATGCAAGAAAATAAAAATAGACCTACCTTCCCACATTGTGTTTCCCATTCCTCAGGACCTATTATAGAGTCAGCTTTCTACTATGAATATTGGGTACTTGTGTGAAAAATTAGGGATCACCATAAATTATTTTGAATTATTCTATCCTAATCTAATGGCCTACCATACCCTAATGGACTTAGGTTTTATCATGAGGCCAATTGTGGAGTTTGAGCTTCAATTAGAGATAGGATATGTGCTATTAATCATGTCTTTTGGTGTGATTTTGAATATTGAATTTTTTATGTTATCTTTTGATTATTAAATTTTTTTAAATGAATTTTTTTTTATATTTTTATGGTTTTTTCTATTACTCATCCATACATATTTGAAGAACTAAACATGGGTACTAAATATGACTAGCATCTAAAAAATTTGGACTTGGTTTATAAGAAATACAAATTAGAGAGCATGGTGTCTAAGATCTTGTTAAACTATGTGAAATAAAAGTGTTACATTTACTTTTAAATTTTTTTTCCAAGGTGGAATGAAAGGAAAGGAATTCAAAAAGAATGAAACATGAAACAATTTCAATTACTTTAAAACATAAAAAAAAATGTGACAATGATTAAAAAGGGATGAAATGATAGGTAAATGTGATTCCTTATCATAATAATGATTGATAGTGGAGGAAAACATGCTAACATATTTTATTGTGTAGTTTTTATCTATAAAAGAATCAAAATCTAGAGATGAGAATAAGGGATCATATACTTGTAACCATTTCTTAACATTCTTTAAAAAAATGAATATTGAATTAATTAAATATGGTGATTTTATGAGTATTTTATGGTCCTATCCATGGTCTTACACTTAAAATCATAAAAAATAAACCCAAGAGGGTGTAAAATGCATGGAAAAGAATAAAGATGAGAAAATTGGTATTTGTGAGGAAGGCCTGGTCCTATCCATAGTCTTACACTATAACTCATAAAAGATTACAACTCATAAAATAGAAACACAAGATATTTTAAAAATCATTTTAAAACAACAATTTAATAAAAGGAATTCATGAGGAATACCAGGTTCTATCCAAGGTTTTACAATACAACTCATGAGAAAAGAGAAACCAAAGGACCAAAAGAAGGAACTTAGGTTTGTGGAAAGAGAAATTCTTGCAGGGGGTGAGACTCATGTATAAATCCTAAAAAAAAGTGTTATTAAGCTATTATATATAAATCATGATAATAATGAAAATATCTAAGAAAATTACTTATTTAGAAATTGTGCATTGATGGGCTCTTTGAAAATATGGCTTTCATTAGTTTGGAGGCAATAGGTGTTAAGACCAAGTATGTCTTTTACTAAGTAATGGCCCCACCATTTTTGGTCATATTTTTATTATTTAAAATGGGTATAATATAATTTAAGGATGAGATCATCAACATTTAAATTATGAACTTTAACCCTTTTGTTATGTTTTTTGATGATACAAGCCTTGTATTGGTGATTGTGTTGTAGAGCAGATAGATGGTGTTCATCTAAAATATCAAGAGCATGAAGGTGAGATTAAAATAATTATTTATATATTATGATAACATGAAGAGATATATATATAGATGAAATCTCAACTTTTAATGGGAGGACATATTTGGAACCATAGACTAGTAAGAATGGTGTAACCCTAGTGGTAGTGTGGATGTTAGTGTGATAGGCCCAAAAAGTGCGATACAAATGAATATGCCAATCCATGTGAGTTGAATAAATTATCTTTTAGAGGATTTTATTAATAAGTTTATTAGTTGCCTCATATTGGCCATTGAATTATGGATGGTAGGGTGTGGAAAATTTGTGAAAGATTTTGAATTTTGCATAAAGCTACTTCACATCTTTATTTTTCAAATTTCCACCACTATCATAAATGATAGTATGGGGAAATCCAAAATGATAAATGATTTTAATAAGGATTAATTTATAAATTTTGTATTTATTGATATTGATGAGACGTATGGATTTAACCCATTTGATAAAATATTTGGTAGATGTGATGATAAAGACATGCTCATCATGTGATCTAGGTAGTTTTCCTATGAGATCTAATCCCCATATTGAAAATGGCCAAGGAGATTCTATAATTTTGAGTTAATATGGTGGTGAGTGTATTATATCATCATGAAGTTGGCTAGGAATATACTTTTTAGTGAACTCAATAGCATAATTTTCTAGAGTAGGCCTAAATTATCCCATACATAATCATTTGCATGTTGTAACATGTCTACTAGAGTGACCACCATAAATGACCCTATGTGCTTGTTCAAGAAGAGGAGGAACCTCTTATTTCATTAAACAATAAAGAAGGTTACCTTCAACATTGTGATAATAAATGATGTTGTATCAAAAAACATATTTGAAAGCTTGTTTGTGAATTCAAGTCTTTTCATTGGAATCCATATTCGGAGGACAGATTTGATGCTCAAAGAATTGAATAATGTCTTTGTACCATGGATTTTGTCAAATAGTGACAACCTAAATATGGTAGATAAATTAATCTTATGGTTTAATGGAATATGGGTACTTTCTTATTTGAATAAGTAAGGTAGAATCAATATGAACTTGGTGTAGATAAAATAATGATGCTAAATAAGTGAGTGAATCATTGATAGAATTTTGATCTCTAAGGATGGGCTTGATGGTAAAAGAAGTGAATTATTATCAAGGTTAATGACTATTTAATGGTAAGTAATAATATTTTTTCTTTTACATTTGTAATCACCATTAATTTATTGATAAATGACTTGGGAGTCACCCAAAATATGCATATATACAATGTCTAAATCAAGTTACACTCTCATACTTAGGATTAATGATTTATATTCTACCATGTTTTGTAAAAAATTTATTGATGTCATGGAGATGTCTTGATGAGTGTATTAAGTGATTTCATAGCCTAAGTAACAATGACAAAGTGTGCAATGTGCTTGTTCTAGTGTGCTTGAAGTTGGCTTGGTTGATCTTCAATTTTGGTATAGCTAGAGATGTTTAGGGATGAGTATGGAGTATTGATCATGTAGAATAGGTCCCTAATATGTTATCTATGCTTTTATAACTTATGTGTATAAGTGGAATTCATCTGGTAGTCCATAGTTTTCATCTATATAGTTTAGGTCTAGTGGCAGAAAATCTGAGTAGGCAATTTGTTAATGTCACCATTTCCATGTGTGGATGAGTCAAGGGGAGTTGGTCATATGGTTATGATAATACTAGTCCATAATTGATATGTGTTAAATCTTAATTCATTCATCAAAGTGTGGTCAAAGATATGATGGTGCAAAGTTGGCTTTTTAGTTAGAATTCATTATTTTCCCATACTTAGACAAATTTGCATGTGGCCAAAAAGAGTCAAGTAAGAATGTTGATGAGGTTAGAATTCACATGATTGGAGGTGTCAGGACAAAATGATCATATGGATTTATTCATTTTTATGCCTAATTTCTATGTGCTAATTCTTAAATCATGTGACTAAGCAAGATAAAAGATATGCATATGAAAATTTGGGCTCCTAGGTAGTTTGACTATGTTTTCTCATACTTAGCCAAATTTTCATATGAAAATAAGAGATGAGTAAGAATTTTGATGAAGGCATATCTATCACATGTGGATGTTTTAGGAGAAGGTGATCATATGGGTTTCTTTACTTTTATGCATAGTTGATTTGTGTTAAATTTGAGACCATACACTAAAGTGTGGCAAATGTTATGCACAAGCAAATTTGGTCTCCCAAAAAAATTCTAAGCATAATTGGCTCTATGACATAAGTTTTTGAGAAGTAATTTTAATGGCATTATATCTTGAATGTGAAAAGGTTTCAATATTAGTTTATCACATGGTTCGATTCTCATATATAAGGAGATCATATGGTCTAAATTTTAGAAAATGCAATTGAGTGAGGAAAAAGTTGATTGTACAAATTTAGCCTTCTAGGCATATTTCAAAGGTTTTGATATATAGTCATTTCTACACAAGTTAAAGTTCGAGAAATATTGATGGTGTGCATTACTCCAAGAAGTCAGGAAGTATAAAGATGAGGATAGGTACATGATGTTTAATTATTGATTAAAGGTAAATTATAAGGATCTAATGGTGAGTGGGAGTTTGTACAGATTGATCAAATGGTGAGCATTGATAATTGAAGACTTGGTTAATCTATAGTGATCGATGGAGTGCATGGAGTCAACATTAAAATATTACACAAGATGAGGTCAAAGTGATTGAGGTTTAATATTTGAGCATTGGTGCCTATGCATTAAAGTTAAGACAAGATAAATGGTACATAATTGATCTAAATTTGAGAGGAAATAAGATGTGAGCATAGTGTTTGAAGTTTAATTATGACCATTTGCATTTGAATATTTGAATTTGCAAAGGAAAGACCACTGTATAGTTTTTTAGCCACATCTATTGATCTATAATTATTTTTTCATGATGTAAAAATAAAAGATGAAGAGGACTCCATGGTGCATCTAATGAACCTAATTTTAAGATTTCAAAGTTATGACCAAGTGTGTATTGAGCTCCAAAGTTGACTATGTTTTTGTGCATGTTCTTCAAGTGACCCGAGAAGGATGTTTGAGATTATGTAGATGTTATTTTGATGTTTCATGGTGAATTAGTTATTTGGAAGTGTTTCAAACTCTGTAAGGATGCTATATATGCATTATTAAGGTTTAACCATTTGTATGTAATATGAACAATGGTTTATATGGTGACTATGTGCACAGAATGTGGATTGATCTTGCACAGAAGAGTGCAATGATGATTGTGATCATTTGAGGATGTCCTAAGGAACATAAATAGTGGACCTATGTATTTTTAAGTGGTCCTATGTTTATTTATTTTATTTTATGAAGTGATAAATGGGTGAATAGGTCTCCTTCAGACCTATAAGAGCTACAAGGGCCTTATTAAAAGGTGTAGTTTCTTAAGGGTGACCCATAGATTTTATGGTGACCTATGAACATTTTATTAATACATGTATTCATGTAATAGATTAATTAAGGGCTAAGGTATTCCTAATGGCTAACTAAGGTGTTGATTATCAATATTTCTCTATAAATAGTAAAACCAAAGATGATGGTTTCTATATTTTTACATGAGATACTTGGGAGAGATTTGAGAGAGGCTTGTGTGTATAAACTAGGGAGAAAAGGAAGGGTTGAGTGCCCTATGGATGATTTTATGATTAGATTAGTTTAAATACTATTTATATGAAATTTTAATCATAATTTTTTTGGTATAAAGTGCTCATATTGTTTGAGTATGAGCAAAGGTGAAGATCGATAATCAAAGGTCCATCATCAGGTGTTAAAGACATTAGTTCAAATATGGATGTGTTCATAGGTTTTCTTATGGTATCTCAACATCTAAGGTGGTTATATCCTCCTTGCAAGGTAAAAATTGTGAAAATTCTGGTTGTTTTTGTAGCTAAACTGCATAAGTGTGGCAACACCTTGTGGGATTGTAATCTCACTAAATAGGGATTTTAATTCCTTGATCATATGTAGCTAGTCTGAATTAAATATTTTTATTATAGGATGGTAGTCCAATTGTAGGTTCTAGTGGGTTTTCTCCCCCAAGAGGGTTTCTCATGTACAACATGTATTATGTGATTGATCTTGCATTATCTCTCTTGATCATTGATATAAATATTGTGTATGCTTCATGAATGCTTGTGGTAACTGATTAGGTGTTTGTAAAGATCATAATTGAAGTTGGATTATTTTGGCTCACTGATTCATCCCCCCTCTCAATGATTATACCTCTAACAATTGGTATCAGAGAAAGTCCTTTGGTAAAGGCTTGATAGATTTAAGGTGATCTAAGATACAATATGGTTAGTCAAAATATGCAAGGAGGTTTCTCTACTAAGCAAGAACCGATGTTCAATGGATCCAATTATTATTTTTTGAGTGCAAGAATGAGGACATACATTATGTCCCTAGGGTTTGATGTATAGTAATCTGTTGTGGATGGTTATGTTGCTCTTACTACTCCTCCATCTAGTGACCCAAACAAGAAGTTATTTGAGAATAATTCAAAGGAAATGAATGCCATTACTTGTGGCCTTAAAGATATTGACTTCACTAAGGTAATCCATTGTAAATATGCTAAAGGGACATGGGATAGATTGCATATCATTCATGATGGAGATTCAAAGGTTAATTTTTCTAAGTTTTAGACTTATATAAGTCAATTTGAAAGTCTAAATATAAAATAATAAGACTCTATTGCATCCTTTTTACAAATATTTGATGAGATTGTGAACATCATTAGAGGTCTTGGAGAGAACCTTAAAGAGGCTACTATAGTTCAAAAGGTATTAAGTTATCTATCTCTTAGGTTTGATCCTAATTTTTTTGCTATAGAAGAAGGTCATGGTCTTACTCAGTTGAAGATGAATCAATTTCATGACATCCTTACTACTTATGAGATGAGAGTAAATTATGATATACCGCCAAATAAGGAATTTGATTTCAAAACAAAAATGAAGCCAAAGAAGAATTTCTAAGTTAAGAAACCCAAAGAGGATGAGATATTTGGCATTAATGAGGATGAACTAATTGCTTTGATTACTAAGAAATTGAAAATAGGCTCAGGTACGTATAAGAATAAAATGCCCTTAAAATGTTTCAACTATAGAGAGATAGGACATTTTGCTCATACGTGCCCTCATAAGCATGAAAAGAATGATGATGAAGAGCATGGTAAAGGCTAAGCTGAAGATAGGAAGAAAGGATTTAGAAAGCATAATAACAAGAAATCCTTCAAGAACAAGAAGAGTCTCTATACTAAATAAAATTGTAGCTCATCAAATGAGAGTGAAGATAATAACTCAGAGATAATCATGAAGATGATGGTCTTATTGAAGATGAAGCTCTATTCATGGTTAAGGAAGGAATTGGCTCACATTATAAGGAGTCTACTTGGATCAATTTAGATGATGATGAAAATGACATGGACTATGAGACTACTTTGATAATTTCCCTTGAAGAATTAAAGGTTGAGAAAAAGATCAATAAGAAAATAAAGTCTCAACTTAAGGACTATGAGGAGCATTTTAGTATATATGAATCAATATTGAATGAAGATACCAAGGAGCATGAATATATGGTCAAACATCTTAGTTATCAATTGGAGATCATGTCTAAAAGCCTAAAAGCTAAAGAAGATGAATGTTCAAGGTATGTTTCTAAAAATGAGTCTTTGAAAGTTGAATTAGAGAAGACATCTAGTAAGGTAAAGACATTTTTAAGATTTTAAAAGAGATCAAGTGATCTAGATGATATTTTGAGTGGTCAAAATAATGAAAATGATATAACTAATCTTGGATACAAAGAAGAACTAGAGAATGCAACTCAAGACAAGATGAAGACCAATGTGAACAAGGACAAACAAACCTTGAAGACAAATCATCAAATATGGAATGAATGTACTAGAAAAATGAAGATAAATTAGATTAGATAGCTTAATGACATGGTGTATATAAGTTTCAATGGTTATTATTTCACTTGTAATAAGTTTGGGCATAGAGATAAAGAATGTAAGAGACCTATTAGAAATAATTTTACATGGAACTATGATGGGGCTCATCAGTCAAAAGGTGTGAATAGATTTAAATGCTTAAACTATTTCATTGTGGGACACTTTACAAATTATTGTCCACATAAGGTTAATCAAGGTGTGTTCTCTTCAAAAAGATGAGGTTGTTTCATTTGTCATAACATAGGACACATTACAAGTTTTTATCCAAATATGGTAAGACAAATTATGTTTCCATCAAGGAATATGTCTGGCACAATTGTGAATAGAGAGGTCACATTTATAGATTCTATAAACAAAGACCATCAAGTCAAAATGAGTTCAATTAGGCTCCTAGAGTGTAAGGAAGAAGGAAAGTTAACACATGGAAGCTAAAGGTGACAAGTGTGAGTCATGATGAGTCTGCAAGTCCAAGTAATCTATTTGTTATGGTGGAGAAGGCTACAAAAGTTGAAGAGTGCCAAGAGGTCTCATTGTCTGCTAATGTTAAGAATGAAGAGACCAAGCTCAAAGAGAAGACCAAGGTGTTAGTTGAAGCTATTTATGAGGTATGTATGGATCTAAGTGAACATCATGATATTGTTGAAAAAGTTCTTAGTGATGAGGTTCTAAGTTTCAAAGAAGATTTTAAAAATAAAAAGGTATGTCATGAATCTATGTGGTCTCCTTGTTTTGACAATCCAATCATAGAATAAAAGGATAATGTTGTAATGGATGAGGAATTTTTTTCTCTCTATATTAAACCAAATAAGAAGAAGAAAAACTATAAGTATCATATGACCAAGGATAAGGAATATGAAGAGCTCTTGTTTTATATCATTATGGTGTAGAGGAGGTCTTTGTCTATGCTTCTTAAGAGGCTCCTTTCAAAAGATAAATAAGTGTTGATGTGGTGTTCTTGAGATGGTCCTAAAATATTAGAGTTGAGTGTTCTCAATTAGAATAGGTATGTCTAGGTGGAAAATATGTTGAGGTGATGTCATGATGTTGATAACTATATATGGAGCAGTTTATAGGGTCAGATTGAAGGTTCCCAGATGGTAAAGGAGGATTTGTGATTTTTTAAGATAATATTTTTGCATAAAAAGGTCTATTGACCTTATTCTAGAATTATCCATGTGATTTTTGTGATCTGAAGTTATGTTGAAGTCAATTTGGATATTTATGTTAGCTCTCAAGTTTCCTAATTTGTGTGTAAGAGCTTATAGGTCCTAAAATGGGTTATAGGAAGTCAAGGTTATCAATGGTGTGGAAGCTCAAATATTGGTCCAGAAGTGTGTAATGGTCATCTCTAGGTGTATAAGAAGTTTCAAAGGTGGATGTTGATTGCAAGGTATTGTGTTGACTTTATTTATTTTAAGATTCTAGGGTTTTAGGGTCTGCTAGAAAATTGGTATGCCTTATGAGTTTAGGTCTGAGGCTTCTTAATATGTTTAATGGGTCAAATCAATTATAAAATCAAGGTTTATAGAGATTTGAAGGTTTTTGGTTCTCAATTTATTTAATTTTTTGTCAAGTTAGAGACCTAATTAGATAGTTGGTTTATGAATGAAGTATATTTTATAAGATAATTTAGTTGTTTAAAATTGGTGTCCTTGAGGGGGGAAATGAGACTGATCTAGATATGAATTTTTAGGTCTTGAAGATGTGTCTACTAAAAATTATGGGCTCTGCAAGTTCCAGGTAGGGCTACAAGGAGGCTAGACATGCCTAGTTTGAGGAAGAGTGATTTTTGCTCAGTTTCTCCAAAAAGAGCAAGGTATGTATGTTTTAAAGAGATTTATTAGGTTGATTGAGAGCATGTTTCCTATTTTTTTAGTGGCATGAATTTTTTTTGGTGTTCTTTATGGTAGTTTGATAGAGAAGGCTAGTAAACATATGTGGTGATTCTTCATGGTATGTGGAGATTTGAGAAATGCTCAAAAGGTGAAATTGCTCAAAGTTATTATGGGGAGTCCCTCATATATTTTTATTTATGTGTTACATCATATTTTTATGGTTATTTATGTTTTTTATTCATTTATTGTAGTGCTTGGTTGAAGAGAGTGATGGTATGTAACAAGAGGAAGTTGCCAAGACAAGCAGAAGTAAGCTCAAGCTAAGGGGGAGTTTGTATCATATTTAAAAGATGGCATTTTCCTATTTATGGTATTTTTATGTCCTCAATATCATTTATTACCCACTTTTCATTATTTCAAAGGGGGAGAAAGTTCTTTTGGGAGTGCTTGAAGAGAGAGAAGGTGAGCCGTATATTTTTATATATGATGCTTGTTGACATCAATGACAAATGGGGATATTGTTGGAAAATTTTAAATGATGTCATGGTGATGTCATGGATATTTATTTATGAGTGGATGAAGTTATTTGATATCCTAAGTAATAATGATAAAGTGTGTAATGTGCTTGTTCTAGTGTGCTTGAAGTTGGATTGGTTAATCTTCAATTTTGACATGTCTAGATATGTTCAAGGATGAGTATGGAGTATTGAGCATGTGAAATAGGTCTCTAAGACTATCTATAATTTGAGAGATTGTTTACATATATGTAATTCATCTAGTATTCCATATTTTTCATCTAGATAGTTTGGGTCTAGTGGCAGAAAATCTAAGTAGTTTACTGACATCATCATTGCCATGTTTGGATGAGTCAAGGGGAGTTGGTCATATGGTTTTAATCATATTAGTCCCTATTTTATATTTAATAAATATAAATTTATGATTTAAAGTGCATTAAAATATATAAGGGTACAAATTTGGCTTCTCAGTTAGAATTCATTATTTTCCCATACTTAGCCAAATTTGCATGTGGCTAGAAAGAGCCAAGTAAGCATGTTGATGAGGTTAGAATTCACATGAGTATAGGTGTTAGGATAAAATTATCATATGTTTTTTTTAATTTTTGTGCCTATTTTCTATATGTTAATTTTTATATCATGCGACTAAGCACAATAAAAGATATGCATGTGCAAAGTTAGGCTCCCAGGTAGTTTGACAATGTTTTCCCATACTTAGCCAAATTTGCATATGGCAAGAAGAACCAAGTAATAATTTTTATTAAGGCATATATTTCATTTGAGGATGTTTTAGGATAAGGTGAGAATATGGTTTTGATCAATTTTATGCATAGTTAATTTGCACTAAATTTAAGATCATGCATTAAAGCATGACAAAAGTTATGCAGGAGCAAAGTTGGTCTCCTAGATAAATTCTAAGCAGAGTTGGCTTTGTGACAAAAGTTTTTGAGAATGAATTTTAATGGAGTTATATCTTTCATGCATGAATTTTTCAAGATCAATGTCACATGGTTATATTATCTATGTGAGGAGATCATATGATCCAAATTTGAGAATGTGCAAGTGAGTGATGCAAAATTTATGACTGTGTAAAGTTGGCCTTCTAGGTGTATTTAAAAGGTTCCCATACTTAGTCATTTATGCACAAGTTAAAGTTTGAGTAGGATCAATGGTGGGAGTTTCTCCTTTAAGTCAAGAAGCAACAAGATGAGGATAGGTGCATAATGTTTAATGACTGAGCAAAGGTAAAGGATAAGGATCTAATGGTGATTGGGTGTTTGTATAGATTGATCAAATGGTGAGGATTGATAGTTAAAGACTTTGTTGATTCATAGATATTTATGGAGTGACTAGATTCAACATTAAAAGAATACATGAGATGAGGTCAAAGTGACTGAGGTTTAATGTTTGACCATTGGTGCCTATGCATTAAATTTTAGACAAGATCAATGGTGCATAATTGATCTAAAGATGAGAAGACACAAGATGTGAGCATAGTATTCGAACATTAACTGTGACCATTTGCATTTGAATATTTGAATTTGAAAAAGAAAGACTAGTATCTAGTTTTTGGGTTAAATCTTTCGATCCAAAACAAATTTGCTTATGCTATAAAAAGTAAAGATGAAGAAGACTCCATGGTGCATATATTAAACCTGATTTAAAGATATAGAAGTGAGTAAAGACAAATATATTGAGCTCCAAAGTTGATTGTGTTTTCATGCATGTTATTCAAGTGACCCAAGAAGGATGTTTGAGCTTATGTAAATGATCTTTCAATGTTTCATGATGAATTAACTATTTGGGAGTGTTGTAAACTCCATAAGGATGCTTTATGTGCATTATGAAGGTTTGACCATTTGTGTGCAGTATGAACAATGGTTTATATGGTGACTATGTATTCATTCATGGTGAATATGTTCACAAAATGTTAATTAAGCTTGCACAAAAGAGTGTAATGATGATTATAATAATTTGAGGATGTCTTAGGGAACATAAGGAGTGGACCTATGTATTTAGAATTGGTCATGTGTTTATTTATTTGTTTGATGAAGTGATAAATGGGTGAATAGGTCTTCATGAAACCAATAAGAGCTACAAGGGGCTTATTAAAAGGTGTAGCTGCTTAAGGGTGACCCATAGATGCTATGGTCAACCTATGAATATTTTATTGAGTTGTGTCTTTATGTGAGAGATGCCTTAAGGGCTAAGGCATGCTTAATGGTTGACCAAGGTATTGATTATCAAGATTATTATATAAATAGTAAAACCAAAGATTATGATTTTTAGACTTTTGCATGAGATACTTGGGAGAGATTTGAAAGAAAATTGTGTGTAAATTGGGTATCGACAGAAGGGTAGAGTGCCTTATGGAAGAGTTGATGATCAAATAATTGGTATAATTGTGCTCTTACTATTTGAGTATGAGTGAAGGTGAAGAGCGATAATCAAAGGTCCATCATCAAGTGTTAAAGACATCAATACAAAGGTGGATGTATTTATAGGTGTTGTTATGGCACCTTAGCATCTAAGGTGGTTACAACATCCTTGCAAGGTAAAAATTTATAAGAGTCTAGTTGTTGTTATAACTTAGTTAGATAGGTGTGGCAACACCTTGTGAGATTATAATCTCACTAAATAGGGATTGTAGTTCCTTGATTAGTTGAAACTGGTCTAAATTAGATCTTGTTATTATAGGATATTAGTATAATTATAGGTTCCAATGGGTTTTCTCCCCCAAGAGGGTTTCCAACATATGGCATGTGTTATGTGATTGATCTTGCATTATCTTTGTTGCTCATTGATATTAATGTTGTGTATGCTTCATGAATGCTTATGGTAATTGATTAAGTATTTGTAAAGATTATAATTAAATTTGGAATATTTGGGCTCACTAATTCAATCCCCTTCTCAATTATTGTACCTTTAACACCATGTTATTATTAACATCAAATATAAGGCAAAATTACAAAGGAATAATTTTACCAAGAGTAATAGTGAGTATACAACTTGTCCTAGCTCCTTGAAAGCATTTAGTGCCATCAAAATGAAGGGTTCAAGTGTGTTTGTGTAAATTGACATTGATTTTTGGAAGTTCTTTGATGACTACTTTAGATTTATTGGTATCAATAATGATATAAGAGTCTTATTGATTACTTACTTCTAGATTAGTAGTGAAGTTACAAAAGTATTATTTGAGAGAGATATCCTGATTAAGACCTTCAATATAGAGGATATTATCATTAAGGAGACTATTTTGAAGGTGATTGGTAGTGAGTATGGGAGCTGATGAAATTTGATCAACAATGATTTGTCCTTTGACACCTTTTTTCATGATAATGCAGTGATCGAATTTAATTATAAGGACCATCCACTTTCCAATTTTGTCTCTAGGGAGAATAGCTTTAAAGAAAAAATGATGAAGTTGATCAGAGTGAATGATAACATAATTTTTTTGATAAAGAATATATTGATGGAGATTTTGAGATGCAAAGTATATAGCAAGGAAGTCATGTTCTACCTTTTTATAACATTTTTCATAATTAATGAGACCTCAACTGATATAATACATGTCATACTCTTATCCAATATCATCTTATTGGGCAAGTATTTCCCCAATTTATATAGGTGTGGAAGAGGTGTAAAAGATTAAATGATGGTCATTAGAGGGTGGGTGGATGGAGTAATTATTATTTCATATTGTCAAATAGATTTTGACAAGGATCAATCCATTCAAGAGCATTACCCTTTTTGATAAGGGAATTAATAGAATAAATTTGATAAATTGTTTTACAGACAAATCATAGTATTGCCAAAAGCTTGTCAAGGTAGGTATAAATATCTAAAATGGAATGAGGACTAGGCATTTTGATAATATAATTGATCTTAGTGTTATCGACATCAAGATAGTGAATAGAGACTAATAACCCTAGTAATTTACTAGATGTGACACCAAAAACACATTTGTATGGGTTTAGTCTAACTTTATATTTGATGAGTGGATTGAAGATGGTAGCAAGATCATAGAGATTAGTTTTTTAGCTTTTATATTTGGTAGTGAGGTCATACACATATGTTTCCACAATATTATGGATAAGTGTTAGAGGTATAATCACTAAGGTGGGGGTGAATCAGGGATGCTAGATAATTCAAACTTCAATTCCAATCCTTCAAAACCCTTAACCAAATAACATTAACATTCATGAAGCATACACATCATTTATAATAATAATTAAGAAAGATAAACAAGATCACACACATAACACAAGATCTATGTGGGAAACCTTCTTGAGGAATAAAACCCACTAGAACCTATAATATGCACTATAATCTTATAATTACAAGATCCAAATTTATACTAGCACCAATTGATCAAGGAACACCCATCCCTTAATTTATTGAGACACCCATCCCACAAGGAGGAACCAACCCCCTAGGCAACCAAGCACCCAATTAGCTACCTTTATTTGATCTCCACCTTTGATATGATGTCTTCTATACCTTATGATGGACTTCTCTTGCTTGTCTTATTCTTCACCCTTCTATCTCTCTCAAACATCCTCTAGAGATTAATCACTCAATCAACCTCTTCTAGGCTTATTATGTCTAATGATCTATGTGTTCATCTCTATCAACTTGATTAGATAAAAATGTCTAATATTTATCACACTCTAATATTACTCACTGACCTTTACCTTCTCTTCCAAAGGTTCTCTCCTTTACTCAATTTCATACTTGTTCAACTCTACTCTCTCTTCCAACTCATCACACACCCTCAAACTTGATCATATAATCAATGCATCCAAACACCCCTTTTAGATCACTCTAGGCTTCTTCACTCATCCTCAATATATTGTATACTTTAGTCCATCCACTGAGTGCATTCTCTTTGATCTCTTTCCTTTAAATCTATCTTTTACTCTCTCAACACTTCCACATTCAAGTCTATAAACCATTACCTTAGTCTTCACTCCTTATAGAGTCTTCATTAATGACAAATTCTAGGTCAGACATAATACTTGCCTTAACCCTTAATACTTCTATCAAGATAACACATAGCTAAATACCATCCTCACACATTGGCCATAGCATCCATGGGTCACACTTAAGCAACTATGCCTTTAAATTAGGCCTTAGTAGTCCTTATAGGTCTCATGAAGACATACTCACTCATTTAGCACTTTATCAAGAAAATTAAGAACATAAGATCACTTTAAAATACCTGGGTCCACTCCATATAATCTCTAATACATCTTTAAATGATTACTCCTACAAAAATACTCTTTTTCTAAAGCATAATTTACTCAAACAATATTCTTGTATAAAGTAGCACCATGAATGAACAAATAGTCAAATTTGAAGCTCAATATATACAATTTTACAAACATTCAAACCTTTTACTAAAAAAATTTGTATGTGTATTCTATTCCTCTTCAACTTTTATTTTCACACCATCATGAAATTCATCTGGATCAAAAGATATAGCTCAAAAACTACAAACTATTTTGCCTTCAATAATTTGAATATTCAAATTCCAATAGTCATTGTGTAAATGCTAAACATCGAACACTTTTTCATTATCTCATGTCCCCTATTAAATTTGAAAAAATATGCTTTATTGATCTCCTTAGGATTAGTATGGTATTTACCTTGTAGCACTCATCATTGATCTTTGATCTAAGCTTTGACAATTTTACCACTTCATAGCTCTGCATACCTTCTACACATTTGACTATTTGACTCAACTCACACCAGCAATCTTTATCTGTATGAACACCCACATGTTGTTAATCTTCTATCAAAGATTTTGATATTGTGACATTTGTCACCAATGTGTGTAATCTTAGACTCTTTGACATATTGACTAAATACACACCATTAGATCACTATTAACAAGATCACACACTCCATTAGATCATTGTCTAGTTAGATTAAATTCTCACCATTAGATCTGTGTTCTAATTAAATTCTCACCATAAATCTTTGATAATGTAAATTTGTCTAAGTATGGGAACTTAGTGAGCTCTACCTAAGAATCCAACTTTTCACCTTAATAACTTTTGCTATGTTCAACCTCATGACCTAAAATTTGAATAATATGATATCCTCACATAGGGAAATCCATCCATGTATCAAATAAATCCTAAAACCTTCACACATGTGAAATATACCATCATCAAATTGCTTACTTGGCCTTATCTGTCAAGATGACTACTTGAATCTACACACTCATCTGACTACTCTAATGAATTTTGTTTACTTTCATAAACATTCCAAACACTCATATCACCCCATAGGGTCTCTAAAACATGTCCATACCATCAATATCATCCATTAATTATCTTAATAATTCAAACACTAAAGGACCATGTAGGAACACTGGAGCTCATTGAATCATGCTTTATCATTGTCATTCTAGCACACATGACACCTTATCAACATCCTTGGTCACCTTGGAGACATCATTGACAAACCTCCAATAATCTCCCCATTTGTCATTGATGTCAAACACCAATACAAATTTTATGCTCATACTTTGTCTCTCTCTCTTCAAGTACTTTTTCCCCCTTTGACATAATGATAAAGTGGGCTCATCTTCTAATCCTAAGGACCTAAAAATAATTCAAGAATCAACAACAAGAAAGGACCACCTCTAAGAGATGATACAAACTTTCCCTAACATTGTACATCCCACTTCTTACCTTGATATTTTCAAACATGCTCCATTACTTGAAAACATTAATAGGGACTCCCACTTACATTATGTACACCTTTTCAAGCCTCTCTAACTATCTGAGTTAGCTCTACCTAACTCCATGCTCTATTTGAAAATTATCATCTTTAATAAGTCTTCGTAATGAACTAAGTCTATCAGCAACAATTCAAACACTTGAAAATAATAAGAGAGACTCCCCCTAAGTCATTTGAGCTTAGGCACCCTTTGATCACCTTCAGACCATATCCAACCATGAAAAAACAACACAATTACCTATATACCGTCTCTCTTAGATTCAACTATATAGTCCTCTGATCCTAGGACCTAACCATTTACAAATATCCCCCTTTGTTTATGCATGAGGATTCAATACATTGTCAAAGCACCTGACTTGGTTTGACCAAGTCATCATATCAACATGCTTGAGTTCAAAACTATAGCATACTTCTTTATATCTTTACCAAGACTGAACATCTCACATATGTTCCCCCACACATCATGCACATCTTACATATTATAAAATTGAAGAGAACATACCTTTGTACTAATTTGATGTTTTGATCATTACCTAGAGCACAATAAAACAAGATCAACATACCTTTATATGTAATATAATATCTTGACAACTCATCATGTTTTATCAAACCCTAGGAAACTGCCATTCCCTACTTGCAAAACTTGCATACAAAGCTTCATTCTTCACCATATTGACCAACTATACCATCCATCAAATATTGACCAAAACTTTAACTTTAAGATAACTATCCCTAAATATATCTTTTGAATCATTCCATCACAACAATTTGGATAAAATTTATAAAAATATTTGCTCCCGCTTAGCCAATCACATTTTCAAAAGATCTTTCTTATCCTGCAACATCAACCAAAGCTCAACTAGCATCCACCATGATTCTTGTTTTCAACTGTCTCTTTGAAGCCTAGATAGAGACACCCTAACCCATAATGTCATAGAACAATTTGAAGTTAGGAGTTACCCACAATTCCCCATATTCCTTCTCCTCCTTGGTCATTTGATACTGATAGTTCTTCTTCTTAGGCTTAAGAGGATCAACACTTCTCATCCACTAAAATATTCTCTTTTTCTTCTAAGATTGCATTGACAACATTGGAGATTAAAAAAATTCATGACATACCTTTTCAATTGAATAAATAACCTCATCAATGGGCATTGACAAGTGATGTTCTTTGCATGAAACTTGCTCAACAATAGTAGGATGTTACCTTATATTTATACACACCTCAGAACTACTCTCAACTAGCACCTTGTTCTTCTCCTTGAGCTTAGTCTCTTCATTCCCAAAATTAGTAGACAATGATATCTTCTGATTATGTTCAACCTTTTTAGCATTCTCCACTTTAACAAATAGACCACTTGGACCTGTAAACTCATTATGACTCACACCTTTCATTTTTGGTTTCCATTAATTAACTTGTCTTCTTCCTTACACTCTATTAGTTTGATTAAATTTATTTTGAATTTATGGCCTTTTCTTATAGAACCTAGCAATGTGATCAATCTTCTCATAGTTGTAGCAAACCATTCTTCTTGAAGTGAACACATTTTGCCTTACCTAATTTGGATAAAATCTTGTAATGTGGCTTATGTCATAATAACTAAAGCATTAAAATTTGCTCATGTTATTTGATTTATGATTTCATTCATTCTCAGCAAGTCTTCTACACTCTCTATCCATATGACCAAATTGATTACAATTATAACAGTAACCATTGAAATTTACACACCTGGTTGTCTAATATTATTTGTCCTCATTCTGCCAACACCTTTATTCCTTGACTAATGATTCATTTTCAAGGTTTGATTGTCCTTATTCACATTCATCTTTATCTTCTCTTGACTTACATTCTTGTATTATTATATGTAACCAAAATCCAATTCTATCACTAGCATGATTTTTATTATTCAAAATGTTGTCTAGATCACTTAATATTTTTTTAAACATCACATATGTCTTCATCTTACTAAATATATTTTCTAAATCAAATTTCAATGAATCATTTTCAATCACATACCTTAAACACTCATCTTATTTAGCTTTTAGGATTGTAGATAAGATTAATAATTGATAATTGAGATTCTTGATTATATATTCATGCTCCTTGGTGTCTTCATTCATTCTTTCCTCAAACATACTAAATTACTCTTCATATTCCTTGATTTGAGACTTCATCTTCTTGTTAATATTCTTCTCAATATTTAGTTCTTCACAAGCATTCCTCAATTCAGTCTCATAGTCCTCCTTGTCTTCTTCATTATCTATATCACTCCAAGTAGACTCTTTTTTATATGATAAAATTTCTTCCTTAGCCATGTATAGGACTTTGTCTTCAATATCAAACTCAGAATGATTATCTTCATTATCATCTGATGAACTATAACATTTATTGGTGTAGAGACTCTTCTTGTTGTCATAATTTATGAATCCTTTATTCCTCTTTACAGACCTGAATGTATTATTGCCTTCATCTTATATTTCACCATGCTCTTCATCATCATTCTTATTATGCTTATGAGGGCACTTGTTAGCAAAATAGACTACTTCTCCACAATTGAAACATTTGAAGGGTAATTTACCCTTATACTTCCCTGAGCATATTTTCAATTTAATTATAAATAAAGTTATTAGTTCATCATCATATATCTCATTATACTTGATTTATTTACCTTGAGTTATTTTCTTATTTGGCTTCATTTCTATCTTTAATTCTACTTCCTCTTTTGGTAGTTTGCCATCATTGACTCTCATCTCATAAGCAGGAAGGATGCCATGTAATTCATTTATCTTCATCTGAGTAAGATCATGACTTTATTATATAGTAGACACTTTAGAATCAAACTTGAGGGATAGAGACATTATTACCTTTTATACTATAGTAGCTTCTTCAAGCTTTTCTCTAAGACCTTTGATAATGTTCACAATCTTATCAACTCTCTAAAAAAAATATGCCATAGAATCTTCTTCCTTCATCTTGAGAATCTAAAATTATCTTTGGTGAGTCTATAACTTATCCAACTTGACCTTTTAATCCCCTTCTATTGAGGTCAACAATACCCACATTTCTAAAAATTAGGGACCCTTATGATAAACTATGTATATTTATACCTTAAAATTGAAAATTCACTTGATTAGAGTGTCATTAACATGTTTGCACATTATTTGTATTTAAATATCATCCATACCTTCACTTGGTTGGATTATTTTTTCATGGTTTTTGTTTGACCTTGTCTAAGTTTACTAATGTTTACACTTCATGTTTCAAGTTGCAGGTTTCATGGAACCCTCCATGAATGAACTATGCCTAGATTTTATAATTTAATCCCAACTTGGGCCTTTACTAGCCCTTAATCTATAGAAATCCAAATTAAATCCATGTTTAAAGCTTCTTGAAATCATCATTCAAGATACCCTAGCACAGGTTCCTTTGCACCAAATTCAAATTAGGTGAGAACAAATTACATGGAAAAACTTTAAATATGCTATGTACTTAGTTTTTATACTAAGGCTTAGTTGTATTTTTCAACATGACCAAACTTTAGTTTAATAATGATATTCTTGGTCCCCTTTATGTCTCAAGCCCCCTTATTCCCTTTTGCCTTAGCATGGTCTAACTTTATCATTGTAGATTTCTTTTATTATGTTCCTAAACTTGGTCTGAATAATGCATGGTCCTTTTGTTATAACTTAGAATAAAATCTTAGTCCTAAAGTCTCATTCATGTTTATTAACATAAACAAGACCTTAGTCTTAATATTTTATCATATGTTCCATTTACCTTCGAGTCCTAACTTAAACATTGTGTTTGTTTATAGGATCAACAACCTGAATTTACTTGGGTGAACATAATCAAATGTTGTGAGATGGGCTTCATAAATCTAAGATTATAATCCATGGGACTAATCTCACTCGACCCCACAAATCAAGATTGATGATCCACATTCACTCAGAAGGCCAAGATCCAACGATGTGAGATCATTATTAATACTAAAAGGGTCCCTTTTTATTATATAAACCTAGCCTGAGACTTTACCCTAAGATTTCAATTGTGTTTATCAATACAATAAAACCTTAGGATAAAACCTTACACCATAACTTTTATTTGAAGGGTCATTTTTGTTATGTTACAAGCTTAGGCTAAGATTTTATATTTTCCTAAGAATGGGGCCCCTTTTTATCATGATTTTAACCTAGTTAAAAGACCTTAGCCTAAATTTTTATTCATGTTTATTAATATGAATAAAAATATTAATCTATAACTTTGATCCAATTTATATATTTTTCAAACTCACTTAATCCATGTTATGATATTAATAACCAATCATGTATAACTGCCCAGATCATGATCGATGGCTTACATTCAATTGGATGCGGATGATCTAATAGAATGAGATTGATGCTAAAAATTCAAGCCATGGACATCAATTAAACATCGATCACCTTATCAATAATCAATAATACACATTCAAGTGTACACATCTAGATCAATAGAGCGTATCAATTCAAGGATTTTCAATGAATATCCTAGTTAATGTGAGATTACCATGTTGTGAGAACATGTTAACTAGAAATATTGATAGAGTATAGAAATCACAAGGCTTGTAAGACTTCCAAGTGGCAAAACCTTGGTGCATAGTATAAATTAAAGCTTATGCATCTTAGAAATATCAATGGTCTATGTTGATTCATACCCATCAAATCCAATGGTGCATAATCAATGTTGAAAATTTAAAGACCTTATAAGTAAACCTTAGATGGCCACATGGTGAAAGTGCATGAGCTTACAAAATTGATAAGGTGAAGAGATCAAAAGGCCCATGGGACTGCCAAGTGGAATAACCTCATAATCCAAATACATGTAGTGACCAATGATGTTCAACTCAAGGGATCAAGATCAATGGTTAGCGTTAATCTGTACAAAGAGATCTAATGGTGTGAAATAAAAGCAATTTTTTTCAAAAGTCAATGATCAATTTTTAAACATTAATGAGCAATTTTTCCATTAAAATTCCACATATATGTCATGGTGATGCCATATATACATAAAATGATAAATTTAAAAATATTATGGGCTCAAAAAGGGCAAAGGTCTAAATACAAGGATCCAAATGAAATCTATGGCATGAAGCTCACTTAAGTGAAAATAACTACCACCATTAAAGCTACAAAAAAACCCTAACATGTACAAAAAACCCTAATTCAACCTTGTATTGATCACAAATTGAGCCCAAAAAAGTGAATTATCATCAAAGCAAGCATAATTTAATCCAAAGCTGAAGAGCAGTCCACAAGTGAGAAATTTGATCTATTTCAAACTATAACAACCCAAAAAGGCACTTCAAGGGAAAATGTAGAGCTATATTTGGCTTGAGATGCTAAGGATAGAGTCTTCAAGGATACAAAATTTTATGCCACCTCCTTAAACATGGGAGACAACAACTAGTCTAAGCTATTCTTGACCATTAAAGACTAATTGATCATCACAAAGGAAGAGGAGAAGAACCTATCTATGAGAAGGAGATATTATAACATAATGGCTATTCAAATGATAAGCCTACACCTTAAAATATCCAAGCCTAAGGTACTATATTGTATTGACATTCTATCTCCTATTTTTAAAGATTTCAAGATTTATAAAGGCATGTTAGTAAATGACCACACTCTCAAAATTATAGCTTATGTCTCAACCATAAATTTTGAAAATTATTATAAGCTACCTAATCCCCAAATATATATGACCACCATAAATAATTTGGATAAATAAAATGACTTGAATACCATCCTTACCCCATGGCTATATTATAGCAATCAAGCATTCTCAAAATTCAATGGTAACATCCCAATTAGCCAATTCAAACCTGGGATCAGGATGATTATGACTTTGATGAATAGACTATGTATAAATTTGACCACCACCTATGTTGATTTAATCTATTTACCCTTGTTATATTTTATGGATTAAAGGGAGCTCACCACTTCCCTTGGTGAAGTCATTATCACATGATTAGGTAGACAAAATTATATAGTCAAGAAAAGGACTAGGGGCCAATTTTAAATGATGACATAATATTAGGTGCCTTACTCACCACCACTAAGATCCATAATCTTACATAATGGTCACTTGAAGGGACACATATCATCTCCCAATATTATTCAAAACTACACATATTCAAATATAGTGACCACATCCATTTCATTTGAGACTATGTCTATCCAACATTAACTGAGGCCATAACTAGGATTCTAATGGCAAGAGTCAGTCCATTGGTCAAAAAATAAATTGAATTCATTTGTGATATATGGTTATATCCCTATTATACCATCATCAAAGTTGAAGGAATCCAGGGCTAACCCTTCAAGATACCTATCCATGTCCACAACAAGATTGTAGAATAAGAGGTAGCTTACCAATTATGCCATGGTATAGCTAGCATGTGAAAAACCAAGAAGAAATGACTCCTCAAAAACCTCATAATTATTATTAGAAGGACCATATTTTATAAATGGGACAATATTGAGGCTACTTCTAAACACATGGCCTCTTTCAGATTACAACATGATAATCTAAGGCAGTGGGATCCCTAAGGAAGAGTTGTGGGGAACTTGAAGGTAAAGGGGATCAATTTGACTTATGAACACAAACCTAGAGTCTATGACCCAATATACACAAAGACCTCTTATTTCATCAAGGTCTTGATAAGATTGAATAAATTCAACATTACTCTAGAAGTTAGGATGGAAAGGGAATAAAAAGGAAGTGATGATAGGTGGCAGCTAAGATCTAGATAGTACCATTTTCTCTATGGAGAGTCATCTAGATGTCCAAAACCACAAAAAAAAATCCAAAATCCTAAGGAACTTAGGCTATAATAAATGAGACTTGGTGAAGTTACTTCTTCTTTAACCTAGGCACAAGAACCAAGATCACATGTTGAAGAAATTGACATAATAGCATTAAATCTTAAAAAGATAGTGGAAGATGCCCTAAAAGCACTAGTTAGAGGATATCAATTTGATGAGGAATAAGTATAGGAGGAATAACCTCAGTCACAAGCTAAGAAGGTAGAGAATCACAAGGGGAAATAATTGGATTTGGGTTTAGTTCCAATAAATATTTCAAAGAGGAAAGTTGAGCCAGCATTGGTTTTAGCAAGGAAGAAGAGACCTAAGTTAACCTTCATTCATCCTTTGAGTGAGGTCAACCTCATAAATGATGAGAACCTAATCCAAGGTCTAATTATCCCTAAATAGTTTGTATATGGTAATTTTTATAAGGTTCCTACTCTATATCGTGCATGGGCCATTACTAAATTAGTCAACATTACTATCCATGATGAATTATAACCATGGATAGTTACTCTACAAAAAGAAGAATGAAGGATGGCTACTCTAAGAGATTCAAGTGGAACTCAGATTGAAACCCCTACACCTCAAGTGACATAATATTTAGTTGGCATTAGGTTTGACCTAATAATAGTTGGGTTACAAATAGTTACTAAAAAGAAGGCCATGATAAGTGGAGAAGAGTTCACTTTCTAGAAAGTGGAACCATTCATTGAACTAACTCCTATTGAAGGACAAGACCAAGTGAGAATCTTATTTTTGAGGAAAATTTGCTTGAATTAGCCCAAGATCAATCAACATAATTACAAGTTGCCATCAATGACATGCAGTAATAAAAAGATAATCTATAGAGGCAAAAGGAAAATTTAGAGAACCAAGCTATATTGTCAGTTCCTAATGCTATGATTAAGATGTTTGAGGAATATTTTTATGATATGTTTGACTCCTTAAAGTCAACAAGGTCTAGACAAAATGTATTAGGTTAACAAGATGTAGTAGCCAAGGACTTAGTCACTCATTGGTAGAATTCAAGGGATAAAATGAAGGAATTGATCAATATCTTAGTGGAAGATCAAATCCCTAATTTCAAAACCATCAACATAGCTAATTTGAACATAGTAATAGGAATAATTTTGGACAAGATCAAGAGCTTGAACACATGGTCTAAAATATTGGAAAGTCTCCTTAAGGATGATAAATATCTATTAGTCAGGATGGAATATTTATTTGGAACCATGATCCTTAAACCAACTACACTCAGCTCCATAGGCCTCATAATAGATGAAGAGTTTTATCATAGATCCACCCTAGTCATGTAGGAAGTGAGGAGTAAAATATAAGTCAAATCTATAACAAATAACAGTAGGGTCATGGATATGATCCTAATAGTAGAGGAAAAGATTGTTGAAGATAGGAGCATTAAAGAGGCCTTAGGGAGAAATGAGTGGGACTTTAGAGACCTAGATGATCAGGAGGATGAGTTCTTCATGGAAACTTTGTTAATTTGAAATTGATTGATGAATAACACCAAAGAGAAATGAAGATACTATAATAGTAGTAGAGGACTTCATCAGTACAAAGGCCCCAAAATCAATTAAGTTGACTTAGGATATTCTATTCTATAAAAGCATTATAATATTAAAAATTTAATATTCTTTTGTAAAGGCATGTGCAATGAGTAAATCACATTGCCTATAGGTCAATCCATAAGGAAAAGTCTAGTGTATTTTAGATTTTTTTTAAACACAGTTGCCCTTGACACTTGTACTTTTGTAATTGGATATGACTAACTAGTATATTGCCTTGTCAATCTATAAATTGAGTATTACCATTTGTAAAATGGGGGGAGTTCTTAGATCCAAATTACTTTTTAAACTTTGAAAAATTAATATAAGCAAAGAATTCTACAAAAAATATCTATAATTTGCTTGTGTTTGTTGTTATCATAGCTTCTCTCTCGCTTGTTTCTATTTTTGGATTTGAATGGTTCTTATAAAGTCTCAGTATGCATATTTTAATTAAAAAGTTGTTAACTTGTGTTAATTTTAGGTTGACTAAAATTTCTTAGGTTCATTTTTTTTGTTTACTCTTCTTACATTTGGGCTAATGTTGTTTGTTTGTAGGGATAAATCTTTAAATTAAACCAGGTTCTTATTTACACCTTCCTTAGATTTTTATTGATGTGTCATAGAATTTAGGCTCAAGATATTTAATGTTACACATTGGTTAAGTGCATACCTATATTATATTTAAACTTTTTCATGATGTTTACAAGGAAGATCAACAACATTTCTTTTCTACCCTACCCTTCCTTTTGTTCCCTTTTAACTAGATCACCTTAGTTTAATTATCATTGTAAATAGCCATCTTAGATTATTCTTTAGATTAGTTATTGATCATAATTCACTATCCTTAGCATAGTATACTTCATATTTTACATAGATCTACTATCTGGCCATGGTGACTCCCAACCACCAAACATTATAAATATTGTGAAATAGTCACCTATTTTGCCTATATTTCATCAAAGATAATAGGATTATCACAACTTGTAACTCATGCATTGAGTTCTTAGGAATTCTAAAATGAGAAGTTTTTCTTGAACACTCTATGCACCTATTGTACACATTTAGTCATCAATAGGTAGAGCTTCACTAGTGTTAGAAGGAGAGCCTTAGTTAGATATTTGTGAATTTATAGAATCTTTGATAATTTTGGTGTGTTTTGATCAAATATATATGTATTCTTTACATATTTGTTGTCCTTTGAGCTTAATTGTATACACATCATTGATCTTTATGGTTTCAAACTAGTATTTCAGCTTCTTTTAGCCAAATATTGATATTATTTGAAGATCCATAGATATTTGTGTAAAGGTAGTTCATGTTTTATGTATTCTCCATGTTTAAGGTTAGTAATAGAATTTTTTTACAAATATTTATTGGTTCATTGTAAATTTGATTTTATTCAAGCTCATAGGTGTAGATATCCCTCTCATTCATCAATTTAGACATATCTTTGAGTTTATTTAGTTAAAGATAGTCATGCTTTACATGTCTTTGTGCAAAATTGGCTTAACACACAAACTTAATCATTATGCTTTACAAAGGTTGGTTTGATGCATCATATTTTAGATATGTTTCAAGGTCACAAGATATAATTACCAGAAGTGAGACTGAGGTGAACATAAAATTTTAAGGTCTCAACCAATTTCACTAAGTCAGGGTGTTCATGTGTTCAAGTTATGGTTTGGTTAGGTGGTTCTTCTATCAATGTGTCTGATCAAGTACATGACTTATCAAAAAATCCTAAAAGGTATTTTCCTTATTTTAATCCCAATAATTTTTTCATTACTAAAGAACATATTTAAATCATTCAAGGTTGATTTGAGATTGTTAAATGTAGTTCATAAAGATGTAGTATATAGATTGTTCTCATTCACTTTCAAAGATGTTGCATATGATTGGTTTCTCAACCTACCTAAGAATTAAATGACTAGTTGGAATGACCTTAATAATATTATCATTGATCAATTTGGAAAAATTATCAATCCATGCACCCTTTACCAATAGTTCATTATTGTTAAGAGGGATTTTAATGAGACAATAAGAGCCTTTAATGTTAGGTTCCATAAGATGTTCAGCAGGACCATGGCCCCATATAAAACTAATTTGGCTTTGGATTTAGATATTTATAGGGATGACTTAGACCCCATGACCTCTATGTTCTTGAAAATATCTATAAATGTTGTCAATACATTAACATTGGCTTATGCTGAAGCTGTGATCATTAATGACCAAATGCAACCCCAAGGTCAAATAGTATACTCCACCCCAAATTCCAATCATAATACACCTAATCTGAGCCAACCTTTAGTTTGGAACCAATTACTATTGATTCATCCATATCCTATCCAGAACCTAGGGTTCTTGAATAACATTATAAGTGGATCCCATCCATAAAAACATAGAACTCTAATGCCCATAACTAATATCAATGTTCCAATCTATGAGCCTAAGACCCCAGATAACTTTAATGACTTGATATTATAAATGGTCCAAAAACTGAGTACTAACTTTATTTATTTTTAAAAATAAGTAGGAAATGTAGGAGAGGGCTCTAATAAAAACTATGCTTCTTAAAGGTTAAATAGGCCACCAAACAGGTTTCATGATGATGATAATAATGGATCATCTGAAAACATACAAATGAATTTCTATGATATGGATTTGGCTGATCATTATAATGTTTTTGAATCATCTCAAGGTGAAAGAGGTACAACTAAAATTATGCCTAACCAAGACAATATTTTAGGGACAACTAGATTTATAAGGCCATCTCAACATTTCATGACAGAGGCTTTTGATTTTCCATTTGAAGAGTAAAGTGAACCTAAAGATATTCTGGAAGAAGGAATAGCTCTTCAAGATGAGCAGCGTCATGAGCAAGATTAGATACAAGATAACTTATCTTCAAAAGATAGCTATGAGGACACTTCATATGAAATAACTAATGGAATAGAGGATACCATTAAAGAATATGACCATGGGCAAAAATTACTCTAGGATTTCTTGAAATAAATTGAGGTATCCCAAGAAGGAAATGATGTCTTTGAAATCCCAAAACTAGATGAGCTATAACTCAATTAGGTAGAGGATTTTCTTTTCTTCACCAAATATGATGATGAAGCAGGTGAAACAAATAAAGAATTATCATATGACTTCATCAAAAGGTCAGGAGCATAGGAATAGCATATTTTTTATGGTAGTATTCCATATGAGCATCATTCAGTTGATCAGGATGAAGAAGCCTTTTGGGATGACTTGGAATATTTTTGTACAAATAATGAAAGTCCATTTCCACCTCAAAAATAACCTAATAAAGACATCAGTCTAAATATAGTAGTTGAGCTACCATTATTTAGTGAAGATGATATAACCCATTATCTACCTATAGATGAAGCAGAACTAACACTCCTACTCCAAAGTAGAATAATCTAGGAAGAATATGATTGGGTTTTAAACCCATATCTTCAATCCATGTACTATATAAGGGAAATATGAAACCAAGTTACATCATACAAAAGTCATGAACACACAAGTGATACCATATGCAAGATACCATCAAGAGAAAACATTCATGTTTTAAGGTCTTGTAGTAGACTAAATAACTTTCCATTTGATCCTAGAGGTAATTAATTTATGGAGTTAGTGTAGGGATTAGTTTAGTTTCTTTCTTGTTCTTTATTTCTTTATTTTTTTCTTCCTATCCCTTATTTGTATATAGTGCCTATTTATATTAGTTTGTTTTCTCTTGCTTTGTTCCTTACTTTTAAATAAGTCCTTTTGGATAATTCTCAGTTTAAGCTTCACCTAATTACTTAGGAACTCCACAAGTTCAAGAACATAGGTATGAACCTTAAGTAAGTGTTGACCATGGATTTAAAATACAAGCCATATGTTATAATCAAGAAAAACTAGTAAGGACTAGTGGGTAGGTTAATTGTTCCATAAGATCCTAAACATTGTTTTGATCTAAAACTTGGCTTTAAGAAGAATTACATAGGTGGGATTAAAGTTTAAACTATTAGGACTTAATCATTTTTACACTTAATAAGAATTATTACTTACGACAAAGGTTACACCCATAGTTGATTGTCTAAAGATCAAACATTTGACCAAATCCCTAAACCTGGCTAACCTGGTTCCCAACCTCTGTTAGAAATCCAAAAATGATCTAAAAATACAAAAATAAGAGCTTAGTGTAAAATCAAAATCATTTCAATCAAAGGTGATTCTGGTAATCTCCATTAGGTTTATGGACACCTAGTTGGTAGTGGCTTAAGGCCTTGATCAAATCCAAAGGCATCTCTATCGGGGATATGAATGCCTAGATGGTAGTAGAGCAATGCCCAATCCCTCCCTAAACTAAAGCATGGTTCTTAATAAATATCCAAAAATGTTGTAGGTCAATATTAATGGTTAAAGGTATGAAATATAGAATTTTTTACCTAAATCCTATGGTAAACAATAAGTGAAATCAAAGCACACACACAACATGGCTAGGTTTTAATGTTTGATCCTAATTCTATAGGTACAAGACTTGTTTTAACCATGAACTAATCTTGATAGTGTCACTAATTAAGTGGATTAAGTAATCTAGTTATTTTTTTAACCAGAGTCTTTGATTTCTAACATATTACTATGTTCCCCTCAAAATTTACTATTTTTTAGGTCAACGTACCTCTATTTTTGAAAAATGGGGACCCTTGTGATAAATTGTGTAGATTTGTACCTTAAAATTGAAAAATCACTTGATGAGAGTGTCATTAACATATTTGCACATTATTTGTATTTGAAGATCATCCACACCTTGACCTGGTTGGATTATTTATTCATGGCTCTAATTTGACCTTGTATAAGCTTGTTAACATTTGTTCTTCATGTTTCAAGTTTCAATATTAATGGAACCCTCCTTGAATGAACTATGCCTATATTTTAGAGTTTAGTCCCAAATTGGGCCTTTAGTAGCCTTTGGTCTATAGAAAGTCAAATTAAATCCATGTTTAAAGATTCTTGAAACCCTCATTCAAGATATCCTAGCATAGGTTCCTTTAGACCAAATTTAAATTAGGTAGGATCAAATTATGTGAGAATACTTTAAATATGCTATGGAATTAGTTTTTATACTAAGGATTAATCATGTCTTTCAACATGACCAAACATTAGTTTAATAATTATATGTTTGGTTCCCTTTATGTCCCGATCCCCTTGTTCCCTTTTACCTTAACATGGTCTAACTTTATCATTTAAAAGTCCTTTTACTATGTTTCTAAGCTTGGTTTGAATAATTCATAGTCTTTTTATTATAACTTAGACTAAAATCTTAGTAATAAAGTCTCATTTGTGTTTATTAACATAAACAAGACCTTAGTCTTAAGATTTTATCTTAAGTTCCATATACCTTCGAGTCCTAAATTAAACATTGTGCTTGTTTATAAGATCAATGACCCACATTTACTTGGTAAAACATAATTAGACAATGTGAGGTGGTTTTGATAATTCTAATATTCTAATCCATATAACCAATCTCACTCGACCCCACTAATTGAGATTGATGATCCACATTCACTCAGATGGCCAATATCCAATGACACGAGATCAATATTAAGACTAAAAAGGTCCATTTTTATTATATAGACCTAGCCTAAGACTTTACCCTAAGGTTTAAATTATATTTATGAATACAATAAAATCTTAGGATAAAACCTTATTCCATAACTTTTATTCGAAGGGTCCTTTTTTTTATGTTACAAGCTTAGGCTAAGATTTTATATTTTCCTAAGCATGGGGCCCCTTTGTATCATTATTTTAACCTAGTTAAAAGACCTTAACCTAATTTTTTTTTGTATTTATTAATATGAATAAAAACATTAGTCTATAACTTTGATCTAATTTCTATATTTCTTGAGCTCACTAAATTCATTTTATGATTGCAAGAACCAATCACATTCGAATTCCCAAATCATCATCAACAGATCACATTCAATCAAATGAGGATGATTGAATAGAGTGAGATCAATGCTAAAAATTCAAGTTGTGGACCCTAGTTAAACATCGATCACCTTAACAAGAATCAACAGTATATATTTAAGTATACACATACAAATCAATGGAGCGTATCAAATCTTGGATTTTCAATGAATCTCCTAGTTAACATGAGACTACCATGTGGTGATAACATGTTAACTAGAAAGAGTGATAGAGTACAGAGCTTAGAAGGATGAAATATTTCCAAGTGGCATAACCTTGGTGTATAGTAAAAATTAAAGATCATGCATATTCCAAAGATCAACAGTCCATACTAATTTATACCCATCAGATCTAATAATGCACAATCAACATTAAAAATTCAAAGACCCTACAAGCAAACCCAAGATGGCCATATGGTGAGATCATGTGAGCTTATAGAACTAACAATGTGCGAAACTTAGAAAGCCCATAGGACTATCAAGTAGCACAACCTCAAAGGTCAAAAACATGTAGTGACCAATGATGTTCAACTCAAGGGATCAATATCAATAGCTAGCAATGATTCATGCAACAAGATCTGATGGTGAAAATAAAAGAAGATTTTTTCAAAAGGTAATAGTTAGTTTTTAAACATTAATAATCCAATTTTCCATGAAAATTCCACATAGCTGCCATGATGATTCCACATAGACATAAAACAACAAATTTAAAGATCTTGTGGGCTCAAAAAGGGCAAAGGTATAAATACAAGGATCCAAACAAAATCTAAGGCATAAATCTCACTTAAATACAAATAATTTCTACCATTAAACCTTTTAAAAAATCCCTAACATGTACACAATCCCTAATTTTACTTTGTATTGATCACAAATTGAACCCAAGAAAGTAAATTACCATTGAAGAAAGCATAATTTAATCAAGAGCTAAAAAGCAGTCCACTAGTGAGAAATTTTATCCATTTCTGACTATGGTAACCTAAAAAGTCATTTCAATATAAAATTAAAATTTATATTTGGATTTAGATGTCAAGGGAAGAGTCTTCAAGGATATAAAATTTGATGTCACCACCCTAAACATGGGAGATAACAACTGGTCCTAGCTATTCTAGACCATCGAAGAGAAACTAATCATCACAAAAGAAGAGGAGAAGAACCTATCTATGAAAAGGAGATATTATGACATAGTGGCTATTCAAATGACAAGATTATACCTTTTAATATCTAAGCTTGAGGTACTACATCGTATTAACATTTTATCTCTTATTTTTAAAGATTTCAAGATTGATAAAGGCATGTTAGTCAATGAGCACACTCATAAAAATATAGCTTATGTCTCAACCATATATTTTAAGAATTATTATAAAATACCTAAGCCACAAATATACATGACCACCATAAATAATTGGGGTAAATAAAATTACCTAAAGACTATCCTTATCTTGTGTCTATATTCTGGCAATCAAGTATTCTCAAACTTTAATGGCAATACCCCAATTAGCCAATTTAGACTTGGGATCAGGATGTTTATGACCTTGATGAATATCTTGTGTTAAAATTTAACTACCACCTATTTGGATTCAATCTAGGTGCCCTTGGTATATTTTATGGTTGAAAGGGAGCTCACCCCTCTCCTTGGTGAAGTTATTAGTACTTGTGTAGATAAATTTTCACAGTCAAGAAAAGGACTTAGGCCAATTTTACATGATGTCATACTTGATGGATTCCCTTCTCACCACCACCAAGATCCACAATCTTAGAGAATGGTCACCTAAATGGACATAAACAATCTCCCAATACTATTCAAAACTATACATATTCAAATATAGAGACCATATCCATTTCATCTGTGACTATGTCTATCCAACCTTAACTAAGGCCATAATTGGGATTCCAATGGAAATATTTAGTCCTTTGGTTAATAAATAAATTAAATCCATAGGTGACAGATGTTTCTATCTATATTTCACCATCATCATAGTTTAAAGAATCTAGGGCTAACCCCTCAAGCTACCCATCCATGTCCCTAGCAAGCTTGTAGAATAGGACGTAGCTTACCAATTATTCCATGGTATAGATGGTTTATGTATAACTAAGAGGAAAAGACTCCTCCACAACCTCATAATTACTATTGGAAGGACCATATTTAAGCAATGAGATAATATTGAGGCTACCTCTAAATATAGGGCCTCTTTCAGATTACAACATGGTGAACTAAGGTAGTGGGATACCCAAGGAAGAGTTGTGGGGAACTTGAAGGCAAAGGTAATTAATTTGACCTATGAACACAAGCCTAGAGTCTATGACCCAACATACACAAATACCTCTTCCTTCACTAAGGTCTTGATAAGATTGAATAAATTCAACATTACTCTAGAAGCTAGGATGGAAAGGGAATAAAAACGAAGTGATGACAGGTGGCAGTTGGGATCTAGACAATACCATTTGCTCAATGGAGAGTCATCTAGACCTCTAAAACCACAAACAAAGATATAAAATCTCAAAGCACTGAGGCCATAATAAAGGATACCTGGTGAAGTTGCTTCTTTTTTAGCCCAAGCAAAAGAACTAAGATCATAAGTTGAAGAAATTGAAATAATAGCATTAGATCCTGAAAAGATAGTGGAAGATGCCCTAAAGTCACTAGTTAGTACCTATTAATATGATAAATAATAAGTACAAGAGGAATAAAATTAGTCCCAAGCTAAGAAGGTAGATAAGGATAAGGGGAAAGAATTGGCTTTGGGTATAGTTTTAGTAAATATCCCAAAGAGGAAAGATGAGCTAGCATTAGTCCCACTAGGGAAGAAGAGACCCAGTTAACCTTCACTCATCATTTGAGTGGGGTCAACCTATTTAGTGATGAGAACCAAATCCAAGGTCCAATTATCCCTAAATGGTTTGTATATGAAAAGTTGCATAAGGTTCCTACTATGCATCATCCATAGACCATTACTAAATCAGTCAACATCACTATACATGATGAACTCAAACTATGGATAGTTGATCTATAGAAGGAAGAACAATAAGGGATGGCTACTCTAGGATAATCAAGTGGAACTTAGATTTAAACCCCTATACCTCAAGTGACACAATATTTAGTTGGTGTTAAGTTTGACCCAACAATAGCTGGGTTACAAAGAGTTGCTAAAAAGAAGGCCATGATAGGTGGAGAAGAGTTCACTTTCTAGAAAGTGAAACCATTCATTGGACTAACTCTTATTGAAGTTAAAAGACCAGGATAGAATCTTATTTCTAAGGAAAATGTGCTTGAACTATCCCAAGCTCAATCAACACAATTATAGGCTACCATCAAGGGCATGCAATAATAAAGAGAGAATTTACAAAGGTAAAACAAAAATTTAGATAGCCAAGCCATATTGTTGGTTCATAATGTTATGATTAAGATGCTTGAGGCATCTTTATATGGTATGTTTGACTCCTTAAAGTCAATGAGGTCTAGACAAAATGTATTGGGTCAATAGGATGTACCAACCAAGGACTTAATCACTCATTAGTATAATTTAAGGGATAAAATAAAGGAATTGATCAACATCTTGGTGAAAGATCAAATCCCTAGTTTTAAAACCATTAGCCTAGCTCATTTGAACATAGTCATAGGACTACTTGTGGACAAGATCAAGAACTTGAACACATGGTCTAAATTTTTTGAAAGACTCCTTAAGGATGACAAAGATTTGTTACTTAGGATGGAACATTTCTTTGGATCCATGATCTTCAAACCAACTACACTCAATTCCATGGGCCTCATCACAGATGAATATTTTAAGAATAGAACCATCTTGGTCATACAAGAAGTGAGGAGCAAAAACCAAGGCAAATCTAGAATAGAGAATAGTAGGGTCATGTATATGATCCTAATAGTAGAGGAAAATATTGTTTAAGCTAGGAGAATTATAGAGGCCTTGGGGAGAAATGATATGGACTTTGGAGACTTGGCTGATCATGAGAATGAGCTCTTCATGAAATCTATTGTTAATTTAAAACTAGTTGATAAATAACACCAATGAGCAATGAAGATACTATAATAGTAATAGAGGAATTTATCAACACAAATTCCCCAAAGTCAAGCAAGCTAACTTAAGATATTATATTCTACAAAAGCATTGTAATATTTGAAAATAGAATATTCTTTTATAAATGCATGTGAAACTTTTAAAGCACATTGCTTATAGGTCAATCTATAAGGAAAATTCTAGTGTATTCTATAACTTTGTAAAAATATAGTTGTCCTTGACACCTATACTTTTGTAATTCGATATGACTAACCATTATACTGCCTTGGCATTTTATAAAAGGAGTATTACCATTTTTAAAAGGGGGGTAGTTATTAGATCCAAATTACTTTGTAAACTTGGAGAAATTAATATAAGCAAGGAATTTTGTTAATATTTTCCAGCATTTTCTTGTGTTCATTGTTATCATGGCTTCTTTCTCACTTTCATGTTTCTATTTTCATATTTGAATGGTTATTATAAAGTCTTGGTGTGAATATTTTAATTATAGAGTTTTTAAATTGTGCCAAAGCTAAGTTAATTGAAAGTTCTTAGGTTTATTTGATTTCCTTTAATCTTCTTGAATTTGGGCTAATATTATTTGCTTGTAGGGGTAAATATTTAAATTGAATCAAGTTATTATTTGCATTATTTCCACCTTCCTTAGGAGTTTTCTTAATGTGTGATAGGATTTGAACTTAATCTATTTCATGTTACACATTGATTAAGTGCATGCCTATATGATATTTGAACTATTTCATGATGTTTGGAAGGAAGATCAGCAACATCTCTTTTCTTCCCTACCCTTCCTTTTGATCCCTTTTAACCAAATCACCTTAGTTTAATTGTCATTGTAAATATCCATCTTAGATTATTCTTTAGATTAGTTCTTGATCATAATTCACTATCCTTAGCATAGTATACTACATATTTTACATAGATCTACTATTTGGCCATGGTGGCTCCCAACCACCAAACATTTTAAATATTATGAACTGGGCTCTTGTTCTACCTTTTTTTTATCCAAGATAAAAAAAATTATCATAACCTGCAACTCATGCATTGAGTTCTTAGGAATTCTAAAATGAGAAGTGTTTCTTAAACACTCTGGGCACTTGTGGTACACATTTAGTCATCAATCCTTCACAAATGATCTATAATATATCCCATATCTCTTTGTCATATTTACAATGGATTACCTTGGTGAACTTAGTTTCTAAAAGGCCACAAGTTATGGCATTCATTGCCTTAGAATTTCTCTCACATAGATTCTTATCAGCCACACTAGTTGGAGGGGTTGAGGGGGTTGAATATCCATCCACAACATATTACCAAGTGTTAAATCCTATTGACATGATGTATGTATTCATCCTTTCACTCTAAAAAACATAATTTAACCCATTGAAAATTGATGATTTCTTTGTAGATAAACCCTACATCTATTCACTTACCATATTGTACTTTGGATCACCTTCAAGTGTTTAAACTTGTAAAGAAGGTTTTGCTATGATACCAATTCTTAGAGGTATAATCATTGAGAGGGGGGTGAATCAGTGATGCTAGATAATTCAAAATTCAATTCTAATCCTTCCAAACCCTTAACCAAATAATATTAGCATTCATGAATCATACACATCATTTATGTCAATGAACAAGAAAGATAAGCAAGATCACACACATAATACAAGATCTATGTGGGAACCCCTCTTGGATAATAAAACCCATTAGAACCTAAAAAATAGACTACAGTCCTATAATGATAATATCCAAATTTAGACCATCACCACTGATCAAGGAACACCCATCCCTTAATTTAGTGAGACACCCATCCTACAAGGAGGAACCAACCCCCTAGGTAATCAAGCACCCACGTAGCTACCTTGATTTGATCTCCACATCTAATCTGATGTCTTTTACACCTGATGATAGACTTCTTTTTATTTTACTCTTCTTCACCCTTCTATCTCTCTCAAATAGCCTCTAAGGCTTACTCACTCAATCAACCTCTTTTAGGCTTATTAGGTCTAATGACCTATGTGTTAATTTTTATTAACTTTATTAGATAAAAAATTTTAATCCTTGTCACACTCTGATATTCCTCATTGACCTATACCTTCTCTTCCAAAGGTTCTCTCCTTTACTCAATTCCACACTTGCTCAACTCTATTCTCTCTTTCAACTCATCACACACCCTCAAAATTGATCATATAAGCAATGTATCCAAAAACCCATTTTGGATCACTCTAGGCTTCTTCACTCATCCTCAATCATCTTTTCACTTTATTCCATCCACTGAGCACACTCCCTCTGATCTCTATCCTTTAACTCTATCTTCTACTCTCTCAACACTTCCACATTCAAGTTTAGAAACCATTACCTTGGTCTTCACTCTTTATAAAGTCTTCGTTAATAAAAATTTCTAAGTCAGACATAATACTTACCTTTACCCTTAATATTTATATTAGGCTGACACATAACTCAATACCATCCTCACAGGTCAGTCATAGCATCCATGGCTCACACTTAAGTAGATATGCCTTTCAATTAGGCCTTAGTATCCCTTATAGGTCTCATGGAGACCAATTCAACCATTTATCACTTAATCAATAAAATTAATAACATAAGATCACTTTAAAATACATTTTTCCACTCCATATGACCTCTAATACATCTTCAAATGATTACTCCTACCACAACACTCTTCTGTTAAAGCACACAATTTACTCAAATAACAATCTTGTACATAGTATCACCATGAATGAATAAATATTAAAATTTTAATATTAATATATAAAATTTTAAAAACATTCATACCTTCTAATAAACTTTTTTTTATGTGCCTTGTAGTCTTCTTCAACTTTACTTTTTACACCATCATGAAATTTGTCTTGGATCAAAAGATATAGCTCAAAAACTATAAACTAGTTTACCTTCATTAATTTGAATATTCAAATTCCAATGGTCACTATGTAAATGTTAAACATTAGACACTTTTTCATCATCTCATTCCCCTTGGTAAATTTTAATAAATACACTCTATTGATCTCCTTAAGATTATCCTAGTCTTTACCTTATAATGCTCACCATTGATATTCGATCTGAGCTTCCATGATTATGCCACTTGGTAGCTCTACATGCCTTTTACATATTTGAATAAACCTACACCATTGACATTTATTTATATGAACACCCATGTGTCATTTATATTCTATCAAAGCTTTTTATATTGTGAAGATTATGACACTTGTCACCAATGCATACAATCTTAGACTCTTTGACATATTTACTAAATACACACCATTTGATCACTACTAATAAGATCACACACTATATTAGATCATTGTTTGGTTAGATTAAATTCTCACCATTATATATATGATCTGATTAAATGATCATCGTATATCTTTGATAATGCAAATTTGGCTAAGTATGGGAACTTAGTGAACTCTTCTTGAGAATCCAACTTTTCATCTTAATAACTTTTGCTACACTCAACCTCATGGCATAAAATTTGAACCATATTATCTCCTCACATATGGGAATCCATCTATGTATCAAATATATTCTAAAACCTTCACACATGTGAAATATACCATCATTAAACTACTTATTTATCCTTATTTATCAAGATGACTACTTGAACCTAGACACTCATCTGACTATTCTAATGAGTTATATTTACTTCCATAAACACTCCAAGTACTCATATCACCCCATAGGGTCTCTACAGCATGTCCATACCATCAATATCATCAATTCAATTCCTTAATAAGTCAAACACTGAAGTACCATGCAAGAACACTAAAGCTCATTGAAGCACACTTTGCAATCGTCATTATAGCACACATGACACCTTATCAACATCCTTGGTCATCTTAGAGACATCATTAATAAACCTCTAATAATTTCATGAAAAATTTGGGTCATATCCCATTGATAAATATATCCATCATTTTTAAGGTTGAATGGAATTTTAACATAGTAATAGGTGCCCCATTTCATGGTGAAAATTATCTTATGCTGATCTTCAAGGGCAATATGAATTTGATTATAGCCCAAAAAATCATCCATGAGGGATAACATTTTATAACTAATAGTGGAATATATGGTGGAATCTATGGAAGATAATGGGAATTTGTCCTTGGGACAAGCAAGATTAAGATTATAGAAATTGATGTAAATGCAAATGACCATGTTGAATTTTTTACAAATAAGGATAACATTTGAGACCCATTTGGAGTAGTCCACATGTTTGATAAATTTGGCATATAAAAGTTTAATGATTTATTTATGGCTTAAATTATAAACTTTGGGGGGGATTTTTTATTATTTTTTCTGCATGAGTTTGGTGTTAGGATAGGTGATGTTATTATGCACCATGATACTAAGATCAATGCCAAGCATTTCCTCATATGACCAAGTGAAAGTATCATGATATTTATCAAAGAATAAACTAAATTTATCATGTTCAGTTAGTATGAGTTCTCTATATACTTTTATAGGTCGAGGGCATGAGGGGGTGCCATATTTGATTCTTTTAGTTTCCTTAATAAGCATAGCATTTCCATATTGAAAATGATATGGCATGTTAGGTAGAGAGGAAATGGGATTAGTTTTAGGATCAATTATATCAATGAAGTTATTAAAATTAGGGTATTTTTTATTAAAATTCCCAAGTTTATGATGTTGATGATAGATTTGAGGATCTCAGGCATGGAGAAATTCAAGGATGGATTCATCGCTAAGCAACATAGGAAGAGGGCCATAATATTCCACATCTACTTTGAGATCAATAATTTTGTTATAGTGGTGTTCATATTTAGAATGTATCTAGCATAATTTTTGGCTTTGGCATTAAGGTTGATCATATTCAATTAGTTTTTCATTAGCATTATTGATGGGGAGAGGATCAGATAGAATAACTAGTGTGGTAGGAGGTATAGAAGATGTTGGAAGTTTGGGACGTGAAAGAGGTAAGATATTATCCACCACCCAAGGAGTATTGAGAAGTGGATAATTAGCAGGAGGTACATGACCTTAAGGTGATAACTTAAAATCTATGTAAATGGTACAAACATTATGGTTGAAATCATGTATTTGAGCTAAATTTTTATGATAATGTTGAACATTAAAGTCTCATGATTGAGCTTGGGCCATGATGTAGTTATCATCATAAGTTGGAGAAATTGTACATGATTTTGATTTAGGATGAACTTCAGAAGGTGAGATGCTTTAATTATGTGGAGACATGATCAAATGATCTTTAAATAATTTATCCACTCCATAATCATTACACATGAAGTCATCTTCTATATAATATGCTTCATAGGCATTGCATTGAGGAGGAAATCGATGATCTCATCAATGAGAGGGATAGTGTGATCATGAATCAATAAGGATGGAGGTAGCCACTCTAAGATGTAAGGAGCTATATTAGTAGTATTGCATGTATTTTACTAGTCATTAGGCTCATCATCATTAGAATCATCAAGAGTAATATGTAAATCTAGATTCATGTTAACAAATTTGGGTAAAGGTGCACTATTAATATTTTAAATAATGGAAATTCAATATTGATATTTAATATTAGGGAATTGAATACTCTGTGGGTAGGATCAACCTCATATTTATACCTTTTTCCATTATTAAATAACTTGATACATTAGATACCAGAAGAGGCAATATCCCTCATGCAATAAGTCCATGGGAATCCTAGGAGTATATGGTAAGATAATGGTAAATTGAGGACCATAAGCTTAGTTCATATAGTCTTAGGTCCAATATTAAGAGGGAGATAAATATAACCAATTAGATTTTGATTAGTTTTTTCAAATCCATAACATGTCAAATAATTTTGTTTGAGATGATCTTTGGTATAGCCACATTGTTGAATGAGTGAACCCTTTAACTACTAATAATTTGAGAATGAAGGTGGTATTAATGGAAATTTTAAATAATATGGGTGGATCATCAGCTCAAAATAGGATTTCATCATTGATCATATCTTCTTTGAGTAACTCTATAGAGGGTTTTGAATAAGGAAAAATGGATTCAATGGTATGCACTTCAGTTGGTTGAGGCTCATGAGAATATGGTTCCTCTTCTAAAGGAGATAGATCTTCAATTTTTAAGTTGTTACATGAGTAACTTATTATGATTAGGAAAAGTATGAACTAACTTCATGAGAGTAATTTTTCAAGTCATAGAGTTGAGTACTTATAGGAAGTTCCAAGGGGTTTTGGAAGAAGAAGAACCATCACAAGGCTTAGCAAATAAAATAGGTTTAGGAGGAAGAGAAGTGACTAGAGATTTGGAGGGAGGAGGTGGTTCCTCATATTTTTCTAAATATAAGTGAGTAGTGGTATTATCTTTGAGAATTTTCTCTTCTAACTATGGTTTCTTATGTTTGGTGATAGGATCTTTGTGGGTTGGTTTACATTGAGAATTGACCTTATCCACATTTATGTATTAGGAATTGGTGTAATATTAGCCATAATAGGCATCAGCCACACAAATATCCTTATTAGATTATTGAGGGTTAGATGTGGCGAAACATTTAGGGTTGTTAAAATAATAAGTTTTGGAAGCTTGTTTATTTTGAGAAGCATTAATATAATCATGATGATGGATTTGAATCACGGCTTCCTAATTGAATGAATCACCAAGCATTAGAAAAAAAAAATTGTAAGCCCTCTACATGTTTCATGGGAATGACCTATATTAGCATAGAGGGAACTAAATATAACCAATTGGATTTTGATTAGTTTTTTCAAATCCATAACATGTCAAACAAGTTTGTTTGAGATGATCTTTGGTATAGCCACATTGTTGAATGAGCCAAAGAGATGTCACATTAATACTGAACACTTTATCTACTAATAATTTGAGAATGAAGGTGGTATTAATGGATATTTTAATAAATATGGGTGGATCATTAGCTCAAAACAAGATTTCATCATTGATCATATCTTATTTGAGTAACTCTATAGAGGGTTTTGAATAAGGAAAAATGAATTCAATGTTATGCACTTTAGTTGGTTGAGGCTCATGAGAATATGGTTCCTCTTCTAAAGGAGATAGATCTTCAATTTTTAAGCTGTTACATGAGTAACTTATTATGATAAGGAAAAGTATGAACTAACTTCATGAGAGTAATTTTGCAAGTCATAGAGTTGAGTACTTATAAGAAGTTCCAAGGGGCTTTGGAAGAAGAAGAACCATCACGAGGCTTAGCAGACAAAACAGGTTTAGGAGGAAGAGAAGTGACTAGAGCTTTGGAGTGAGGAGGTGGCTCCTCATATTTTTCTAAATATAAGTGAGTAGTGGTATTATCTTTGAGAATTTTCTCTTCTAAATATGGTTTCTTATGTTTGGTGATAGGATCTTTGTGGGTTGGTTTACATTGAGAATTGACCTTATCCACATTTATGTATGAGGAATTGGTGTAATATTAGTCATAATAGGCATCAGCCACACAAATATCCTTATTGGATTGCTGAGGATTAGATGTGGAGAAATATTTGGGGTTGTTAAAATAATAAGTTTTGGAAGCTTGTTTATTTTGAGAAGCATTAATATAATCATGATGATGGATTTGAATCACGGCTTCCTAATTGAATGAATCACCAAGCATTAGAAAAAAAAAATTGTAAGCCCTCTACATGTTTCATGGGAATGACCTATATTATCATAGAGGGAGCTAAATTTAACCAATTGGATTTTGATTAGTTTTTTCAAATCCATAACATGTCAAACAAGTTTGTTTGAGATGATCTTTGGTATAGCCACATTGTTGAATGAGCCAAAGAGATGTCACATTAATAATGAACCCTTTATCTACTAATAATTTGAGAATGAAGGTGGTATTAATGGAAATTTTGATAAATATGGGTGGATCATCAGCTCAAAACAATATTTCATCATTGATCATATCTTCTTTGAGTAACTCTATAGAGGGTTTTAAATAAGGAAAAATGAATTCAATGTTATGCACTTTAGTTGGTTGAGGCTCATGAGAATATGGTTCCTCTTCTAAAGGAGATAGATCTTCAATTTTTAAGTTGTTACATGAGTAACTTATTATGATAAGGAAAATTATGAACTAACTTCATGAGAGTAATTTTGAAAGTCATAGAGTTGTGTACTTATAGGAAGTTCCAAGGGGTTTTGGAAGAAGAAGAACCATCACGACGCTTAGCAGATAAAATAGGTTTAGGAGGAAGAGAAGTGACTAGAGGTTTGGAGGGAGGAGGTGGTTCCTCATATTTTTTCTAAATATAAGTGAGTAGTGGTATTATATTTGAGATTTTTCTCTTCTAAATATGGTTTCTTATGTTTGGTGATAAGATCTTTGTGGGTTGGTTTACATTGAGAATTGACCATATCCACATTTATGTATTAGGAATTGGTGTAATATTAGTCATAATAGGCATCAGCCACACAAATATCCTTATTAGATTGTTGAGGGTTAGATGTGGTGAAATATTTAGGGTTGTTAAAATAATAATTTTTGGAAGCTTGTTTATTTTGAGAAGCATTAATATGATCATGATGATGGATTTGAATCATGGCTTCCTAATTGAATGCATCACCAAGCATAAAATTTAAATAAAAATTGTAAGCCCTCTACATGTTTCATGGGAATGACCTATATTAGCATAGAGGGAGATAAATATAACCAATTGGATTTTGATTAGTTTTTTCAAATCCATAACATGTCAAACAAGTTTTTTTGAGATGATCTTTGATATAGCCACATTGTTGAATGAGCCAAAGAGATGTCACATTAATACTAAACACTTTATCTACTAGTAATTTGAGAATGAAGGTGGTATTAATAGAGATTTTAATAAATATGGGTGGATCATCAATTCAAAATATGATATCATCATTGATCATATCTTCTTTGACTAACTCTATAGAGGGTTTTGAATAACGAAAAATGGATTAAATGGTATGCACTTTAGTTGGTTGAGGCTCATGAGAGTATGGTTACTCTTCTAAAGGAGATGGATCTTCAATTTTTAAGTTGTTACATGAGTAACTTATTATGATAAGGAAAAGTATGAACTAACTCCATGAGAGTAATTTTTCAAGTCATAGAGTCAAGTACTTATAGGAAGTTCCAAGGGGTTTTGGAAGAAGAAGAACCATCACAAGGCTTAGCAGATAAAATAGGTTTAGGAGGAAGAGAAATGACTAGAGTTTTGGAGGGAGGAGGTGGCTCCTCATATTTTTCTAAATATAAGTGAGTAGTGGTATTATCTTTGATAATTTTCTCTTCTAAATATGGTTTCTTATGTTTGGTGATAGGGTCTCTGTGGGTTGGTTTACATTGAGAATTGACCTTATCCACATTTATCTATTAGGAATTGGTGTAATATTAGTCATAATAGGCATTAGCCACAAAAATATCCTTATTGGATTGTTGAGGGTTAGATGTGGAGAAATATTTGGGGTTGTTAAAATAATAAGTTTTGGAAGCTTGTTTATTTTGAGAAACATTAATATAAACATGATGATGGATTTGAATCATGACTTCCTAATTGAATGAATCACCAAGCATTGAAAAAAAAATTGTAATCCCTCTACATGTTTCATGGGAATGACCTATATTAGCATAGAGGGAACTAAATATAACCAATTGGATTTTGATTAGTTTTTTCAAATCCATAACATGTCAAACAAGTTTGTTTGAGATGATCTTTGGTATAGCCACATTGTTGAAAGAGCCAAAGAGATGTCACATTAATACTGAACCCTTTATCTACTAATAATTTGAGAATGAAGGTGGTATTAATGGAAATTTTAATAAATATGGGTTGATCATCAGCTCAAAATAGGATTTCATCATTGATCAAATCTTCTTTGAGTAACTCTATAAAGGGTTTCGAATAAGGAAAAATGGATTTAATGGTATGCACTTTAGTTGGTTGAGGCTCATGAGAATATGGTTCCTCTTCTAAAGGAGATGGATTTTCAATTTTTAAATTTTTACATGAGTAACTAATTATGATAAGGAAAAGTATAAACTAACTTCATGAGAGTAATTTTGCAAGTCATAGAGTTGAGTACTTATAGGAAGTTCCAAGGGGTTTCGGAAGAAGAAGAACCATCACGAGGCTTAGCAGATAAAATAGGTTTAGGAGGAAGAGAAGTGACTAGAGGTTTGAAGGGAGGAGGTGGCTCCTCATATTTTTCTAAATATAAGTGAGTAGTGGTATTATCTTTGAGAATTTTTTCTTCTAAATATGGTTTCTTATGTTTGGTGATAGGATCTTTGTGGGTTAGTTTACATTGAAAATTGACCTTATCCACATTTATATATTAGGAATTTATGTAATATTAGTCATAATAGGCATCAGCCACACAAATATCCTTATTATATTGTTGAGGGTTAGATGTGGAGAAGTATTTTGGGTTGTTAAAATAATGAGTTTTGGAAGCTTGTTTATTTTGAGAAGCATTAATATAATCATGATGATGGATTTGAATCACGACTTCCTAATTGAATGAATCACCAAGCATAAAATAAATAAATAAATTTGTAAACCCTTTTCATGTTTCATGGGAATGACCTATATTAGCATAGAACCAAAAAAAATTGATTAAGATCATACCATTTATGGGGATTATTTGGGTAAGTGAATGGTTTAGATGGAGTTAAACATTGTTTCATTTATTTCATAGTTAATGGCATATGATAAGGTTGGGGATTATCATATTTGGTTAATCCTAGTTTGGTTTGAGGAGTATTGCTATTCATCACATTATTTGAATGTTGAAAATATCCTTTAATTATTTTAGTATGGTTCAAACTATTTCAAGAAGTCTTGGTGCTTGGATTGATCAAGAGCTTCATTTATTGTTTGGGGAGTGAAAGTTCAAACCTTGTACTGGAGTGAAGGTGTTAATGTTATAAATATTTTAAATAATTTTTCATCAATCATGTTTTGATCATCCTTATGATCCAAATATTTCCATTGTTTGATAAAATAATGATTTGATTTAATGGGAGATTGCTTAGCATTTATGAAATGATTAAGGCAATTTTTTAGAAGATCATTGCATTTAAAATCTTTAATTATAGGATTGACTAAATCCTCTAGTTTCCATATAAAATATTGGGGAAGTTGGTTATACCATTCTAATACATCACCAATGAAAATTTTAACTAAAATGTTGGTTGTGGTGGAAGTATTAGTTTGGAGCCACTCCTTATAAAGATTGTTGAATGCCTTAAGAAAAGGTGCAGGGTCTTTAGTCCCATCATATTTAATAATTGGAGATGTATTACCAATATCAATAGAAATAATGAAAGGGGTTAAAATATCATTTTGGATGTTTTGAATCATATTATTTTGCATGATAGGTTTGGGGATGGCATTCCCCATGGCATCTCTAAGAGGTGGAGGAATAAATTTTTGATTATTTTGAGGGAGAAGAATGGGAGGTTGATTTGCCATGTTGATCAAATGATGTTGTAGTTGTATCATTTTAGAAGTGTTATATGTTTTCATTATGTTCATATGTTGCACTATTTGTGCAAGAATCTAGGTTATATCAATTGGTGGGTTGATGTTTGTAGAAGGATTCCCTAAATTGGTATTAGGGGGAGGGTTATTATGTAATATATTTTATGTGGGTTTATTAGATAGAATTGTGTCAATTTACCCCACATTATGGTGAGTTGTTTGAAGATGGGAATTGTCTTGATAGGTATGTAAAGGATCTAATCCACCAATCTCATTTGTTTGAGTGATTTGACCCATGTTGTAATCAAAATATGAGAGAGGAGAAGAGGTAATCCAAGAGTGAGGATCCTCTTGGGAAGTAAAGATAGGAGTAAAATAGCATCCCTTATAATGTCTAAATTAATGTAGGTTGTCTAAGAAGATTCTAATAGAGTATTTCATGATGTTTGAAGAAACAATATGAGATTAAGAGATAAAAATGAAAAATAAATACATAATCAGCTAGATAGAAAATAAAATGACAGTAAATTTGGTCAACTTGTGTTGTAAGGATGAAATAAAAATAGGCTAAAGAGAATACACAATCATATAGGTCAATAGTGTACTAACGATAGAGAACATGCTAAGAAAAAAGAAGATACAGCTAGATAGATTGATTGTGTACTACTAAAAAAGGCTAAACATGGATATAAAGATAGTCAAATAGGTTGACTATGTACTATAGGCAAATAGGCTAAATAGTCTGTGAGAGACTATGTAGATAGAAATGGTAGTGTTTTAAAATATAGAAAGGTTTTTCAAGATAATTTTTAAGTAAAATTAAATTAAGCACACAAGTAATTGGATCAATGTGGTTGATTCAATTGAAACACACAACACAAATCTTGCACCAACACTAGTTAATCCAAGTTTTACAATACAATATACAATGATCAAAGATCAAGTAGTAACTTGAATTTAAATACTAACTATTTGGTCATCTTAAGTTTTATTAATTTATAATGAAGATTAATTTTAATGTGATTGGGAAGTTCATTGTAATGAGGAGCTAGAAAGCAATATAAGGTTGGTTTCAAGAAGTTTAGGTGAAAAGGGATCTATATTGGTGATGGTGTTGGCTTGGTATTGGTGCCTACCCCCTCACTTCATAATCCCATAATTATAAGGGTGTCAGGTGCTTTTCCAATATACACCATCAACCACATTTTTATACTTGGTAATCCAAGAGTGAGGATCCTCTTGGGAAGTAAAGATAGGAGTAAAAGAGCATCCCTTATAATGTATAATTTGATATAGGTTGTCTAAGAAGATTCTATTAGATTATTTCATGATGTTTGAAGAAACAATATGAGATTAAGAGATAAGAATGAAAAATAAAGACATAATCAGCTAGATATAAAATAAAATGACAGTAAATTTGGTCAACTTGTGTTGTAAGGATGAAATAAAAATAGGCTAAAGAGAATACACAGTCATATAGGTCAATAGTGTACTAATGAATAGAGAACAGGCTAAGAAAAAAGAAGATATAGCTAGACAAATTGATTGTGTACATCTAAAAAAAGGCTAAACATGGATATAAAGATAGTCAAACAGGTTGACTATGTACTATAGGCAAATAGGCTAAATAGTCTATGAGAGACTATGTAGATATAAATGGTAGTGTTTTAAAATATATAAAGATTTTTCAAGACAATTTTAAAGTAAAGTTAAATTAATCACACAAGAAATTGGATCAATGTGGTTGATCCAATTGAAACACACAACACAAATCTTGCACCAACACTAGATAATCCAAGTTTTACAATACAATATACAATGATCAAAGATCAAGTAGTAACTTGAATGTAAATACTAACTAATTGGTCATCTTAAGTTTTATTAATTTATAATGAAGATTAATTTTAATGTGATTGGGAAGTTCATTGTAATGAGGAGCTAGAAAGCAATATAAGGTTGGTTTCAAGAAGTTTAGGCGAAAAGGGATCTATATTGGTGATGGTGTTGGCTTGGTATTGGGGCCTACCCCCTCACTTCATAATCCCATAATTATAAGGGTGTCAGGTGCTTTGCCAATATACACCATCAACCACATTTTTATACTTGGTTAGAAACCCAAGTTAGATTCTCCCTTGATGATGAAATCCAAGTAGGTAGACTTTGGGAAGATAAATGTTTAATTTTCTTAATGTAAAGTGATTTATAAGTGTGTGTGAAAGAGAAAAATAGTGTGACTAAATTAGTAAATTTAAAACCACCTAATTAGTATATGTTTGTTACACTAAGCATGCAAGCAACTGAAAGGAAAGGTGAAATAAGTACTAGAAAAAAGAGATTAATCCCTTGATTAATAAGAGTTTAGAGTAGGTTCAAGAACACTATATGCAAGTAGTGTAGAATAGAGTAGATTGGGTCACTACTATTTTTAATAATCAATATCTATAAGAACACAATAAAATAGGTTAACTATGTCTTCTAGATAAAAGATAGGCTACATAACTGTATCAAACTAATTGACCTAGTTGGATGTAGGGCTACAATTTTACAAACTATAAACTTATAAAAAATAGTACTAAAATAATAAAACTAAGAGAGAAAAATAATGAACCTTGATGGGTTTGAATATGTTTAGATTGCAAAGTTTTATGTTGTGATTTTTAAATGCTAATTTAAAACTATGTTAATAGAGTCAACTAGTTTGATAACGTTTACAAAATTTGTATGCTAAAAAAGAATTGTGTGACCAAATTTTATTGGCTTGACTATGTTTGCAGACTTATATGCTAAAAGAAGAGAATTATGAATAGATTCAACTGGTTCGACTATGTTTGCAAATCTGGAAATAAGAAATAAGATTATATCAAAGTGATTGATCCAATCACCTATATTTGGAGAAGACTTGTAAATATAGAAGAAAGTCATTTTGGATTGACTATGTATTAAACCTATGTACAAAATGTTATAACTATACTGACTAGTTTGATACATTACTATAAAAATAGAAATATGATGATAAAATGAAAGCATGAAAGAAAATCTAAAAGGGTTTGGTTCATTTTAGGTTCACCAAAATGTATGTGAAGGGAAATGCAACTAATCTATTATTCAATCCTAACTCAAAGAAGATAAATCCTACTTACACTCCCAATTGTTGATATATTAGATATTTGTTGATGCTTAGAATTGCATTGTTTCCAACACCAACAATGGGAAGTTTCAGGAATGTGGGACTTGTGACCTGAAATGACCTCCAAATTTTAAAAAAGCTGGCTCTTCTTTATCTCAAATATATTGTGAGAAAAGGGATAGAAATTAAACAAAATCACCAATGCAACAAAAGAAAATTTAACTGTGGAAATGCGCCTAAGTTTAATTTGATCCTTGATACTAAGCACAGTGAATCTATCTTTAGGATTCAATTACGTTAAAGAGCAAACAATGCATGATCAATGGAAAAGATGAAAACAAATAGAATCAAAGGCTCACAACTTAGATGATTTTTGTAGTAACACAAAAAATATCAGCAAAGGCATAGAACTCAGTCTTCTTATTAATTTTCTAGTCACATAAAAGGTACAGATACATGCACAGTTATACAAACTTCTTAAATCAAGAAAATAGAACAAAGGCAAATGATATTACTGGCCACAGCAAGAAAGTCTCAAAAACTTCTTGATAACAATCTCTTGCAAAAAATTCTCTCTCTCTTCTGATGATGATCTCTATTGATATTTTTTTATTCTCCTCTGTGTCCCTATATTTATAGCATAGGACTGGCTCAAGATTTCCCATACATTCCCAACCCAACGGTATAACTTAACTCTAACTTAACTAAAAGTGTCTAACAAAAGATATATTTTAGATCTAAAACATTTAGTCTCCCTGCAAGTTCAAATCCCAATGGCCTAACCAAATTGGAACTTAACTGGAAGTTTTTAATAGAAGATATTTTTTGGATTTGAAACATTAGTCTCCCTGTAAGTTCATTGGCTGAATTAGATACATGTCACGCTTTTCATTATGAAACAGGTGAGGACACTTGGTAGTATTCACTAGCCTCACTTGAAAACCATCTCATTATTTAGGAGGCACAAGAAAATGACACTTGGAAACTTCCACGACACTTACAGAAGACACACGGCACTTTCCACATAACTTATACTTTTTATCATGTCTTTGTATTAGGAGTGCTCTGTCTTTGACATCTGTCACAGTCTGTTGCTTTGAAACTTTATCAACTTATAAAAAATGGGACCCATAACACTTCTTACTTGAGCAATTTCAAGAAGGGGAACAGGGATAAGTAGTGCTTTTCACTGATCTTTAACAAGTGACACGTGGCAGCTTCCACTCATCTATAGAAGCTTTAGATACTTTTTGAAGATCTTGTGGAAGGTGACACGTGGTGGTCTTTGTTGAGCTTTAGCTACACTATAGAAACATTTAAGACTCATTTTAGATTCACATAGATGATGACACTTGGTAGCTTCCACTTACTTTAGAAACAAAACCTGAGGCCCACCACAGTCTTTACTAAATAATGAAACAAAATGAAGAAACTGTGGATACTGACACTTGTCACGCTCTGCTAAGTTATATAACAGGGCACGTGGCATGTTCTGTGTAACTTATATAAATTATAATGTGTCTCGACTGATGACACTTGGCATGTTTCACATGACTTTGATACTTAGACAAAATTTAGGCAAAAATGAAAACTCACACTCGCGCTCTGTGTCAAAAACTTCACTGCCTCAAAACTAAAATGCGTAGGGACAAAACTTAGAGCACACAACTAAAACTCAAAATAAAATGTAGAGTATTTTACTCTATATTTCTTGGTGACCCCAAAGACTTTTGAGCCTGCTCAAAAAAAGAATCCATAGAAAAAATGTGGCAAAAATCACAACTTTTGTACGGCCATCTGATAAACAGACCACTCAAAATCAGATAGTCCCTACTTATTTTGCAATTCTTGGAAGGCTAAATCAAGGTTGATGATGTCCTTGTGTGAAAAACTCTACAAAATATGAATTGCATCCTTCAATTGGAATTCAAGCTAGGACATGGGGATCAAGATAGCTTCCACTTTTGGCAATGATTAATCATCTATTAAACCCTAGAAAACTGACTGATCATTTTGTTTGGCTAATGACAAAGGTTTAATATCATCAACCATTAACACAATGTTGCTATTAGGAAAAGGGGAGGGAAGACTCAATTGCACCAGATCTTCAATATGTTGCTTCATGTCTTTTATTCCCTTTTTTACCACATCTAGGAGCTCTTTGAAATTAATTGTTGTAGAGTTACAACTGAGAACTTCATTCGCCCTTTTTCAGCAATCATTCTGTCACTAATCCCTTCTACTACTAATGTTTCATCAGTTGTGTCATATAGCTTTTATAGCAGCATTTGAGAATCAAACACTCTCAAAGAGACAGTGGATAGATTGGCCTAAACTAAAGTCTCCACCTTTTTACACAATTTTTGTGCATTTAGCAGGAAAGTTAGAGAGGGTCTGAGCTGAGTAATCTCCTCAGAGATTATTTTCCATATTGATACATATAGCTCCTTGACTAGATTCAGAACTCCTACATTCTTTGGCCTATTAGCCAACTCAAGTGTCAATTATTTTGTTATTTGTTGTTTAGCTTGAAGTTGGGCCTGTATGGTGATGGTATTGTTTTGCTCATTCAGCAGCTTCTGCTGGAATTGAGTGACCTATTGCAAGTTTTCCTCGCATTTTTCCCATAATGTTGTCTTTTCCTACCTTAGGAATGTCACTACAGCTTTCTCCTATGTCAGCTCTTATTTCAAAGAAGCATTTAGGGCCTGAATAACCTAGTGAGTCTAAAAATAAATAATATCTTGCAACTATTTATTGAGACTCTCTATTTCATTATTCTTGGTTTTGATTTCTATAGCCAAACCACTATAGTTTGCTTTCTCTTGAGCTAGATCAGCTTCCATCTTCTATAGCTTCTTTGATACTTTCAAATAATCAATAGCTATAGAAGAAGTGGTTTCATTCAACATCTCAACCCTGTCATGTGGTCTAAAAAGTGACATATCCATAGCCACTGCATTCATTGTATAATCTTGAGGCTACATCTGTTTGCTTGGCTTGACTACATTAGGTGACAAATGGCTCACAGTTAGTTGCTACTAGATTGGGTCAAATAGTGACCTCATATGTGGTGTAGCCAGAGCTTTATTATCTTTCATCCTCTTTTTCTCCATTTGGGCTTCCCTAGCCTTCTTAGTAGTGTCTGCTTGAGCTTGGAAAGTAGAGGCAGAGGCAATAAACCCACCCGTAAAAGGATAACCCTGTGGTAAGCCATAAGGAATAGCCAAATGTTGGCTAGGGGGAATCTAGGAAGGTATTCTCTTTAGAATAGAGGGGGAAAAGGGAGGAAATGATGTGACTTGTGATGACATGGCTTGAGTAGCTATAAGTGGGGTAGATTGGGAAATTGGCACAGTAGAGGTGGCAAGGGATATTATTTGGCCAGTTGGGATTATCACCCTTATAGGAGAAGAAAGAGACTGAGAAGAAGGAGAAACAACACGTACCTAGGGAGCAATAGATGTACTCAGTGGTTGATGATTTGAGGGATCTACCTCCTCCTCTAAATCAGGCTAAAGTTTTAGCCTCTTATGTTTCCTTGGCCTTTCTTCTTCTTGTTGTGCTTCCTTCTCTTCAACATTTACCATTGCTTCTAGTGGTGATTGTACAAAACTAGGAACCCCAAAGGCTGACACTGATGGAGAAGCTCTGGGTGGTGAGGATACCACACTCTTTTATTTTCAATGGTACTGAGAGATTGGGACCAAACAATTATAGCTGTAGATGAGGTTCGTCCTAGGGCCTACACTGTATGAGTGGATTCTACTTCCACTTCTGACTCTCCACCCTATGTCTACAATTTACTTGTATCAGGGCTAGAGATAGGAGATGGATGACATTCATCCTAGATTGCCTCCCATTTCTCATCTGAATCTACATTACCAAAAGAGTGAGTTATCTCAAAAATTTCTTGCCTATACTTCTAATAGGCTTCTATTTTCTTGGGTTTCCAGTCTTTGTTCTTCAATGCCCTTCTTAAACTAGAAGTCATTCTAATTTTAGGATCAAAATCCTTTTCCTTAACATAAAAGGTCTCCCATGTCCTGCCCTCCTCTGAGGGAAAATCTGTCAATTCTACATACAAATCAGTAATATCTTCCTTACAGTTTCTTCTATTTTCCCAAAAGGGACGGCCCTCATGCACAATTCTAGTGGTGACCTTATTATTCCTGACCCATGAGGTTATGAAACTACTTGAGTCATATCTCTATTTATCTTCAATTAGAAAGAAACCCAAGAAAGCTAGCTTCCTCAACAATAAGTGCTCAGCATCTCTAACTTCTAGGTCCATGTTTTTTGTTACCCATAGAATATCATACGTTTTCTTATTCTTCTTCCCAATTCCATAGTCATTATTAACCATAGACACTTGTTGGGTGACCTCTATGAATGCTAACCTAAGAGTCAAGATCTTGGGTAGCATCACTAGTTCTGAATTAAAACCATGGACCCTAATGATAGTATGATGGGATCCAAAAAAGTAGTCACAAGGAATAGTGCAATTTGTCATGAGGCCTCTGACACCTGGAGTTAATCTATTTTCAACAGGCTTTGGGCTTAGGTGATAAAAATTAGGGGCAATAAAAAGCTCCCAAATTTCATATGGGTTAGATTCTTTAGACAAAATATGTGTCCATGCAGACATAGGAAAGGTCCTATTATGATCGAAACTTGGGTCATACATATTCAGATGCATATATTGTGAAAAGATGCCAGAGTTTTGAAACAACATGAGGTGAAATAGATAAGAATAATACTTAAAAACTTATTTAGATTTGAAATGGATGAGTTGGTCAATTATTTAATAAGCAATCTGCTCAGATAAATCTAGCTAATACCCCTGAGTCTTGTCTACAGTTTTTAATCTAAAGAGAATAACCATTTATTATTCATAGACAGTTATATCCTCTTTCATTCCAAAAATGAATGCCATCATGGAAAGTGCCTCTTAACTAGCCTATGTAAATTGTTCCCTTCTTTTTGGCATCACTGGCACAGTGGTATCATCATCCCCTAACTGCAATTCTGATCTCAAAAACCTCAATTGATTAGTGATGTTTGCCCACATTTTTTGCATTTTGGCAATGGTGGGAAATGTGGCTGTATTTTCATGATATAGGGCCAACATGTCCCTAATGGCCTTCAGTGTAATTTTCACCATGAATTGACCCTATTGTATGGTGTTTAAGGGTGCATGAAATAATTTGGTGCATATTTCAACCAAGTCAGGGCATGGATGTACACCTGGGACAATGAATTGGGCTAGTTGGGAAGTCCATATCCTCATTGTGAATGTTTCATATTGTCCAGCCTTGGCCCTCTAGATACATCTTTGGTGTGCCCCTTCTCACAGAGCTTTGCCAAACTTTTGAAAGGTTGGGTCTACTATTTCATCTACAAAATCCTTCACCTTTGTTAGGTCAATCGCAAAACCAACTTCGGGGACTCTAGTCCATGGATAAGTCTTTAAGGGTTGTGTAGGGGCTGAAGCATATGATTTGCTGATGAGAAGCTTATCAATGGATTCATAAATCCTAGACCCCTATTGTGAAGACTGTGCTTCCTCCATATCTATGTCTATACTAGGAATTAGTGAACTTATGTAACGAGTATGGAAGCTTTGCAATAGGGAAGGTGCTCTTATGAAGCAGGTTTTGTTATGAACTAAAAATGTAGGTAACAGGGATTTTCTAACAGATGCAAGAATGTTTGAGACACTGTTAAGCCTTAACTCTTGTTATTGGGGTATTTAATGACCCATCAAGTCTCAAAAATAGCATTAAAACTAGATAACTATTAGTAAATCTTATTGAATCTGCATGGGACAGTGAGTCAAACACGTCATGAAAGTGGCTGCGTAAGGGTACCTTGGGAAATTTTGGGGATTTAAGAGATATTTAATAAATTCAAGAGTTTTGAAATTTTTGAAAAGGCTCTGAGCTGTGGCCACATGTTCAAAGAATACTTATTAAAAGAAAGAGTGGGAAAAGAAAAATGGGAAAATAGAGAAATAAAAAAAGGGAAACTATCTAACTATAATACATAAGAGATACTGCTTAAATGAAATATTTCAAGTAGATCCCATTCACAAGAATCTCTTTGGGTTTACCCTCCATCATTTTGAGCTCAAATTAATTTTGTTGTTTACATGCACGAATCTTATAGGGGCCAGTCCACAATGCTTCAAATATAGTGTGTTGACCTGGCTTGGCATCTCTCGCATCCCATTTCAAAACAACTGAGCCTACTTCAAAATGGGAATTTGAAGTTTTCTTATCAAAGTAGTCTTTGATTATTTTCTAATGTTTTAATAATGATTCATGTGTTGTATCCCTCTTTTCTTGAACTTCCAAGAGTTCAGCAATTCTAACCTGCATGGGGCCATTTTCCTCAATTTCAATCTATTTTAATAATTGGAAAGCAGGAATCTCTAAGCTCAGGGGCATTACAACAAGCTTGCCATAGACTAATTCATATGGAGACATATTTTTCACTTGTTTAGGTGTAATTCTATCAGCCCATAGTACTATATTAAGCACTATATGCCACTCTTTATGATGATCAGCCCCTATTCTCTTAATAAGTCTAATCAGGTTTTTATTGGTTGATTCTGCCAAACCATTACCCTGAGGGTAATAATTTGAGAAAGTTTTTAAATAGATTCCATGTTTTAGTGCAAATTCAGATACTTTTTCCCCTAAAAATGCTTTAGCATTATCTAAAATTATGGTACAAGGAGGCCCAAGCCGAGTAGTGATATTCCCTAGAAAGTCTAGGATCATATTTTCTATTGCTTCTTTGAGTGGCACTGCCTCACTCCATCTGGTAAAATAATTTGTGGCAGTTAGAATCCATTTGTGTCCCATACTCAACACTGGATTGATCATTCCAATGAATTCAAGACTCCATTGAGCAAAGGGTTCATCAACAATTATAGGACTAAGGGGCATTGCTGCATTCCTTCTCATCCCCACATAATATTGACAAGATTTGCACTTTGTGACCAGTTAATAATAGTCTGTAAATAAAGTGGGCCAAAAATAACCTGCCTGAGTTATCTTTATAGATATGATTCTTGCAAAAAAATGTCCACCTGAGATTCCATGGTGCAGTTCATGTAGTATTTCGTAGCCTCATCTTTCTCTATGAATCTTAAAAGTATGCCATCAGTATTTTTTTTGAAAAGAACTTCATCAATTAAAACAAAATGGACCCCTTATTCCTATAGTATCTCCTCTTGTCCTAAGAGAGCTCTTTTAGGAAAATTCCATGTTTCATAAAATGGATTATGTTTGTGACCCAGGAGTTCTAATTAATTTCTTATATCCTCAATACATTTTCCTTTTTTTTTTCTTCAGGTATCATCTTTTCCATATCTTGGGTCATGTATTGGCACAACCCCCTACCTCTAACCAAATTAGTGGGTCTAGCCTCTACATCATACTCAAGGATCTTTGTTATCTAGTTTGCTCTTTTTTCAATAATTTCACCTTCCATAATGTATTCTTTGACACTAGGATGAGCCACAAGTATCAAAATCTTACTTCCTGATACCATATGCTAGAATTTATTGAGGGATTTTACCATAACATATGCCTATTTCTCCACAAAGTTTTATCTAGCTTCATACTCCCTAAGAGTCCTTGAGAAAAAGGCTATTGGGTGTTCTCCCTCTTGTTGATCATCTTTTTGTGTTAGGACAGCAGCAATATTGAACTCTCCTCCTTAAACATACATTATAAAAGACTTAGAAAAGTCTGGGTTACTAAGTACTGGGGCTATTGAAACTACTTTCTTGACCTCCTCAAAGGCTTGCCTTCCTTCTATATCCACTTGAACACCAGGTCTTTCTTCAACAAGAGTGTCACTGGTCTCGTTAGGCCTGCAAAGTTTGATATGAACTGACTGACAAAATTAATCTTTCCCAAAAAGGACTGAACTACTTTCTTATTTACTAGTAGGGGCAAGTTCATTATGGTTGCGACTCTCTCTGGATCTATAGAGACTCCTTTGGATACTATATGTCCCAATAGTTTGCCTTGAGGTACTACAAAGATACACTTCTTGGGATTCAGGGATATTCCAAATTCTTGACACTTCTTAAAAATAGATTCTAGATGATCAAAATGATCAACAACATTCTTGGGAAAAATAGTGAGACCATCAATATAAATCAAAATGATTTTATTTATGATTTCTCCAAATGCTACATCCATTTCTCTTTGAAAAGTAGCTCTATTATTTGACAGGCCAAATGGCATCTTGGCATATGCAAATGTTCCCCATTTGGTAGTAAATGCATTCTTGTGTTGGTCTTCATCTACCAACCAAATCTGATTGTATCCAGAGAAACCATCTAGCAAGGAAAATCTCTCTGATCTAGCCACAGTCTGTCAATTTTTTTCCATAGAAGGCATGGGATAGTGATCTTTTAGAGATGCTCTATTTAGGTCCCTAAAATCCACATAGAGCCTTATGTCACCATTCTTTTTTCTGACTAGTACTAGATTGGATACCCAGGTTGAGTATTTTATTGGAAAATTTATTTTAGATTCTAAGAGTCTCTACAACTCATCCACCATTAGAGGTCCAATCTTTGGATTTACTAGCCTCTGCTTCTATCTGACTCACTTAGATCCTTTAGTCAGTTATATGGTGTGTTGAATGATGTCTCTATTATAGCCATGAAGGTCTTCATAAGTCCAGGCTATTACTCTGTCATATCTTTTACATAAGTTAATTAGTCTTTCCCTTTTCTCTTAGGTTGCGTAATTTCCAATCTTTAGTTTTCTCCCTTCACTCACTTCTATCTTAGAATAATCTGCTTTATTTGCTTGAAACCTTTTCTTCTCTAGGCTTACATCTTCTGGATCAAATAGGTTTTCTAAAGTAATCAAGCCTTTGGGAAGCTTATTGGTCTTTAATTGAATAATTTGGTCTCCATATGCTTCTTAAATTTTGGGTTACAATTGATCAGCAAATTCCCTTGACTATTTCAAAAATGAGAGTACCTAAGAATCATTTTCAAAGACTTGCCAATTTTTATCATTGTCTAGGATAGTTGACCTTACTATAACTTTGACTGACTCATTGTTGACTAATCTGTGAGCCAATTTCTGCCATCCTATCTGCTTCAAAATTTTGAGTTCTAGGAACTAATTAAATATTGAAAGCTTCAAAATCATCTATTAAGTCCCAAATTATGTCCCTATAGGATCTCATCCTTACATTTTTGGATATTGCCTTTTCTCTAATTTGTTTCACCACTAGTTCTGAATATCCTTTTACTATCAGATTCTTTACTCCCTTTTTCTTGGCTAACATAAGCCCATGTAATAAGGATTCATATTTAGCATCATTATTAGTTCAGACAAATTGGAAATAGATAGCTCTTAAAATTTTCTCACCATTTGGAGCAACAAGACAAATTTCTGCTCCAACACCATTTTTACTTCTAGCCCCATCAAAATTTAAAGTCTAGATTTTTGAGTCCTTTTCAGATTCTTGAGTCTTTGGCATTTCTTCCCTTAAAACATTTGGGATTTCATGATCTTCATCAAATATGACATAAGTACCCAGACCAGTAGAGTCATAATTTCCATATGGGTCACTTTTCATCATAGTTAACAACTGGTTATTTTCCTCCCCTTGGTCATGTTCAGTCCAGTCACCTAACTCTTCAACAAAGACCCTTTCTTCCTTATTCAACATAGCATGAGTTGCCTCTAATTTTGGGGTTGGTTCATTGGTGATGTGATCCTTAGATAGTGACTTAGATAGTATTTTCATTTTTGAACCATATTTGGTTTTTAGGATGAGGTGAGACCAATCAAGTGATATATATCCTCCTATCTTGGCTGTGAAATCTCTAGATAAACATAGGCCAAATAAAAGGGGTATATCTATGACTACCACATCTTGATTGACAATTATATTAGGGAAAGCATATAGTTGTAATGGGAATTTTTTAATTTTCCCTATTATTTGCATCGATTTCCCATCCAGCTGCATAACTCCTCTAGTAAGTGGCTCATACTTTATTTTTAAAGCATCTGTTATTTGTTTAGGCATTACTATAGTACTGGCCCCTGAGTCTATCATTGTGTTATGTAAAAATTTCTTTCCAACTATCAAATTCAAATAGAAGGGCTCTGGTTTGGATTTGCTTACCTCTGGTGCATTGTTCAAAAGGGTTGTTATCTGTAGAGGAACCATGTCTTTGAGCTTTTCCTTATCAGCAAGTCCTCATTTGGTACCAGTATGTTAAGGCACTGTTTGGCCCTGCAGAGCTTCTTACAATAGTTTCTTTTGCTCAAGAATAGCTAATATGTCCCATATTGACACGTGTTGGGGTCCTCTTCAGCTAATCCACCACATTCATTGGTCCTAATGTTTGGGTTCTTAGATAATAAGGGTACCTTACTTTTTCTTGAACTTGTCTAGAAATTACTTGGTTCTACACTGGCTGAGGTATTTCTTATCTAAATATGTTTTGATGACCTTGAAATGGAATAATCCCCATAATTTCATTATTTGTGACTTTAGGTTGTTCCATCATCCTTTTCTTGGCTCTGGTGTAGTAATATAATTGTACCACTGGCTTCTTGGAAGTAGAAGCTTCATTTAATAATACTGACTCTTCATCTTCAACCCATGAAAACAAAACATGCTCAGTGGCTATTTATTATTCTTATTGTAAGGACATCCCTTGCATCTAAGCCATCAGGACTAAATTTTGCATACTAGGGGATTGGTGGGGTTGAGTGTCAGAAGTATTTGAAAATTGTCCATCCATTCTTCTTTGCTCTACTATCTTTTGCTGTAGATTCCCATGGGACAATCTCTAGGCATATGACCATTATTACAAGGGAAACACTAGGCATTGGTGCCATCTGCATAATTATTCTACCCTTGAACAATTTCCCTATTTGGATTAGGGGGAACAGTCTGTGAGGGTGTAGGGACTGCAACTAATTGGTTTGATGGTTGAGGGTTAGTTTGCCTTTGAAGACCCTGATACTGGTTTGTCTATGGTGGAAATATATTTCCTTGGTAGCCTTGATATTGGGGTCTAGGATAAGGATTCTACTATCTTTTAAGGTTAATTATCTCATTATAAAATGTCCCTAGGATGTTCTTGACATCATCCATCTTAGATGACTGGACAGGGACAAGTTCTTTATCAGGTTGTTGAGGAAATGTATACATAGACACAGGTGGGGCTATGGAATTAGGGGCTTCTTGAGGTAAAGGTAAGGTAATATCTAGAAACATAGGCATGGGAGGCCTTGGGGGCAACTTTCTAGCATCTATTAAGTTATTTTCAGTTTTGAATACATAGTCATAGGCTTTTGGTAGAGTCTGACCTCCAAGTGAGTAAATCATTATTGATATATCTAAATTTAAGGATTTAAGATAAAATACTATAGCCATACCTAGTAATGGTCTTGTTATAGCAAGAATTATTTCACAAGTCTTTTGAAATCTTGAATTGAAATCAGTCATTGCTTCTTGTGGTGCCCTTTTGATAGTAATCAATTATTGCAATAAAGAAGATGCTAACAATCTTATAGCCACATTTTGTTGTGTGATCATATGTATTGCATAGATATTAGACACATCCTAGAGATGTTATTTAGGTGTTTTGAAATCTTGACCACTGAATTTGGGCAAAACTTTTAGGGCATTTATTGGAATAGGATCCCAAGTGGCTGGTGGTACTGGGAGAATCAAAGGACTGCCAGTGTTCCAACTTGCATAATTCCTTGGGGCTATAGGTGCTCCCATGTTTGCTATTGGTGATACTGTAAACTAATTGACCCTTCTTGAATTAGTTATCAATGGTGGTAAAAGAATACTTGGGTTCATAGTAGATTGAGCTCCTGTTACTAGTCCAAAGCTTTGACTCCTTGTAGCTCTCTAGTTCATACAATCTTGAAAGAAACTTCAAGATTATCCCATCGGGTGTGCCAAAAATTGTTGATGCTTAGAATTGCACTGTTTCCAACACCAACAATGGGAAGTTTTAGGAATGTGGGACTTGCAACCTGAAATGACCTCCAAATTTTAAAGAAGCTGGCTCTTCTTTATCTCAAATATATTGTGGGAAAAGGGATAGAAATTAAACTGAATCACCAATGCAATGAAATAAAATTTAACTATGGTAATGTGCCTAGTTTTAATTCTATCCTTAATACTAAGCATAGTGAAGCTATCTTTAGGATTCAATTACATTAAAGAGAAAACAATGCATGATCAATTTAAAAGATGAAAACAAATAGAATCAAAGGCTCATAACTTAGATGATTTTTGTAGTAACATATAAAATATTAGCAAAGGCATAGAACTCAGTCTTCTTATTAATTTTCTAGTCACATAAAAGGCATAGATACATGCATAGTTATACAAACTTTCTAAATCAAGAAAATAAAATAAAGGCAAATGATATTACTGGCCACAACAAGAAAGTCTCAAAAACTTTTTGATAACAATCTCTTGCAAAAAATTCTCTCTTCTAATGATGATCTCTATTGATCTTTTTTTTCTCCTCTATGTCCCTATATTTATAGCATACGACTAGCACAAGATTTCCCACACATTCCCAAACCAATGGTCTAACTGAACTCTAACTTAGCTGGAAGTGTCTAACAAAAGATATCTTTCAGATCTGAAACTTTTAGTCTCCCTGCAAGTTCAAATCCCAACGGCCTAACCGAACTAAAACTTAACTGGAAGTGTTTATCAAAAGATATTTTTTGGATCTAAAAAATTTAGTCTCCCTACAAGTTCATTAGTTGAATTAGATACATGTCACGCTTCTCACTGTGAAATAGGTGAGGACACTTGGCAACATTTGCTAGCCTCACTTGAAAACTATCTCATTATTTAGGAGGCACCAAAAAAGGACACTTGGCAGCTTCCATGGCACTTACAAAAGACACACAACACTTTTTGCATAACTTATACTCTTTACCGTGTCTTTGTATCAGGAGTGCTCTGTCTTTGACATTTGTCACAATCCACTGCTTTGAAACTTTATCAATTTATAGAAAATGGGACCCACAACACTTCTTACCCAAGCAACTTCAAAAAGGGGAATGGGGATAGGTGGCACTTTCTGCTGATCTTTAACAAGTGACACATGGTAGCTTCCACTCATCTATAAAAACTTTAGATACTTTTTGAAAATCTTGTGGAAGGTGACACATGGTGGTCTCCACTGAGATTTATCTACACTATAGAAACATTTAGGACTCATTTCATATTCACACAAATGATGACACTTGGCAGCTTCCACTTACTTTAGAAACAAAACCTAGGGCCCACCATAGTCTTTACTCAATAATGAAACAAAATGAAGAAATTGTAGATGTCGACACTTGTCGCGCTCTGCTAAGTTATATAACAAGGCACGTGGCATGTTCCACGCAACTTATAGAAATTATAATGTGTCCCGACTGATGACACTTGGCATGTTTCATGTGACTTTGATGCTTAGACAAAATTTAGGCAAAAATGAAAACTCATGCCCATGCTTTGTGTCAAAAACTTCACTGCCTTGAAACTAAAATGTGCAAGGACAAAACTTGGAGCGCACAACTGAAACTCAAAATAAAATGTAGAATATTTTACTCTAAAATATTCAAGGTCATGACCAAGATGGATTTGCTATAGCTTCCAAGGGATATCTTACCATAACAACATCACTAGAGAGGGTTCCAAATCTTCTAGTCAAATAACACCATGCAATAAGCTTAGTTAGGTCCTATGTTTTCATATTCACTAAGTAAATGAAAATTAAAGTAAAATCTAATCTAGTACTCACCAAATCTTGTGACATAAAATGTGGGTAATAAAAATTAAAAGTAAACATGCATAGGAGAATCTAATTAAGATATATATAGGTAAAAACCCTAATGTGTGGAGAGAGTAGCATATTCAAAATTCATTACTTATGCTACTTCTATCTACTAAAATAGAGGATTAATGTTAGATATACTTACCTTGAATACCAACCTATCAAGACTCAGTCTCTCCCTTGGCTAAAGGTGTTTTTAAAGAGGTTATTATGGTTTGTAAGGATCACTAAGAAAAGCCTAAGCATCTAAAACTTTTTCAAATAAAAGATTCTTCTCTAAGTATAAACCCTAAGTTATAAATCCTCAAGTAGAATGGTAGAAGAGGATATTGTAAATAAGCATAAATGAATAATTAACTATTTTATCTCTCTAATAAATGGCAAAATCAATGTGTATATATAGCTAAATTAAACCCTAAACATTTATAAAAGTTTATCTGATAGGGTTAGCCCAATCAACTCTGTATCATTATTGATAAAAAAAAATTGTTTTAGTTTAGGTTGGTCAGGAGCTGACCTAGACCCTTAATATGTTTTCTCAATTTGAGTACAAGTTTAATGGGGCTAGCAATGTAATGTACACCATCAAAAAGGTTTTTAGGCTTAGAAAGGGGATAAGTAAGGCAGTAAATGCTTGGAAGAGTGTGAAAGAGAGGAGAGAAGGCCTAAAGAAGTGTGTAGGATAAGGTTATGTAGATAGCAAGTGGTGGTATAGAGGAAAACAATCATGAGAAGCACTAATGGTTTTCCCACCCCTTTCCTGATGTACCCTTTAAGGTGCGCACTCAGAGAAATTGAGACTCAATGGGTTCCTAAAAGAGAGAAAGCATTAGTAATTGATAAAGTTTGAAACTATTATGTGTATACATTATGCCCTATGATTGTGTAGATTTATTCAAATATACTTTTATTATGTGTTTCATTTATACATTTGTTTATACATGACACTTGTATTAATCTACACCATAGGGCCCAAGACTAAGCATGTAGAGGACAACTAAATTTTTCAGGGCAAATGGGAAAAGTTAGTTCAAAAATAAAAAACTAAACATATTCAACGGAGTAGAAATATAACTTTCAAAAAATGCAACTTCTATTCATTAACAAAGAATAGGGAAAATTGCCACATTATGCTATATTGCATCTTTAATAGAGTAAATATGTATAACATGCTATATGTGTTATTATTGTATAGATCATTGACCTTAGGTCAGATGTTTATGATACATGGATATACAATTAGAATACAAGATCATTTATAATGGTTGTTAATTACTAAGAAGATGGTTGTGTTAGTTCATCTTTCAGGCTAGATTATGGTTGGTAACCCCCTTTAAGTATGTGGCTAAAGAAAGGTGGCATGTGGATGTGTTGTGGATTCTAAGAGTTAGCTAGGCATGCAGGGCTATGAGATATAAAACAATATTATGAGGCACATGGGGATGTGAGATGTGAAGAGCATAAAAGTTGATGAGCTGGCATAGAATTTATGCATTACATGAGTCTATGAGATATAGCATATAACTATGACGAACATGAGGATATGATATTTAAACATCAAGTAAGTTAATGATCTATTGTATAACTTGTGTGGTGCATGATTTAGCAAGATTTAGTGTTAAATTATAATGCATGGAATTGTAAGGAATAAAATTTCAAGGTGTGTAACTATAAGGCATGGGACTTGTGCATATGACTATGATCAAACTTTGGGCAAGGAGTGCACAATATTGGGTGAGAGGTGTCTACTCTATGCAGTAGATTAAATGAGGAGTAAGCTTAGTTTCATGGGTACTACATATGGATCATTTGACATTTTTTAAGGATAAATGGTCTTTATTATATCGATTCATAGTTGCATAAGCTAAACCTAAAGTTGTTGTGAAGTGAACCAATTGGTTTGATCAACATATTTTCCAACATTGACCAATAAAAAAACTTGATGTGTTTTATGATAGGTACATGTGTTTGTCACTTTAATTATCTAATCCTTTTTTATGGGGCATAAGTATTCAAAATCTAAATTAGAAGGATATTGTGTCATTGTTGGCCCAAAAAGCATCAGAGTGTAAGGCTTGATAAGTTTCATATTGAAGATTCAGTACATGCCCAAGTAGTAAGGTAGATCAAGAATAAAGGCATTCTCACTAGCTATGCATAAAATAGTGTAAGGACCATAGTGCATAGGTTTGATCTTCCAAATGTGGACCTTTTAAGCACTCCTTTTAAAGTTGTAACTAGACTTTATTGACAATTTAGAATGCATGAGGTGTGTGATGTGTGTTATGGTGCTCCTTGTACTAAGATTGAGTGTGAGAGATAATTTTTTAAACCTACTAGTGAATAGATTGGATTTGGCATAAAAACTTCTCATCTTTGTCTACATATAATTCATATGTGTGACTCATTACCTAATGGTGCTCAATAAGAGATGTCTAGAGGTGTCAAATGTTGAAACCCAAGACATTTTTGGAATGGACTATGTCTAGTAGAGTTATGATGATACCTATTATAAGATTATTGAATATACAACATATTATCATCATAGGTCATGCATATACACAATTATAAATTTGTAGAAGATGAATAAGTTTGTAATTGACCACTTTATTTTGTCCATCTATCTAAGGATGAAAATTCATAGACTGATCCATTTACATACCCATAAATTCCCATAATGCTTACTAAAAATGACTCACAAATCATGGATCATGATCAAAGATGATGGATGTGGGTAACCCAAAATGAATCCAAACATGGTTGAAGAATGCCTACATAGTTCCTACTACATCAATGTATTTTTTACATTTTGTCATCTCATAATAGGTAATCTAATCATGAAATCCATGTTGATATATTCCCATGGTATAGATAGAATTGGTAGAGGTGTGTAAAGTCCCAACTTCCTATTCAAAGGCTTGGAAATGTAATATAGAATGCAATAGTTGATGTGGCACTTCACTTTTTTATGCATGTGCATCTAGTAGAAGTGTGATTGTAATGTAACTAGAGTCTTTATCATGTTGAAGTGTTCTAAGGTCTTGATATAGTGTACCTCTAAGATGAGTCATTGGTGAGGTTTGGCAGAGGTAACATAGACATTTCCAAAGATGTAGAGAAGTTGGTCAGATAAATAGAACTCCTAAACTTGTTTACCTTGTGTGAGGCTAGTGTAAGTTGTTATGAAGACCTGATCAACTGAGTAGAGAGGAACCCAATCTATGAAATTATGGCCATGCATGTCCATTACTATGATGATCACATGAACCAATGGTTAGTTAAGTAAATATACATCCTTATTTTCATTCCCTCTTTTATTCTTGATGATGAGATGGAACTACTTTAGGTAAATCATTCATTTCATGTGGCACATAGTTTCTAGCTTATTGCATGATTACATGAATTGAAGTGGTTTATGGTCTACATATACAACTATCTCCTTCCCAAAAATATAGTCTCACCATTTCTTAATTTCTTGAAAATTAGCATATAGTTCCTTCTCATAGGTGGAGTACCTTTACAGCTATCATTGAACATCTCAAAGTGATATGTGATCATATGTCCATGTTGCATGAGCACTACGTGGAGTGCATAGTTAGATGTATCAGTGTGTATTTAAAATTTTTACACAATGTTTGGGATTATGAGAATAAGTGTTGTATAGAGGCATTGTTTCAATTCCTTAAAATTGAATTTTTGTGCATGTGTCTAGTCAAACTTAACTCTAGTACATGTGAGATGGTTAAGATCCCAAGAGATGTGCAAGAAACCAAGGATGAACCTAGAGTAGAAGTTATCAAGTCCAAAAAAACTCCTCAATTTTGTGAGATTTCATGGCTTAGGCCAATATTAGATCACTTTGATCTTATTTAGATCTAGTATGATGCATATACAATCAATTATGTATCCCAAGTATTGGATTTATGTAGTGTTAAATGTATACTTCACTAAGTTGGCTTTTAGCTTGTGTTAGCACAATGTTTCTAAGACACACAAGATGTGCTCTATATGCTCCTCTTAATACTTATTAAAATGACAATGATTATCAAGGAGTTCAATAATGACCTGATTAGATCATCTATCATTCACATGAAACTAGTTGGTGCATTGGTGAGGTCAAAATTCAAGACCAACCATTTGTAAAATCCTTCCTCAATCTTCAAGCCTATCTTCTAGACATATTCAAGCTAGACTAGAACTTGATGGTAACCTGAGTTTAAATCAATCTTGGAAAAGTATTGTCCACCTCAAAGCTAGTCCATAAGGTCATCAATGCATGAAAATGGATATTGATTCTTCACCATTATTTTTATGAGTGTGTGATAGTATATATAGAGTCACCAAGACCCATCCTTCTTGGGTGCAAGGACTATTAGACTCCTGCAAGGAAAACAACAAGGTGTGATCTTAATTTGATTAAGAAGCTCTTGAATCTAGCATTGGAATTCATCATTATTTTAAATTGATCTAGGATAGAGAGGTATATTTAGAAGAGGGGATCTATAGATGCAGTGATTTACTACATAGTATATACACATAATATTTTCAAAGTATATCAATTACTGATGCTTTCTATCTTTTAGGAATCTAACAAGTCTTAATCTCTCTGAGTGTACACCTTAAGAGGTACATCAATAAATGGGTTTATATACCATTATTTCTTTGTAGGATTGTTGTCCCTTATTACCACTTATTATCAATCCAACTAGCTCCTAAAAACATTCCCCTAAGTTTTACCTCCTATGTTGTACCCTCCTCTAATCATTTACCACCTTCATTATCCATTCCTTAGCCTAAAACCCTTTTTGATGGTTTTCATTACACTATCAACCCCATCGACCTTGTAACCTAATTGATAAAACTTATTAGGGTCTAGGTCAACCCCTATCTAACATATTTTGTGACCTAATTTATTTTTGTCAATAATGATACTAGGTCGACTGGGTTGAACTTGTCGACCTAAACTTTTGAAAAGGATTAGGGTTAGATCCACATATATAAACACATCCATTTTGAAATTCTTAGAGAGAAAACAAGATTTAATTATTCATTTTCAATTCTTTACAATCTACTCTTCCACCATTATATTTGAGGAGTCTTAGCTTAGGGTTTCTACTTGGAGAAAAATCTTGTCTTGTGGAGACGATTTGGATGATTTGGCCTTTCTTAGTGATTTATACAAACCACAACAACCTCTTAAAAAGAACCTTTGGCCAAGGGAGATATTGAGTATCGATGGGTTCATCTTTAAGGTAAGTATCTCTAACTTTTCTCCTCTCTTTATTAGATAGAAGTGGCATATGTAATGGTTTTTTAATACATTACTTTCTCCATGCATTAGGGTCTTACCTATACATATATTAATTAGGATTCTCCTATACATGTTTATTTTTATGATTACTAACACCCACCTTGTGCCATAAGCTTTGGTGATCACTAGATTAGACTTTTACTTTACTTATTATTAGTTTAGTGAATATGAAAATATATGACCTAGTCAGGGTTATTGCATAGTTTTGCTTGACTAGATGATTTGGAACCCTCCCTGGTGAATTTATTATGTTAAGAGATCCCTTAGATAGGTATAGCAGATCCATATTGGTCATGACACTAAATATATATTGTATCCATAATCAAAATTTTAATTAGGATTTATCTTCTTTGACCTAGGATTGATTTATAGATCTATTGCATTTCTCATTGCATATATTCTGGTGAACCCAATATAAATATAATCCTTGTAGGTTTTCTTTCACGTTATCATTTGTATCATCATATTATATTTTTCTATATTTTTAGTACTATATCAAAATAGTTGGTATAGTTATAAATTTTTATGGACAGGTTTAATACATAGTTGCATTAAAATGAATTTGTTATGTCTATGTAGATATTCATCAGATACATGTTATTGGATCAAATAGGTCAACACAGTACTCATTTTCAATTCCAAATAAGCATATAAGGATGAATAGGTCAAATTTTTCATCTTATTTTATTTTATATTATATAGGTCAACAAACACTATCAAGTAGGTCAACTTTTTCATCTTATTATTCTTTAGCACATAGGGTTTTGTAAAACTGGGTTGAACTAGTCAACTTGGTTTACAAAATTTGAAAGCAATAAATAAGGTACTTTGGCACAAAATTTTCAACCTTAACCATCTTTAATCACTCCAAGGTTCCTCTATTTTATCTCTATATCATTTTATTACTTTATTTAGCTCTATTTTAAATAAGTTAGCATCCTTTAAAACTATAACCCTATAGCAAACTAGGCCAATCGAGTCGACTTAGTTTTGTAGTCTGTCTTCTATCTGAGAGACATAGTCGACCTGTTTAAATATATTTTTAAATACCTTGATTTTTAAAAATATTAATGACCCAATCGACTCTATTTTTAACTATTTCCATATAGTGTTTCCTGAACTAACTCTATATTATTCTTAAATCAAGAAATTAATAACTATTTGCTAGTAATTAATTCACATTTCTTTTTCAATTATTTGCATGCTTAGAGTAACTCACATAGTCTAAATAGGTGGTTTTTAAAATTATATTTTATTTACATTATTTTAATCTTTTTCAAATACTACCAAATCACATAACATTCAAAATGCATTTAAACACTTATCTTCCAAAGGCCTACCTACTTAGATTTCATCACCAAGGGGAAAGTCAACTTGGTTTTCTAGCCAAGTATAAATGTGTGATTAATGGTATATATTGGTAAAGCACCCAATACCCTTATTTTTATGATATTGTGAAGTGAGAGGATAGGCCTCAATACCAAGCCAGTACTATTGCCAACATAGATCCCTTTCAACCCAAACATCCTAAAACTATCCATAGATTGATTTTCTAGTTCCCTATCTTATCCAACTCCCCTATCACACTTAAATCAATACTTTCTAATGATCCATTAATTTTTTCACCACCAAAATACTCTTTAAAACCTTTATTGGATATGTATTGGAATGGTACAACCAACTTCCATAATATTTCATCTGGTAACTAGAGGATTTAGTCAATCCTCGAATTAAAAAATTTCAACACAATGACCTTCTCAAAAATTGCCTTAGCCATTTCATCAATGCTAAGCAATCTCCCACTGAATTAGCTCATTATTTTATCAAATGATGTAAATATTTATCCCACAAGGCCAACCATAACATGACTAATGATAATCTCTTTAAACTCTTTATAATTGATTTAACTCCTCCTCTTTAATATAAGGTTTGAATGTTTGCCCCTCAAATGCTTAATGAATCTCTTGACCAAGCCAAACATCAAGACTTCTTAATGAAACAATTTAAACCTAATACCAAATCCCTTAATGTATATTTTAAACTTACACCAATGCCATCATAGAAAATGTTCCTTAAACCAAACCAGGGGTTTCCAAAGCTGACACTCCCCCATCTTCTCACATAATATTAATTATGTAAAAAATGAAATATTCCTTAGCACCCTCTAAAACCTTTACTTATCCAAATAATCCTCCTAAATGGTATGACCCTAATCAATTTTTTTGGTTCCACACCAACATTGGTCATTCCCATGAAACTTGTAGAGGGATTACCAAATTTGTTGTCACATATATGCTTTGTGATTCTTTCAATCATGAATCCATTATATATAACTCCATCATCAAGAATACCATCTTGCTTCTCAAAAATTACAAGCTCCCAATGTTTATTCTTCTAGTAACCAAAAATATTTCTCTACATCTACCACTAAACAAACTACCAAGGATGTTTATGCCATTGATGTTGATTATGGCCAATATTACAATAATTCTCAATATGTTAATGCAGTTAAGGTTAACTATCATCACAAAGTGGATCACAAAGATCATGTCACCAAACCTAAGAATACCTCTTTGGAATAACTTCTCAAAGATACTAAAACCACTCATCTATATTTAGAAGCTAATGAGGAACCATCTCCTTCTTATGAACCCCCAACCACTTCCATTCCTTCAAAAACTACCTTACCTCCTAAAACTCACATTGGTTCTTCTAAATCCCATTGGAACTTTCTAAAAAAACTCAACTCCATGCCTTTCAAAATTCCCATATGGATTTATTTTTCACCTCCCCTATTATCACAAGTTCCTCATGCAACAATTACAATAAATTAAGATCTATCTTCTATAGACTAAGAACAACCATCTCTTGAGCCCCAACCTACTAATATGCATACCATTGAATCCATTTATCCTTCTTATAAGCCTTTCATTGAATTTCTTGAAAAATACAATATTAATGACAAGATCCTTTTCCACACCTATGATCCACCCCTATTCATTAAAATAGCCATTAATACTACCCTTATTCATAAAATTTTAGTTAATAAAGGGTCAGGTATTAATGTGACATCTTTTTAGCTCATCCAACAATTTGGCTATAATAAGGATCATCTAAAGAAAACCCACCTAACCTATCATGGATTTGATAAAATTAATAAAAATCCACTTGGTTATATTTGGATTACCCTTAAAATCAAGCCTAAGACTATTCAAATTAAGCTTATGGTCTTTGATTTTCCCCTATCTTAAAACATACTCCTAGGACACCCATAGACTCATAGAATGAGGGCTATCACTTCTTATGGTATCTAATGGATCAAAATTTTACATAATGGAAAATGGTATAAACATGAAGCCAATCCCAATCCTTGGATTATCCAACTTCCCAATCCTAAATCTCAATATCACATCCCTACCATTCCAACAATCAACAATGCTCCCTTAAATGAATTCATCAACATTAACCCAGACTTACATGTCACTCTTATTAATTTAGATGATGATGAACCTAATGACTTATAGCATACTTTCAACACTACTAAGCTACCTCTCTACATATTGGAGTGGATCTCATTATTTATTACCTCATGATCGCACCATCCATCTTATTGAAGAGATCATTGATTTTCCCCTCCATACAATGCTTAAGACACTTCTTACCCATATGATGATTTCACGTGAATTGATTATGGAATTTCCAAATTATTTTAAGATCCATTAATCATGTCTCCACATAAATTAAGTGATCTAGGTATCTCCCCTTCTGAAACTCCTCCTGAATCTCAAGCATGTATAATTTATCCAACCTATGATGATAACTATATCATGTCCTAAGCTCAATCATGAAAATTAGATTTTCAATATTATGAGAAAACTTTAACCCAAATACATGCTTTCAACCATGATGTTCATACCATTTCCACTAGCTCTAAGTTAACTCTCAAAGGTCATATACCTCCTATTAATTTTTCACTTAATGATACTCATTGGGTGGTAGAACAAATCCTACCTTCTATGCCTATGGCACTTCTTACATATTATATACCACCTATAGATTCCATCCTAGCATCTAATTCTTCCCCCATTAATGAAATTAATGACAAACCAATCACATCTAATCAACCATCTTCCCCTACTCCCCCTAATCCCAAGATTACATTAGATGTCAAGGCCATTGATCTCTATCAAATACATTCTAAATATGATTGCCCTCATAATCAAATTCTCGATCTCAAAGTATATGTTGAGTATTATTTTCATCTTCCCACTTTTCCAAATGATGAATCCATTCTTGAATTTTTACATGCCCAAGAAACTCAACTCCTTTAACAACATCACAAACTTGGTAATTTCAAAAAGAAATCCCCTTGTTTCAACAACTTCATTTCTATTATCGAACCTAAATTAAATCCCATTTTATCTTTACCTAATGCACCATATCATTTCCAATATGGAAATGTTATGCTTATCAAAAAAACTACTCAAATTGAATATGGTACCCCCTCATGCCCTTGACCAATTACAGTTTATCACAAACTCACACCAACTGAATATGATAATTTTAGCTTATTATTCAATAAATATTATGAAAATTTGCTTGGTCCTATGAATACATGTTGGCTATTAACCCTATCATCATGGTTCATAATATTATCACTTACCCCAATGCCAAACCCGTGTGATAAAAATAATAAAAATTTACACCAAAAGTTTTAACTTTATGCCATAAAGAAATTATCAAGCTTCTTGATACTACGTTTATCAAGTCCATAGACTATTCTTAATGGGTATCTAACATAGTCCCTATTTGGAATAAGTTCACCATGGCCATTTGTATTTGTATTGATTTCTATAATCTTAAACTTACTTGTCCCAAAGATAATTTACCTCTACCTTTTATTGATTACATCATTAATTCTACCATTGGTTATGAAATGTTGTCTTTTTTGGATGGTTTCTCAGGTTATAACCAAAGTCACATCACACCCGAAGACTAACATAATACAACTTTCACCATAGATTGGGGCACTTATTACTACATTAAAATTCCTTTTGGCATCAAAAATGTTTGGCCTAGTTATTAGCTGGTGATGACTCACATATTTCATGACCTTGTACATAATATTGTGGAGACCTATGTGGGTGATCTCATTTCCAAATAAAAAATTCAAAAGACTCATCTCTATGATCTTGATATCATATTTTATTGCCTCATTAAATATAAAGTTAGACTAAATCCCTATAAATGTGTTTTTGGTGTCACATTCAGTAAATTATTAGGATTCTTAGTCTCCCTTCATGACATCAATGTTGACCCTACCAAGATCAGTTATATCATCAACATGCGTATCCCTCAATCCATTTTAGATATTTACGCTTACCTTAGTAAACTTGGGGCAATTAGATGTTTCATCTCCAAAATGGCCTATCATATATATTATGTCAATTCTCTTATTAGGAAAGGTAATTCCCTAGAATGGATGGATCCTTATCAAAAATCATTTGATAATATGAAATAATCATTGCTTCACCTACCTACTCTTTGTCCATCTTCAAATGATCGACCACTAATATTATATACCTCTTTCACACACATATCAGTTGGGTTAATTATTGTGTAATAAGATGATACTGGAAGGGAATATGTCATCTATTATATCACCTGAGGCTTCATCAATTATGAGAAACATTATACAAAATTCTAACATGATTTGCTCTCCATATACTTTATTGTTGAAAGTTTTGACATTATATGCTTTATTAAACCACTTATGTTATTGTTCATTCTAATCCCCTTCATCAATTTTTATCTAAATCCTTTATTCTTGATGATATAATTGGAAAGTGGATGGTCCTTCTCATGTAATTTGATCTCTGAATTTCCACCCAAAAAGTCAAATGATAAATCATTATCGATCAACTTATCGAAGCTCCTATCCTAGCTACCAACCACCTTATAGATAGTCTTTATGATGACAATATTATCTATATTTAAGGTCTCAACCAAGCCATATATCTTAAATATTACTTTCATAACTTCATTTCTAACCTTGAAACAAGTAATCTAGAAGAGTCCTCTATCTTTCCTGACACTACTAAACTAAAATTAGTGATCAAAGAACTTCCTGAAATTAATGTTGATTTACATGAAGATACTTGGACCCTTCATTTTGATGGTGATAGAGCTAGGGTAGGTTGTATCCTTATGATCCCTCTTGTCAAAATTATCCCATTAGCAATTATCCTCATATTCTATGTCACTAACAAAATGGTAGAGTACAAATATTTAATCCTAGGCATGAGAGTATCCCTTGATCTAGATATCACATATCTGCATGCTTTATATGACTCCCAACTCATCTGCCATCATTTCAATGGTGATTATCATTAAAAATTTGATAATCTCATTTCTTATCATCAAATCACAACTACATTTGCCAAATATTTTCTTATTTTACCATCAAGGCTATCCCTCAAGATCAAAATTCTATTGCCAATTCTCTTATTTCTTCAACATCTCTATTTCATCCACACTAAGTTCTTACTAATCCCACTTTTCTTATCCAAATAAAAAATTAATGTCTTATTTTAAACTAAAATATTCACTTATCTACCACATTGAGGCTATCATAATTCAACAAATCCTATAGTACAAATATATTATTCAAATTTTGAACACCAAACTTATCCTCTGAACCTTGATTCCCTCAAAAATACTTGCATTCACATACAATATTTTAAGTATGTATTTTGATATAAAATCCTATATTATCATAATATTGAGGTTACCCTACTCCATTGTTCATGAAAGAAGAATTTCTTCCTCTTTTCGAACAAGCATAAGGGAGCATTTATGGTGTCCATTGTAGTGGACATGCTACAGCCTACAAATGCTTATCTATGGGATAATTTTGGCCCACTCTTGAAAAGGATGCCATTGAATTTGATAAAAAGTGTAATCCTTACCAACTTCTTGATGATCTAATTCATGCACCTCCAACTAAGTTTCAAACTGTAGAATATTTCTATCCATTCTTCATATGGGAATTATATCTCATAAGCAAATTACCTCAATCTTAAGATGGGCATGTTTTTATAATCATATCCATAGAATATTTTACCAAATGATTTAAGGCTATACCCCTCATCAATTTCATCACTCAATCTCTAAATTCATCTTTAATCAAATCATTTATCATTTTGGAGTCCCTCATACTATCATTTTAGATAATGGTGGTAACTTTAAAAATAAAGATGTCAAATAACTTTATGCTAAATTTAAAATCAATCACCAATTATCCACACCCTACCATCCATAATGTAATGTCCAAGCCAAGGACACAAATTAAATTCTTAATAAAATTATCCAAAATATAATTCATGATACTTTCATATATTGTCATCTTCATCTCTATCCTACTCTTTGGGCCTATCACACTAGCCTACATATCGCCATTACGGAAACATCATTTTCTCTAGTCTATGGTTCTAAATTAGTCCTCCCATTATAAATTGAGCTTTCCTCTCTCTGCATCTCTCTTTATGGTATCATTATCAATGAATAATTATGCTAATATCTCCTTCATGCTCTTGATATCCTTGATGAACACCATATTTTTGCTTTGTAACATAATTGCCAATACAAGGTCCATATTGCCAAATAACATAATAAAAGAGTCAAAGCTCACACTTTTAATGTTGGTGATATTATCCTTAAATTATATTACACTCATGAAAAATAAGGTAAATACTCCAAAAATGATAGGGCCCTTATTTATTCAAAGACATTCTTGGGCTAAGCACCTATTGCCTTCAAACTAATGAAGGCCATATTTTCAAAGAACCCACCAATGCACAATGCCTTAAGTATCTTGCCTAAATCATTCCCTTTTGTTCATGATTTCTATATACTATATATCTAACACTTTTTTAGTATAGTTACAAGGGTTTCACCCTCTATAATATCTTTTTATTTTTCACAAACCTTAGTCCTTTCTTTTGGTCTTTTGGTTTCCCCTTTTTCTCATGAGTTATATTGTGAAACTGCATATAATATCTATTCTTCCTCATGACTTCTTTCTCTACTCTTTGTTTTCATAATTTTAACACACTTTTTAGCACCCCTTGGGTTTATCTTTTTTGATTTGAAGCGTAAGAACATGGATAAGACCTAGCATTCCTCTTTAAAAAAAAATTAACATTCCACATGCTTTATGCACTCTTACAAGTTTCTCTTTTATGAGTTGCAGTATAAGACCATGGATAGGACCTATCCTTTCTCATGAAACTATCATATTTTATTTCATATTCTTTGTCTATAATGTTTTGTAATGGTCATGAGTTTTTTATCCTTGTTCTCAACTTTAGATTTTGCTTCTTTTGTAGATAAAATTTACACAATAAACTATGTTAGCATATTTTCCTACACTTCCCTAATTCTTAAAATAAGGAATCACACTTTATTGTCATTGTATCCCTCTTTCACCTTTTGTCACTTTTTTGTGACTTGAAGTAATTAAAATTTTTTTTTGTTTCATTCCTCTTGATTTCCTTTCCTTTTCACTTCACTTTGGCTAAAATAAGGTCAAAGTCAAGATAGCACTTTTATTTTACCTACATTAACAAGACTCTTAAACACCATGCTCTCTATGTTCTCTCTCTTAGTAACCAAGTCCAAAGTATTCAAATGAAATTCATCTTTATCACCCATGTTTAGTTTTCCAAATCCATAAGGAGGAGGAATAGAAAATTCCATCGAGAAAGTTAAAAGCTAAATCATTTCAAATGAAAGTCAATGATATTCAATAAGGCAACATATAAATTTTCAAAGTGAAAATCACACTAAAAAGAGTGATTATAATCACATCTCCTATCTCCAATTAAATATCAAACTCCACACTTGGACTTATTATAGAGCCAAGGTCTATTGGGGTGTGATAGGCCAGTAGATTGGAAATTGATAATTCAACAAACCCTATGGTATTGCCTACTTTCTCATGCAAGTACCTAATCTTCATAGTAGACCAAAACTCTATAAGGGATCCTGAGGAATAGGGAACACATTGTGGGAAGCTAGGTCCATTTCAATTTTCATGCATCTAGCTTTTATGGGATGATCTACATACTTCATTTGTTTACATAAGTCTTGTGTAGCTAAGAGAAATTCTTTAGAGTCCTTAATGTCAAAAGTCCTCTTATTTTTAAAAACATAATTTGAGTGTCCTACCTTCGATAAAGAGCTCCTTTACCTTGGATTTTCCTTCATTCTCCCCTCCACCCATTTCATTTCCCCTCTTGATAGGATAGTGTGATTTTAATTCTATTTTTCCTTCTTTTATACTTCCCTCTTCTTCACATCTTAAAAAAATACTAGCACTTCTTTGTTTTAGTTATATCTATTTTTAGAAAAAAACAACATATTTGAGTGACTATGGCTCATTCTCTTTACACCATTGATCTACATTTCTAGACATGTTCTGCCTTATTTACCATTTGTTATTGTAGTACTACCTTTTTTTTGGACACTTGAGTCCATTTTAATTTCATGTACTATTTCTATTATTGAGTGAGGTTGGCTTATTACTTCTCACTCATCAATATTGTTTTACCATTATATTTTCCCATCTTTGTTTAAGTAAGGATTGTTAATGCTTTTAGATTGATGTTTGATTACCATCCTTTTGGCATGTATCCTTGGTTTGACTTTAAGAGTTTTACTTTCTTAATTAAGGTTTACTCTTTTCAGTTTTTTAGTATTTAGTCACCTTGGCTTTTTGGTTACTTGATTTACTCTAAATTTGGACTTGGTCATTTGGTTTAACATGGCATTTGTCACCCTATATTGCAAAATTTATATGTACATCCCATCCACATAGCATCAATTATCTTGGCTTTCTTGTGTTTGTTTGTTTTTGCTTTTTAGTTTTTTATCCTTGGGTTTATCAAAATCAGTCTCTATACCCTCCCTGATAAAAACTATAAACATAACAAACAACTATCTAATGATAAAGGTAAGTCAATGTACACATACATTAATTTTATTTTTTTAGTTATTTCTCTTTTAATAATTTAAAATTCAATTATTTTTTCTTTAAAAATACTACAACTTTTGTTATCTTTAAAATTTTGTGTTGCTATGTTCTTTTCTTGAATCACCATATCATGTTACACCTGAGTGACATGTGATGAGATTCAAATGGGGAATATGTATACATATACTATTTTCAACCTTTATCAATTACTGATGCTTTTTATCTTTTAGGAACCCATTGAGTCTCAAACTCTCTAAGTGTATGCCTTAAAGGGTACACCAATAAAGGGGTGAGTAGACCATTGGTGCTTCATAGAATTGTTTTCCTTTATTACCACTTGTTATCTATCCAACTAACTCTTAAAAACATTCCCCTAAGCTTTGCCTCCTAATTTTCACCCTCATCTAGTTATTTACCACCTTCATTATCCCTTGCCTAGCCTAAAACCCTTTTTGATGGTTTATGCTACATTATCGACCCCATCAACCTTATACTCTAATTGATAAAACTTATTAAGGTCTAGGTCATCCCCTGGCTGACCTAGTTTGTGACCTAATTTATTTTTGTTAATAACAATAATAGGTCAACTAGGTTAACCTTATTGGCCTAAACTTTCAAAAAGGATTAGGGTTAGATCTGCCTATATAAACACATCCATTTTTCCATACTTAGAGAGATAACAAGAGTTAATTATTCATTTATGCTTATTTACAAGCTACTCTTCCACCATTATACTTGAGGAGTCTTAGCTTAAATTTTATACTTGGAGAAGAATCTTGTCTTGTGGAGAAGTCTTGGATTATTTTGCCTTTCTTAGTGATCCTTACAAATCACAAAAACCTTTTATGAATTACCTTTGTCCAAGAGAGAGATTGAGTCTCGATGGGTTCATCTTCAAGATAAGTATCTCTAATTTTACTCCTCTCTTTATTAGATATAAGTAGCATAAGTAATGGCTTTTGAATACATTGCTCTTTTTATGCACTAGGGTCTTACCTATACATAGCTTTATTAGGATTATCCTATGCATGTTTACTTTTATGTGTACTAACCCCCACCTTGTTCCAAAACCTTTGGTGAGCACTAGATTATACTTTTACTTTACTTGTTATCAGTTTAGTGAATATGAAAACATAGGACCTAGTTAGGGTTATTGCATATTTTTACTTGATTGAAGACTTTAGAACCCTCCATAGTGAATTTATTATGGTAAGAGATCCCTTGGCTAGGTCTAGTAGATCCATCTTGGTTATGAACCTGAATATCTAATGTATCCATAATAGAAAGTGTAAGTAGGATTTATATTCTCTAATCTAATATTGATTTATAGATCGGTTACATTTCTCATTTCATACACATAGTGTGTTGGAAGACCTTCATGTTCTATTAATACTTTGCTACTCTATTCCAATAACTTATCAAGTTATTATTGATGTGATGATGTGTGATTATTACACACTACTATGGTGTCTTTGGTTTCAATTACATAAGTGTATCAGAGTATACCATGAGTAACATGAACTTATGTGTGTGTGTGATGAGCTTACAACATTGCTTGGTAGAGACCAAGATGAATTTGGTCATGGGCACTAACTCAAAGACATTATGGAAGTGATCTTGCATGTGAATAGTCTAATAATGTGGCTTGGCTTGATATGTAGCTTCACATTCATAAAAGTATGGTCTCCTTAATAGGATGTCATAGACCTCCAGAGGTGTGATGTCATAGGTGACATTATCCTCCATAATCTTAATTTTGTATTGAAAAGTGCGTTACTATCATACATGTATTTCTTTCCCCTAATGGAGCCACCCTAAAGAGTATGACTTTAGATGTGAAGTAGTGGTAAGACCAAGGTGTTGAGCTATGGTTACCAGTGTTGATGATGACATGGAAAGGTTGGCCCTTCACCTAGAACTTGGTGTGGAAGAGACATTTGTGATCTTTAGAGATGTTGATCATAATGGTGCTAATGATCAGATAAGAGGCATCTAGATCAATGTTGTCAATTAATGTGGGTTTTGATGTAGATTATACAATTAGGGATTATTTCATGTGACATTTAGAATCATCATGAGTGGATGAGTGATGAAAATGGCACTACTTATCACCAAACTTCTTCATCTTACCTTTGTCTGACGTAGAAGGCATTAGAGCCTTCAAGGGTTAAGCAGTCCTTTAGTGTTACTCTCCTTTATGAGAAGTGTGTTGTTGCTTTTATGTAAAAGGATATGATGTGGATTTGTGTGAATGTTGGGCCTTGTACATTGTATTGGATGAAGAGGTGACATGTTGATTCATATTTTCCTTGGATTTTATCTTTACAACATTGTGATATGCTTTCCCCAAAGTATCAAAATTTATGAATTACATATTTGCATGGATATAAGGTGAGAGTCTACTAATGTAATTTAGAAACTTATGTTGTTCACTCAAGTTCTTATGAAGGCAAGTAGAGTAGTCATGAAAAATTTTGGTTTAGTCTTCCATAGATTGATCTTTACACTAACACAATTGTTAGAACTTGATATATTCATCTTCAAAGTGGCACAAAGGGTAGTATTCCTCCTTTAGAACATCAAAAAAAGTCTTCTAAGATTAAATTGGAACCCACTCTTGCATATGTTGTGTATTAAATATCTCCCACCAGTGAATGACCAGTATGGACATCTTTAATACTATGAAGGTGATCTTTTCAGCATTGGTAAAATAATTAACTTAGAAGTATGCCTTGAGTTGTCAAATCTAGGCATCTAATGCTTTGGAATCCATCTTGCCTTAAAATAATGGGATTTCAAGATTGAATTTAACTTTTAAGGGGGTTTGTTGTTGAAATTATTGTTGATAAAACTATGTAGGTGTGGTAGAAGGCATCAGATTAAGATATACCATCAATTCATAGAAGTGGCCAAGAGTTTGATGTATTATTCCTCTAATACATTCTTGATGAGATTGCATACCTCGGAGGATACCTCAAGTTTATTTTAGGTGTCAACCATATTAATTTTTCTATAATGTTCTTCTGGATATTCTAAAATAAAATTGTTGACAAACCTTCCTTCTTGAGTTGTGCTCACATGTTTACAAGCATAGAAAGGAATAGAATTTTTTAGTTCTGATACCAATGATCCACACCATGAGGCCCAAGTCCAAGTGTGTAAAGGATAAATGAGTTTTGGTTTTTTAGAGTGAATGGGAAAATATAATTTAAAAATAAACAAATAAACACATTTAATGGAGTGGAAGTCTTACTTGCAAGAAATGCAAATTCTATTCATTAATAGAAAATAGGGGGAAACTAGTATAATGTGTTATAGTGCATGTTTTACAAAGTAGATACATGGAGCATGTTAACTATGTTATGATTATATAGAGCATATATCTTAGGATGGATGTGTATGTTACATACTTACATAATTAAAATACAAGAGTGGTTACAACTATTGTTAGTTACCAAGAAGATAGTTTCATTGGTTCATCTTCCAGGTTGGATGATAGTTGGTGAACCCCTTGAATCATGTGTCCAAGGAAAGGAAACATGTGAATGTGCTTCAAATTCCAAGATTTGGATAGGTTCATAGGATTTTAAGTTATGGTGAAAGATTGTGATGCACACATGGATGTGAGCTACAAAGAGCACAAAATTTGGCAAACTAGTGTAGAACTTGTGTGATATGTGAGTCTATGAGCTGTAATGCAAAAATGCAAGGTACATAGGGTTAAGAGCTATGAAGATGATATAATTATATGATATATCATGTAGCTTATGTGGTACATGAGTCAATGAGCTATAATTTAGAACTTCAAGGTGCATAACTTCAAGGCACATAACTACAAGGCATAAAACTGCAAGGCATAGGACTTATGCATATGATTCTAAGGAAACTTGTGTAAAAGTGTGTATAATATTTGGTGAAATATGAGTACCTTATGTAGTAGAGTGAATGAGGAGTAAGCTTAGATGTGCAGGGGATGCACATAGATCATGCATGCCGTACATTCTATATGTTGCATACAATCCTTGAGTATTACATAAATTACTATGATGACATATTATCCACATGGTCAAATGATATTACATAATGTTATATTTATATATGACATGATACAATTCATTATTTGTTGAGATTAGTGAATTATAAAATACATCCCTCATCTAAAAGGGGTGCAATTACAATGGGCTTATCTTAGAGACATAAGCCTCCATTAGCATAAAATCATATAAGATTATAATTTTTACATATTTTATTTATTCAAATGGTTCAAATATTATATTGTATCTGATATATCACAGACATTGGCACATTGATGAAAATTACAGGCACATATGTTATGCATATGCATTCACTTTAAAAACACTTGAGCACATATTCATACACATTTGAATGCATATGCATTCACTTTACAAACACTTGAGCACATATTCATACACATTTGAATGCATATGCATGGACACATGCACAATAATTTTCAATAACATAATTTCATATTTTCACATTCATATATATTTGGGATAAAAGCTTTCAAATTTAGCATATATATTTACGAGGTATGATTTTGATTCATGCACATATATAGAAAGATACATTTGAATGTAAAATGGTTGTCATTCCACTTCACACTTACCAAAACATGTATACATGATATGAGTATGAACATTTTTCATTCCTTTGTGATCATGAATTTTTGTTTTTATATGGATTTAACTTGATCAAATTGGAGAAAAAAATACATTTGAATCTATAATCCATCTATAATGGTTTAATTTTTTTAACAAACCTTCCTTGATTGGTTCTCTCACTTGCATAGTGTTTTCTTTTTTATTTGAACCTAGCCACATACTTCTCTTTACGTTTTTCATGGATAGTTATTTTTTTAGTACATTGTGTACTTTTCCCCATAGTCATGAGGTTTTGAGCATATTATATTTCAAAATCATGTTTGTACATAGTTACACAAGTTTGGGGCATGATCACAACAACTCTCCATTACTTCAATTAGTAAGTACCATCTCCAACAAGTTGTGAAGGAAACATGGTTTTCAACAACACACAGGTGTAATTTAACCCTCACTCTCTTAATTTTCATATTACACATGTGGACATTGAGTATATTTTATTATAGGTTTCATGAATCAAGGTTATACAGTTTGATCCATCTCCCAAATTTAAAAGTGTTTGGTATACACTCAAGTATATTTTATCCTTTTAATCTATAAATTCCATTATTATAATAAAAAAGGGACACTTTTAACTAATATAAAATGGTCTTTATTACTTTAAAATTATAATTTTTACACATATTTACCGTGCATGACTTGAGAACCTAAACAAGGTCCTAATTTATCATCTTTTGACATTTGCAAGCTCTTTTATGAGTCAACCCTTCATTTATAATGTTATATGCGTACATGAACCTCACTATATATTCTAAACATGTTAATTATCATACACATACATCTCCAAACTCTTATATTAATCCACTATACATGGTTTAGTTCTGACATATATAATTATTATCATTAGTTGATAATGACCCACACTAGTCAGAGCCATCCTACTCTTAGTAATATCTATTTTATAAATAGAACCCATCTTTAGGGTTGAGCCATTAGTTTATCATGATAGGATGTGAGGAAATATTTAATTGGATCCCTATATAAATAAATCAAGGTCTCATTCAAAAGGGATATAGAGCTTATCTATGATACATCTATACATTATTGCACACTAAGTAAATATGCCATATTCTTCATAATTTGCATACATATCACTAGGATTAGTTATAATCCAAGTCTAAAATATTCAAAACTAGATCAAAACAAGCAATTTTAAATACCAAATCCAATCATTCACTATATACACTCAATGAAGGACACAATTATGTAATCACATTAGGTGGTATAACTACATGTTACTTAATTTACCTCCTTGGAATATTAGATACGTATACAATATCCAAGCATCATACAAGGGTGATTGGGGTCAGCTCAACTGATCATACTTCACCCATTTTTTTACATTTTTATCCTTATTAAGCATATCTAAGGTTTCAAGGCAAAGGAGGTTGATATTAAGATCTACATGTGTCATCAAGGTTCAGGGTTAAAATCATATAACAAGAAAAGATAGTCACATGTGACCATATAGTCACTATGACATACTTCTATACAAATTAATACCAAGAAATAAGTCAATATCAATTGGTGATACTGAATTAATCCTATATAAACAACTTAGTGCATAAAATAGATCAATTTTTAAACTAAGAAAACTAGAAACATGTTTATCATTTATTTTGACTTCCATAACATAGTCATAGTCAAATAGTAAACCATAAAATATAAGTATCATGATCTATTTATTACTTTCCATATTTATCATATGCCCTAATCAAATCACAAGAATCAATTGTCAATCATTTACATTCATATGTATGTTTGAATGTATTTTTATTAGGGTAAAAATTAAGGTTTTGAAAGGCCCTTAGAACCTTTTACATATAAAAATATAAAATGATAAATTTAAAACAAATAACAAGCAAAAAACTAGCCTACAAATAGCAAAGGCTACTAAATAGAGAAACATCAATAAATCATCAATAGAAGAATGACTTTTGGTCAGTAATAAAATAAAAAGCCCCATTTTATAGATATGTCAAATCCTCCAGACACTTTGTAGCTTCCAAATCTTCTTAAAGGGCATGAATCTTATTAAATATAGAATCCCCCACATTGACCTGATCATTCTCTTCTTTCATTTCCTTTTGGCCTCCATTTTTTACTAGGCTCATCTAGGGTTTCTTTTATTTTTCTCTTCTTAGTATCATCCCAGACCTCAAAGGTAATTGTGATGTTGATGATGGTATGCTCATTATTCTTCTATCATTTAACCTTCAATGTTTCCATTTCATCCACCAACCTTCTCATTTTGACCCCCAATTTGGTCATGTCTTATTTCAACTCATTTACGTCCTAATTCAAATCATTGAATACCTAATTATCTTTTTTAAGTTCAACTTATAGCTTCTCCACTTTGTCATATATCTCCACCAAAATATTCTTAATTTTCTTGAATTATCCTACCAACTCATCAAGCATTTTGAGATAAGTGTTTCTATTGTGCTCCAACTTATTCATAATTTCATTAATTTGATCCCCTTAGGACTCTAGGTAACTCTATCCAATATTATCAATTAGAGACTTACCAGTCTCCAATTTCAAGGGAGTCATCAATCTTTTTTTGTCCTTGGATGCTACATAATTAGTCTACAAAATTTTCCCAAGAGATTAATATTTATTGATCAAAATTATATTTCAAAGTTCTATCTTAATTAAATTAATCTCACCCATTAATCCAAATTAGGATAAAAAATACATTATCATGCATTTACACTCTCTAATAAACTTATTCAAACTTTGTTTTTTCATTTTCTTCATTAATTTTCCATAAATGATAAGGATATGAATCTCCCACAGTTAAAATAGGTGATATGTCTATCCTTTTGTGTAACTCAATTTCATAAGTATTTATCACAATTTTTTGAAACATTTTGCATGCCCAATATTTTTCCACTTTAACTTGTCATAGTTTATTTTTGTAAATCTATCCTTCCTTAAGTGTGTTAATAATAATTCTCCCACCCAATATTCCACTTCTCTTATTTTTATATATGCATACTATGTGTACTATGCAATGATCCTTTCCAATTGTTTATGTGCTTGATGTAATTCACGTATATATTATAAAAAATCTTCTACTTCAACACTTTTTATTCACTCATCTTTGATGTCATGTAATTATACAATGTATCTTGAAGTTTATCAATAAACAATTTGAAATAATGTCCTTCCAATACTCCTACTAATTGAATTTTTTAATCAAACTTAAATTGTGCCAAAACTAAATCCTATGTTCCTAAATTTACTTAAATAAAACATCACAACAAATTAAATAAACTTATGTTGAGCACCTCCAATGTACATCCATATGAGGATGATATGTTGAACTAAGTTGTAGCTTGGTATTCAACTTCTTATAGAATGTACTCTAGTAATGGCCAATAAATTCCACATCCCTATCTAATATTATTATGCACAAAAATCCATGTAATCACATAAATTCCCTACAAAACAAGTTAGAAATGTGTGTTGTATTGATAGTATTATCACAAGAAACAAAATATGCCATATTTTAAAATCTATCCATAATCACAAATATGCAATCATGTCCCCACTATCTTTTAGGTAAACCTAAAATAAACTCCATGTTGATATCTTCCCATTAACTCAATATAATATGAAATGGTTGATTTAACCTTGTGTTCTAAATTTCCCCCTTTTCCAAATGAAAAACTCTACATTCTTTCACATACTTGCACACATCCACACTCATTCATGAAAAAAAATAGTTCTCATCAAATTGTGCATATTTTTTGTCATAACCAAAATGACCTGATAAACCTCCATTATGGTTCTCCTTAATCAAATTTTTCAAACATTGAACCTCTAGATATACACAACTATGATCCTTAAAAAGATAATCCTTCTTGCATGAAATAATACAACCATAATTTTTTATCTCCATTCACTAGTTATGCACATGTTTTACATGCATCACTAGAATATTATTCTTCATATTATATATTATTCATATAATCAAATCCTATGACTTCTACTCTAATCTCATTCAATAAGATAAATAGTATACTCAATGCATCTATAAATTTATTTGACTTACCACTTTGGTGCTTCAATAAAATTGATTAACTCTAGAAAAACTCAACCCACTTCATATGTCTTTAGTTAAATTTTCCTTGAAAATTTATGAATTTCAATGCTTGATAGTATGTGTACAACACAAACTCCTTCTGAAACAAATAATGCCTCCAATTCTCAATTTTTTATACTATATCATATGAATCTAAATCATAGCATGTCATTCAACTTCTTAATAAATTAAATTTTGCACATACTTCCTTAACTCATCACTTCTCTTATTATTGTGCCACTTATATTGTAATCTATTTGAAATGCCTTATTGAAATTGAATAATGCTAATACTAGCTATTCAATCACTTTATTATTCAACTACCCAAAACAATATTCTTCTTATGTGTTCCATATAAATTATTTCCTATATTTATGCATTGCATTAGGGTTAAATACACATCCCACTAAAATTCCTAATGAAATTCTTGTAAAAACTCACATTTTCATGAAATTTTCTCACTTCAAACATGTTATTTGGTGATACCCACTCATGTATTACTTGAACCTTTTCTAGATCCATCTTTAAAACTTCTTCAGATATTAAGAACCCAAGTAAACTAAATACTTCTTCATGAAACTACATTTATTAAAAATTACCAACAAATTTTCATCTTGCATCTACCTAATACTTGTCTCAAATTCACCAAGTGTTCTCCATTTTTCTACTAAAATTAACTATGTCATCTAGATTTACTTTTTAAAACTTACCCAAAAATGGTTTCAACACTTTATTCATGATTCTAATGGATTTACTTGGTGTGTTACTCAATATAAATGGCATGAATAAAAATTCATTTAATCCTTCTTGCATTTAGAATGATATATTATACTCATCACCTTCTTTTATGCATATTTATTTATATTTAATCTTCAAATCAATCTTCATGAAGCATTATGCTCTAGTTAAAAAATCATCCATGCATGGTAAATTAAATGAAATATTCAATTAATTGTAATTATTTTGATGGTATTATAATCAATGCACGTCCTTTCTTAGGCACTAACAATATTAGAACTAAAAATAGACTCAAATTTTCTCTTATATTCCTTTGTCTAACAATGATTAAACTTGCCTTTGCACCTCTAAATTATTCTTTGGTGTCAACCTTTATGATACATTGTTCAGTAATTTCAAACCTAGAATCAAATAAATTTGAATTACTTTTAATTTACATGTATGATAACTCATCTAGTAGATAGTTATAAACAATTTCTTCAAACTCACTCAACAACTCTTCACTTCATTCAAAATTATAACTTTTGTTAAATCTACAATTACAACTTGTATGAGATTCGATATTAACACATAAAATGTGTTTTCCTTCACCTCTTGTAAGAATTTATTTCTTTAAATCATTAAGACTCTTGGATTTTTGTCCATTTCCTTGTAATTTTCATTCATAGTAAGTAAATTATAATTCTTCCCATCTTTCATTAAAGTGTAGGTGTTTGTATGAACATCACATTACACCTTTATATCAAATTGCCAAGGCCTTTCAAGTAACACATGGAAAACATCCATGGGCATTATATCACACATGACTTCAGCCTTATATGCATGTATTTTAAAACTTACTAGAATTTTCTCATTTACCAGAACTTGATGTCCCTTTATAAACTAAGATACTCTATAGGGATTTGAATGAACAATCCTCTTTCAAATAATATTTTCAACCATATTTTGTGAAACACTAATATTTATATTACCACTATCAATAATTAACTTACAACACTTACCTCAAAATATGTAAATGGTTTTGAACATATTCTTCCTTTATTTGGGAATATTCTCTTCTTTTTTAGTTCCAATAGCACCCTCTTCATCTTGAGAGCTTATCCCATTTATTTATCTTCATCTTGATATACTAAGACAACACTTTACTCATAATCTTGTATGATTTTCACATTTTCATCATTATTCTTGTTTCCTTCATTATGTGTATGTGGAAAATCAAATTATACATTTCTATTTTTACCATATCTTGAACATGTACCCATGAATCCTCTTCTTTTACCTTGTCCATAAGATACTCTACCTCTTGTAAACTTTATTATACCTCTTTGTGCACTTATATCATTTCACTCATAGGTGCTAACTTCACCTTTCTACGTAGAGTAACCTTTCATGATGCCTCTTTGTCCTTATACATGTAAAATAATCTTCTCCCTCATATTATGCCTAGTTGTTCATAGGAAAACTTCTCCTTGGCCTTCAAAGTGCACTGATATAGCTCTTAAACAAGTATCAACTAGATCATACCATACTCATTTTTAATGGAAATTTACAACCCATTCATGTATATCAAAAAATATTTAGAGTCATATTCAACATGGCCCGTTCTGATGGTGATTCTATAGACTCCTCAATGTAATTTTTTCACACCCATCTCTCTATGTTTCATATTTATCAATATATTAATCAAATTCAACTATAATCAAAAGGTATGAATTTATCCTTTAACTTTACAACCATTTTATCTTAGGTCTTGATATTTTATTTACATTGTGGACCATTTCTTCCTCAACATGCTCCCACCATAAGGATGCATGACCATTCAATTTTTTGCATACAAATTTGATCTTCTTAGGATATTTCATTCTTTCATACTAAAAAAAATTCTCTAACTTATTGATCCAATCAATTTTTTTCTTAGGAATCAAACTCCCTAAATAATTAGGAGGATCCAACTTTATCATAGTAGCCATCCTCGTAACTACACGTAGGGTTTTTTTTAAGTTCATAAACCTCTAATCATGTGACCTAGTTCTTAGGATATTATTCTACAAATTTATTTTTTTCAATCATCCACCTCCCCAATGCCTCAATGTTGTAAAGTTTCTATCAACTCTAGATAGGATCGTATATCTCTCATCAATCCATCCAAAACTATAAGTCTTAGCACACTGGCCACTATAGGAATTATAGAAGATAAATCTCCTTAGTGCATCAATTTCTCAAAATGAAATAAAAATCACTACACCTTCTACCAAAACATGATGGAATATATCTTAATTTCTTTCAACCCACACTCATTAATGCATTAATAAAACTTTCATCCATGTTTTTTCCTGAAAGGACCAAAAAATATGATACCAAATCATGTAAACATTGTTAGGGGTCTCCATGAATAGATACATAGGCCATAGCCTATATAATTTACATAGTATAATAATGAAATAAAATGTAATGGAAAAATGATAATTTTATTCATAATATTTCAATGGCTATAAGTACAAATTATACATACAAAGATAATAACATATAAATCTCAAATAATGTAAGCATTCTAACTCATGGTCTTTACAAGTTTAGATATCTCTAAAAATACTCACTATAATATATATATATATATATATATATATATATATATCCTTAGGCTCACTAACTAAACAACTCAAGTGTAGAGGCATGCTTATATATAGGCACAATACCTACCTACTTAAAATAATGCTTTGAATAACCCACTATCAGCATTAAATATATATAGCATGTAGTTACGCACCATAAACATTTAATTTTAATATCAAACCCAAAGGACCCTAACACATCACAACATAATTCATCATGATAAATTTCAGCACAAAGGGACATTAAATGAAATTTCATCAACCTTCCATGTCTAAAGAATTAAATTTAGCTAGCTAGGAACTGTAATGACTCTTTAACACATCATAAGAACATGTTCACCTAGAAATAATAATGAAGAGATTAGCACCTCACAATAATACTTCATAACACTTTACATCCAAATTTTGTGCAAAATATTCCTTGTGCATCAATTCTCATATTCACATTATTACACACCATAGTTCTACATAAAACATTACAAGATGTACTCTATAACTTGTAAGAATTGGAGTCTCAATTCTCTATGTGAATATTATAAACTAGTAGTGAACCAAAAAAGGACCTTCAAAAAATTATCCTACAAATTTTGACAGAAAACTACAAATTTGTATCAAAATTTCATCTAATAACAAACTTGTGTGGAAAAACATAAATATATGCATGCACAAAATACTACATGAAACATTACACAATGACTTGCACAAAAACTAATTTTATACAAAATATTTTAACCTATTTATCTACTATGAAATATTTTTATTTGATGTAGGATTATGAGTGAACCCATATCCTCCTACATCAATGTAAACCTATTTTCTGATTATCATCAAGTTTATTGATTTTAAACTAATCAATGCTTTAAGTTAAGACATAAGATTCAAGATCTCATTGAAAATAACATTATTTAGATTGAAGGCTACAATTTTATATTGAAATATTATGTTGTAATTCATAATCAATGTTTGAAAATATTGAGCAATCCATTACCAAACACGACACTACAAAGAAAAAAAATGTCCATCTTACAACATCTATACAACATTCAACTATTTCCCATGAGCATGATATTTATGACATAAATGGCATCATTTCAATTTCTCAATGGAAAGCATCCTCCATTACATTCTAACCATGAGATAACTAATGATGAATCAGAAAACCATCCTATATGCATTCATGCATATGTTTCCCACCATCATTCAAGTACACATGGAATTATGATTGATAATGGTTTATTGAAAAAATATTATTACACTGACATTTCTATCTAATAAATGATATAATGAACAATATTTACTTAGCATGACTATGATACTTTACCATTATGATGGCATTTAATGCACACCATTCAATGGTATTGCACTACTAGTAATAGTTGGTTCTAGACCCTTCTATTTTGATTTTATGTCATTTTAGATACATTATCATATTATCTATTACTTTTACAACCAATATTAATTAAATAATAACTATACCTTATACACTACACCATTTTTTCAAGTCTTTTGCATAATTACAAAATGCATGCAATTTACAACACATCTTGTGTGCTTCTAGTTTTACCTCTAAGGTCGCACATGCAATCACCAAGTTTAATATGTAAGGAGTGAATATTTCAAACTCATGATACTTGTTGTTTTTTTACCACCATCAATTTTGATTCCTAATACTTTTGAGTCTATGACACTACCTCCATTAGTTGTTATTTATTATACATTTGCATCTCTAATGCCACAAATATATCCTATACGAGATCTTCAATCTCCAATTCATAAAGTTGCCCCTTTGATTCCCACATATTGTAATCACTTACGTCCCAATATTTATTTTCAACCTCTTACTATGGATCATATCCAAGAATTTATTTTATCATGCAATATTTATATGCATGTTTCTCTAGAGGTTCCAACTGTTATTCTAACTCTCTCTCTCTCTCCACATATATCTCCTTGGTATTATGGTTTCACTTATTACATCTTGAGAATACTTTTTTGATACTTCAAGTGACACATCTGACTTCAATATTAAATATTATCACATTATAGATTAGATCATTGGTTAGCAATCTTATCTTATATTTTGACCTTCATTGATATATCATTATTGTACTATAGTTTTATTACAATACATATATTATTTATTATATATTTTTTAACTTTCAAGTTATTTCCTCCCTTGAGTTTAATTCATTCCTTATATTCTTCTAGATTTGACTTCTTTGGAAATTTCTTTCTATTTTTCATTGACATTCTTTTAGCCACTTCATTTTTGTTGCTTCTATGTTGCATTTGCCCTTACCCTTTTTATATTTTATCCCATTATATACAATTGAAAATATTTATCAATGATGACATAATATATATTGATACCTTCTTTCTTATCATACATTGAATTATGATAAAATTAGTAGGTTTTTTGCAATATTCCTCTTTTTCTTCTTCTTTGTTGTGCCTCTTTAGCCTACCTATTAATATTGTCTCTTTATTTTTCTCTTTGGCTTATATTTTATTAGACAAATCTTTCAATTGCTTCTTCTTGCATGTGAACCTTGGCCTTCTATTATTTTTCTTCTATAAAATTGAAAATGTAAAAACATTATAAAGTAAAAAAAGAAAAAAATATTTGATCTTTATAAATAGATACATATCATGCTTATACATCTATACTAGAGGTTTTTACATTCATTGCTAAATACAAAATGAAAAAAATCATTTATCTTTTTCAATGGATATATATCATACTTATATACCTAAGCTATAGTTTTTTTACATTCATGTTATAGACATGTTTCTCATGGTATTTTGTTGAGTGGGTGAGATGCAGTATATATATGATATATATATGATTACGGACTATTAGATGTTATACACTACTCTCTCTCCCACACACTATGGGGAATTATCACATTGATGTCATGCCCTAACTTATGTGTATCTCCATATAACAAATTCTATACACCCTAAATTGGTCAAGCAACCACGCATATCATGTCTTTTCACAGTCCTCTTCATAGGAGACTTTGACTAGAGAATACGACACTAGCATGTCTTTGTTTTTATTGTCTTGGTCTTATTTCTCACTTTTATCACCTTTATGTTATCTTAATCAACTAATATATACCACTTAAGACCCTCAAACTTTGCCTATGTCAGTCTCAGCCTATTTTTTTTAGTTTTAAACAACATAATTCTAGTGGACTACAGTGCCCAGTGCTCCTATCCTCCCAAATGCTATTGTTAAACAGTTATTTTTCCTTACTTAATGGGTCCCAAACCATTATTATCACCTCCCTTAAGTTTTATTTATCTTTTTTATGTCGGTTGGTGCAAATAAAGATCACAAATTTAAAATAAAGTGTCTCCTATATAAAAGACTTCACAAGGCATTTTATATCTAACACTTACTATGTTGGCACACCAAATAATTAAACTTAGTCAATAGTATACCTCAAAATTTTGCATCACACATAGATTTTCATGCTTGATCAAGGAAGGTCCTAGGCAAAAGTTCATTCTTGCATCTACCATGCACATTGATTATGTGTGTTCCCTAAAGGAGAACTACATTTGATTTGAGACCCTAGTTTGAGAGTTAATGTAGGTAGTGATCAAGATAGCAGGGGTTATAGATCATGTCATCATACTTCCCCTAACCCAATTTTTTCCATTTTGGCTTTTGATATGTTTTTTGTTTTTTGTGTGTAGTTAGACCTAGGGTTTGAAGACAAAATTAGTTTCGCAATGAGTTTCATCAATAATCACTACTCAATTTTTCATAGGCACACTCACACAAATATAGTGTAATTACCTAGAAATTTTCAAGTCTCTATGATAAGTTTGGATAATAGTGGTAGGAACGGACAATAACACTAGACACCAAAGCATCCACTCTTTAATGCTCCTATCCTTTTGCCCAAAAAAAGCTAGATTTAGGTTTATGACACCTTTTCAGTCTTGTACAACTATTTTCAACATTTGTATCAACTATCTCAATCTTTTTTCTAGCTAATTTATATTTCTTTTCATTTATTATTAGTTTTAGAAAGCTAAAAGGACAAATAGTTGTACAAATTATGACTATATTTATTACTATATTTTGTACTAATTTATTAATCTAAACCCTTAACTAAAATAGGAATAAAAATTTATTATTTCTAAATAGGTTAAATCATTTGGTGATCTTTACTTACTTCGAACAAATCTCAAACCCTAGGTACTCATAGGGTTTTTCCTTAACATTTTGTGTAAAAATTTCAATTTCAAATTTTTTATTTTTTTATAAATTTTTGTACATTTGTTTTATTCAAATTTATTTTAGAATTTAAATTATTGAAATAATTTCAAAATTCTAAAACTCCAACCCAAAACCATAGATTTCCAAACTAGGTCTTCAAACCCCAAGCCTTCTTCCCTTACAATTTTTAGATAAAATTTTTGGAATTTTTACAAATTATTTGGAGTGTCAAAAATATTTTCAAAATCCCTATATTCATAGTCATTCTTGATTTTATTTTCTTAATAGTACTTTTACATAATCTCTTTGGTGAAATCAATAAAATGACCACTAAGGCACTTCTTCCCTCTCATACTATAAATAAATTTCTCAATTTTTCTCATAATTATGACAATGAATAGACAAAATTGCACATTAGCCAAAAATGAGGAAAATGATTTGATTTACAATGAAGACAATTACTCTTATTGCAATGAGGAATATGATGATGCATATGAAAGTTATAGTGAAGAAAAAGTAGATGCATCTTCTTCTCTCAAACCTATCTCTTTTCTTACCTCTTCCAAAGAAAATAATTTTGATAAGTGGGAAAGTTACTTTTCACCTCATTTTTTTATGCACAATACATCAAATTTACAAATTAGTCATGCAATTCAAAGTGAATTTCTCATTGGTGATAATTTGATTGCATTTAAACCTAGTTTCTCTCTCTCTTTTGCTACTTATATGTTCACATTACAACAATATAAAAGAAATAGAATCAAATTTCCAATGCATAATTCAAATGATCAATCTCATGTTCTTAAATCTACTTTTTCATCTCAAACAATGACAAAATAATGTTTAAATGATAACTCTCTTACTCTTACTTCTCATATTGCAAATGAAAATAATGCATGTACTCCATTTAAGGATAACATAGATGCACATAGTATTCCAATTTCACATGACAATTTATTGAATATTAGAAACTAATTAACATATTCTCTTACCCCTCTCCCTAGTGATAATGTAAGTGATAATGAGTATGATAGTGAACATGCAAATGAATATGATAATAAGATTGAATATGAAAGTGATACTTCTACTTCTCCTCTTTCAAATGAACAAAATTCTGATTGTGATAATGCATGGAATAATGATGACTATTATGCATATAGTGAAGAATAAAATTCATCTCATGCTTCTAAATATTCTCACTCCTCTCAAACATAATACATTACAAAAAATTTCTTCTACTTCTATGCATGATTCTATTTCAAATGGTGCACATGTCAATGATAACATCATATATATTCAATTAGAATGTGATTCACTAAATACTAAAGATACCAATTAATCTCCCAAGCCACCCCCTACTACAGTAACACATGTTTCTCACTCTCCACCCAAATAAAATGGTATCCCACATCCCTCTACTAAGGTTCAAGTTGTCATTCCTCCAACAGTTCAAGTGAACACACCCCCTCTCTATGATCCAATTGCTAAATGTAGCATTCCCATGGCTAAAATAAATTATAAAATTCAATGTTTAAATGAACCACTTCAAGATACTAATATACCATCCCAAGGGATTATTTCTTTGATGCATTTAGTTGGTGAATTACAACACCAAGTACATCTCCTTACTTTGGAAAATAAGGCTTATAAGTCTTGGATGTATGCTAATGACTTACATGGTAACCCTCTTTTAAAGGCATTTGTCAAAGATTCATTACCTAAGAATTTTTAGATACCATCATCACCTTAATTTTATGGAATTGTAAATCCATTCATACACCTTAAAGCCTTTCGAAAGGCTTTGCCATCTCATGCAAGTCCTTTGATTCTACTTAAGTTCTTCCAACAGATATTAGTGGGTAATGCATAGAATTAGTTCTTTCATCTACTCCTTATTGTTTCCTTGCATACATATGATGACTTAGAGGAGGAATTTATCAAATATTACATAGAAAACATGGGCCCTCATGTTACATATGAGAAAAATTTTACATTGCATTAGAATCCTTAAAAGCTAGTTAGTGATTATATCTTATGATTTAATACTTACATGTTACACTTGATTTATAAACCAATAGATTTAGAGGTTCAGCATATCTTTATTAAGGGGCTTCACCAACCCCTCCTAGAACATATATTATATCTGACAGAGTCCTCTTTTAGGCAATTATGCTATACAATTTTAACTTTGGAGAAGAATTTGGGATTGATTGAGTCAGATTCAGTTGATCAACTTACTCTAGATTTCACAGAATTACCTCTATCTACAATTCCTATCACATGACATCCACCATTTTCCAAACAAAATAGGACACCATAGCTAGAAAAGCAACCAACTAAGAATAGACGGCTAGTTTCTAGAGCACCACCTATAGTATGCACTATAGAGAAAAATAATAAGACACCACTATAGTTTGATTCAAAACAAGATATCCCATATGTCATATTATCAACTCTAATAGATAGGAGGTTAATCACATTTCCTTCTACTCATCATCAAAATCCACATCTCTCACACAAATAGCCACATCGACCCTCTTGTATCTATCATCATATATGTGGACATAGAGATAATGATTGTTATAGACTCAGGGCTTGTATTAATAGATGTATTGATAACAACATCATAACATTCACATAGAGGGCATCAAGATCTCCTCCATCATGGATCCATAGACCTCATTCCTCCATGACTGAGTCATCCCAAGACATTCCTTCATAGGAATCATTAGTTACTCATCATGAGAGTAATGTGGTTTTTAGGACAAAGCTTAATAGGAGATCTCTTATCCCACCTACTCAGAGGGTTTAGAGACTAGTACAGTGAGAGCAGCCTAAATATAGAAATGTAATCTATGGAGTACATAGTGTAGTTCCATATACATATCTAGCATATTCATAAGAACTGCAATAGAGTTTTCAAGGTCTTATCTCACATAGCAACTTGATACAATTAAGATTAGATGAACTGACATCATAGAGTACTGCTCTAGATAGATATTCACTACAACTGAGTTTTCAAGGACCTATTTCACATAAAAACCCATTATGATTGAGATTAGATGAGCCCCCATCATAGTTTATAGTTCTATCTCGATCTATTACTCAATCATATGCATCATAGCAAAGGCCACATAGTGTTATTTCACATAGTAATCCACTATGATTATAGATAGATGAGCCTCCATCATAGCACATATTTTTAGTTGTGCATCTATTAAGGTTACATCTTACAGAGTCTCCACATATATCTATAGTTAGTTCACCATAGATAACATTAGATGTAGGGCATGTTCCTACATAGCATGAGTAGTATGTCCACTTAATCAGTTAGCCATCAAGGTTCAAGTAGTGATCAAGCAGCCATGGGGATGATATGCATAGAGTTATATCTTAGATCCCCTTCTACTAACAACTAAAATTCCTAGTTCCAAATAACCATCCCTATCCAAACCATATTATCCAAATCCTAATCTTACCAATATCTTATTTTACCAATATTAAACTAGTTCATTTTATCAAATCAATTTACCAACTACAAAACAACAAAGTTTTTTACTCACATATGATCCAAAATCAAAACTAGCATCAAACTCAAACCTATCAACAACAATCAAATCACATTTAAAATACCATTTTACCAAACATATGTAACCTCAACGTCAATGCCAAATCAATTATTTCTAATCAACCATTTGTAAAAAATATACCAATATACTCCAAATTCCATAACATAATATGCATGAGTCAATATCAAACAAGTATCCATATATATAATGAGTTTTCAATACATATACAGTAATATCAAGTACAATTAGTCATGAATGGGCATCAGGTCCTCACTCTCAGTCTCACTCTCTCCACTAGTGCTAGTCCAATAATCTACCCTAGCACTCGATGGCCCCACACCTCCTCAAGCTACCACATGCCTCTTGAAATGACTCCCTCATTCCAATAATTGACCATGATCCTCATGCAAGTCTGCATATCATCTTTGAAGATCTATATACTTATCCATGATCCTAATAGATCTAAAATTAGGTGGGGGCATCCTATGCCTATCTATCTCATCTCTCTCCCCTACTGCCATAACATATACAGTTGTTGTTGTAGAAACCCTATCAAATAGATGATCATGGATACTGGTCATGACCATTATTTGCTTTATCAATCCCTCCTCAGCACATTTTTTAGGTACATACCATGTGAGCTCTCAAAGTGTCGACTCGATTACTATTTTCCAATAATCATCATCTCTACCTCCTACCCTAGCTTGGCTCCATCTTGATCACCTCCTACTTCACCTACACATAACTTATGACACTAAATTATCTATATACTTATAAATTAAACTAAATCACAAGTTTATACATAGTTCAAATGCAATCACTGCTTACATCCCATCATCTAGATTAGCTTAGGATCCTCATACTCTAGAGCATCCCCTACCTCAATAGGGTACAATAGATCCCATTGATGCCTAACCCACCATGTGTTATATACATCTACACATATAATATCATCCACATCTAGAATATCTATGACCACATCCCTTAGATCCAAAGGTAATGGTACAAGCTCAGCCTCAGTAGGCCTCACATGAGCTCCTTCCCTCACAAACACTCATGTACTCCTCACCCACACCCATGTTGCTAGGGGCACATCATATGGTACCCCAAACTATCTAGTAATGTGATCATACAAAAAGCACTCATATACTCCACCCTAGTGGTCATGTATCCAACATCTAACCCTTATGTATCATAGTTATACTCCATCCTTTGCCCATCTAATAAATCCTTTGTAAGTCCTCTATATGGTGTTTCCAACCACCAATATATCTAAAACTCACCTATAATGGTCCATCCCATGGGATTGGATAGACACTATGCTCATTCACCACTCCCTAAATGGCTATGGAGGTGCCCCATCTGCCCTTGTTAATCTAATCAGTTACATAACTACTATGTGTTCATAGGCCCAATAATGCAATAAGGTCAATGCACTCACCCCACCACTAAATGACTCTTATGTAAACCTATAGAGGTCTCTATATAGGTGGGCTAGCATAATCCTCCCCCATAAGAATACAGTGCCATATAGCTCCACATTGTGCATAATCCTATGCATCCTATATGCAATAGATACTCCACTCTTATCCATAGTAATCAAATATGCCAACAAAATAGCTAACCACTTATGTAAGCATAGAACATTAAATTGCATAATGACTAATAGTAGTACATCATTATCACTACCTCTCTAATGTATACCCCAGGGCAGACTAGCAAAGTACAAAGATGCATGATCAATTACACCAGTACCCATGTCATCCTATATTGTCACTCATTACCCACTAACTGGTAAATGTAGTATATGATACACATCCTCCAAAGTCATAGTCATCTCCCCTATAGGAAGCCAAAAATTACATGTATCCACATTCCACCTCTCACATAAGGTGGTCATCATATATTAGCCCCACTGCATTATACCTAGGTCACACATATGACCTAACCCCACCCTGTCCATAACCACTCTCTCATCAGTAGATAATGGTAGTAGCCTTAATGTCTCCATCACCTGGCCCCTATGGAACTCTCTCATTTGCACCTCATCCTACATCACTAGAAATAGCACATCTATGAAACAATAATACCAAATCAAAAGCTAATACAGAATAATAGTAAGCATCAAAACAACATCATAGAAAAAATTTGTCTCTTGGACAATAATATTATAGTAAGGATAGTAGCACTAGACAGGAGCATTGAACCTTGGATAGGAGCATTGAATCCCTAGACAAGAGCACTATACTATAGGATAGGAGAACCAAAAATAGTAAAAACTTCCTAAGCTAATTTTAATCCCTTAAAAGCACTAAAATATTCCTAAAATTTGAAAAAAAAACCAAGCATTTGAGCTAATTACCAAGGTCATATTACCACTAGCCTAAACCTGGGCCACTAACTACTTGAACCAAGTCATAGTAGGTGCTCATCTCCTTAGCATATTTCTTGCTCTAGAGCAAAAAATCTCAACCTAGTCAATGCACAAATGAATCAAGAATCAATCCAATTTCCTATGTTAACCAACTTTTTCATTCAAAACAAAATACCATTTTTCCCATAACTCAAACCCCATAACTCCATTTTTTAAATCATTTCCTTCTATGGAATCATGACAATGATACCTTCAACATCACTCAAATTTTGCTCTCTTACTACCTTATCTACCTACTATGGCACAAACATCTATATATTTATTTTATACCCAAACTCGTGCCTTGGTCATCACTAATCAAAATGTGTTCCACTCTCAATGACATAATTTATTCAATCAAAAAACCTTTCCATCTATTAATAACATACCAACCTTGTTTCTATTACTACACCACTAGTCATCACTTTTGGCTCAACCTCATCTATCATAGATTTTATCCCTCCCCCCAAAAGGGGGGCATCATTCATACTATTCTTATTTCTACACTTACCTAGCATAGCCACCCATTCTTATAAGTGGATACACCATGGTTTTTACACATCCAGCATTCACATTATCAAATTTAGCATAGATTGGTGGAGATATACAGTGACTCAAATTATGTGGGTCACTGAACATTACTCAAGACATTCAAAGGGATATACCTTTAGTTTACAAATACATAGACTATTCAAATATAGTGGTTTAGATTATATGGATTCATAATGATTTTGATACAAATACATAGACTATTCAAATATAGTAGTTCAAATTATATGGATTCATAGTGATTTTGATACAGATATAGACTCAAATACTAGATTTGGGGGCATATACATGCTACACATCTCACGCATATAGCTTCATACAACATGACATAGTTACAAAATCAGATAGTTGACTATTGGCATAGTAAAGATCATAGTGTTTTGGTCTCTAGTTTTGCACATGAGGCATGGAAAGATATGTCATATCACATGTGGTTATATAGATTACTAGATTATGTAGATGCATCACTCACATATAAAATTTGGAAGCATGGCACAGATGTTCATGTTCTTCATCACTCATGATTATATAGATAAAATGGTAAGACATGCCATTCTCTTCTTGCATATTGACCAGATTTTTAGATTACACCTAGATATACTCAAGTTGTCACCAGGTTGGATTACACAGCCATCTGCAATGTTTGGTCCATTATATTACTCAAATATAGACTACATAAGTTTATACAAGATAAAGTATAGAGATTAGTTTTTTTCCTTCAAGCATTTATTAGATCTAGTTTAGATATTCAAAGTGGGGGAATGATATATTTTGCTCTTCACATCATACAAATTTTATACATATATCTAGATTACATGAGTTTATATGGGACAAAGGACAGACATTAGTTATTGGGCCTCTAAGCATTTCTCATCTTCAGTCAAATTCATCATAGGGGTAATAATTTCCCTCCTCCATGATATATGGATTCCACATTAAGATTTAGTACAAGGTAGATCCACTCCATGGATTCCTTCTCTCTCTAGGCACTATTTCACTTTCCATCTACTTTCATAGCCAGGAAGTGAGTTGGACCCTTACAGCAAATTCACCTCCATGTAGGTAGGTTTAGGTACACATTTTCTTATTTTTTATTTTACTCTAGTATTTAATTTCATTGCACCACTAGAATAAAAAGGAGGTAAATGTATACACCCTAAATTGGTCAATCAACCACACATATCATGTCTTTTCACAGTCTTCTTCATAGGAGACTTTGACTAGAGAATACAAGCCTTGTTCTCACTAGCCATGTCTTTATTTTATTTATCTTGGTATTATTTCTTGCTTTTGTCACCTTTCCATTATCTTAGTCAACTGATCTATACCCCTAAAGACCCCTAGACTTAGCTTGTGTCAGTCGTAGCTTATTTTTTTGAGTCCTAAACAATAGAATTATGGTGGACTATAGCACTCAATGCTCCTATCTTCCCTAGAATTATTATATAAGGTCCTTTTTACTTGCTTAATAGGTCCTAAACCCTTATTATACCCTCCCTTAAGTTTTATTTATCTTTTTGATGTAAGTTGGCATGAATAAAGCTCCCAAATTCAAAATAAAGAGTCTCCTATATAAAAGACTTCACAAGGCATTTTATATCTAGCACTTACTACTTTGGCACACTAAATAATTAAAATTAGTTAATAGTATAGCTTAGAATTATGCATCACACATAAATTTGTATTATTTATCAAGGAAGGGCCTAGGTGAAAGTTCATTCTTGCATCTACCATGTGTGTTGATTATGCACATTTCTTAAGGGAGAACTACATTTGATCTGAGACCCTGGCTTGAGGGTTAATGTAGGTAGCAATCAGGACAACAAGGTTCTAGATCATGTGACTAACCTAGTTTTTTTCCTTTTAGATTTTGATATGTTTGTTATTTTATGTGTGTAGTTAGACCTAGGGTTTAAAGACAAAATTAGCTTCATAGCAAGTTTTGTTGATAATCAATGCTCAATTTTTCATAGGCAAGCTCACACAGGCACATGCAAATACCCAAAAAAATTAGGTCTCTATGATTAGTTTGGACAATAGTGGAAAGAAGGGACAATAACATCAAACACTAAAGTGTCCACTTTTTGGTGGTCTTATCCTTTCACCCAATAAAATATAGATTTAGGTTTATGACACCTTTCCAGTCTAGCACATCCATTTTCAACCTCTATATTAGCCATCTCAATCTATTTTCTAGTTAATTTATTTTTTTTCTTATTTATTGATATTTTTAGTTAGGTGAAAAAAATAAATAGTTGCACAAATTAGGACTATATTTATTTCTATATTTTGTACCAATTTATTAATCCAAAACCTTAACTAAAATAGGAATAAAACTCCATTATTCCCAAATAAGTTAAATCATTAATTTTATGATGATATCTTTGTTTATTTTATTTTATCAGATTGATCTATTTTAAATTGATTATATCATATCTTGCTAATACCTAAAACTTATGTGTTACATGGATATATACATTTCATGGTTACATTATGATTGTTACATTATTTTTTTGGTGTGTGCCTATGTTTATTTAATTTATTACTTGTGTATGTTTGTATGTTTTTGAGCATGTGGTATTGTTGCATCCTTTTCAATAGCGATATTCTAGTTCTCATTGTCATGTCATCATGTCTTGTGATTCATATGTCTTTGCATGATGACTTCCTATGTGTAGTTGCATACTTGTGTGCAATGTTTATGATATACTATGTGATTATCTACCATTTTTGGCATGATCTTGATCAAGCATTTACTGTGTTATTTACCATTATCTTACCATACGCATTATTATTTTTTAGTATTATTATGTTTGGTGCTTATGTTTCCATGTTCCTTTCCATGCGTCTATTATGTCATGCTACTATTTTTTAATTCATTAATTTATATAGTTTTATTGGGGGCACATTTTCTAAATTTGGGACATGCCAGTTTCCTTGCCTTACTTTTATATTGGGAGCATCATACCCCTCCCTATCTCCTCAAGTTATTACTATGATACATATTTTATGCATATGAGCATTCATTATATGCATTCATTTGGGCAAAACATTTTCCCCATCTATTTCATCTTTATATGAGGATGTGAAACTTTTATATTGGTCTTTAGATAATGATATTTTAACATGGTTACATCTTCTAGAGTTTTATATAATTATCTTATGCAATATTTATATGCAATTTGTATTATTTTTTATGTAATTTTGGTGTTTTGGCTAAATACACTTTATAACACATGGTCCATGAGATAGGTGATTGAAAATAGGTGTTTTGAATTCATTGCCTCAAAATATGGGATATATTTATATATTTCAAGTAGCACCAAAAATGGTCCATTTATAACTTCCTTGATAATTAAGTGGATTGGGTTGCTAAAAATATTGAATATGTAGGATTTATCTAAAAATATATTATTCAAATAAAGTTTGGTTTTCTAGTAGCATAGTTTTAATATCACCAGGTGTACTCATTCGTATTTCAAATTTTCACTTGATATGGCATTGACTACTTATTGTAATTAGACATTATTTTCATATATGTACACACACACACAGAGAGAGAGATGTGTGTGTGTGTGTGTGTGTGTGTGTGTGTGTGTGTGTGTGTGTGTGTGTGTGTGTGTGTGTGTGTGTGTTAATGGAGCCTATTTCAAGCATCATTTGATTCATTCATTCTTCCCTAGGTAATTTAAGGTTCATGTTTCAATTTATCAAAATTTTCATATTTTGATGCACACATGAATTCAATTAAATATGCAAATCAAATTAGGGGCATTATGTAGACACCAAAATTTTTTACAAGTCTCATTTCAATAGCATATTTTACCTATTTATTTCACACTTAGTCCACTTGTCTATATTTTTATACTTTTAGGTTACTTCTTACCATAAGCTACTCTCTCTTCAACTTTATGTCTTTTATATTTATTCAATATTCATCCATTTCAGAATTTGAACCTTATCTTCTTGTATTGTAAGTTACCTTCACCAATTCTAGACATCTTTCTCTCTTAGGATATTTTTTGTAGCTACAAGTTATCATTGAATTTCCCCCATGTGGATTTGGTAGGCCACCAAATTCGTTCCTTATGATATTATGGGTCCTTCTTCCATGGCCTAATTTCTCATGAATTTTTATTTTGCACATCATTTTTATATATAGTCAATTATTATTTGTGTCATTTCCTAAATATTATTATTATAAAAAACATTCTTATACATTCACCAAGTAAGAATTAGATGGATATCATTCTAAAAGTTAGCCTTAAATTGATCAAAATGTTTTGTTACACTTTAAAATGAGCATACACATTAAGCCACCCTTTGAAATTATTTACTTTAATATATTGTGACATCATCTAATTATAACAAAAGAAAATTTACTTGAATATTCATGTAATCACATGATCACTTATGAGGACAATGACATCCAATCTATATGCATCAGCTAGGATGACCTGCAACTATCCTCTTTCTCTCAATATACTATGACATGAATAAGGTCAATCAAATATATTTAGATGATTAGGTAGGGACCAATTATTTATATATATTTATAAGTGGGTAACGTACAACTCAAATGTCAGGAGGAAAGTTTAATAGCTCTCAATAGACCTCAACAAAGGTAAATATTTGTATATTGTGGTTGTAAATATATAAGTTAAATAGTTGTAAACATTTACAAACTAAAGTAAGAGATTAGTTATAATGGATTTAAATGGGTGAGGTGTCATAATAAACCAAATAGGGGTATACACAACATAAAATGATTAATGAAAATTCTAAGAAATACTATATATACACTAACTTATTAGGTATATGAAAGAGCATAAACATGGATACACACATCCACAATGTAATAAACAAATAAATTTCTAATCCACTAAGTAAATAACAAAAAGATTGTAGGGATAAAAATACTTACCTTGAGGTGGATCTGTCGACACTTCAATCTTCCCACTACCTCAATTAGAGCTTTGAAAGAGAATATTATAGGTTGAAGACCTTAATTTTTTTGATAAAAATATAAATATCCTCAATTAGGAACTCCAAATGACTCTTCCTTTTGAGATTCAATGACACCATAAGTCAAGATCTCTAAGATAACATTTTAAACCACTAACTCTCTCAAATATATTCTTATGGAAGAAATGCAAGAACAAGTAGAGAATATGAATGTGACATCATGTAATATAATTGAAATGTGAACCCTATATATATTTATTAAATACCAAAAATGATCCCTAAACCTTAAGCTAAGGATTAGCCAGGTTAATACATTTTAAAGATATTAGTTAGCACAGTATGGTATCGGCCAGGGGGATATAGTATAAATGTCAAAAGACATACTTGTAACTATATCAGAGAGGCTGATACAATACAGTAAGGATAAAGGCATAAATTAGATGGTATTGGCTAAGATGATACTAAAGGATATAAAGGAACTAATAAATATGGATTTGAATTATATTAATATAAACTTAGATGAGGTTATATTGATAGGATTAATGGTGTAATTAGGATAGAATGCTAAAATATATTATAAAGTACCATGAATTATTCCCACTTCATTTTATAATGCACCATTTAAAGTGTGGACTTAGGGATAATGATGTGTCAATAAACCATTACAAGATAAATCATTAGTAAATGATAAATTGATTATACATATTCCCCATCTAAAGCTCATCATGTATCATAATGTAATGTGAGATGGTGCTTTGAGAAAGAAACATAGAAAAACTAAAAAACATAATTGAAAAGAAATGCTAAAATGATTGAAAGTAAATAAAATAACAATAAGTACCTTCACTTACCTTGTTGATTGTATAAAATATTTTATATGTCATAGGTAATGGAAGGCACCCAATGAGAAGAACAAGAGACAATGCTAAAAAATAAGATAAAATTCTAAATTTAGCAAAAACAATATTGTTAGCACCTAAAAAATTTCTCTCTCACTAGGATTCTAAGGCTTCTTTCAGTTCCAAAAAGGACATATAGAAACAAAGCTATGGGTAAAAATAGAATCTCAAAGTAAATAATTGAAAGCTTCAAAAATTGAATTTTTTACTATAAATAGTTAAAATCCATTCATTTGTGCATTTTATATTTTTGTAAAATGTAGAGATTTGTGTATCCAAATTTATCAATTTGAGAGATGATAGCTCATGGATGAGGAGGTAGACATGCTAGGGTATATATCATAGTTATAGTTGAAGACCTACATGTAGGTGGTGCATTTATTATTTTCTTCATCATTTTTTAATAAAATTAACTAGATTAATAAAGTTATGTGTTGGGTAAAATCCATGTAGTGGAATATTCCCCAACAAGCATCCAAACAAAGCTAAAAATAGGATGAGGGATGAGTAGTTGATACAATGTAAAAACTAGGGCCAAGGTCATTTATTAAGGCTAGGGAAAAAAATTATCATCTTCAAACAACTATATCATCTAGGTCGATACATTTTGTAAGGGTGATAATAAGCTCCAAAAATTTATTTTAAGGTATGGCCAATTTAGTTAGGTGAAGTGTTGGCCAATACCATATGGCATGTTCAATGTAGTATAAGATTAGACAACTGGTCAATATCTTAGGGTATGATCATTGGCATTAAGAGATAAACATGGTCATTGTATTTCAACACCTAGCCACTATAGTATAAATCCTAAGCATGGTGAATAGTGTAGGGTATGGTTGATGTAGTAGGATGAATATGTGGTTGAAATTGTATGGTACTACCAATACAATTTAGTAAAGTGTTGGCCAATATTATATGGTATGGCCCATGCAGCTATAGTTTTCCATTCGTAAGTACCATAGGATATGGTCAGTATAGTAATAAAATTATACATGATTGGTAAATTTAGGTACCTATTCAGTGTAGTATAAAAATGATAGAAAAATGGGCTCTCTATTTTACATTAATTTTTAGCCTTGCTTTTAGATTTTTGGATCAAAATCTGACTATTATTTATTGTTTGATATTTTACACAGGCGATAGATACTATGGGGAGCATCAATGCAATATGGTTGTTGGAACTTATGGATAGACTATTGGTGATGGATTGTGCATAACTTATCACATTAATCCTCAGAAGGTTCATTTAAATGTGTCATATTTCACTCAACTTAGAGCTTATCCCCATGTTCTTACGGTGATGGGAGAGAACTACTAACAATGTGGGTCATGGATAAGGATACCATTGAGGTGGCTATCACCCTAGATGGCATGCATGCAATCTTGAGGTTATTTTTTACAAGCATGTATATATTTTATGATACATCAAAGATTTTAGACAAATCAAGGTAGCTATCCCAATGGACTATTGGATCATACATGTAAAATCATTGTACGACTATTACAAGTGTACATCTTAGGTGTTTCAGATATCCAGAAGTCCTTGATTAGAATTGTGATCATACACATGTTATGTCATAAGTATAATGGGTACATCCCATTATGAATTATATCTATGTTCCACTTTATTCTATATCAATGCACTCTATTTGATATAGGATTTGTGATATGTGATAAAAACATGTAAAATAAATACATATGAGCAATGGATCTAGATGTGAGATCAATGGAAAAAACACACACATAATGAACACAAAATATAACATGAGAAAACCTCCAAGAGGTAAAAAACCCATAAATATTATTCATATTATAAGAAACTCAAATGTACCCAATACATTCTTTCTTCCCCTCACTTCTCCTCTAAAAATATTCACATAACTTGGAAATGTGTTCTCCACATTTTTTTATTTGTCTCTACAATGTGAACTCTTTATTATATAGGCAAAGTAATCTAACCATTATAATGTGACCTTTTCCAACCACCATAATAATGTGTCCAACCTCTCTAAAGGTCATTTAATATATTTTATTATTTATTTACATGAGGATAAACTCATGATAAATAATAAATATATTATTATTTAACCAATATAATTTAATGTATTAAGTGTACATAAATAAAACCACTTAACTATTAATTATTTTAACACTCCCCCTTAATGTTAAGTGAGGATACATGCCATAATTATCTTTATAATAAAAAATTTACGCTCCATGCACCATTCACATGATGAGTTTTAAGAGGTAATAATTGAAGAAAACATCTTTCATCATGCCATAGTCACCTTTAAAGGAATTATGCTATGTAAACATAGTCATCCTAAAGTATACACTATTTTAACTATAGATACCCAAAGGTATTACACTATGTAACTAAAATCACATAATCATCTTTACAGGAATTACACTATATAACTATAGATACCCAAAGGTATTACAGTATGTAACCACAGTCACATAGTCACCTTTAAAGGAATTACACTATACACTCATTGACACCTAAAGGTTTTGCATTATGTCTTCATAGGCACCTTCAAAGGAATTACTCTATGTGACCCTAAACTATTTATAATGATTTTAGGATGGCATGATCGTGAGACTACATCCCACAGTGATAATACATCTCAAAGTTTCTCATGAAAAAACAACCAAGCATATTGGAGTCTTTTATAACATAAGGATCTCCAAGTTACTATGTATTAGGTATAATGTAAACTTACATACAGAGTTTACTAAAATCATATAAATTGATATATTATAATGTTTTACAATGAGAAGAAGTATATAAAGATATAATGAAGCACATGAACCACATGGCCATTAGGAAGTGACATTTTCATGCACACTCCCCCTAAATGGTAAGTCCGATAGGCTCAACATTGAATGAATTTTAATAGGATTTAGTTTATTAGTGTTGATAAATTTTTCACAAAAGCTATACAACTTTGACTATCACCAAGAAGGGTGGTACAATGAGTAACTTCCACATGACATTATTTTATCATTCTTTATAGCCATAACATTTTTTGAGCAACTTCCACATGAAGTGCTCCAAGTGATAACACCTACACCAAACATAAACACATATCTAGAAATAGGCTCATCATAGTATGGTTAGGATCATAATAACCAAATAAATTAACTTATCAAATGAAAAATAATATAAACCAAAGTTTATAGTTATTTTTATATACTTAAGTATCTATTTTGCTAATTTCCAATTATCCAAATATAGATCCTACATATATCTAGAAGCAACACCCATATCATATGAAATATCTATCCTAGTAATGGTTAGATAAATCAAACTACCAACAAGATATATATAAATAGGGGTTATCTTTATCACACATATTTTATATCAAGCTTAACATCAACTTTAATAGATGTGGATGTAGGCTTGTAATCAAGCATGTGAAATAACTCCCCCAAAAAAATAGGATTTGCTAACAAAGTACACAATAGAACTACATGTAGAACCCACTACAAAACCTTATCATGGATGACGTCTTCATCATGGTAATGCACAAGATGAGTAGATAACACATAAATGTATTTGGTTAATTATATACTTATGCAATGATGACCATCGCTAGAGGATTTTATAGAGAAAGGGGTTGCCTAAAATATGATAAACCATTCAAGGGGTATTCATGTGCGGACCTATACTAATAATATTTAAACCTTGAAAATGCACTCAGTTCCCCATTGAACCACCTAAAGATCCTCAACCCAATATAAGCATTTGATAACCCTATACGGTTATGACTTGGCAACTCATAAGGAAAGAAGGTTCACTCAATCCCTCAGGTATCCTTAAACAAAGTTACTAACCTAGGGTAAAGATTTAACATAATAGTGAGTCATCATATGAGATATTATTAATTATATCATCCTGATAAAAAGAAGGTACCATAATAGTTGTAATAAGTCCTAAATTATAACCAATGCTACCATCAAGCCAAGATTTGTCTTTTTCCAACCGTATAATATCTACCATAGCATTATATAACCACATACCTTTAACCAACATGAACAATTAACATTCCCCAAGTAAAAGTGCACATGATAAAAAAGACACAACATACTTAACCATCCCATTCACCAACAAAGACTCATCCATTTGGGATTATTACCTGATATAAGATAATCACTAGTTGTTAAAATGAACCATCAATAGTAGTGTTATTAGATCAAGATTGTGTAATTAAATCCCTGACCAAGGGTCTTTACACCAATAGTTTATTCAACTTTCTTAAAAATAAAAACAAGAGAAGGATTTAACTAATAAGGATAATGACTTATTAGAATGAAAAATTCAACTATTAGGATCTTTTATAATATCATGAATCTAGACTAGCTATGGGTTATATTTATGAATAAACAACTACCTCCTCACATAATGATTGTGAAAACACTATAAAATTGCACACAATGGTAATAGATGTCTAAATGACTTGAGACCCCCTAGGGACTACCTAGCCTTTCCCAACCATAAACATAAGTCAAAAAACCCACTAGCTAACCCACTGGACCTTGAGTCAAATTAGCTAACTAGTAAAATTAACTCACTAACTTTCCCTTTTGACCCAACTTTATTTAACCCTTGACCACCGATGATCACCTTAACCACCGATAATTACCCAACTACCAACAGTCATCATGACCACCAATGGTTAATCTTGACCACTAATAGTCAAGTCTTCCCCATCTGAACAAAGATAACTCAAGCTATGTGCAAGCTAAAATGTCAAAATTTAATATGGATGGCAAGATAATACATCATGAAGCATTGAAAATATGAACCAAACCTCCTATGAAACCTTCTACTCTATTTTTATGTGCCTATAAAATGAGGGGACGAAGAGGTGAAAAAGGATCCAAGATCTAGGAATTTAACAATTAGGCAATCAAGATATCAATAAATAGTCATCAAGAGCTTCTAGCATCAAAAATTTATTTACAAGTCTTCCCTCACATAAGTCAGTAACTATGACAGAGACCCAAACCTCTACCAAAATTTTTCTTCAGGTAAAGTATTTTTACTCTACCCAAATCACTCTCAGATCAGCTACCAACTATCAAATAACTAGTTAAGTATATTTTTGGTTTTTAAGTTCTGATTATTTAGTTGCTAACCTAGACCCTTTTGCATCAGATCTTCTAACCTCCCATCCCTAAGTATAACTTTAAAAATCTTCTACCTAATCACTGACCTCATCATCCCAAGCTTTTTGTAACACTTCTCAGAACCCACAGTAATCGATGATGATCACCCTGACCATCGACGGTCACCTTAACTACTAACGGTCATCTTGACTGTCGATGGTCACTATGGTAGGAAATAATAGCAAGTTATTTCCACCTGTTTACCCTCAATCAAATTCTACTTTCTATCTTTTTGTCTGTTTATAGAGTCCCCACCTATTTTCTAAACCCAACCTGACCTATTTAGCATTAGTATTGACCTACTTATTGTTATAATTAATCTATTTCTTTTATCAAGCATTTATTTCTTCTTGCATTCCCTTTCAATTTTTTATATCATTTTATGAAAGTACTTCATCTTTATTTCCTTCAACTTAAATGTTTTAAAAGAGTGGAATGACAACCTCCTAGTAAGCTCATGCTTCTTGGATCTATCTTACATTAGGCAATCCACCTTGCTATCCATCTAACAACCCCTTTGTTTTGTTATTTTCTTATATGCATATCATTCTTCCTAAGATAAAAAAGAGCTATTCACAATCATCTGGATCATGTGCACACAAACAAACAAGTTCTTCTATCATACCCTATCTAGTCTCTTACTTCTTTTTCAAAAAAATAAAATAAAATTGAGAAAAACATTCTGGCACACCCAATGAAACTTAGTAGCATCTAGGTGCCCTTTTATTCCTTATTCTATGTTCATATAAAAAAATCAAAATTTATTTTGGGTATAAAATAAACCTTGCATACATTGATTGCTTCCATGTTTAGCTCACGTAGTTGAAATTAAAGGCTAAGTAAATCAATCATAGCTTCACCTTTATTATCACACATCAAAACCAAATCACTTATATCAATTAAACATCACAACAATTAACATAAGACCCAACTAGGGTTTCATCTCCTAGTAGTTCACCTTCACCCTTTGGCTATCTTACTTGGAGATCACTACCAAGAAGAGAAACCAAAACTCAGCTCTTTGGTTGAGTCTAAACTTTAGAAATTAGTATATACTGGTTAATTACCCAACACCCTTATCATAGTGGTGCGTGAAGGGAGGGGGTAGACCCCAATACCAAGCTATGTATGAACTTTCAACATAGATCCTTTTGAGATCCTTAAACACCTAAAACTAACCATAGACTTCCTTTCTAGTACCTATTCTACAAACCAAGTTCTTCTTCACACCCTCCAACTAAGGCATAAGCCAAAAGTGAGATAAAAGCTACCCTAAGATTTTAAATGCACTCTAGTATATATTTTTTATTGTCTTGAGATATTTTTTTATTTTTTTCTTTGTGTTTGAGTTGTGATATTTCTTTTATTCCTTTATATTCCTCACATGGTTTTTACTAAACAACAATTGAGGAACCAAACCAGCCAACATATGCCTTCCTCTTCTTCTTCCTCCATGGAATATACCTCAAATGTTGAGGGTTCTCCCCATCCTTCTACTATCCCTACCATGCCTTGGATAGTTGCCTAAGGTGATGCAGATTTCACCACCTTCCTTGATAATAACCCTGTGTCCCTCCAAAATTACCTCAACACCCTATCTTACCACACCCCTAATTTAGTTCCTCCTAGTGATCCACCTTATGGGATGCCTCCCCATCTTATGAGAGACACCTTTTTTCTTGCTACCTCTACCCAACCTATGATCACTCAAACATCTTCCTCCACCAATAACCCATCCACTACCTCCATCCAAACTTAAGCAAACAACCCAACCAATAACTACACACCCCCTACACCAACCAATAACCCCTCCAACATAGGGTCAACCTCACCTTTTTTTAACCATACTCCACCCACCATAGGGATACCTTCTACCCATATTTCCATTATTCCTATTATCACTAATAACCCACTAATCTCCACCCCACTTCAAAATATGGTACTTTCTATACCTTCTACCCTTCCACCTATCAGTACCAGAGTTATCACTCACTTGCAATTAATTAACCCATTCATACCCCTAACTCAATCCATATCAATTCCCCAATCTATCAATTTGATCATACCTCTGAACCAACCCACATAAACTCCTCAAAAAATACCTATGACACCCTACCCATGCTATGTTCCTAGTCCACAAGGATACATAGCTCCATCTTCCACCCAAATTCTTGTGTCTGATAACCCATATGTGGTACCTTCTACCCAACCTCTTGTGCCCATTAACCCTTATGCAACATCATCCCAACCTTCAATGACCACATACCAACTTGTGGCATCTTCTCAAACTTCTACCAATTATCCATAGATTACATCCACCCAATCCCAGCAAAACTTACCATACAATTATGGAACTCCCCAACCCCAAATAGATTTGGTCAAAATGTTGATGAATAAAATGACCAACCTAGAGTCATCTCTCTTTGGGACTCACAACCTCTTATCTTACGATCAAATCTATAATGAACCCATCCACCCATCCGTCCCTATCCAACCTTACCCTCCTCAATGGGAACTACCTAAATTTTCTAAATTCCAAAGCAAAGAAGACCCCCAACAACACCTAAGAGTGTTTCAGCATTCTTGCTACTTTATTTCTTATGATGATGCTCATTTCCTTCACACCTTTCCTATGTATTTATTTGGACTAACATTAGATTGATATAATGATATCACTAAGCACTCCATATTTTCCTTTTCCCAACTCATCTAAATATTTTTAAACCACTTCTTAGTCAATATATCTAATAAGGTATCCATCATTGACCTCTACTCCATCAATAAATTTGATGAAGAATTAATTGTCAATTTTGAAGCTCGATGGAGAGGTCTTATCAACTAGCTCTCTTTCTCTTTGCCCCAACCTAAGTTGATTAAACTTTTTTTTGGGCTTGTTCCAAACACATCACCCCTACTCTACAGGTTCAAAGCTTCAAAACCTTTAATGAGGTTTTCACCATGGCACACAAACTATAATCAGAGCCATCGATGAGGGGAAGTTAAAACTAAGAAATAAAAACCCTATTTTCAAATATAATGACCCTTTCACATCCAAAACCACCAACCAATCTAACAACCCTAACACTAAACCAAAGGTAGCCATAAACACAGTTTTCCTTAAAACTGCTCCACCTCTGATTGTCAACCAACCTAACCAAACTAACTCCTCCAATAAACAAACTCAAAATCAAAACTAGGCTACCCCAAAATAATACACTCTATTAGGGGAGTCATATGCTTTAGTTTTGTACAAGTTTCTCAAAGCCAACATCATAAAACTTCCCCCTATCAAACCTCCTTAATAATTCAATGCTTCTCACCCTATTCCCAATTGGTACAATAGGAGTAATCTATGTGTTTTCCACCATGTCATTAGACATGACATTAATAGGTGTAACACCTTCAAAACCATTGTCCAAAACTTGATTGATAAGGGAAAACTTGTATTGGACAATCCTAATGCACCCTCTAATTAGTCACTTGACATCTTTCAACAAACCTTCACTAATCATGCCCCCTCTACCAACCATGGTGATAACAAACTAGAACCATCTCACACTCATGAGGTCCATACAGTCAATGTAATTATCAGTGAACTCAATATTGAGGGAACCATTACCTCAACTACCTCTTCCTCTATTCCACTTATTGAAGTGTTTGAATCACCCTCCATTCCTTTTGATACCCAAACAAAAGAATCAACCACCTCATTTCCTATACTTTATGAGATAATGGACTTACCCACCTCTCCTTTGATATAAATAGCAAAGGAGGCAACCATTGACATCACAGCGTCCTCCTGCATCATGGAATCACCTACTTTATCTCTAAAAACCATCCCAGAAGGAGAGATCACCTTATCTACTCCTTCCATGGAGGAAACATCCTCTTGAATCTTGGAACCCTTCATCAACGACAAGGCTGAAGTACCCATTCCCTTACCTCAACCTATGGGCCTAATCTTTAAATACAATCCCCAAGGAACTAAACCAATTTACAAACCCTTATCTAGACTAGTCTAAAGCCTAGATTTCTCTTCTCAACCCAATATGGATTGAGCCACATTTTGGCACCACCTTGGGCTCCCCTATCCAAACAAGTAGGAACCTTCAACCTCACCTTAATCCACCCCATATTCAATCACACCTACCATTAAATCTATCATCACCTCAACCCCTTCATAAAATACCTCTCCCTTTAAAACCATGGGGGAACCACCCAAACCACCTCCTTCCAAAATTATCAAATCGCCTTACACTTCTTTAATCAAACCTATCAAAAACCTAAGGGCACTTCCTACTCCTATCTTTATACACCCATTTTTGACGTTGCATTTAAACTCTTTCAGCCCACCAAAGAAAATATTAACCAAGCCAACCAAGAAGATGAAGCCACCCAAATTCCCACCTAGAACCAAAACCATACCACCCACTTTCCTCTTACCTTCTATCTAGGGATCCCATCCTTATTCCATCCAAGGAGATCATCCTTATATCAAGAAGGTGAACCCTCCCTAAACTACCCAAACTAAACTTCCTCCTTTCATTATACCTTTACCTACCCCCCTCTAAATCATCAAACTCCCCATCATTATTAACCTTACTATCTATCTCTACCTATCCACATATCTCCAAACCTTCATCATCTCAATCACCCACCTCTAAATCTTTCACCTTTAAACCTTCCACCTAAAAACCATCCAACACCAAGTAATCCCAATCAAACCCACCTACCAAAACCATTCTACCACCCACAACTTCCGTGGTGAAGCCTACTTCTAAGAAGGCTCCCACCCCAAAAACCAAAAGCCCCTCACCCTTAACACCTTTGCTCAAATCTTATTCAACCATTTTACAAAGGTTGTTACAAAATTCTTTCTTAATCCTACCACCTATCAAACCTTTTGACCCTTCTCATCCTAAACCATCTTAGTTCAATGATAGTGTAATCTGCTCATACCATAAGACATCTGAACATGATATAGAGAACTACAAAGCTCTCCAATCACTAGTCCATAACTTATAGGATGAGGATGATATATTATCAGATGAACCTCTCTTAAGCCCCTTATCAACCCAACCACTAAATGAACCTATTCAACACTTACCCACTCCCACATTATCATCCAAAAGTGAGGAGGAACGAAAGCAACCTTCTAGGCCAATGCTTCCCCTCATCCACACTATTCATATGGTCAGTCGATCTTGGGCCTAGTAAAATGATAAGGGAAAAGCTAAAGTGTCCATTCCATGGACATATCCTTCCACCCCTCAACCTTCCAACTAGACTCAAGTGCCTTCACCTTCACCAAAACCCAAAATCTCCATTTTAGGTACCTCTCCATCCAACCGTTATGAATCTATCTAGTGAGTAGTTCAGAAATAGTTTCACTAGACATCGGTGAAGATAAGCCTATACAAACTGATTAACACCTTGCCCCATCACGACCAAGAACTAATAGAGGCCCTAAAATATATAGATGTCCAACCTAAAGACCTTAAGCCTCTTTCATTCTTTGTTGTATCCCTTTGACTTTCTACCCTTGTCACATTCAAGGATTCAAAATACCCCTCCATTCATCCTAAAGATATCGATCCTCCCCTCTTCATCACTACATGCATCAATAAAACCTACATCAAAAGCATGATTATTGATGAGGGAGATATTATTAATATTATTTTCTCTCATGCTTATGACCAACTCTAGTTGCCAAATAATATCATGTCAAAAACCATAGCAATCCTTTCCCTTAATGATACTATGGCCATAACCTTGGGGAAAGTCATCCTCCACATCTACTTTAGACCTTGTATGCTTCCAGAGCTCTTATTCACCATAGAAGTCAAGTTATAATACAACATCTTACTTGGACACCCTTGGATCCACTCCATGATTTATGTCCCATTGACCTTGCATCGATGTGTCAAGTTCAAACATGAGGGTCAGATCATCACTATACAAGTTGACCCTAGTCCTTTTACATCTTGCAACATGACATATCGACCTAATGACATATTTATTCCTCTCTCATCCACCTCACCACCAACTAACAACAAATACACCCCTACCATAAATAAAGCTTCAACTAGCTCATCTATCCTTTCTTCTTAAATCCCCATAAAGGACCCCTTGAAACTTACATTCTAACATCTCTCATAGGAAGAGGATCATCTTTTGGCTTTGGATGACTTCCCTACTCTTCAAGAGTATGGGAATCTTGACCACAATTTTGGTTATGATCCTAATACCAAAATCATCATTATATTTGGGCTTCCCAACCTCTAAACCAATTTCATTTATGGGGGGCTTGATCATCTGCATCTTGCTTCCTCCACCACCTCTTCTACTTGACCATTTACCTCTAATTTCTTCTATTTAGATAAACCAAAATTTGCCAAATTTTACCTTCACAAGTGTGCCTAGAAGGGATTTAGCCTTGACTATTATGAGCATGGACCCCATGAGTTACCTTTGATCAAAACTCAAAAACCTCATGGCCTATTTGGCCTTGGGTTCATCCCACCAAAAGAATGCACTAATTTACCCAAACCCATCACCACCATTGATGAGGACATTCCATACTCACCAACCCCATATCTTTCAAATTTAGAGGATTTTAAAACCATCCCTTCTAAATTTGTATAGTCAATATCATTATTTTGGGCCCCCTAATCTATCAAAAGGGCGATCAAACTAAAACCTTTCCTCTAATTCATCCTGAAATGATAAAAAATGATTTTCCTATCATCCACACCATCCAACGTCAAGACAATAATTCTATTCTCACCTATCTTGGTGTAGGGGATTCTTCTATCCATACATCCCTTCCTCTTGAAAACCAACCATGTTGAATGAATCCACTATCGATGTCAATTTGGGTACTTAGAATAACCCTCACATTATAAAGATTAGTCAATCCTTAGATTCCTTGAAGCAACAAGATTACCTTTCCTTCCTTCATGACCAAAGCATAGCATTTTTTTGGTATTATCAGGATATTCCTAGAATTGACCCTTCCATAGCTCTCCATAGCATCATCATTCGTCATGATGCTAAGCCTGTTAGTCAAAATCTTTGTAAGATGCGCCCTCGTATCACCCTTCTAATCAAAGAAGAGATTTAGTGCCTCTTGTCTATAGATTTCATCCAACCCATTGACTATCCCTAATGGGTTTATAGCATCATTCCCATCACCAATCCAATAGGGGTACTTTGCCTCTATGTTGACTATCATGACCTCAACCTTGTTTGTCCAAAGTATGACTTCCTTTTGCCTAATATCGACCAACTTGTTGATCTTACAATTGATCATGAGATGTTATCTCTCATGGATAGTTTCTTTGGATATAATCATATCTTGATTACCCCCAAGGATCAACATAATAATTTCTTCATCACCCCATGGGGGACCTTATACTATAGGGTCATGCCATTTGGTCTAAAGAATGATGGAGTAACCTACCAACATGTGATGACCTACATATTCCATGATCTCATCCAAAAAATCATAAAGGCCTATGTATATAATCTCCTTGGGAAATCCAAATATCACAAGTATCATATATAAGTTCTCAAAATTATCTTTGAATGCCTAATCCATTTTTATGTCTGACTTAACCCTAAGAAATATGTTTTTGGGGTCCTATTTGGAAAGTTTAATGGCTTTATCATCTCTCTTTGAGGAATCAAAGTAGACCCTACCAAAGTCAGAGAGATTCTCGACATGGAACCTATAACCCACCTTAAGCAACTCCATATCCGCTAGGGGAAGCTCTAATCCATCTATCACTTCATCTCTCAATTATCACATAGATGTCAACCCTTTCACTATCTCCTCAAGAGACATACATATTTTAAGTGGACTAAGGACAATCAACAAGCCTTTGATTCACTCAAAGAGTATCTTCTTTCTCCACCCATTCTCATACCTCATAAAGAGGACCAACCCTTCTACCTTTTTATCTCTACTATGGACCATTCCTTAGGGGCAATGCTCACTCACTGTGATGAATAAAACAAAGAGCAAGCTGTCTAATATATATGTAAAACACTTATAGAGTATGAGACTCGGTACACCCATACCAATAAGCTTTGCCTCACCTTAGTCTTTGTGGATTCCAAACTTAATCATTACCTCCTCAATCACAAAACCTTTGTCATCACCAACACTGACCCATTCAAGTACATGCACTCTAAACCATACCAAAATCAATGTATGGCTATGTGGTTCATGCACATAGTTGAGTTTAACCTTGAGTTCCCCCAGTGGAAGTTGATTAAAGGGAAATTTATTACTGATAAATTGGTCAAATCTCCTTTACTAGATAACCAACCACTTCCTCTTGCATTTTCAAATGAATCCATTGTAACTCTTTATTAGAATGACATCACCTACCAAATGACCATGTTTTTCGATGGCTCAAAATGCTATCAAAGTGGGGGTGCCAGCATTATTATCATTCCCCTTGATGGTGAACCTCTTCATATTTATTTCAAACTTTATTTTGAGTGTATCAACAACATGGTTAACTATGAAGCCCTAGTAATAGGTCTCCAAACTATTCTAGCCTTGGGAGTTAAGATGATTAGTGTCTTTGGAGATTCCCAACTTGTAGTCAAATAAATCAATGGATCCTACCAATGTGAGAATGATTTCTTGAAATATTACAAACACCTAATAGATGTACCATTAGAATCATTTGATCATTATCTTATCCAATCTATTTCATGATCTATCATTAAGTTCATGGATACAATAGTTTGCCTTGCTTTTTAGATCCCATCTACACCTTTTGATTATAAGCTCTTTGTCACCATTCATCATTTTGTCACACACTCTTATCCAATTTGACCTCCCTACCATTTTTAGTATGGAGGAATATCCATTAGATATTTGGTATGAACAAATATTTGACTACCTCAACCTTGACATCATTCTTCCTAACCTCTCTAAGAATACCCAAAGGGCCTTTGTTCAGATTTCCTCTTGGTATACCATACTAGGGGGAATCCTTTACAAATGTGGTTTTGATGGCCTCCTTCTATGTTTCCTATGTAGTCATGAAGCTTCCCATATTATCAAGAAAATGCATGAGGAGATTTGTGGGGGACACTTTAGTGGTCTAGTTGTCACTAAATGTATCATTTGCCTCAGCTTCTATTGGCTCACCCTCAACCAAGATTATTATAATTATGTGAAGAAGTGTGTTAAATGTCAATAACATGCCAATTTACATCACATGTCAGACCATGGCCTTCAAGTATCCAAATACTTTTGTCCCTTCTCAGAATGGGGACTAGATCTCATTGGGGAAATCAATCCTCATTCTTCATAGTAGCACCACTCCATCATCACTTCCACTGAGTATTTCACCAAGTGGGTGGAGGTTATTCCTCTCATATAAACCAAAGCTAATAAGATAGTTGACTTCATCAATCATCATATTATCTATCATTTTGATGTTTCCCATAAGATCATCACTGATAATGGCAAATCTTTCAAAAATAAAAAAGTCCAAGGTCTTTGTGATGCATTTGGCATCAAGTTAATATTTTCCTTGCCTTATCATCCATAAGAAAAAAGATAGGGGGAAGCCTCTAAAAAAACCCTCAATAAGATCTTAACTAAAATGTTCAATGCTTTTAGTCATGATTGGCACTTGCATATCCTCTTCACTTTATGGGCATACCACACTAGCATTCAAACCTCTACGAGTGCTACCCTTTTCTCTCTAGTATTTGGATTAGAGGCGGTCTTGCCTCTTGAAGTCCAGATTCTCGCTCTTTGCATATCTTTATAAGACATCATCTTTGAGAGAAAATATCATCAAGAATGTGTACCTCGACTTAAGTTACTTGATGAGTATCACCTAGCTGTCCTTAACAATATTCATGTCTATCAAGAATGAATCAAGTGCGCCTATAACAAGCACCTAAAAGAATGATAATTTAACATCAAAGACCTCATTTTGAAGGAAAATCAATATGTAACCATATAGATAAAATCAAGCAAGGCAAGTTTACTTTCAACTAGCTTGGACCCTATATCATAACCCACCAGTATGGATCAAGGGTTTATCATTTGTCCTCTCTTGAAGGCAAACCAGAACATAAGCCTCTCAATGATTCACACCTGCATCCTTTATTTTATTAAACAAGGATCAACTCACATGTTGTCTAACTTAAGCTCATCTCTTGATTTACGATATTTTCACCTTCCTCAGACCTTCATCCCATCCCTTTAAGGACAACAAATTATAATATAGAGCCATGTGATTAACCATCATAGTCACAGCCTAATCTTAAATATGGGTACCATAGCTCTACCTATGGAATGTTTCTCATAGATATTCTTCATCCTTAATTAGATGTAATCCCATGATCATTATCTCTCAAACCACTCCCTTCACCCATCATTAACCTCTTATGCTCTAGTTTTGCCCTAATAAAGATAAACTTCCAAGCCTATATAGACTTATCCATGTCTAATCTAGCATCAAAAAAATTAGGGATACTAAAATATCACTTGAGTCAAATATATCTAACATGCAGACTGCTCCCTTAAAGGACAAATATCCAAAATCAAAATTGTTTAAAAGGATGTATTTCTCCCTTAAAGGATAGCTACCAAAATGAACAAATCCAAACTTAGACCACTCCCTTGAAAGATAGCTAAGTCAATTTATCAAAGCTATCATTTGAATCTTTCCACATTGATCAACTTCACAAACCTATCAAAACAAAGCAAAAAAAAGACCCTATATCATGATCAAAATAAGTTATCTCAAGAAAGCTGCAATCAACTTTCATGTATAACATTAGTAGACTTCCCACATTGATCAATTTACACCTTGAGTTAAAACATGGACTTATCTATTATGGTTCTTAGGTGATATATAGAAGGGGAAAACCAACCCTCAATAAGGTTACACTACCTTTCACAACACCTATCACCTATCTCCCCTTTTACACCCACTACCAATCAAGGGATTTGGAGCTTACTTGACATGATGTGATCAAGACACCTTTTTACCAACCAATTCATGATAATGTGAAGTATTTGAAGGGCTTATATTCCTTAAGCCAATATAACTTCAATTTTGTTTAGTCATTACTAAAAAAGAATCATCATGCCTTTTCCTTACCTTTTCATAGATGAAATCAATGCCCATCTTTAGAGACTACCTTCTTCACCTACCATACCAATCACCCTGTCCACCTCCATATTGATCATTTTGGCTCAAACTATCACACATTTGTGACAACCTTACCTAGTCTTTTATAACCACACCAACTAACATTTCTATGTTTAACATTTGAATTTTCACCACCTATTGCACACTAGACCATTTATGTTTTTCTCAAGAGCACTTCCTACCTTGGATACTTATAAAAACACCAACCTTGTCTAAGAGACTTGATAGGAATAACCTGATCAACTATAAATCACATTGTGGCCTGGTTACCCTATCACCTATCTTTCTATAACTAACCTTTTATTTTTATTAACTATGAAAACTTACTCTATGTGGGATCTTGGTTATCACACTTAGTCGCATTTTGTGTGCATGTTTATGCTTCAAATGTCTAACTTTTTTTTTCACCAACTTCTTGACTCACCATAACTGCTTATCAAACCTACAACTGACTTTGTTTCACCTCATCAACTCTTAATTTGAGGGACAACACCTCCTCCAATGCTCAGGACAACCAATCCATGAACTCAAAATCTATTTTTGTTTTACAACTTATTGATACAAATTGCATAACAAAAAAGGGAAAAATGTAGACACTATAAAATAGCACATAATGGTTATATATGTCAAAATGACTTAGGAACCCTTAAGGACTACCCAGCCTCTCTTGACTATAAACACAAGTCAAAAAATCCACTAACTAACCCACCAGACCTTGAGTCAAGTTAGCTAACTAGCTAAACTAACTCACTAACTTTCCTTTTTAACCCAACTTTCTTCAATCCTCAACCATCGATGGTCACCTTGATCATCGATGGTTACCCAATCATTGGCAGTCATCATGACCATCGATGGTTAATCTTGACCATCGATGGTTAGGTCTTATCCATCTGAATACAGATAACTCAAGATGTGTGCAAGCTAACACATCAAAATTTAATATGGATGGAAAGATAACACATCATGAAGCATCAAAACCATCAACCAAACCTCCTATGAAACCTTCTATCACCATTTTTATTTACCTATAAAAGGAGGAAATCAAGAGGTGAAAAAGGATCCTAGATCCAGGAATTTAGCAATCAAAAAATCAAGCTATCAATGAGCAATCATCAGGAGCTTCTAGTATTAAGAAATTTTTTGTAAGTCTTCCCTCTCACAATTTAGAAACTAAATATTGACCTGAACCTTTGCCAAAATTGATCTTTAGGTAAATTAATGTTACTCTACCCAAATCACTCTCAAATTAGCTACCAACTATCAAACAACCAGTTAAGTATATTTATAATTTTCAAGTTCTTATTATTTAGTTTATGAACTAGATAATTTTATATCATATCTTCTAACCTCTCATACCTAATCATAAATTTAAAAAAATTATACCCAATCACTGACCTCATTAGTCTAAGCTTTCTACAACACATCTTAGAACCCACAACAACCATCGACAATCACCCTGACCACCAATGGTCACCTTAACCACCAACAGTTATCCTAACCATCGATAGTCATTTTGATAAGAAATAACAACAAGGTATTTCCACCTACTTACCCTCAACCAAATTAAACTTTTTACCTTTCTACTTGTTCATAGAGTCCTCACTTATTTTTTGAGCCCAACCTGACCTATTTAGAATTAGTATTGACCCACTTATTGTTATAATTAGTCTATTTTTTTATCAATCATTTATTTATTCTTAAATTCTGTTTCAATCTTTTCTATCATTTATGCAAATACTTCATCTTTATTTTCTTTAACTATTCTAAAAGAGTGGATTGACAGCCTCTTATCAATCTCATGTTTCTTAGATCTAGCTTACGCTAGACAATCCACCTTGTTATCCATCTAACAACCCATTTGCTTTAGTATTTTCCTATCTACAGATCATTCTTTTCAAGATAAAGAGTATCTCTTCATAATCATCTAGATATCGTATGCACAAATAAATAAGTTCTTCTACCATATCTTTATCTAGTTTTTTACTTCTTCTTTTCCAAAAAAATAAATTAAAATTGAGAGAAACAGATTGTATATGGTCAACCATGAATTCCAAAGAATAATTGTTGAATTGGAAACATAATGGGCCTTGAAGCTTCAACCCATAAGTCACACTTATAATTATAAAATTATTATTGATCTCACATAATCATAAGTTAAGAATAATTCATTTATTAACTTAATAGTTGACTAGGATTCATGCTTACACCACCGAAATGGAATATATTTTTATTATCATTCGATATTATCAAGGGTAGTATCATGTGACAAGGACATCCATTAAACCTGATCCATAAATTAATGTGAGAGTATGAACTATTGAATTAACATCATAAAACAAGTTCTCCATAAGAACAAAACATAAAGCATTTACAATATAAATTTTTAGTATTTGCTAGAATGGTGTGGCCTTATTAACATGTATGTATACATATATGAAATGAATCTCTACATTTAATTGGCTAAGCAATAAGTGTTCACAATATTAAGAATGTTTATATGTATATGTATATGTGTGTGTGTGTGTGTGTGTGTGTGTGTGTGTGTGTGTGTGTGTGTGTGTGTAATTCCTCAAGCACATCACAACTAACCAATAGGAAAGTGAATAGCATAATCATCTCACATAACATAACTTAATAACTGAGACTAGTTAAATAACATTAACACACACACACACACATTCTTGCCATGGTTATTATAGCTTTTACTCTCAAACCACATAGGTAGCCCTCCTCAACCAAGGGAATCTCCAATAACTTAAATTTAACCATGCTCAAGGTGGAGTCACTCTAATATATAAATATAACATAATATAATCAATCCTTAATATAAAGATGGTGTTTATAAGTATAAAATAAAATACTGTTGAATACAAAATGTGTTGCATACAAAAAACTGCATCATCAAGTCTTAATGTCATAAGAACAAGATCGATAGAACAGCTCAAATAATGCTTAAAGGTTGATAGTTTTAAAATATATATATATAGACACACGCGTGCGCGCGCGCACACACACACACACACACACACACACAAAATTGAAGGCATATGTACAAATAAATCATTATGATATTATATATTATATAAATATAAATATTTGGATCAGGCAGTCAATACAATATATGTCAACTCCAATAATTATTGTATTACAATAAACTCAACCAACAACTTTATCATCCTAAAATTTTGTATGGATTAACAATGGAAAATAGAACCTTCAATAGGTGATAAGTTAATCTGGAACCCAAATAAATAAGGAAAGAGCTGACTAAAATATATGCATTGAAATGGGGTATAAATAATGTGTCATCATAAATCTAGTAATATATCTTTTTTCTCCCAAATGAACACTGTGAAATTTGAATTCTATTTTAATAAGTCAAGTTCTATAAGAACAAATTATTCAGATAAACTTAATTCCACATAAAATAGTTTTGGTAAATACATAATACATATTGTTTCAACTATCCTTTTATGAAGACAAAATTAGCAATGAGCTATTATATAAACCCTCAAGGCAAACAAGATAATGAACACTCAAGTAACTTTTGAAAAATAGATCAATAATGCACTTAACCAGCATATGATGAATATGATCTCAAGTTGATTTTCCAATCATTAAAAACATGGAAAGACTCTAATCAATTTAAGAGTGTTGATATTAACTTGTACTCATGTTTATAGTTACCAATTGAACATAATGGACAACCATATTCATTTTATGCTAAGAGATCATATTAACAACGATCATTGTCTAAAAAAATAGTAAGGGGAAAGTATATTGATACCAAATGCATGGGGCAGCTAAGTACTTATCAATCTATGCATTGAACTATATAATAATCATATTTAAACTAGTTCTTGTCATATCTTAGATAGATAATGTATTCAGGTAAGATATCTACTAAGGAAACGATATACTACCAACATAAACAAGGCATCAAATAAGATATGAACATCATAACTTTTTGTATAAACATGGTGTTATCATATACCTTTCATCAAGATGATGGTAAGAATTTCCAACTATTTCTTATCAAATGAAGCTCAGTACTAAGCTAATACTAGTAACCATGATAACATAAGAAGGTTGATCATAACATCAATTAATTTAAACTCAATAATTTATACATTTTTAGTATGTATAAAAGATATTAATATTAGATATTTTGAGCCATTTCCATCATATTTACTACTACCCATATGAGGATAATCTAGTATAATCCAAATGAATTTTAAAATTAAATGAAACAAGTGTTAGTAAGTTTTCATCCAACTTTGTATAGCATACCTCAACTTATAAATGCATTTCACGTAATGAACATAACAACCATTTTCAGTTGTCTAAATTAGAGTAGTTTCACTATGATTTATAGCACATAATAAGGAAATATACATACATATTTTAAATCATAGTCTTGAGCTTGAACAGGTAGCATTTTAAATGATTCTCAAAATAAAGGAACCTTAAACCCCATTTTAGTTACAGCCATATAGCCACTATGGTAAAATAAATTTAAACACAACCAACCAACTCCATTCAAAAAATAAAGGTATTTAATTACTAATTAATAGCAAAAAAAATTGAACCAAATGGTGGTGTCAAAAATTAGGAAAATTCACCCCATCTTTAGTATAATAAAACACATACAATTTTTCATATTCTAACATTCAGCAAGGAGAAGCAATAATCAAGTGGTTTTCAAAATCATGAAAAGTCAATCCCATCATAGACAAATACTATACCCTCTAATATGGTTCAGCATATTCAAGTAGGCAACCATTCAATCATAGAAAAAATAGACATTATCTAGGGTCATACCCTATTTTTTCTTAAAACAAAATAACCAACAATTTATACACAAAACTTCATATTCACACCCGGTCATAGCATATGCTCAGGTGAGAATAAAAAAATATTCTCTCAAAAGAATATACCCAACAGGATTTATAAATAACTTACAAATATTAACATAGAATCTGAAATTTAGAATTTAAATTTAGAAGGAGAAAAACATATGCCTAGAAAATATGTATATAGGGTTTTAATCCTTTTCAAAGTGGCACCATATCCAAGTCATAGTAATAGCAACACTTCTACCTCTAACACTCTACATCCAGCTCTATTCCATTATGTTGTTCATTTTATTCCTCCTTTTCATCCTTCTCTTCCTCCTTCTTGTTCCTCTTGCATACCTCCAACATGGTAGCCCAAAACACAGGCCTAAAAACCTTTGATTTTCTCCACACTCACCTCTCTACCCTATCTCTATTTTTCCAAGGAAGTCAATGGCCAAAATGATGGCCCATCGATGCCAAACAATAAGAACTAAATTAAATTGTTTTTCCATGAATTAAATTCCAATGTTGTGGCAAATCTATAGCCAAATAAATTTCCACCCAACATTCAATTTTGCATTGGAGAGTAACACAGTTTCCTTCATACATTTTACTATTTATTTCCCCAATCAAAGTATACGGGCATTCCCACATTGATTGTGGGTAAACGAAGAATACAATGTTTCTTTTGTTTTCACTTTCTTTCTCACATAGGCATTCAAATAACACCCTTCTCCCATACATCCCATGACCACTACGTGGTCCAAAACTTATCACAATAGGATCACGAACCTAACCAAGACCCCCATGCAACAAAACTATGAAATAATAAAAGTCTTGTATAAGAACATGCTGAAAAAGGTCATAATTTAATTAAAATTCCTTTTTAATTACACATGCCCATCGCCATAGGCATAAGGTTGTAAGCTTTCATAGCATGATGAAATAAGCTCTTCATGAATATATATACATTCATGTATGTGTGTGTGTATAAAAATATAAATAGACCACCATATATATATATATATATATATATATATATATATATATATAATTAGTACATACATACATATCATTAGGTTCATATTAGAATGATTTGTGTATTTCTGACCACAATCTAAATAACATACTATTGGACCTTATCCAATTAGTTGCACAAAGCTATCAACTAGTGAGGTTCTAACATCTTCCACTTCTTAAAGAGGAGTTGTCCTGATGGAAAATTAACAACCATGAATCAGGGTCCACCGAAAAGAGACTTCATTTCTCTTTTCGCCATCACTTATTCATATACATACATGCATATAAATCATTACGTTTGTATTAGAATGATTTATCTACTTTCAACTATGATCCAAATAACATACTATTAGACCTTATCCAATCGGTTTCACAAAGGTGTCAACTAGTGGGGTCATGACATCCTCCCTTTGTTAAAAAAGAGTCATATTGGTGACAAATTAACAACCATAAATAAAACTCCATCGAAAAAATACTTTATTTATCTTTTCACCATCGCTTACTCCTTACAAGAACATAATAGATAAGCATAAGAATAGATATAACTAGATTGATAAACTTTATCAATTATTATCAAATCAAGCTCTATCGAAAAAAGACTTTATTTATATTTTCACCATCGCTTACTCTGTACAAGAACATAATAGATAAGCATAATAATAGATATAACTAGATTGATAAACTTTATCAATTATTATCAACCTAATAGTCATGCATACTACATACTTATGTAGTCCATCATCCAAACAAGGATGTTGTCATATGTTTTACCTTCTTGGTATAACATGTAGATTTACCAAACTCACATCATAATAAAATACACAGCCTTACCTTGCTAAATTTCATAAGCTATCTCCAAGATAACCATGCCCTAAATTTTAAACAGGCTATAAAATTGCTCTTTTTTAAACTTGTTTTCCTTTGTAAGGTGAAGGTGAGTAAGACAAGTGTTTCACACACCCTTACCAACCATGAAATTTTACAACATCCAAACTTAGATAACATAAAATTATGATTTTTGCCTCATAAGGCTATGGTTTCACACAAAAAAATATTAACACTTCTTACAAAAGGTTCTTTTAGCTTAATCTTGCCCTCACCTTGGCAAGATTATCAATGAATTGTTATTTTTAATGCAGTATAACTAAATTTTTACCTTATTTTCAAACACTTATGCAACTATAAAATCAATTAATCCATGTCAAAGTATGCATTCTAGACTACCATTACCATATACACTTCAATTTTTGTCCATAATTTATAGTTATTACCTAATACAAAACAAAATATTCAAAAAATTCATCGGAGTTATGCACTTAAGATAAAAGTTTTAATAGAAAAATGATTTTCATCAAAACTTTTCCTCTCATTATGAGGAAATATTAACACATAAATTTACAACTTCATAATAGCAGTTGCCCAAAAACAATCTAAACAATTTTTTATAAATTTTGGATATAAGATGTCTTCCTCAACATTTTTAAGTTGTGTGTGTGTGTGTGCGCGCGCGCGCTCATAACTTTATATCATTCTATAAAATGTTAAACAATGCCACAATCATACAAGTACATGGTATTACCACTACTTAAAATATGTTTTATGCTTAACTTATTTCATTCATTTCTTAATGAAAATCAATAACATCAACCATATTACTATGATTCTCACTACACGTGTGGTTCATGCATACCTTCTTGGTAACATTCATCACAAAATGTTAACAAAAATATAGATCTATCAATCCATGGTTACTTATCTTTCACTATTCATCATTTATTAGTTAATGTAGCATCCTGCACCAACCACACTGAATATCATAGAAGCCATGTCAATATTTGCATGCAAATTTAAATTTTACAACAATCTCTCCATAAATTTGTGATCTCACATGATGGTTACAGAGATTACAATCCCACCATCTCATTGTACTTACCTCATGGTATCATAACAAAGTATATAAATTTTTTAAAATATACCTTATCAAAACTTAACATTACTCTTTGTGATCATAAAATCAACATGCATTCTAACCATATTTAAATAATCAAAAATATTTATATCAGAATATTAAAATTTTAGGTATATACAAAAAATACCTTGTATACAACATGATTGCACTTACTAATCAACACATGCCTTAAATTAGAATATTCATTCTAAAACATTTTTTTAATTAATTCAACCATTGTCTCAATCATAGCACTCATAGAAGCCATGTCAATATTTGCACGCAAATTTAAATTTTACAACAATCTCTCCATAAATGTGTGATCTCACATGATGGTTACAGAGATTACAATCCCACCATCTCATTGTACTTACCTCATGGTAGCATAACAAAGTATATAAATTTTTTAAAATATACCTTATCAAAACTTAACATTACTCTTTGTGATCATAAAATCAACATGCATTCTAACCATATTTAAATAATCAAAAATATTTATATCAGAATATTAAAATTTTAGGTATATACAAAAAATACCTTGTATACAACATGATTGCACTTACTAATCAACACATGCCTTAAATTATAATATTCATTCTAAAACATTTTTTTAATTAATTCAACCATTGTCTTAATCATAGCACTCATAGAAGCCATGTCAATATTTGCACGCAAATTTAAATTTTACAACAATCTCTCCATAAATGTGTGACCTCACATGATGGTTACAGAGATTACAATCCCACCATCTCATTGTACTTACCTCATGGTAGCATAACAAAGTATATAAATTTTTTAAAATATACCTTTTCAAAACTTAACATTACTCTTTGTGATCATAAAATCAACATGCATTCTAACCATATTTAAATAATGAAAAATATTTATATCAAAATATTAAAATTTAGGTATATACAAACAATACTTTGTATACAACATGATTTCACTTACTAATCAACATATGCCTTAAATTAGAATATTCATTCTAAAACATTTTTTTAAGTAATTCAACCATTATCTCAATCATAGCACTCTGGACTTTACAAGCCAATATGTGCTTATATTTTAGCAAGTTTAGTCTTGTTGAAGTTACATAAAAGTCTAATTTCTAGGACCAAATAGTGCTTTTACACTACTACATAAGTAGATTTTACAAGATTTTTGGTATAACAATCTCAAAGAGGCAGTTAAAGGAACACTCAATCCAACAGGTGACCATTATGCATAAATATCTCATAAATATTTTGTGATGTTCATCGTGCATAACCTAAAAAAATTAAGTGGATACTTAATGTAAAAAGAAGAAATAAGTTTTCAACATACGTGAGACTCTACTCCCTAGCTCATACCTAGTCTAATGATCATGGATATGGTGTTCTTTTCTCCTTAAACTTCATACTTACATCAAAACTCAATGCTAGAACAGTGATGGAAGATCATACAAAATAATACATTCACTATACCTTAACAAATTTTTAGTTGATAGAGGTTGATTCAATAAGGAAAACTACTTCATAAGGTGGTTCATGATCACATCACATCATCAAATCATATACATAAACAATATTGATATCAAGGGGGTAGCAATATAGAGGTTCATAAACTAATTACATTCTCATGAAACAAATAAGTTACAAGTTTACATGATTAATATAATCTATAAAATGTAAAATGTGTCCATACACATGACAATTTACATGACCTAACATAATACTATGTCACACATATGGATCCAGAAGTTTGATAAATTATGTCAAGATATTTTCACATCACACCACTTAAACACATTGATAAGTAAAGTAAAAGGGTCCATGGTCTTCATTGGTCTACCTAATATCCAAATATCATCTAAAATGGCATTAATATCTAGCATATAACATCATGCTCAGTTTCAAAGATCTGAGGTTCATCAACACCTTCTCTCAAAGAAGGGTGTGTCCCAACATAGTCCATAAATCTATAATTATGATTCTCAAAAAGTTATAAACAAAGTTTGTGCTTCATGGATTAGATAGCTCATGCTACCTACTAAGAATAAGAGATTCCCAAAAACTTCTTCACTTACTCAAGAAAGTAAGTCATATTCATCCACTAGGCCTTCCAAGCTTAAGTTACATCCTTAGACCTCCCAAGGGTATTATGCATCACCATCACAATATGAATCACCCATGCATGTTATCAATGATCACCAAACATGATTTCATGATTCCAACAACAAGTTCTATCACTATCCTTCCAATTGACTCGTATCAACAAGTCAAAGGTTGATTAGTAATACTTCCTTTAACACAACATAATCTCGAGAAAAGGATGAACTTAATCAAAGCTCCAGGTGAATATTAAATCATCATCATGGAAATTTTAATTTTTACAACCATAAATATATCTATAATCACAAAAGACATCCTCATGGATGTAAAATATGTATCCATGAGCATCGTAACATTCTCATGCATGCCAAAACTCAACCCAAAATCAAATAATCATCCATATGGACGTAAAACATAATCAAAGATATCATGGACTCCTTATAAGATTTAAAACATACCTATGATCAAATAACATCAACATATAATCAAAATATATCCACACAATAACTTTCAACCTTTTAAAGTGACAAAACCATAAGATCTTTCGTTCAAATCTAAGGGCCAATTGTTAAAAATAAACCAAGTCTAAATTTAATTGAATACATATATTTTTACCACCTTAGTATTATGATGCATAATAATTATTCATTTTTAGGTTACAATGGTTGTAATTCAGCCAACCATATCAGAGTTTTCAACCCAAAACCCTGCCCAAACTTAACATATAAATCCATTACTTGGAGCAAAACGATGTTTCCAAAATATTAAACACAACAATTTATTTTATTTCTTGCAACAAATTGGGTGTAATAACATACAAGATAATAAAAAAAATACAATTTATTTCAAGACCTGTCAATAAATTATAACTATATAAGACTCACAGTTTATCCATAGCGAGTTATATTAAAATTAGCCAAAAAGTGCAAGGATCAGCTCCTAGATATTTTTCCAGACCATAGAGGATCCAACAATGCCTTATAAGGTTATTTATATTTTATATCTCTAGCATGACACAAATCAATTAATCAAATTGATATAAATATATTGTTATGAATAAAATAGTTGCATACACACAATAGTTCAACATAACTTTACTAAGGTTTACTATCATGAATCCTAAAATAAAACTTGCCTTGGAGTAGATTTACCCACCCATGAGCAACTTAAACTTGTGAAAACATTCCTACTCCACTTACAACCATACAACTTACAAGAGGCATGCCAGTTCTTTAATTCTAACAGTGAACTTTTTTCATCAAACTAAACTGGATATTTAGTTTACTAAATAATAAATTACAATAGTATTATCTATGAGGCTAGCATTGGTTATCACCACCATTCATGCTTCATAGCTCTTCAAAGTCTCGAGACATTCCCCCAACTAGTGAAAAGTGTAATCTTGATTAATTTACCCAAGTAGACCAGCTCCCCATACCCAATCTAGCACTCCAACTTAGAGTTAAACCCTTGATCTTTCTTGGATCATAATATTCCAAGCATCTAATGATGGGTTTCTCATATAACCTATCAAAATATACTATGCATTATTTCTCTTTATTCTAAGAGTGAAGCCTTTACCACTTATCTCCCAATGGCCTGCCCATATAAATCAATGGTCAACAAGTGAGGCTTTCCCAAACACAACAAAAATTGAGAAGGGTTGACCCAACCAAGTCTAAGGTAGAGAGAAATAGCCATCATAGAAAATTATACTTCTATCATTCCAGTGTCATATAAAAACACCAACTCAATCACACTAGATATCACACCTTATAGGTTGATATAATCATGTGTACACACATTCATGTATCAGTTGCATGATCATATTTTACACCCTTATAAGTCGGTAGTGGGAACCTCTTGAGATCCTTGATGCTTGGTCAACCACAACCAACACCCTTACTTGTATCACAAGTCCATTTGCATAACCCATCTCAAATTAGGATGAATTGCTAGGAAACATTCTCGAGATTACTCGATACATGTCCATATTTTTAATCATGTCTTGAATGGCTTTTCAAGTTATTACAGCCCTAATGAGGACTTTTTCTTTTTTTCTAGGCCACTCAGCCCTTAGATTTACTCATCATGAGCATCATCTGATCTTATCTTATCCTTGATTTCTAAATCATTGGATAACCGATTCAGTCATATACCATTTTTGAACCTCACTTGGAGTAGTAAATAGTAGTAACTCAACATCAAGTATAACTTAATTTAGTCATAAAATGGATTAACTTTTATCTTGACTTCTAGGGAGTGAGAAAAAATAAACATTATTTTGAATAATACTCATAACACAAGCTCTAACATCAGATGAAACAACTCAAAAAAACTAGAAGTTACTAACAAAGTACATGACAAAATTGTGTGTATAACCCACTACATAACCTTACCATGCATGATGAAGTCATCATGGTACTACACAACATGAGTAGACAACCCATAAATTGATTGGGTCAATGAGATATGTATGCAAGGATGACCATCACTAGAGGATTCTATATAGAAAGGGGTTGCCTAAAGGATAATGCACCATTTGAGGCGTATTGGTATGCAAGCCCACACTAATAACCTTTGAAATTTGAGAAGGCACTTGGATTCTCCATCAAACCAGCTAGGAATCCTTACCTAATATAAGCATCCAATAACCCTATACGATTATGACTTGGTAACTCATGAGGCAAGAAAGTCCGTTCAAGCCCTCAGGTATCCTTAAACAAGGTTACTAACCTAAGGTAAAGATTTAATATAATAATGAGTCATCATACAGGCTATTATTAATTATATCATCTTTATAAAAATAAGGTACCATAACAAGTGTAATAGGTCCAAAATCAATGGTACCATCAAGCCAAGCTTTGGATTATACCAACATTAAAATATTTATCATGGCATTAGATAACCACATACCTTTAACCAACATGAATAATTAATGTTCACCAAGAAAATTTTCACATATCGAAAAGGACACAAAATCCTTAACCATCACATTCACCAACAAAGACTCGTCCATTTGGGATTATTACCTGATATCTAGAAAAGCACTAGTTGTTAAAATAAACCATCAATAGTAGTGTTACAAGATCAGGATTATGTAAGTCGATCCCTGACCATAGGGTCCTTGCACCAATAGTTCATTAAACTTCCTTAGAACAAGAGAAGGATTTAACCAATAAGGATAATGACTTATTAGAATGACAAATTCAGCCATTAGACTCTTTTGCAATATCATGAATCTAGGTCAACTATGGGATGTATTTATGAATTGCCAGCTAACTCCTCACATAATGATTGTACATGGCCAACCATGCATTTCAAATAATAAATGTTGAATTGGAAAAATAATGGACCTTGAAGCTTCAACCCACAAGTCACACTAACAATTATAAAATCATGATTGATCTCATATAATCACAAGAATAATACATTTATTAATTTGCTAGTTGATTAAGACTTCATGCTTACACTACCAAAATGGAATATGTTTGTATTATCATTAAATATTAGTCAGGGTAGTATCATGTGACAAGGACATTTACTTATCATGATCCATAAATTAATGTGGGAGTATGAACTACTGAATTAACATAATAAAACAAGTTCTTCACAAGGCCAAAACATAGTGTATTTATAATATAAATTTGCAGCACTTGCTAAAATGACATGGCCTTATTAACAACATGTATGTATACATATATGAAATGAATCTGTACACTTAATTACTTAAGCAATAAGTCTTAACAAGATTAAGAATGATAATATATAAAAAACTATAATGCCTCAAGCACCTCATAACTAACCAACAGAAAAATGAATAGCATAATCATCTCACATAGCATAACTTAATAGTTGAGGCTAGTTGAGTAACATTCACACACGTGCGCGCACACACACACACACACACACACACACACACACACACACACACACACACACACACACATAACTAGAATGCTTCAAGAACCTCATAACTAACCAACAAAAAAGTGAATAGCATAATCATCTCACATAGCATAACTTAATAGTTGAGGCTAGTTAAGTAACATTCACACGCGTGCACACACACGCATATATATATATATATATATATATATATATATATATATATATATATATATATATATATATATATATATATATATATCATCCATGGCTATTATAGTCTTTATTCTCAAATCAAATGGGTAACGATCCTAAACCAAACGAATCTCCAATAACTTAAATTTAGCCATGCTCAAGATGGAGCCACTTTAATCTACAAGTGTAACATAACATAATCAATTTTTAATATAAATATGCCATTTATAAGTACAAAATAAAATACTATTGAATACAAAAATTATTGCATACAAAAAACTATATGACTGAATCTTAATATCAGAAGCACAAGATTGATACAATAGCTTGAAAAACCCTCAAAGGTTGATAGTTTTAACATATGAATATATATACAATCCTGAAGGTGTATGCACAAGGAAACCATTGTGTTATCATATAAATATAAATATTTCGATCAGGCAGTCAATATAATATAAGTCAACTCTAATAATTATTGAATTACAATAAATTTAACCAACAACTTTATCATCTTGAAACTCTTCATGGATTAAAAATGGTGAACACAGCCTTCAATAGGTGACAAGTTAATTTAGAACCCAAATAAACAAGGGAAGAGTCAACTAAAATATAATACCTTCACTGAAAGGGGGTACAAATAATGTGTCAGCATAAAGTTGGCAATGTGTCTTTCCTTCCAAGTGAACATTCTGAAATTTAAATTCTATTTTAATAATTCAAGTTCAACAAGAACAAATTAATCAGACGAACTTAATTTCACATAAAATAGTTTTGGGTATCCCATAATACATACTACTACAACTATCTTTTTATGAAGGAAAAATCAGCAATGAGCTATTATATAAACCCTTAAGGCAAATAAGGTAATGAACACTCAAGAAGCTTCTAAAAAATAGATCAATAATGCACCTAACTAGCATATGATGAATATGATCTCAAGCTAATTTTTCAATCATTAAAAATATGGAAAGACTCTAATCAATTTAAGAGTGTTGATATTAATTTGTACTCATGTTTATAGTTATTAATTGAGCTTAATGAACAGTCATATTCATTTTATGCCAATATATCATATTAATAACTATCATTGTGTGTATAAATAGTAAGGGGGAAATGAATTGATACCAACAACATGGAAGCCTAAGTACTTATCAATGTATGCAATGAATTATACAATAATCATATTTGAACTACTTCTTATCTTACCTTAGATAGAGAATGTATTCAAGTAAGATATCTACTAAGGAAATGATACACAACTAGCATAAACAAGGCATGAAATAAGATATGAACATCATAACTTTATGTATAGACATGGTGTTATCATATACCTTTCATGAAGATGATGGTAAGAATTTCCATCTATTTATTATCAAATGAAGCTCAGTATTAAGCTAATGCTAGTAACCATAATAACATAATAAGGTTGATCATAACATCAAGTAATTTAAACTCAACAGCTTATACATTTTTAACATGTATAAAAGAGGTTAATGTCAAATATTTGGATTTATTTCCATCACATTTACTACTAATCATATGATGACAATCCAACATACTCCAAATAAATTTTAAGCTAAATTGAAACAAGTGTTAGTAAATCTATAGCCAACTTTCCATACCATACCTCAACTTATAAATGCATTTCACGTAATAAACATAACAATCATTTTTAGCTATTCAAATTAGATGAGTTTCACTATGATTTCCAGTACATAATAAGAAAATATACATACAAATTTTAAATCATGGTCTTTAGCTTGAATAGGTAAAATTTTAAATGATTCCTAAAATAAATCAACCTCAAAACTCATTTTAGCTACAACCATATAATCATTCTAGTAAAATGAATTCAAACACAACCAGCCAACTCCATTCAAAAACCAAAGGTATTTAATTACCAGTTAACAAAAAAAAAAATTGAAACCAAATGGCGGTGTCAAAAATTAAGAAAAATTTGCCCCATCTTCAGTATAATAAAATACATACAATTTTTCATATTCTAACCTTAAGCAAGGAGAAACAATAATCAAGTGGTTTATAAAATTATGAAAATTCAATCTCATCATAGATAAATATTATACACTCTAATATGGTTCAACATATTCAAGTAGGTAACCATTCAATCAAAGAAAAATTAAACATTATCCAGGGTCAAACCCTATTTTTGTTAGAGGTATAATCACTAAGAGGGGGCACAGGGGTGAATCAGTGATGCAAGAAAATCAACTTCAATTCTAATCTTTCAAACTCTTATCCATTCAACGTAATCATTCATGAAGCATATAAACCATTTATTACAATGAACAAAGAAAACCATGTAAGATCAAAGCACATAACATATGAATTATGTGTAAAACCCTCATGGGGGATAAAACTCACTCTGAAGTCTACAAACACATGTACTATAGTCTTATAAGAGATCGCAAACAAGATACTTTAGTGAATCACCCACTTCATTAGGAGAACCAAACCTTAAGCATGGATAAGCACCCACTTACCCTAGATGTTGAGCACCCACACAACACCTTCTGATACCAACACCTCTAAAAATCTGATTTCCTTCCAATCTGATAGAGAAATAATGAATGATATCTCTCTTCAACCCTTCACACTTTCTCAAGTATTCACACACAATAAATACATCCAAAATAACCTTTTGGATCTCTCTACACTTCTTCGCTCATTCTCAATCATCAACCCTACAAAACACTATTAAAACATCAAAAATATGACATCTAGGTCACACACATATTCCTCACACTACTCTATTCTTTAATCCATCCACCAATCTTACTCACACTTCATTATTCTTCGCACATCAACTCTAGAAGCCTTCATCTTTGTTTATGCTTTTTATAAAGCCTTCATGATCACCACCTTCCTAGTCGGCCACAAGACATTATTTAACCCTTAAGGCTTTTACCCCACTTAGAAAAAATCTCAACACCACCTACATAGGTCTACTATAGCTTTGATAGATCACCCTTAAGCAGTAACACCTTTCAATTAGGCCTAAGTAGGCTTTTTAGGTCGATGAAGACCTATTCAGCGCTTTAATACTTCACTGAGCTAAAATAGAAACACAAAACCACTTCAAATCACATAGGTCCATGCCACATGACCCCTAAGACACCTTCAAGTGATTACATTCATCACTACACTCCTTTGCATATGCAAAACATTTCAATCAATTTCCTTGTGCATGAAAACACCATGAACAAACAAACAGTCAAATTTCAAGCAATGGTTCATATTGAATATAGATTGGTCAAACCTCCAAAATCCATACAAATAATTTTTAAGGAGTCTAAAACACTCTCCAATAGATAATTCACCGTGAAACATCCAAATACTATTAATAAAAAATCAAACATCCTTCTTGGGTCACTTGCAGAAGAAAGTCAAACCCTTAATCAACTTTGAACCACAATAATTGCAAATGTATGACTAGTCAAACCTATAAATCAATTTTCTTGGATTGCCCTTAAATTTATATACCACTTTCATTTTTACTCCATCATAAAATTCATCCATCATCAAAATTTATAGGCAAAACATTGAAAACTGATTTTTTTTGTAAATTCAAATATTTGAATTTCAACGGTCACATTTTAATGCAAATTTGACTAAGTATAGAAAATAGTGAAATCTGCTTAAGAGAGCAACTTTGAACCATAATAAATTTTAATAGACATCATGTCAATATTTTAAATTTGAAACACATGCTCTAGGCACAAACATGAACAAACCCATGTGACCACTTTCTTTTGACATATTCACACGTGCTAATGCTAACGTTGTCAATCTGCTTACTTAATAAACTCTGTCAAGATGACTATGATAACTTAGACCTTCACAAGACTACTTAGATGAATTTATTTCACTTCAATAAGTACACCAAGAACTCTTTACACCCCATATGACCCCTCAAACATGATCAACACATCATCAACATCCATCATTAACCAAGCAAACACTACAAGGTCCATGCATGATCACTAAGGCACACTTTATCATTGACCTACTAGCATACTTGAAACCTCATGAACACCCTTGGCCACCTTGGAGACATCATTGACAACACCTCAACAATTTATCCTTAAAACAAAATAACTAAAAATTTCTACACAAAACTTCATATTCACACCTAGTCGTGGCATATGTTCGGGTGAGAATAACAAAATATTCTCTCAAGAGAATATACCTAGTAGGGTTTTCAAATAACTTGAAAATATTAAAACATAATCTAAAATTCACAATTAAAACTTAGAATGAGAAAAAAGCATGCCTACAAAATATGTATACAAGGTTTTTAATCATTTCTAAAGTGGCACCATATCCAAGTCATAGCAACAGCATCATCTCTACCTCCAACACCCTACAACCAACTCTATTCCATTCTATTATTCATTTTGTTCTTTCTTTGTGTCCTTGTCCTCCTTCTCCTTCTTTTTCTTCCTCCACACCCCTCATATGGTGACCCAAAACACAATCCTAGAAACCCTTCAATTTATCCACACTCACCTCGCCACCCTATCTCTATCTTCCCAAGTAAGTCAACAGCGAAAATGATGGCCCATCAACGCCAAACAATAAAACCTAAATTAAATTATTTTTTCATGAATTAAATTCCAATGTTGTGGCAAATCCGTGTCCAAATAAAGTTCCACCCAACATTCAATTTTGCATTAGAGAGGAACATAGCTTCCTTCATACATTTTAATATTTCTTTCCCCAACCAGAATATACGAGCATTCCCACATTGATTGTGGGTAAGGGAGGAATACAATATTTCTTTTATTTTAACTTGCTTTCCTGCATAGGCATTCAAAAAACACCCTTCCCCCATACGCCCCATGACCACTATTCATGGTCCAAGGCTTGTCACAAGAGGGCCGCAAGCCTAACCAAGACCACCATGCAACAAAACTATTAAATAATAAAATTCCCCTATAAGCACATGTTGAAAAAGGTCATAATTCAATTAAAATTCCTTTATAATTACACATGCATGTCACCATAGGCATAAGCTTGTAAGATTTCAGATCATGTTGAAATAAGCTCCCCATATATATATATATATATATATATATATATATATATATATATATATATATATATATATATATATATATATATATATAAAGATTTCAGATCATGTTGAAATAAGCTCCTCATCCTAATGATATATATATATATATATATATATATATATATATATATATATATATATATATATATATATATATATATATATATATATCATTAGGAGCTTATTTCAACATGATCTGAAATCTTTATATATATATATATATATATATATATATATATATATATATATATATATATATATATATATATATCATTAGGTTTGTATTAGAATGATTTGTCTAATTCTGATCACGATCCAAATAACATATTACTATACCTTATCCAATCAGTTGCACAAATATGCCAATTGGTGGGGTCATGACAACATATTAAATTTTAAAAATGTGTTATGTGATGCATATACAATAAATTCACTAATAATATGATACTAAGTTAACCAAACATTATATATCTTATTAGTAATAACTCATTATAATTTGAGTCATGAAGATTTCTTCTTCCTTTTGAAGTTGACACTAAAAGTTTGTGTTTTATACTAAACTAACCTAAAATTGGATTTATAAAGAAACTTTTTAAACATTTTTTACACTTAAATTTGCAATAAAAACAAATATTCTAGTGTTTAAACAACACTAGTCACTTATTTGATTATAAAATAATTCAAAAAACACAAAGAACCACAACAAGGGCAAAAATCACGTGTCATAAAAATGTCGTGTCTTAAAATAGCTTATACACTAAAATTAGTATAAGGAGGCTTCAAATAAAATAAAGGACCATTTCAATGCATCTAAAACATGTAAAAACTTAAAGATCAACTGGTCACACTACCATCTTTAACAAAACATACGACAAGTCAAAGGTGTCAAAAATGTCACAAACTTCACATGTGAGATTTTGCATGGCTAACAACCAAACTTTTTAACTAATTATTTTAAAATAAATTAATTAATTTTGATCAAAAAATATATTGAGATTGAGATTTGATTTCAGGACCTTGGATCTACAAGTATTTTTCAAAATTACACTAGCCAACTTCCCTTTATCCAATACAAGACTTCACATGCAAGCTATAAGTTTTAAAGTGTGTTTAATTAATTTTGATTTTTAAATCAAAATATTAAATGCATGTAAAAAAATTATTTTTTTACTAAAAATAAAATAATTAAATATTTTTTAATTAAAAAATTCAACAAAAGTGGGACCCACCACTACTTGCATGGAATAAATGATAATTATTAAAAGCTATGATTTAATAAATACATTGGAAATGACTATTAATAACCATTTTTCAATAGTAATAACATGTACAAGCAGAAGTTAGATGTAATTATAGAATTTAGGCGCAACAAAGGAGATTCAAGAGGCCAAACTAGGTCCTACAAGCTTGAGATTCACCATCCAATGGATTTTATAAGCATATACCATAACCAGATATTAATTTAGTTGACAAAAACTAATTTTTGTTGTTACTATTGCATAGAGATGCCATTACATAGATATGGTACATTAGAGGTAGCAGGGGAGCTTCTTCAAGTTTGAGGAAGCCATCTCAGGTCATAAAACTTGACATATAGCCTTTAAATGGTCCTTTAAGCAAGATCCAACCCTGAAACTAAGAGTTTATAATCAAAATATGATTTTTTCATAATTCATGAGTTGTTTCAGCCTACATGGATGCCTAAGAGAGAGAGAGAGAAAATCATATATGTTTGGAATGACCTTCTCATGCCCTAAAACTTTGCAAGAAGCCTTTAAATCTCAAAACTAAGCATCCAAAACCTTCCAGATTGAATTTTTATGCTTAAAATATAAGTTTTCTAATTTATATAGCTATAAGAGGTCGTACAAGCAGAAAAATGGTGCAATGAGTCAATAATGAAGCTTCCATAGCCTATAGGTGGTCAAATCAGGTTATGTAAAGCTCTAAAGTACCTTGAAATGGCCAAACTAAGTGAATATAATAGCCATAACTAAGTTTTACTATCCAAAATTTGATCTTTCACTAGCTCACACATGCTAAAAAATGGCATTTGGGAGGAGAGAGAAAATTTGAAATGAGCTACAGGTGTTCAAATCAGAGAAAGTAAAGATCAAAACTACTTGAAAATGGCCAAACTAAGAATATAAAGAGACTAAAATAATATATTATCTCAAAATCTAATATTTTACATTTTTCTGCTAACTCATGTTAAAAAATGATGCTTAAGAGGAGAGAGAAGAATTAAAAATTTTCAAAAAATGCCTCAGAGGCTCTATAGAAGCTTAGAAAGTCTAAGAGAATGATTTTTGATAGATTTAAATGCCAAACAATATCAAATAAAATTGAAATCAATTTTTTATTACCAAATCCTTAGGTAGAAAGCCATACCATAAGTTGTGCAAGTCCTCCATAGGGTTGAAAATATCCTAACAATCACTCTGATTGGTCAGATCTACCAATGAACGCTTGTAGTGCATAGATCATGAACTTAATGAAGAGAGAATCCCAACAACACTCTTTTGAATGTTTCATAGGATCTACAAGTGGATTTTTGAGCAAAATTAAGTTTGAACACAGCTCAACAAGCCCAATCTACACCCTTGATGCTTAATCAACACATCACCATCTTTGATACCATGATAAAACATGTAAAATAAATGCATACAAATAATGGATCTAGATGTGAGATCAATGGCAAAGGCACACACCTAATGAACACAAGATATAATGTGGGAAAACTTCTAAGAGGTAAAAAATCCATAAAGATTATTTATATTATGAGAAACTCAAATGTACTTAATACAGTCTTTCTTCCCCTCACTTCTCCTCTAAAAATCTTCACATAACTTGAAAATGTGTTCTCCACATTTATTCATTTGTCTCAACTCTCTTTCATTACATATTATAATATAAATTGTTTATTAAATAGGCAAGGTAATCTAATTGTTATAGCGTGACCTTTTTTAACTACCACATTAATGGGTCCAACCTCTCCAAAGGTTATTTAATATATTTTCTTATTTATTTACATGAGGATAAACTCATGGTAAATAATAAAATATATTATTATTTAACCCATGTAATTTAATATATTAAGGGTTCATAAATAGCACCACTTAACCATTAGTTATTCTAATAATATGGGTGTAGATAATGCATAATTTTATAACATTTTTACCCAGGGCTAGTAGATGATGGGTCCAATTATAAATTTTTTTAGTTATTTCTATGAGAGGTTATCGATGTATAGAGTGACATGACTAATTCATGTCATAGAGGACCGTCTCCCATGGATGAGAAGATTAGCTCAGGACCACACGATTTAATTAATCTTGCATGTGTTGGTAGTAGATACCATACGACAAGAGAAGATAGTGTGGATTCCATATAAATTCATTATATATGTGTCACCATCATGGCCAACCACATTACAAGCTAGGGGTCAGATTCATATCACTATCCACTACACATGGTGGGTAGAGTCATACCATTGCAACCACATCCATGTTCATTTTAACATATCACACTTGGAAACACCATTGATTGTCCTGGCCTACTAAGTGAGACATGTGAGGAAGCCATGAGGAGAGTGGGAATGAGGGGTGTCAACTACAATCCTTATAGTGAGGCATCTTTTATTCTTGGTAGTTAGATGATGATGGAGGTAGTATTGGGTAGTGCACAGAGATAGAAGAGGTGCACAGGTAGCAGTAGTACCATAGATATAGTAGAGAAATCCTTGGGCAGCTCCAACTAGTGGTTATACCATACAATAGTGAGCATGTAAACCAGCTCAACAGATTTTAGCGGTCTCATGCAAGAGGTGGCAATGATTCACACTAGCATGCATCCATGACAACGTACATGTATTGTGTGTTCATGGTGATGGCACTATTGTTATTATGTAAAATCTTTGAGTTTATGCTATCACTTTCATTTCTTAGAGGTAGAGATATACATGCTTGGTGCTAGTGGTATATATAATATATAATTTGTTAAAAAATTAAGAGATATTGATGTTTATTTGGTTTATGTTTTATAGATGTGAAGGTGGAGGAGACATGGTGGATAACTATGGGGGAGGATACCAACCATGATATTTTAGACCTTGTTCTACCTCAGCACGATACTATAAGGATGCTTGATCCTATGGCATTGGAAGCCAAAGCACATGCTAGTTACTTTGGGTTGATTGGAGAGGTTACCAAGGAAATCCAATGATGTGAGTAGGTTGTTGCTTAGACGGTGGTATAGGAAAGGGTAAGAGGAGGTGAGGTGGCAGTGTGGCAAGTTTTATCCATATAGAGGGTTACTCACATGGTGACAACTAGACAAGTAGCAAGATTATAGGCACAAATAGCTTGGTTGTAGGGACAGGTCAAGGGTCTATAGTCATAGGCTGGGATAGTAAAAACAATTTTGCAAGTTATTCAATCTAAAGCCTCCATGGTGAACATGGGCCTCCCCTGGATGGGGCTGAAGGTGATCCATAGGCCTAAAGCCTACATTTTACTTAGCTATATATATATATATATATATATATATATATATATATATATATATATATATATATGATGTATCAAGATGTACTTATGTATAAATTGAGACATTTATAAATAGAGATGTTTTTTGTGATTCATTTTTGTTATCTATATGTATGATGTATAAGTTATTTTCTTTCTATAATGCATTTATGTTTAAATATCATGTTATGGTAAAATGTGGTGTATGTTTTATTATTTTCTATCAAATGTGAGTAAATGCATGGTCAAAAAGAATAAAAACTAAAAAGATAAAAAACTTAAGTAGATGTGAAAATCAACAAATAAAAGATGTTAAAATTATTAAAAATTTAATGTAAAACACACCACATAAAATATGTGAAACAATGTAAGTAAAAATAAAATATCCAATGTAATAAAATGCAAAAGATAATAAAACAAGGATGTATATTAAAAATGGATGATGTCATCACATGTAATAAAAGTAAATTCAACTTAAATCAGACATGAAAAATAAATATGATTGTTAAAAAATCATCTAAAATGTATGATAAGTAAATTCAACTTCAATCAAACATCAAAAAAGACACAAATGATTGTAAACTATATCCAATGTAAGATAAGTAAAGTCAACTTAAATCAAATAAAGAATAAATGATTTTAAGGAGAGAGAAAGACTCCTTTGAGTGAAAACCCAAAATTAGTGTTGGTTTTACATGTGATGTAAGAAGGCACAACCAACTAAATACAATACTATGATGACTAGGATGGTGTGTATTTAATTTGTGATTGGCGTTTGTGAGGAATGCTTGGTTGTATTCCCTAATGTGTTACAATGTAACTCAAAAACTAAAAATCCAAGTGGTGTCATAAATAATGGAGAAACGGAGAACCTGAAATCATATAAGAAAGGGCATGAACAACTAAAATTTATATCCATCAAGGGGATATCAATTAAGATATGATGAAATCATAGATGCAAGGCACCACAAAGGTGATGTATAAATCCTTAGTAGAGATGAGACACATTATTCAAGTGGACAAGGCTAAGAACTATCAACATCAAGGACCCAAGAAACCCCAATTGACAAGAAAAAACTTGAGCTAACAACTAAAGTATATAGATCATCCCGTAAAGGCTATATGCATGAAAATTAAAAGGATCTTACCTTCCCATAATGTGTTCCCCACTCCTTAGGACCTATTACAAAGTCAATGGCCTAAAGTGAAGATTGGGTAGTTGTGTGAGAAAGTAGGTGGCAGTAGAATATATGAAGATATAGTGATTAAATGAGATCTCCTACCCAATCTACTAGCCTACAAACCCTAATGGACCTTGTCTCTATCATGAGGCCAATTGTGGAGTTTGAGCTTTGACTAAAATAGGAGATGTGCCAAAAATATCATGTCTTTTAGTGTGTTTTGGATTTTAAGATTGGATTTGTCTTTTGATATAATTTGGATTGTAATATTTTGGATTTTTTTATTCCTTCTCCATATGGATTATGGAAAAATAAAACATTGGTGATAGAGATAGCTAACACAAGAGATCTTGCACTTGTCCACTAAAGTCATGGGTGATATGGATAGCTAACCCAAGAGAGCTTTCACTTGGTAGCTAGAAAGGAGAACCTAAAGACCATAGTGCCTAAAATATTCCTAGACTTGGCCCACATGAAAGTGTGCAATCTCAAAACTAGCCTTAGTCTACCTTAAGTGAAAGGAAAATGGAAAAAATGAGGATCATGAAAGATTCATCCATGTGACAAAGGTGATAAAATGATGAATAGGCTTATAATTGACTAGAGGAAGGGAGAATGATGCTTCAGAAGTGAGTAGGATATTTTATTAAAGGTGATATTCATGTCATCAAAGAAGTTTTACTAACCTACATGGGATCCAACACAAGCACTAGTATGAGAAGTCATCACAAAAGAGGTGGAATAAAAGAGAGGTTGAAGAGTCATAAGGAGACTAAGGCAAAATATCAAATGGTAAAAATGTGATAAAAAATCTCTCAAAGGTGGTACCTAAGATCCACTAGGGAGACAAATGCCAACTATAAAGTGATCATAAAATGGTAAAACCAAAAATTACACGATGAAAATAAAAGTACAAAAAATGTTAAAAATCATGATATAAACAAGATATATACAACAAGCATTACTTATATTAGAAATAATAATATAAAAATATTATCATATGATAATGTGAAAAATATGATATGACAATTATTTTCTCACAAATTTTGTGAAAGATAAAGACTACATCATTTATAACATATGATATGTCTTGTTATAACTAATATCTAGCTCAATAATGGTCTCCTCTAGTATTTCTAAGAGTCATGCTAGGACAGTCTAGCATATGATCTCTAAGGAAAAAGTAGGAGCACTTGAAGGGGGAGATTGTGGGGCCTCATGATGACAAAAATCAATGTGAGGAATATGAATCATAATGTCATGCACCTCTAATCTACAGGATGCATCTAGTTGTAGAAAAGGTTGTTTCTTTGTCTTAGATGGACCGTGTGAGAATTTCTAGGAAGTTTGAGGTTGGGGGCTCAAAAAGTCAAAAATGTTGTTGGAGAGATATAAACCTATATATGTTATGTGTAGAACACTAGTGCCAAAGAGAATACACATTCCCATGTTTGGTAATATAATCTAGTGTAATATTTGGTGGCAGCATGTTTGGAAGATTGGGAATATTAGTTGCATCAATATATTGTTGGAGATACTGATAGTGGGTCGAATAAAGTGAACTAATCCCTTGAAAGCAACAAAGGCACCTAGGATTAGCATACCAAGGTGGTCGACTATTTGTAGCAAGAGCTAGGCCTTGTGGCTATTGTTGTGCTAAAAATCTCTGATAAGCTCTACACTAGTTAGTTGAATGACCAAATACATTATAAACTTGAAATATAGTATACTCAACACTGGTGCTAGGAGTGACCATAGATTTTTTGGAAGGAACGAAATGGAACTGCGACTTCTTTAGGGTTCAACCTTAGTGTGGGTCATATCAGTGTCGCCAAAATATTTGGAGGAAGCAAGCTTTAAGGATTATAAAATCTTATGAACCAGTATAGTTTAGTTATGGATCTATCCTTAATCATGCTCTAAAGAGGCTCAAAATTAACAAAAGTGGTATGTGTGGTAGAATTTTGAACATGATCCATCTCAAACCTATGGATATCAACTTAAGGAAGAGTAATGTCAGGTTAATCAAAAGGAGGGATGGATCGAATAATATCAATTAAGTTAACACTATAAGAAGATGTATATTTTTCAAAGGAGTGTTGGAGAGAGGAACGATAATAGATGACTTCCACATCCTTAGCTCAGGCATATCCAAATAAGTATACATCATCAACGGTATAATTATCATCGTAGTCTAGAGTAGTAAGATTTATATTAAAGGATTTGACCACTATATCACTAGAGGATGAATGGTAAGCTAACTTCTTATGGATAACCATAGAAACAGGGAACTTGCCAGTCAACTTCTTGTAAGAACAACATTTCAAGGATGGAGGTGATTGAGCTATGATATTAAGGGCGAGATCAAATATTTTGATTTTCATACATGTTTAGCACCATTACGAGCTAAGAGGTTAGGTGGGATATTTCGTATAATTTTGGGATGACCATTGTAACCTTGATTGGAATGCATGGAATAATTAAAGTGTTGATATTCATGGAAAACAATGTTGGGCAAGGGTTTGAGGGCTGGTATTTTAAAAACACCACACTTTTGGAATTGTTTAAAATTCCAAGGGTTAATATAACGTTGAATATTTTATATATCAACCTTGTAAGGAATCTTGACACATTGACATGAAAAATACATGACTGTCCTCATGCAATGAGTTCAAGGGCAGACAAGCAAAAAAATTAATGATAAGGGAAAGTTAAAGATCATAAACTTAACTCTAGCTATGATAAGTTATAGCATGATATGGATCCAAAATCATCATAATGGAGGTATTTTTATATTGGCATTTCCTTGGCACATGCTTTGGGTAGACTTAATATTGCATTCTGAGTAACCTAAAGTTTTAATAAATTTTGGGGAGGAAACACAAGTGTTGGAGTCTTCACCTAACAAGACTTGATTAACTCAAATATCACCAAATTGGGCATTACTGAACAAAGTAGGATCACCCACACAAAGCAAAATCTCATTAGGGATCAGGGAGGTTATAAGATATTTTAGTGAAAGCGAGGCATTTGTAGTTTAATTAAACTGGATGAACATTTCTTCACAATGTTTTAAAATATTGTCACCAGACCTAGGTAAGGTAGCTTCTTGGCCCATAGTTGGTAGTTAAAGAATGTTCATGTCGAATAATAGTTTCATAAATATTTTTCTGACAAAGAGAAGTCCCCATGAGCTTAAGTAATGGAATTTGGATGGGAACATAAAAATTTCTTATGTGGGGTCTCATTCATAAAAGACAATATGAGTTGCATATGTTTGTGAAAGAGGCATTGGATTCTAAAGTGGATCATTTGAAGAATAATTGACTCCAAATTTAATTTGATTAGGAATCAAAGCATGCAGTCTTGACATTGTTGATAAAATTGAGGCAGGTTGAGCCAATGGTATTGGCCTAGCCATTGCAGTTGGTTGTATAGAGGCATTTGAATTAGTCTATATCATCTTGACTAATATAGTATCATCATAATTAAAGATATAAATAATTGATTAATAAATTAGACTATATTAGGATGTCCAATATAGTTTTACCTAATCTAGAAATAAAATACTATACACGTTAGCTAGTAAAGTTGGAACAAAGGCTTATGGAAAAATAAGTTGCATCAGGTTGGTCGATGTAGTTGTGAACTCAAATAATTACACCTTGTATCTTGATAAAATTGTAAGTGAAGAAAATTGTACTAGGTTGCTCGGTGCATTTAGGCTATCTACAAGTATGGAAGTTATAATTATATGAGATTCAATGTCCATGAAATGGTGTAAATGATTATTCTGAATTGTTTTGTAATTACAATAAGGGATATGAGTCTAATGAGTATAAGGATCAATTTAAGACAATACATACTTCATGTTTTCATATTTACCAAGTTTTCCACATTGTTCGATGAATTAGGATTAACCTTGGTTTCAACACTATTGAAAGCTACAACTAATTTTTAATATTATGATGTTGGTTTTGATTATGGTTAGAAAGTGTATTTGAGTAAGTAGTAAGGTGAATGTTAGCTTGGTGAAGTGAATCACAATTTAATTTGGATTCATGAGAATTGGCTACCTAATCATAGGAGTAGTCTCATTAATAATTATGGATTCATGATCAAAGTTTGAACCAAGTAAGAATTTGAAAGTAAGGTGTTTAAGTTATTTTAAATTCTCATGGGAATGTTCCCAATTTGTGTGGAACTAATAAAAATTTTAAGGATCATACCAATGAGAATCGAGATGTGAAGTGTTGAAATCTCTAGGTGAGGGTTTAGGAAGGTGTTTCCTAATCGGAGCTATGAAAATAGGTTGGTGAATTTCATAATTATTGACTTGTGAATGATGAGGAAGAGGTTAGAAGGGACTTCGCTTGATAGGATGGAAATGGGTCACTTTATTGGAGCTTCCAAGTAGAATAACTTTGATGCTTCTCTTAGAATCATATGTGTCTGAGACACCATCATCAGTACCATTTTTCTTAATACTTCATAAGCACACAAGTTCTAGGCTTGGCCTGGGAAGACTCAAATTGTTTTATGAGAAAATCTTGCCATTTAGTTTGATTGAGGGCATCTTTCAATGATTTTGGAGAGAGGTTCCTAACGATGCATTGTAATTTTGGATTAAGGGCATTAGTAAATAGGTGTAAGAGGTTATCTTCCAACATGTTATACTCATACTTGTTGGCTAAGGATTTTCAATGCTTGAAGAAGGCTTGTGTAGTCTCATTATCCACTTGCTTACAATTGATGAAATGAACTAAGTTTTTTTCAAGTAACTCATTGGATTGAAACTCCTAAACCAATACATTAACTTAATCTTTCAAAATAGAGACAAATTTAGATTTGAGTTTCTTATACCCATCTAAGGTGGCGCCTAATAAGGTTTTATCTAATAGTTTGGTAGTAGCAAAGGTATTAATCTTAATCCAATCTTTATAGAGGTTTCCAAAGGATTTCAAGTGCAAAGAAGTATCAATGGATCCCTTATAGATGATCGAAGGAATGATGCCACCTATGTTGATGTTTGCAATTTGAAGGGGCAATGGTTTATTTTGGAGAAGTTTGATATCTTTATTAAAAATTGGTGGTTACAGAATGAGATTACCATGACCATTTCTAGGGGCAGAAATTTTGATATATAACTCCCAAATGAATTTGTTGAGTATATTTTGCACTTACAAAATTTAGATTTGTAGTTGCATCATTTGGGCATTATTATTGGATTGAATGTTATCCATTTGGCTCATTGCATGTAAGATGATTTGATGATGATCAGGAGCATTTTGATTAGATGTGTAAATCCAAGTAGCTTGTTGGGATGCGTTAAAGGTGGTATTAATGTTGGTGTTAATGTGGGCACTTTGAGTATCCATACTAAAATAAAGACCCACCATGTATGTAGCAATACTAGGCATGGTGGATAAGGAAGTAAATGAGGAAGTCACTTATTGACTTACCCCAAGTTTGGTATAAAGATTAGGAGCAGGGGAAAGAAGAATTTCCATATGGTATGATATCATGACGTGATAGATCACCGTAGAGTCCTTACCCTTATGCTCTAGATGCTCATGTAGGTATATGATCATTTCATCAGTATACTCAAGATCACATTACTCTTATACTTCAAATTATTGGAGTGGGTAATTTAAGATAACTATTTTAGGTTTGTTATGTGGTTCATAGCTTTTAGATCTAGTTGAAGCCACATGATAGTTTCTTGGATTTTGGTCTTGAGTCATGGTAAAATTAAAAGGCATGTGAGTATTTGAGGTGACTACACGAGGATTTCTTAGTTTCATGTAATCTTATTGGTTTTTCTCTTTGGATTAGTCAAAAATTTATTCTATAGTGGAAGATAAAACATTAACTATATTAGACTAGTCAATGCAGTTAATTACATAGGAATGTTAAAAATAGACTGTATCAGCCTCAACGGTATAATTAGGAATTGAAACTAGGAAAATCAAATTGTATAGAGATGGCCAGTATAGTATGGTAGCAGGAAATAATTATATCGGTTTGTTGATATAATTAGCATGAAGATGGTAAAACTAGATTGTATCAACTTGGTTGATGCATTCAAGGAGACATATAAAAATATATTGTGTTGGCCAATGTAATTAGGTAAGCACAGATAACTGTATTGAGCTAGCCAATGTAGTTAACACATCACTGAATGATATTAGGTTGGCATATACAATATGTAAGATAAGAAATCATAAATTTAATTAACTTGTGAAAATCAAGATAAAGAGGTAAACTAAGAAATTGTGTGTTTGAATTGTAGGCTATCAAATATATTGATCCCAATAATAAATAGTGAATATGATTGCAAAGGCACTATCCATGAAGGATTCCACTATTCATGTGGCCACACTATCCCATCTCTAAGGTACATTGAGGTTAACTTCTTAAGGATAATTACTTATCGATGTACTACAAAATTAAATGGCTGAAAATATTCTTAAAGGTTGAAAACAAAAATCCTATGCATTTCATATATACCATGACGTATATGAAAAAAAATCTATGAATATTATTATCTAATGACTCTAGTATTGGATCAGTACCCCTCACACCATAGTGTGATAGCTATATGGCCCAAAACCATATCTCTTTTGAGTTTCAAAACTATCAGAACACGGTTTCTAAGAAAAATGAAATATATATCTAAAATAACAGACATTGAAAGTCAAATTTACAACATGAAAGGAATTAAACAAGGAAACAAAATGGTATCAAGCTCATCAATATAGTAAAAAAATAAAAAATATCAAACATAATTGTATCGGACTGGCCAATATAATTTTAGACACACGGAGTTGTACAAGATAGACATACATTTTGAAAATACACAGAACAGTACCACATTAACCAATGTTGTTTATAGACAAATAGGTAAATGTATTGGGTTGGTTGATACAATTAGACTAGAAAATGTATGATGTTTTAGAATAATTTGCTAAGAATCTAAAAGGAAGAACATGAAATTGATATAACCAAAGGAGGGATAAAATTCATGCCAGGTTCACCAAATTATATGCATAGGATAAGATGACCCACAATTATTATCTTTCTCTTAATAAGACTAGGAATTAAATAAGGTCGATCGAATAGAGCCTACATATACTTTGACGATATGGTAAGGACTAAATAATTCTATATATATAGCAAAGGGTAACCTATAACTCAAATGTCAAGAGGAAATGATTCCAAATTCTAAGCCTATGACACAAGGATATAACTCTAACTAGACCTGAACAAAGGTAAATGGTTGTAAATTATAGTTGTAAAATATACAAGTAAATGATTGTAAAGGTGTACAAACTAAAGTAAAAGATGGGTTAGAATGGTTGTAAAGGGGTAAGGTGCAACGATCACCCAGATGGGGGCCTATGTAACCTAAATTAATTAATGACAACTCTAAGAAATCCTATATGTACACCAGCTTATTCCATATAGGGAATATCATAAATAATATTACACACACATACATCCAAAATATAATAAAAAAGCAATATCTAAACTACTAAGTAAATAAAGGAAGCAGTGTAAGGATAGAAATAATTATCTGTGGGTGGACACATAAACACTTCAATATTCCCCTTGGTTTAAGTGGAGATTTTCAAGAGAATGTTTTAAGTTGAAAACCTCGAATGGTTGGATGAGTATCTAGATATCCTCAATTTAGAACTCCTAATGACTCGTTATTGAGCTTTAATGACAGCACAAGACAAGATCTATAAGATAAGATTCTAAGCCACTAACTCTCCCAAATACTTCCTTATGGCAGAAATATGGGTGTAAGAATAACATATGAATGTGATATGATATGATATGAATGAAATGTGACCCTTATATTTATTGATCTAATACTCAAAACCAACCCTAAACTTTAAGCCAACAGTCTCAGCCTAGATGATACAATTTATAGATGTTGACTGATAAAATACAATATCAATCAGGATGATACGTAAATATTAGAAGATAGATTTAGAACTATATTGGAAAGGCTAATGTAGTACAAGAAGGATAAAGGCACAAAAAATACATTATCATGTAAGTCAATATAGTAGGATATATGGGAATTATCAAATTTGGATAGGAAGTAGACAAAAGGGATAAATGAATATAAACTCAAAGGAGGTCAAATTGATAGTAGTAATGGTGTAATTAGGATAGAATGTCAACATCTCTTGAAAAGTACCATGAGCCATTCCCACCCCATTCCCGATGCACCCTTTAAGGGATGCACTCAGGGAGATTGTTGTATCAACAAGTCACTACAAGAGAGTCAGTAAGTGATAAAGTGAAAAATATTGTGTGTATACGCAATCCCTTTCTCAACATTCCATTTATATTACAAAATAACTACATGGGGTCTAATTTTAACATTCGGGATACATAGATGCAACTTCCTTGAGGTTTTCCAGTCCAACTACCCATACCCCTTATCTTTCGCATGTGTGTTAAGGAATTACATCAAGAGAGAAATAATACATCATTTCAGTTATTATGCCTGCCAATTCAAATAAATACAAGTATAAGACTATGTGGCATCATGAGTTAAACCTACACAAAAAAATCAAGAACCCAAAATAATGTGTATTACATATTAAGCAACAGAACACATATATAAGTCACAGTACAAGGACAAATTTGGTGATTGAAACTGCACTAAATAGATTCATTTATAAATGAGAAGGCATCAAATTTTTCCTATGATAATGAATAGTTCATATTTCACATGGTGTTGATTTATTTCTTATAGACCATTGTTGCACTATCAGAATCCCAACATTTTTCCTGTGTGATTGTTCCATCTATTTTTTTTCAAATTTTTCATTCTTTATTCAATAATTTCATTTACAATATTTATTGTTTTACCCACTAAGGCAAGTCTAATTTAATGTTCTAAGATACTATATTCTAGATCTCCCTTGTGCAATATTTTTAATATTTTTTACATAACTTAGTTCATCCTAAACCATATGTAAAACACACTCCTGTGAAATCAACAATAAAGAACGAAGTAGGCCAACCAAGATTTAAACATTGGGTAATAAAGTCTAGACATAGATAGTATGAACACTTATTCATAGTCCTATAAACACATGATCTTCAACCCACCATGCATATGCCACACATTCATATTTAAAACTAGGTTCCATAAAGGGATATTTGACTACACCAAAGGTTGAGAAGTGAACCCATATGAAAAAGTGTATATGATGTAAAATACATCCATGCATCCCAATATTACTCAATGTGACCTGCATCCCATGGATGAATGTTTGAAAGCCTCATAATTGTTTTATTTTTTTAGATCGGTTCCTTATCCATTTTAAAGATTCTTATGAGTGATATGTCTTAGATTTTCACATGCCCCAATTGAACCAATAATAACCAATTCACCTATCTGAATTGTATGGGAAATGACCTTGTGTTGTTGCGGCAGATCACACCACCTTGAACAATCTGCATATCTATGAAGGAATATGCTTTGAGAAGTGTTTCTAACAAAATTGGTCTCTAGGGATCAAATATTTTCAACCACTAGATCACTCATTTAAGAAACCTTCCGACACTTTAAACGAGAGCTTAAATGAAGTGTAGACATGAAATAAAAAGCAATAACATCCATCTACCACATGGTATTATTTGTATATATTATCTCAATCCTCCACTTTTTGTAAATGATCAGTGAAATTGAGTTTTGTTTATAGGATTTTAAAAAGGTGTTTATATTGTAATCAAAGCCTAGTTTTCATGACAATTCTTTATATTTTTTGAGGAAATCAAGGTTTGTTTACAAGTTTTACAAATGTAAAGCTTGTGCCAAAACCTTGATTTTCCTGACAAATTTTTTGTAGAGAACTCAGATTTTCTTTACAATATTTACAAATGTAAAGCTTGTAACAAAAGCCCAATTTTCCCAACAATTCTTTTTTAATTTTTTTCTAGGAAATAAATTTTTATTTACAAGATTTACAAATGTAAATCTTATAGCCAAGACCCAATTTTACCAACTTTTTTGAAAGGCAAAATCCTACCAAGTAAATGTCATATTTTGAAGGATGAACTTATAGAGATTCATAGACATACACACACACTCTCCCTTCCCCTATAACTATGAAGAAGACTATCCTCAGTCCGATGATTGGGTTACACTCAGAAGACTCTTAGCTATACTCTCACACTCTCTAAGCTTCACTCATCTCTCTCCCTCTGTCTAAACTTTGTTATGATCTAGAGTTGGAACTCTCTTCCTTGATATTTTTTAAATAATAATCTCTAGTGACCTCCACCAATTCTCATCCAAATTCCATTTAAATCTTGATGACCTAGAACTTACTCCCTTCAAGCTCCCTTAGTCCTTGAAAATGGTCCACTCTTCATTTTTTTGATTTGTAAATTTACTTTTTTTGTTTCTTAATTGTACAGGAAATCATCGGTTGCCACAACCACCTACATTAAGTAGTGGTTTCATCATACTCCCAATAAAATGTCATTCTGACCAATGGGAGATGAAAAACTCATATTTCCTTTCATTTATTTTCCTTGTGGGATTCTTGATTATTTTCTTTGCCTTGACATTGATCTTCCTCCACATTTGCAATATTGTCAAAAATACAATAATTTGCACAACCAAAAATAATGTGTAAAAGTGTGCAAAAGACCTCCAACCCATGTTTTTGGATGATGTGATATTTTTCTAAATTAGGTTTGGACAATTCAAGAAAAGATATAAAAAATAAGACAATAAAGCATAAATGGTTGAAACAAGATAGGATAGCCATAGAGGGAAGGACTACATTAGGTTCAGATGACTTGAAAATGGAGGATAAAAGATCAAGGTCCAAATTGAAACTAAGTGGAATACTTAAAAAATAAGGATATACATGAAATGTAAAAATGATTCTACTTTCCCCTAAGTATTCTTCATTCCTTAGGTTCCTAACAGATCTATCAATCAACTACGAGGATTGGGTAATTGCATTAAAAGCCTCCTACCTAAATCTACTAGCCTATCACACTTTGATGTACTTTGAGCTCTCCTATGAGGCCAATTGTGGATTGAGCTTCAAATAAAATAAGGCCATGCTAATGATATAACCATGCCTTTCGTGATTTTTACTTTTGAAATATATTTTTCCTTTTTAAATTTCATTTTTGTATTTTCTTTCGATTTTTGTTTTTTTTTTTGCTTTGATATCTTGGCTTCTGAATTTGTTTCATTTTTCTTTTTTCGTCCTCCATATGAATTCTTAAGTCCAAAAATGGGTGCATAAGATGACTAACATGAGATATTACACCTCACCACTATAGAGAAGAACCTAGAGACCAAGACACATAGATACTCCTAGACTTGCACCTTAGATAAGAGTGTGATCTTGAAATCGACCTTGGTGTGCCAAAAAGGAGGTGAATTTGGGGAAAATATAGATGAACATGAGAACAATTGGGCTACCTCAATCACAAAAAATGTATAAAGATAGATGATACATCAAAATACATATTAGAGACTTGCGTCATAATAAAGTGTATGGATGAAATGCATTTAGATATACTGAAATAGTTGTGCCACAAAAGAATATAATTGACTCTAAGTGACAAAACACCAATCTCAAAAATTGCCTATCTTTCTAAGAAACAGGTAACTTTGGTTGGGAGTGGGAGCAAGATAAATAAATTAGCATAAGAGGTGAGTGTTGTGAGGGTTTGGTTGTACTCCCCAAATTCTTACCATGCAACTCACAAATTGAAAGTAAATTTGCATAAAAAAAGTGGTATAAATCCATAAGGCATGTGAAATAGTAGGGATCTCGAACGTGTAATAAGTATTGATAAATATCCATGAGGTGTAAAATATGTTAATAAGAGATAAAATCGAATAGGTGTGAAAATAAAAGAGATAAAGCCAAGAGGTGTAAAATAATGTAGAAGGGAGCCTAAGGACAAAAACTAGGGTAAGGAAATGCTAAGAGGTAAAACAAAGTGAGAAGTAACCTAAAGGAGAACTCATAAGGGATGGGTGTTTGTGAGGAGGATCATGTTGTATTCCAAAAGGTCTTACCATGTAACTCAAAAACCAAGATCCAAGAGGTGTAAAAATAACAAAATATTAACCCAAAGGTGAAAAATGAATGAAAATAAAGGAAGCCTAGAGGCATTGATAAGTAGGTGAATATGGACTTGGATGCGTGATTAAAAAGAAAAGTAAGATGCAACTAAAGAGAGTTAGGGGAAACATTCAAATAGTGTTAACATAAAATATGAATTAAAGGTCTTAAGTGTAATAAAAAGAAGAACGTACCTTTAACATGGTGTGTTCATAAAAATAGTGAATTTGTAATAGAAGATTTCTTGAAGTTGAATTTGTGTCTTTAATGTGTAAAATATTATTGAATATTAAATCATTATTAGCAAGAGATGTTGACAAGAGGAAAGTGTCTTAAGATGTCCTTAATTTTGAGGAAGGGTGAGGATTGGCATCGCAAGATGCCCCAAGGTGTGAAGTGAAAAAAGGATAGGCATAGTAAGATGCCCCAAAAAGTGAGGTATGAGGAGATAATGTCAAATTTTGTTTAGTTGTAATTGCTAGATTAATGCATTTATTATCTTTGTTGTCACGTTCTATGTGAAGTTGTTTCACACAAGTAATCTTGGCATCTATGGTATTTTTGGATCTAATATGAGGTGATTCTGAGTTTATTTTGATGTCATTGCTCGGTCTAACAAAGTTTGAAATTTATGTTATGTATTTAACATCATTAGCTAGGCTAATGAAAGCTCATTTTTCTAAGTTTTTATATAACCAAACATCATCGACCTGGACCAATGAAGTCAGGGTTATTTGGATAAAACTAAACATTAGTTATGTTGATGAAGTCAAGAAAGTCTGATTTTTCACATTGAACATTGGTGAAAGTTGTTGTAAGTGGATATTGGTATTTTTTTACTAATCCACCTAGGATGTTCAAGGGGTGGATTAGCAAGAGGTGAAAAAGGTGTGAGATCATCCTCATTATCACGAGTCAAAATGAGGGTTGTCAAAGTTGTATTATTTGGTGTTGTCATCAGGTTCTATTTAAATAATCAATCTGATGTGTGTGACAGAGTATTGAAGTTTAATACTCTTATTGGTCAATAGGTCTGAAAAAAAATCTAGACATCATCACTTGAGCTTATAGCATCAAATTTTGTTGTGATTTTTAAATGTCGTTGGCCTAACCAATGATGTTGGTAGGTTGTAATTTTTATAGAACTTCATTTTTCAGGCTGATGATGTAAGATTTTATAGGGTTTCAAATATTTCTTGATGAGGGTAATTTTTTGTATAATCTGAACTTGGTTGAATGACCCATATGGGGTTTTCTAGGATAGGAACACTAGGGGGTGACAAAGTGTATCATAGCAAAAATTGTAAGGTTGGTATTGGAATGGGTCATGAGGATTGGTTTCAAAAGTGATGGGATGTTTATGAGGATATTCATCAAAAATGGGAAGATCATCAAGGGGTTATAAGTGTAAAAAATGGGAAGGCCATCTAGGGGATCTTCGACCATGCTATAACTATTAAAAATGTGAAGATCAACTAAGGGATCTTTGGCCATGCTATAGGTGATGAAAATTGGAAGATCATCTAGGGGATCTTCATCAATGTTATACACGTCAAAAATGGGAAGATCATCTAAACAGTATTTGACCATCTTATAAATGTCTAAATTAAAAAGATAACCTATGGGATCTTTGGCCATGCTATAGGTATCAAAAGTGAGAAGATCATCTAGAGGATCTTTGACCATGTTATAAGGGTAGAATATAGTAAATTCATTTAGGTATCTTCAGTCAGCTATAAGTGTCAAAAGTGGGAAGATCATCTAAGGGGATCTTCAGCCATAGACTAAGGAATGATTAATTTTGGTTGATAAAAATTGCACTAAGAATTGCTCTTGATGGTGTACATGGAAGGGAGAAAAAAACAACCAATGTAAAATCTAAATGGGTTAAGGCTCGCTATAAAATCACTAAGAGGTGACATCACTAAAAATGATGAAAATGTCTAAGCTACAAAAAAATGAAATACATGAAAATAACTGAACATAGTGATGCAGCCACGTTGAGTTCAACAAAATGTATGTAGAGTGAATATTATCAATGATGTAAATATCCTATAATGTAGTAAAATGTAGAAGACCATACTAGATACATGCATATGTACACAAATGTCATTTTAAAATTTAGTATGGGGCTATAAACAAGGGTCATGTACAATGAAGGCATCAAGGATATAATTAGGAGATCTGTGCAAGGAACTGGTGGAAAAAAATATCATGGTTCTAAGATGTAAAAGGTGTAAGGTAAATGAAATAAATGTCATTTGGCAGTAACCAAGAGATATCTAATCTTAAAGCTCACATGCATGCACACGCACACCCACATGTGCACATGCAAACGCACATTGAAATAATAATGAGATGAAAGATAGTTCCAAGAATAAATAAATGTGTGTATGTGTGTGAAGATGTAAAAGGTGCAAGGTAAATAGAAATAAACGTCACACATACACACATGTACAATGAAATAATAATGAGATGAAAGATAGTTCCAAGAAGAAATAAATGTGTGTGCGAAGATGTAAAAGGTGCAAGGTAAATAGAAATAATTGTCATTTGGAGGTATCTAATCAAGCTTGCACAAACACACACACGCAGGTGCACACAAATACTAATGAGATGAAAGATAGTGTATATGGATTAAATCCTAAAAATCATCATTTGAACTTTGTCAACGTCATTGGCCTGGCCATAGGTGTCCTAAGAAAAAATAATACCCATTTGGCCTAATCAATTATGTTGGAAAAGAGAAGCACTGCAGGATGTCATTTGTTAGGCCAATGACATCTAGACGACGAGGAGGGGAAAAGGAAAGTGGAAAAAAACGGAGCCCAAGAAGAGAACTTGATGATGGATGAAGGAAAATATCATAGATGATCATCTAGGGAATCTCTCAAAAAATCACCACAAACTGGCCTACCCCAAACTTGGTTCACTCCTTAAGATGTGCACTTAGAGAGATTGATGCATCGATGATTTTTCCAATCGAAATCATGAGTAAGTAAAAAATCAAGTATATACGAAAACCACATAAAACTATTTTATGAAATGCATGTATGTTGAAACAAACAAAATAGAGAGGAGGATAAGTTTAAGGAGTACCCAAATCTATGACAGAGATGAACAAGAAGCACACATAATCTAATGATTTGTTTATAGCATTGTAAATGAAGATGATAGGAGAAGAAACTATTGTGTAAGATGGATATGTTTAGTAGAAAAAGGTTGCACGTGCCATACTAACAACTTGTGAGAGTAATCTGGATAATGAGGAAGCAATAAAGAATTTTTTGGAGGATGTGCAAGAACTACTACCATAGATAGAATAAGCTATTGATTGTTAGGATTAAAGAAGAATGAATTGAAATATAAATTGGTTGATGTTTTGATGGTGTATGAAGGAGAACATGCCACAATTGAATCAAGTACAAACTTGTCAAAGGATAAACAAGGAATGTAGTTTGGGGGAATCTTGACCTTGTAAATTCACTTTAAGTAGACATTGAAATATTACCGTAGACATGATGGGTGAGTGAGACGCATCAATGTCTCTAAAATATTTTTGAAGTGCATCTTCAAGATCATGTGTGCAAAGAGGATGTTGTATGTAAAAGATAATGTGCATTACATGTAATATAACAAACACACATTTGATGAAGGAAGAGAGAGAAAGAAACAAAATGAAGCAGAAGCCAACAAATGGCAAGCACCCAGATAAGGAGAACACAAGTTGTGCAGGATTCACCTAAGTTGGAAAAGTATATGCTTTGAGAGTAAAAGAATATGCCAGTGTGTAAGACACGTGGATGAATCAAAGAATGAATATTTTGAATCATAGGATAGGTGGCATGACAACTAGCAAAGGAAAATGTCATTCAAAAACAGTTGGCATGAGTACAAGGGATCTATGAAAACCATAAATAGGTACCTTGGCCTCTTAGTTAGGATATTGGGAAAAGTTATATGTTTTGCAGGTGTTGAGTAAGAGGAATTAGAGAAGGTTGGCCCTAGGGTTTGAAGGATCTAAGTGTAGAATCTTTGTAGGATGTTCATGTGTAAATATCATCCTTTTATGATGATGAATGTAAACGATTGATGTACGCTTTGTACAATGGATGTGGTATATGCTAAAGAAATATAAGTTCTTTAATTGAATTGCCTTATGTAATAGTGTTTATTTTATACTTAGATAATATTTGTGTTAAATGCTTTGTTTGAGTAAAGATGATGTGCATGTGCATGGCTTTATAATTTCTTCTTGTAATGAGGTTCTTGATGTTCTCTTGTTCCACCTTGGGTAAGTTTCTATGTTTTCAGGCTTAGATAATATGCCAATGTCATGCTTATTCATTATTTTTTCCATGAGTTCTAGTTTGTACAGGGTCATGTTAAAAGATCCTTAACAAGCACATCATTCTAGTGTTCAATTTTTTTTATAGAAACAAATATCATTATCATCACATTAGAGATGTTTATGCCTCTTGTATAGAATTTTATTGTGATGATACATATTGACTAAGTTCTTCCTAAGGAGACTGAAGGATTATGCATGTGATTGCTTTACCATGTGGATCTATACATTAATTTACAACCTTAGTTCATGATTTATTAATCTATTTTCAAATCAATATTGATATGAAGGTCACTGTTGAAAAGAAGCTCAATTCAAATGAGACCATTACTGAGAATATGCTTCAATTTAAGACTATGGTTATTAGAATGACTTATCAACCACTAGATAAACTTAAAAGTATATCACTCTTTCGATGAACTTGGTCATGTTGTTAGAGACTTTAAAGTCAAGATTTCATATGCAAATGTGCAAATGCTCTAACTTATAATGGTGTTAATTTTTCAAATAAGACAAACTTTAAAGCTAGAGGCAATGAGAATAGATTTCAACCTAAAAATGAGGCTAATAATGTGCTCAATGATAGAGAACAACAATGAGAAAACTTGAATAACCTCAAAAAATTAAACATAGATAATTCACTAGGCTAAGTGAAAGTCCACAATGTTTTGAACAGATTGCTTAAATGTAACATGATTACATTACATTTAGTGAGATAATTTGATCTTCAAGGCCATTGCCTAAAAAAATTAATTCCAATACATATTACGATTGTCATACAATTCCAGGGCATTCTTCAAACAAATGCACTATTTTGAAACACAAGATACAAGAGCTCATTTACAACAATCAAATTCATGCAAAGGAAACAAACAATAAATTGAATGCATCAATAAATTCACTAAGTCATAACAATGAATCAAAATACAAAGGAAATGTCAACAATATAGATAACTATAATCATAGAGAAACACCAAATGTCTCTAATGCTCATCCACTTGATTGTTTTATTGGTGTGGTTGGTTCAATTATGAGAAAGAAAGAACCTCCTCTAATTGTGTTTGATGCTAGTGAGATTCCTAATATTATCTCATACAATGGACTTTTATTCATAATATCTTTCATAAGTGAACATGGAGAAGGAAATAATGGACTCATGGTTAATAATGTTTCAAGCATTAATATATGTACTAAAAAACTTTATCATAGTCTTAGAATTTTATACACATAATTTTAGTACAAAGCTTGTTATTGCAATGTTTTTAGTATTGTTTTGTGCATATAGATTATTGGCTTCAATTAGGGCCTTATTGGCACTTTTCTATGTGATTGTTTCCTCCTCTATGCAATCATGTAGTCCTACTCTTTTCCTTTTTTACGTTATTCATTTTATGCCTACAAACCTATTTTATCTATTTTGGCTTCATTCTTTGGTCTTTCTTCTAGGATAGATTTGGCACTTGAACTATGTCATCAAATGTATCTCAAACAGATTTAACATCATGTTGAATATGTCCATTGTCTTTTTGTGGAACCTTCTACCCTTCCTCGCATCCTTTCGATGCTTGGATCTGTGTATGTAGGGTTTTTTTTTCTTTGGTCAACTTATGCACCAATAGGTCTTTAATTCAAACTTGAGAAATCTATATATACAAACCATTTAAAGGCATTTTATTAACAAGTGAAAATGAAATACTGTAGATGATATTTTGTGATTATGTAGCACCTCAGTCTTGTACACTTGGCAATCTCAGATCCTAGTTGTTCCTCTTAGTTCTACACATGCCTTGCTTCCACAAGCGGAGCATATACTCTATCTTGTGCCCCTTGGCCTATTTCTTAGTCTGACCAGCATTATATTGATGACACAGACATCCCATCTTGTCCAGAATGCTTAAAATGTATTTATCTTACACCTCTGCAAGTTTTGAGCGTGTGTTTGCTCTCCTTCTCCATGGACATTAACGTTTGGGTTAAAAAATAGTGTCGACATTAATGTCATAGCCCGACGCAAGTGTCTATTGCCTAAAGTCATCCAATTTGTAAATGAAAAGTATCACAATGGTCAGCCTAAGTGTTTTAATGTGAGTTATCTCTTGATATGATTGGTATACATACAATATCAACCCTCATTCATTCCTTGCCTATGAAACCTAGCAATCAAACCAAAAGATCACTCAAGTTACCAAAAGCTTTCATATTCTGATATCAATCAAAATAACAACCCAGCTATAGGTATAAAGTACTAAATAAGCAGTCACAAGGTCGTATTTGCTAAGTTACAAGCTAGATCATTGTTGTACTTTCTTTACATACATTGCATGATTCACACACAAGCCAACACATAGAGGAGAACTACATGAGTTTGAGACCATCTTCTAGAGTATTGGCTATGTAGGCAACACCCTTTGACAATGGGTCATTGTGGGTCAGCTCGACATAGTGTGCCCATTAACCCATTTTTTCTCAAGATCACATTGAAGATGGAAAGCTACGGTTTTGTCATTTCACTAGGAACAACAATCCATGACCTAAATCTAAATGCACCAAAGTGAAGACGAAGCCAAACCTAGAAGCATCTAGGTGTTTGCATCGTATTTCAACAAATATTGTATAAATGACATAAGCATCAAATTCAGACACTAGCATTGATGCAACTATCCCAGACTGACGCAAGTGTCTAGAGAGCTAGAGGCACCAAATCCAAAAATCTGTTGATGGATCTAGAACTGTCTTCCTACCTGTTTCCTGCTTATACTAGATCCAACATTGTATTAAGATCAAAAACAACTAAGTACTTTATTTTATATCATTTATATATCTAGCATAGTTGTAATTTTCATTAATAGCCTATATCAACATAATAAATTCAACATATAATACATCTGAGTTTAGCACATTGACCTGTAATAGATCTAATATCCATCCTTGTGCCCTGTCATTTTTATATCCTTAACCCTATTGACCCAAGTAAGGTAACCTCTTATCCAAATTAGGGTTAAACATTTGGTGAACCTGATCTTTGAACATCAAACCCTAGGCCAACTAGGATTTCTTGATTTATTTTCTCTGTTGTTGATCTTTAATTGTCATAAAATGTGCAATATGGATTGCTCTCTAAAGTTTGTATGCCTTTAATATATGTTTCTCATTTCAATATTTAGAACATTTCAGAAGGATAAAGAGGATTTTATTCCCCTTTCAAAACCAAATGAGGATGACAACTTTCACCCCTCTAACCAGGTTCATGGTATCCCCTCTTCAAATGGCAAGGTGGATCATAATGTTATACAAAATCTGGGTAACCATAAAACCCTTCCAACATCTCTTGATGGTATGCATATGAATGTTCAATCTGAAATACCTAGTGCTTGTACTTGTGAAACCCTAAAAGATCCACTAACAAATATGAGTAAGCTACTACACGAGTAACAAAAGCAAGATCGGTCTTTAAACTCGAAGATCACTTTATTGCAAAATCATATTATTCCATTACAAAAAACTAAGCATATTATATTATCTAAGGCACTAAGGAGACAGTTTAAAATTCTACCCGAATCCCCAACTTTATTACTCTTGTGGTTATTAGAGTGCAAGCTTATGTCTCTCCCTTATCCTATTAAGGTTGATATGAATTGACCTCTACCCAAAGGATATGATGCCAATGTTTATTGTAACTATCACTAAGGCCCTAGACATGCTAGAAACATATGCTTTACTTTGAAACACAATATCCAAGATCTTATCGATGACCAAAAGATTACATTTAAGGAATTAGCTTCACAACAAATCAAAAAATGCACATATCACTTGGATTTAAGAATTATCTTATACAAGGGTGGTGCTTATTGTTGGCATAACCATATTGATCATACACAAACCAAGACCATTTTTAGCATAAAGCATTTTTAGTAGCTCGGTTTTAACTTATAAGATTTGTAAAAGGTCACTTGGAAAGACTCCTTAGGCAACATAACAATACCAATTGCTTGTGGTCCTAAAGTGATTCAAACACGGGTTTGGGTTATGCTTACCACATCTCCATATGCATTTACATTTGGAACTCTTTGGCTATGTCAAATCGAAGCAAAAATTGACCAAAATCAACAAGGCATTTCTTTTCCTCATTAAGACAAACTAATACATATTTCAAATGATAACATTACATCTTCTACTACACATGCAAAATGTGATGAGAAACATGTTATGCCCCTTTTCAACCTAGCCAATCATGATGCAAACAATGAAAAATATATAATTTGAAGTTATAAGGTTGAGAATGTACAAAGATATCTATGACCATCCATTCGATGGCATCATAGGATGATCTTTCCTCATCATCAAAAACACCAAAAAATTAAAAAAAATATCAAGAAATCCAAAAAAAAGATTCAGCATCTACATGTTATATTGGCCCATTGGCATCTATGTATTAGTTCCATGTTGAGAACTAGCATATCATTTACTCTTACATACCCATACACAAGCATACACAAATACATGACACATTTATGAGTGTTGGGCCTTCCTTCTACTCACATCACTAGGAAGTTGGAGGCATCCATCTTCTACGATGTTGCTACGCAAAGGCTATGTGATTCGATAATCACTCTACACTATCATGTTTGAGCTTACATATGTACTTACACATGCCTATTATTTATGATTATACATTACACAAGCTACTTGATATGTTATGTACTTGATGTTTTTAGCTAACACATTCGATCCATTGGCCACTATGACATGTTTATGTTGGTTGCTCATGATTTTTCTTTACACACTTCCTCGAGTGTTTTTCCTTGCTATTGTCTTATTTTTTAGAGCATTTTCATATGCGACCCATGTGCTTGTGTTTGTCTTCTTAGGCATTTGAATATGCCATTGCTTGTTATATGGACATTTAAATATGTCGTTCCTTGCTTTGTGGACATTTGACTTAGTCATGTTCATTCGATTTTGCGTATTTGAACATACCCCTTGTTTGTAGTATCCTTGGACCATTGTCTTTTGACTTGCTTTTAAGTGCTCTTATGTGTGCTTGTTTACTTATTGGGCTTGTATTGTTACTATCTAGGTGTTGTCATGATCTTTATCATGCATTTTAGGCCTACATATGATTACAATGGTTTTATGCACTTCAATGACATATTTACTTAGACATGTTTCCTTCTATATGCACAGATTTACAATTGTCTTACCTTTTTGAGGTGAGCTAACTACCAGGAACTATTTTTCTCACCTCAAAGAGGGGCATATTAGTGGGGGCGTGTCATGGTGACATGGTGACATGGCTTCCACATTTTCATAGTTCTCAAATTCAATGGGGGCAAGCTTTGGAAGCTTGTTCTCCACACTCACACAATGTATGGTACTTAAACCAATTTGTAGATTTAGTAGGGGCATGTCATGATGACATAGCTTCCATACATTCACAGTTTTCAGATCCAATAGAGACATGCTTGGGAAACATGCTCTCCATATTTATTCTATATGGTACTTGTGATTAACAGACTCAGTGGGGATATGCTTTGGAAGCATGTTATCCACACCTACTTAGTATTCAACATCTCCATTTTATAGTGGGGGCATGTTTTAGAACACGTCCTCCACATTTGTTCTTATATAATTTTCATATTTTTTCATATATAGTGGGAGCATGCTTTGGAAGCATATCCTCCACACTTACATAGTTTTCTGAATTAGCCAAAGCACATAGTTATATGATTTCGATACACATTTGTGGTAGAATTCTATACATGGTATCATTGTTACACAGTTTCGGCATGAGACAAATCTAATGTGCATATGCTATGCAACATGTGCCTAATATTGCAAAATTTAAATCAACCTCAAATTCTAAAACTATTGCACGTACTAATACCCTGTAGATTTTTACGGACTTTAGTGAGCCAATCTACTGCAGTAATCGGTTCACCTTATGGCATGGTTGGGATGATTAAATCGCTCAATCTTGTCAATTTTTCAATTTTGACTTGTGTTGGGTGTCGTTATCCCCTTCATTTAATCAACTTTCTGTTGATGTCATATTTAACCAGGGCTGTGTTTGAAGCTATATGCAACAAGAGGAATCGTAACGATTTAGTAATTAAATGGGGGCATTTGTATATTTTTCTTATTTTTTGGGGGGTTTTTAATGTCTTAAAGATTTCTTGGTTAAAACCTTATTGAAATCAAACTATGTAAATTTGCTGGAAATAAACACACGTTGCAGGAATGAAATTGATTGTTGGAAATAAATTCATGTTACAAGAATGAAATTGATTGCTGGAAATAAACACGCGTTGCAGGAATGAAATTGATTGCTGAAAATAAACATATGTTGCAGGAATGAAATTGATTGTTGGAAATAAACATACGTTGCAGAAGTGAAAATTTAATCTAAAATCCCTGCAGGAACAAATTTACAAAAAATCTTAATTTTAAAGAGTTGGAAGCATTTATAAATTTAACAGAGTTACCTATTTACTTTTGCTAATAGAAATATAAATACTGACAAAAATGAAGATCCTGGTCCTTTGGAGGAGTGGGCCCTTGCTCCACCTAGAACGGGATTTGAACAATTCAATTTGCTTTCAAAATAGGCATGGTTATTTCATTGATAAAAAATGTTTTGTATTACAAATATACTTAGCTATCCTTTTTCTCTCTATTCTTCTACTACCTTCTCTATTTTTCTTCTCCTCTTTTTTTATTATTTATATCAGGTCTGTATATATAGATGCTTTGATGGCTGTAACTATTTCATAGATACGATAGAATGGAATTGTGCCCGAAATAGACACTGAATCAAGATGTGGTTGGATGTCCAGCTATGTGAAAATTGTCTTGATTTTGCGAGTTCAAAAAATTGGGAATCTGTTCCTGATCTAATGGGATCATTGATCTTTAACAAATCGCCGACCGTTTGAAATAGATCCTCATCAGTTTCATATCTAGCCGTAAAAATTTTGGAACTTATCTGAAGGAGTACCGAAGCTAAATATAGAGTTCCAGAGCTAAGTCCAAAAATGCAACAACTTGAAATAGTATGGTGAAGTTCTGGAACTGACTGTGATAGTTTCGGAACAGATTCTGCAGGTTTCGAAACTAATCTAAATTGAGTCCAATGCTTAAAAAAAACATGTAATCCACTTCATATTTATTCTTTAGCCTGATGATGACCTGTTTTATTACAAAACTAGAATTTTCTAACACACTTGTTAGGATTTACAAGTCTTTTAAAACGTTAGAATCACAATCAACAAAAGATGGATAATCACATCCTAACTCATCTCAGATCAAAATAAAAGTTACAAAATTCAATCAAACTTAATAAAAAGAGAGTAAGATGAGGTCATTTATTATACATTTATTGGGCATATCCTGGCCTCATCATTTCCCCCATACTTGTTTGTAAGTCCCGTTACAAACTTCTTTCTTCAAATTCGGGATTGTATATCTTGCATTCCATTTGATTACTCAGATCAAATGGCTAAAACTGAATGTCCCAATGCTTTGACTCAGAATACTATACCCTGCTCCTGCTTCTAGTTTTCTTTTCCATTCCTCAAACTAAGTGGGATGTTGAGGTTCTTTGTTTTATATTAGCTAAGGAGTAGGCGGCTGAGAAATCAGTTTCATCTTTTATTTCATGTGAAAGGCCACATGCTATCCTTGCCAACTGTCAGCGAATGAATTGTTCTTCTAAAAACATGTTATAAATAGGAGAAGGTCTTCTGCATGCAAGCAGCTTCTCACTCATACAAACTGTTTGTATTTTCACAAGACATTTATACTAATCATTTTCGTCTTTGTAAAATTTGTCTTCCCATTCCTTCCTTGCTTTCTCTTCTTCCACCAGTTTGCCTTTCAAGTCTATATTGGATGTTTTGAGTTCACTGAGTTCTCTACATGTGTCATCCCATAATTGCTTGAGTGGCAAATAAGTCAATTTAGTCTGTGCAGAGACTATTGACACAGAGGTTTGTATTGCACATTTTTCCTCATTCTCTATTAGTTACTTTTTAACTTCTGCTAATTCCTCATTCCTGGCTGTGAGCTGGTTTGTTAATTCTGCAAGGAGCATTTCTTTCTGTTCTAATTTGAGTTTGAGGAAATTCAATTCCTCATCTTTTTCCTTGATAATGAGTTCTACTCTGGACAAAAACAGAGCCCATTTAATCTGCTAGTTTTGTTCTTTTTCTGAAAGTTCTTGGGGAGTTAAGCATTCCTCTTCCACCATAGGGGATTTCCCTTTCCTTCTCCAAGATACTTGTTCATTTCCTACATGTGATGGTGATGCAGTCTCACCTGTTTCTTGGAAAACTGGCTCCTCAAATCTTTCGTCTTCTTTTTCTTTTTTTGTGTGACTTGGTCCAGGAGGAGTTATGGCCATGTTGCCCAAAATATCAGCAGCTTCAATTTCTAGTCTTTCTTGTTCTTCCCACTCCTCTGAACTTTCTTTGGACTTTTTATGACGTTTCCTTTCTTGAGGAGCCTCAAAATGTGCAGACATAAATCCCCTCTTAGAATGTCTTCTGATTTTCGCCTTTTGTTCAGTTCTAGGTAAATTGTCATTGTCAGATACAGGGACCAATTCTTCTATAGCCTCAGCAGAAGAAGAAATGACTTGAGAAGGTACAGTAGGGTCTACAATTTTAACTTTTCTTATATATTTTCTCCTTTTTGATATTTCCTCTTCCCTTAATCTTTTCTTTTCTTCAACAATAGTAGCAGTTTTCAAATGCACTGAAGGAGCGGGAGTTGCTATTGTTCTTCTGGAAATACCATATTTTTGTCCAAATTTGCCAAGAAACTTGTCCCACATTTATTCCCCATTTTTCTTGAAAAGGAAATGGTGTTGGCATATCAAATGCATTAACCCATGATGTCTAATTGTTCCTACACCCCAAGCATACCTCTGGGCCATGGTATGGATGGAGTCAAAAAGAAACTCTGGAAGGTTTACTATATATTCTAGTTTTTTGGCTCCATTCTAAGGTGTATAAAGTTTTTAGGACTTCTTTTCCTACTATCCCATATTTTCCATCACAAGGTAAATATTTAACTATCCAGAATGCTACTCTGTCAAAGGGTTTAGGCAAGCTGAGCCTCTTAACTCCTTTGATGATTTGCTTTGTATTATAAATATATTGGGGTTCAACTTCCCCTTCTTTCAACAGGGTTTCAGCGAGGTCTTTCAATGTTCCTTTGACAGTGTTTGAGACATGCATTATAGGTATTCCAGACATCTCACTTATGATTTTCACAGAAATAGGAATGAAAACCTTTGTCCTTGTTTGCTCTAAATTAATAATAAATTCTCTTCCCAGTTCATTATTATATTTGGGAAATTTTCGCAGAAACTCCAACCATCCTACCTGTTGAAAGATATTTTCTACTTCCTCATCTGCAAGGAGTTGGGTATCAGTGTCTGGTTTTGACTTCTTTTTTATTTCCATGATTCGTTCTTTTTTTCTTGAATCTTTCACAGTTTAGCTTGAAAATTACTTCTTGTATCGATAGAATTGATGATTATGACTGCAGAACTGGCGGATTCAATTGTTATTTTGGCGAATTCAGTTGCGAAACTACTGTACTCAGTTGCGAAACTAGCAGATTCAGTTGCTTCAATCATAAAAATGATATAATTTTTTTATGATTATCCGCCCACTCATTCCATTACCAATATCCTTCTCATGATTTTGCACATTTAACCATGATGTATAATAGATGACTCATCATACTAATCTTTCTAAATCAAGTCTAATCACACATGCAAACTTTCATTTAACCTTTAATAAGTTAAAAACATAATTACCGTCCTTGATGATGTAATCCTTCCGTTATGCAGACACATCATCCCTGAAAAATGGTTAGAAAATAATTAGAATTCAAAACAATATTTTTGAATTAGCCATTTATTTGAGAAGATCAACATCATCACTGATTTTCAATTGATCTTTTTTTTTTTTTTTTTTTTGGAAGAGAACGCCATTTTACTAGTTTTACTTCTTTTCTTTTTTTTTTTGGAAGAGAACACCATTTACTGGTTTTCATTCTCTTCTCTTTATTCTGGATCTCTTCATCTGGTTATGTGATCATTTTGGAAGAACTAGGTTCTTCTATATGATCAAATTCTTTGATTGCTTCAATCTGCTTCAAGAATTCATCTTTAGTAGGAGGCTTCCTATAAAGTTTTAGCTTGTGTCCATTGACCAAGAGTATTCTTCTGCTGCCATCAATGGGAAGTAACTAGATAGAACCATTGTCAAATATCTGCTTGATCTAATAAGGTCCTAACCATTTGGTTCTTAATTTACCTTTGAATTGTTGGTACTTAGAATCAAACAGCAATGCCCGATCTCCTACTTTGAATTGTCTTTCTTTGATATGTGAATCATGCCATTGCTTCTTTTGACCTTAGATTATCTCTATCTAGTGAAGTGCTTCCATTCTTAATTCATCTAATTCATTGAGTTGAAGGATTCGCTCCTTTTGAGCTACATCCAATTCAATTCCCATCTTAGTAGTTGTCCTCAATGTCTGTAGTTCAAACTCAATAGGCAACAAGGACTTTTTCCCATAGACTAACTCATATGGTAAAACCCTGTTGTGGTTTTCCAAGTTCTATTATAAGCCCAGACAGCTTCAGGTAGTCTTTTCACCCAATCTCTTCTTTCAACTTCAACTATTTTAGTGAGAATGTTTTCTAATTCTCTATTTGTTACTTCAACTTATCCATTTGCTTGCGAGTGATAGGGAGATGACTTCCTATGATTAATCTGATAATACATTGTGAAGCCCTGGATCATATTGGACATAAATTGTGGTCGCTGGTCTGAAACTGAGCTTCTTGGTGCTCCAAACTTTACCATAATTCTGTGCCAAAGGAAATCAGCAACTGCTTCTTCAGTGGCATTTGTTAAACCCTGCACTTCTGCCCATTTTGTTACATAATCAATACACACAAGAATATGCTCTTTTCCTTGTGAAGGAGGATTAAAAAGTCCAACAAAATCCAATCCCCATCTCTCAAATGGTTCAATCACTGCTTGTGGTTGCAGAGGCATTTCATTGGTAATGGTTGGCTATCCCATCCTTTGACAAGGATCACACCCCCTGATATATCTCTTCACATCTTTGTACAGAGATGGCCAATAGTAACTAGTGCCAAGTATCTTATGAGTTGTTCTTTTCACTAAATAGTGTCATCCACTTGATTCATCATGACATGCCCGGAGGATGTCAAAAAATTTCATCTTCTCTTACACACCTGCGTAAAACCAAATCAAGACCACATTTAAATAGCATTATATTTAACCATTTGAACTGTGCACTGGTTTTAATTAAATTTTTTATTTGCTTTTTAGTGAAAGGAGGAAACTTCCCTGTTGCAAGATAATTTGCCATGTCAGCAAACCATGTGTTAGCTGAAATAACAAACAATTGTTCATCTGAAAAGTTATCCTTGACTGGATCATGCTCCCCTGTATTGGTCAGTCTTGACAAGAAATCAGCTACCACATTAGATTTGTCTGGATTGTCCACAATGCTAATATCAAATTATTGTATAAATAATGACCATCTAATTATTCTACCTCCAACCACTGGTTTGTTCATTAAATATTTAATTGCTGAGTGATCTGTATGTACAAATATTTTGTACCATGTAATGTCTAAATTTATTGATTGCATAGATCGTGGCCAGAAATTCTTTTTCAGTGGTAGTGTAATTTTTTTCAGTGGGAGTAAGATTTTTACTAAGTAAATAACATACATTCTTCTTTCTTCATCTCTTTGTCCCAAAACTGCACCAATTGAGGTATTTGATGCATCAATTTGGATGTGAAAAGGTTTCTCCCAATTAGGTCCTTGCAATATTAGGGCAATTACTAATTTCTCTTTAATTTCTTCAAAAGCATGTTGACACTGTTCATCCCAAAGAAATTCATAGTCCTTGGTAAGCAATTTAAACACGGAGGCTACAATTTTACTAAAATCCTTGATAAAACGCCTATAGTATCCAGCATGTCCTAAGAATGATTTGATATCTGTAGGAGTTTAAGGAATAGGCAAGTCTAAAATAATCTTGATTTTGTTTTGGTCAACCTGAATTCCTCTTTTTGAAATATAGTGCCCTAATACGATCCTTTCATCGACCATCAACAAACATTTCTCATTACTAAGAGACAAGTGATGTTGTTCACATCGTGTTAATACTCTGTCCAAATTTTTTAAGGTATCATCAAATGTATCTCCATACACAGTAAAGTCATCCATGTATACCTCCACACAGTCATTTGTTAGGTCTGCAAAAATTGCTAATATAGCTCTTTGAAAAGTTGCTGGAGCATTACATAGTCCAAATGGCAATACCATGTAAGCAAAGGTACCCCATAGACAAGTAAATGTAGTTTTGCTCTGATCCTCAGTAGCAATTCGGATTTGATTGTATCCACTAAATCCATCCAAGAAATAAAAATATTGTTTACCTGAAAGGTTGTTGGTAAGGGAAAATAATCTCTCAGGGTGGCTTTGTTCAGTTCCCTATAGTCAACACAAATTCTCCATTTCCCATTCTTTTTAGGGACAATTACAAGAGGAGACACACATTGGCTATCTGAGATATGGTAATTAAAACCTACTTGTAATAGTTTTTCAATTTCTTGTTTGACTATATCCCTTAACGCTGGATTAATCTTTCTCTGAGATTGCCTAACTGGTCTAATATTTTCAGTATAAATGTGATGAGTGCAGATACTTGGATGAATTCCTTTCACATCTCTATAATCCCAAGCAAACGCTTTAGTATGATTCCTCAAAACATCAAACAGTTTGACTTCTTCATCGTTCTTTAACTAGCTATTAATATTCAAAAAAAAATCCTAGTTGAATCTCAACATGTTTGGTTCTAGGATATGATGAACTGATTTGTTGAAAGGGTTCCACGAAGGTATTTAGTGGACAGACATGTGGTAACAATATATGATATGTATCAACATCTCCAAAAGTTCCTAGAGGCAGAATGCTGGACAAAGGACAACAAGGAGAGTTATGATACTTATCTTGTTGTAGGTCGAACTCCTTGTTACTGCTATTTTTCTAAAATTCTTCATCATCTCTTGATATCTGTAAAGCTGATGCTATAGATCCTTCCTCTCCCCAAGAGAAATCGCGTTCCCCCAGAGCAAAATTATCTTCACTTGCAGAGAGTTGGCGTGGTTCCGGAACTAACTGTGATGGTTTCGGAGCTAATTGTGATGGTTCTGGAACTAATCCTCACTGATCCAATGATGATTGATGTTCATTTAATGAAGGATTACCATATCATCTATTTCCCGTACATGATCCTGCAATGTTATCATAGCCAAAGAAGACATATTTTGCTCATTAATATCAGGATTATCAACCCATAATTTCGTTTGATTATCAATAAAAGGTCGTGCAGATGGATATAATGAAATTTGCTTAGAATTCTTACCATTTGAAATAGTCATATCACTTGACCTGCAATCAATTAAGGCAGCAATTGTAGCTAACCATGGTCGCCCCAAAATAATGGGATAACCAAGTGTTTACCTTTTCGCTGTAATATAAGGAAGTCAACCGGATATTCCCATGATTCCACCATTACTGCCACATCTTCAATAACTCCTGGTTTTGCTACAGACTAATCTGCCATCTGCAATATGGTATTAGTAGGTTGTATGCCTATTAATGGTAATGTTTTCAAAGTGTCCACTGTCATTACATTGATAGTTGCACCCAAATCAATCAAAACGTTATGTATATCCTTATTCCCTATAGAAACATAAATAACAGGGCTTCCAAGATCCCCATATTTAGGTAGTAAGAGTTTCCCTGCTAATAAATCAGCAAGTTTTCCGTCTACCTGAATAGACTTGGGGTACTATTCTTTCTTCCAAGTTTTTTAAAATATAATAATTTGATATTGTTCAACTCTGGAATATCCTTAATTGCTCGTAACAATGGTATTTCAATATTCAATCTTCTTAGTTCCTGCACCAAATCAGATTCTTTAAGTTCTATGGTTTCTTTAAGTCTTTCTGGAAATAGAATCTCAGTAGAATTTTTTTCTAATTTTTTATCTTTTTCTTTGTCATCTTGTTGAGGTCTAACTTTGCTAGGGGTTTTAGCTTCTTCTGTCATCTCAGTGATTATAATAGGTGGACTGCTAACTATTTTGTCAGATCTGGTTTGAATGTTTTTACAATCTATTGTATTTAAATCAACTGATTTTTCTAATTCGATTTCGTATACAGGAGTTGTTTGTTTGTTTCTTGGGTTTGCTACCGGTTGTGCTGGCATTTGGGTTTGGACTATGTTTTCAATCTGCGGATTTTGTGTTGGATGTCCCATTATGGTTTGTTGGTTTTGATTTGGATATGTTTTTCCTTGCACATAATTGCTAGGGCTCCATCTAAGTTGTGGCCGAGTATAAAGATTTCCTTGACCGGCCCAAGGTCGCTGATGTCCTTGAGTATTCCAAGATTGACTTGCCCAATCCTGAGGATGCCATGTGGGTTGAGGAACCCAAGGTGGTTGTCCCCAACTTTGTGGTACTGTTTGAGCTGCCCATGGCATCATCTAGGGATTAGGAGTTGGTCTTGTCATAAACTGTCATTGATTAGGTTGTCTCTGAACAAAATTTAATTCTTCTGTGGTCACTGATGTATTGGTTTGTTTGAGCTGATTTTTTATAAATGAAAGAAGAGAACAAACATGAGTATCATGTTCTTTAAATTCACAGGCAAGACATACTTCCGTTTTATCTAAAGGACATTCTCTTAGTGCATGCTTCTTCCTGCATCTAGGACAATACATGGCTAATGGTTCAAGCTGGGCATTTGCTTTAGCTTGCAATCCATCCATGGTGGAGGTTAATTGAACTAATATATCTGTTTTAAAATTTTCCAATTCATCCATCAATTTGTTCATATCTGGATTCGAATTTTTTAAACGTTTTTCTTTTTCTAGGTCCTCCCCTTGTTCTTGAATAGTTTCTACAAATTTCTATGATTTCGTCCATTCTTAATTGAGCAATGTTTCCTCCACCAATTAAATCAAGGGTTTATCTAGATTCATCATCCAGACCTTTGAGAAAAATTGTTTTATTTAAATTTTTTGAAGTACAAATCCACATCTTTTACTCACAAAGAAGAATCTGTCCAAATAATATTTCATATTTTCGTCTTTTTCCTGTTTGATTTTGAAAAATTCTTCCTTTTGATTTCTTCCTCTACAATAATCTTGATATTTGTCTAAGAAGACAGTTTCCATTTGTTCCCAATTGATAATAGAATTAGATGTTAATCCCATAAACCACCTCATTGCTGCATTCTTCAGGGTAGATGGAAACAACTTCAATTTTTGATTATCTGTCTTTTAATCATAAGTTTGACATAGTACTTTAAACTCAAACAGAAATTGGTCAGGATCCTCGGATGACATTCCTCTAAATGTGGGCAAATGTGCAGAGGAAATGTTTTTCATAGTGGTTCCTCGATATGAATAGGATAGGTAAAGGTTCTCTCAGGTTCTCTTACAGCTTCTCAATCCATTTCTCTGGTATTCTCTAATTCCTTCTCCCAATCAATGTGGTATGTGGTCTATTTTGGAGATGGTGAAAAGTCAGGAGTAAGGGGTTGACTACTCAATTGAGAATCCAAACTTTCCTCAATGGATCTTGAGAAACAATCTTCATTCCTATGATTCTACTTGGTTCTGGGGACTGATCCAAAAATTCTAAAGATGGCAATTTTGTTTCTTGTCTTGAAGAAGATAATGGTGCCTCCAATTCTTGTTCAACGTCTTTTCTTAAACTAGAGGATGATGGAATTTCTTGTTCAAAATTTTTGGAGAAAAATCTTCCCTTGGAATCTCGTGGTCTACTCATAAATTAAGAAAAATTTCTTTAATTACTAAATGAATGATTGTTGCTCTTGTTGACACCTAATTAGAAAATTCTAACTAGTTCCCCGGCAATGGCATCAAAAATGTTGGGTGTCGTTATCCCCTTCATTTAATCAACTTTCTGTTGATGTGATATTTAACCAAGGTTGTGTCTGAAGCTGTATGCAACAAGAGGAATCGTAACAATTTAGTAATTAAATGGGGGTATTTGTATATTTTTCTTGTTTTTTTTTTGGGGGGGGGTTTAATGTCTTAAAGATTTTTTGGTTAAAACCTTATTGAAATCCTGCTGGAAATAAACACACGTTGCAGGAATGAAATTGATTGCTGAAAATAAACACATATTGCAGGAATGAAATTGATTGCTGGAAATAAACACGCATTGCAGAAATGAAATTGATTTATAAAAATAAACATACGTTGCAAGAATGAAATTGATTGCTGAAAATAAGCATACGTTGCAGAAGTGAAAATTTAATCTAAAACACCTGCAGGTACAAATTTACAACAAATCTTAATTTTAAAGAGCTGGAAACATTTATAAATTTAACAGAGTTACCTATTTACTTTTGCTAATAGAAATATAAATACCGACAAAAATGAAGATCTTGGTCCTTTGGAGGAATAGGCCCTTGCTCCGGCTAAAACAGGGTTTGAACAATTCAATTTGCTTTCAAAACAAGAGTATTACAAATATACTAAGCTGTCTTTTTTCTCTATTCTTCTACTATCTTCTCTATTTTTCTTCTCCTCTTTTTTTATTATCTATATCAAGGCTGTATATATAGATGATTTGATGGCTGTAACTGTTTCATAGATACGATAGAACGGAATTGTGCTCGAAATAAATGCTGAATCAAGAGGTGGTTGGATGTCCAACTGTGTGATAATTGTCTTGATTCTGCCAGTTCAAAAAATCGAGAATATGTTCCTGATTTAATGGTATCATTGATCTTTAACACATCGTCGGCCGTTTGGAATAGATCCTCATCAGTTCCATATCTAGCCGTAGAAATTTTGAAACTTATCTGAAGAAGTACCGGAGCTAAATATAGAGTTCCAGAGCTAAGTCCAAAAATGTGACAACTTGAAATAGTATGGTGAAGTTCTGGAACTGACTGTGACGGTTCTGGAACAGATTCTGCAGGTTCCGAAACTAATCTGAATTGAGTCCAATGCTTCAAAAAAACATGTAATCCACTTCATATTTATTCTTGACCCTGATGATGACCCGTTTTATTGCAAAACTAAATTTTTTCAACACACTTGTTAGGATTTACAGATCTTTTAAAACGTTAGAATCACAATCAACAAAAGATGGATAATCACATCCTAACTCATCTCAGATCAAAATAAAAGTTGCAAAATGCAATCAAACTTAATAAAAAGAGAGAGTAAAATGAGGTCATTTATTATACATTTATTGGACATATTCTGGCCTCATCAACTTGATCATCCAAACTCACCAGGTTACAAATATCATTGGGTTGCACGATTGAACTAATCTCAACTACCATGTGGCAACTTTTGCTCCAGAATTAAAGGCATGTTCCTCTGTGTGTGTGTGTGTGTGTGTGTGTGTGTGTGTGTGTGATATATGCACTTTAAAGATTTATCTACATTTATCCTAATCTCAATTTTAGATTCTTTCAATGATACATATTTTGTAAAAACAACTTGCTAGTAGACAAAGCAGTTAAATCAATATACAAGTGTACTCCTAAACTTTGCTCTTTTAATTTCAATTTATTTCAAGTACTTTTGACCCAAATTATATGCACTTATTATACACTATAACATGCTCTTAGTTGTAGGTCAATCACCAACAAAGCCCTCAAATATGACTCCAACAAAACACTTAAATTCAACTCAAGTAAAGACAAGGTGTATATGCACATCCATGTACTTATTTCTTTCCTTTAAACCAACAATTTCAATACTAAACTAAAGGAGAGGCAAATATAGACGATATTTTGTGATTATGTAGCAACTCAGTCTTGTACACTTAGCAAACTCAAACTCTAGTTATTCCTCTTACTTCTACATGTCTTGCTTTCTCAAACCTCACCTCTGCTCTATCTTGTGCCTCTTGGCCTATCTCTTAATCCGACCAACCTTATATTGATGACACAAACATTCCATCTTGTCCAAAATGCTTAAAGCATACTTATGTTACACCTCTACAAGTTATAGCATGTTTACGCTCTACTTCTCCCTGGGCATTAACGTTTAGTTCAAATAGTACAGTCGACGTTACCGTCATAGCCCAACGCAAGTGTCCAATGCCCTAAAGTCATCCAATTTGCAAAATGAAATGTATCACAATGGTCGACCTAAGTGTTTTAATACGAGTTAACTCCCAATAAGATGAATATAAATACAATATCAACCCTCTTTCATTTCTCACCTGCGAAACCTAGCAATCAGACCAAAAGAGCACTCAAGTTACCAAAAGCTTTCCTATTCTACCATATTCTGATATCAATCAAAGGAATAACACAAGTATAAGTCTAAAGTACTAAAAGAAAAATCATAAGGTCATATTTGCTAAGCTACAAGCTAGGTCACTGATGTACTTACTTTACATACATTGCATGATTTACACACAAGCTAACACGTAGATGAAAACTACATGAGTCTGAAGCCCTCTTTTGAAGTGTTGGCTATATAGAATGTCATTTGATAGCAAGATCATTACGGGTCAGTTCAACACTGTGTGCCCACTAACCCATTTTTTTCTAAAGTCACATTGAAAATAGAAAGCTAAGGTTTTGTCATTTCACCAAGAACAATAATGCATGACCCAAATCTGAATGCACTAGAGCGAAGGCAAAGTCAAACCCAGAAACATCTTGGTGGTTGCATCATGTTTCAGCAGATATTCCGTACGGGACACTAGCGTTGATGCAACTATCCCACGCTGATGCAAGTGTCCAAAGAGCCAGAGGCCCCAGATCCAAAATCTAAAGACTGATCTAGAACTATCTTTCTGCATGCTTCCTACCTATACTAGGTCCAACACTGCATTGGCATAAAAAATAGCTAGGCATTTTATTTTATATCATTTATATATCTAGCATAATTGTACTTTTCGTTAATAATCTATCTCAACATAATAAATTCAACATATAGTACATTTGAATTTAACACATTAATTGATCTATTGTAGCTCCAATATTCACCCTTGTGCTCTATCATTTCTATATCCTTGACCCTATCTACCCAAATAAAGATAGCCTCTTATCTAAATTAGAGTTAAACAAATACGAAAGAATTTAAATTTGTTTATCGTATGGATACTCAAGTCTAGGCATACTCTACATTGTTTTGTCACCACTCAAGGACTTGCATCAAAAGTTTAATTTACATCTTACACAAAAAAATGATAGGTGAGCATGCATGTAGATGCATCTCTACTTAGGAAGAGAAGATTGAAGCCCTCACTTGAACTATCTATTCATACTAAACAAGAACTGCATGGAATATGATTACAACGTGCAAGATTTGATATTACAACTCCCTTGAGATTATTTGATACAACTTCTTCCCTTTTTAATTTGTGCATGGTATACTACGTCAAGAAAATAAAAAACATCAAATCATCAAAATTTGCATGCAAATCAAGTAAAGAAACAACACAACATTGTATGGCATTAGAATGTGAAGTGACAAAAAGAATCCAAAACCCAAAAAGGTACAGAGTAAATATTGGACGCTATAGGACAAATTCATCAGTACTTCAAGGCAAAGCATATTCAACAATCGAATCCACCCTAAACTTACTTGACGGTTCCCAAATAGGCGTCAAATTTGTCCTCTGTGAATCAAACCCCCAAATTTTACATAGATCCTCTGTACAGTCCGTATTTCTTCCATGTTTTCATATTTGAGCATCAAGGGTGACTATCTCATCTCTTTTACTTTCATTTCATGTGCATTGCATACTATAATGTTTCGTTTAATGCATGTTTACTTTTTTCAACACATTAAGCTATATCATTTTTTTTAACTTGATTTATCTTAGGTATACTTCTATGTCATTATTTTATCACTCACTTAGTGTCATTATTACCTGTTGTCACTATTTAATACAACATAATTGGTATTAATTGTTAAATTACATGATTTTAGATGTTTGTGTACTTTTCAATTATTGGTGCATTTATTGACTTTTGATGGTCCCTACAATTTTTCCCTGTACCCTCCAAATGTTTCATTCTCTATTATCTCCCTTTCCCCCCTTCCCCTCCTCAGATTTTGTGTTCAAAGTGAACCTACACTATGTACATTTTATGGAATGCTATGACACGTGGGCTCTTTGATGTGGTCCCTTTAGGTTCTTGCCCATACAAGTCTTGTTCCATCTTTTTCACCTTTTTTAATATTAAATGTCAATTTGGGGACCAATAGGGTCCTAATTTGAATTCAATTTATCCATGGATGCTCAACCTATTTAATTTTTTTAAGAAAAACAAATGATAAGCCATCAAGAAGCACACTAAACATTATATAGAGAAATTGTTGAGCACTTGCAAACATTTTAGAGGAAATCAAACAATTATTATAACATTTGTTTGAAACACAAATTTATATTAGACACACAACATAAGACATCAATTTGCATGCTATTGGAGCAACTCCAATTATAGAGGTTTGTTGTTTTCGATATTGGTACTACTTTGGGAACTAACAAATATAAACCTAGTTCAACCATTATCTCATTTAATGCAAACCCCAAAACATATTTTGTGTTCCTTACGTTTTCAAATATTTCTACTCAACAAAAGAAAGGAAAAAATTGTTTTTAAAATTATCCAAGTGAAAGTTGGGAATCTTAGGGCTAGGCGAACACAATTAAAAAAAAATCAGAGTTCCATTTTGTTTGAGGAAAATGTTCTGGAGAAGCTTCTATATTTGTCACAAAATTTCTAGGTCCACTTATTTTCCCATTTTAAAGCATGTTTCTAGTTTCAAATCTCAACAATTATCACCAAATCACTCCTGAAAATTAGATAAACCTATAACCTACATGTTTCCCCTAGTTTTAGATTTGCAAATAAAAAATGGGCTTGTTTATTGTTTTGTACATGGTATTTAACTTAAGTAATTGTCATTGGATATTTGTGTCGCAATTTAGTGACACCCCATTTATCCATATTACATTCTTCAAGCACCAAGATTTCTATCAAGAACACCTTGTTACCTTCTTACACAATTTTTTTGTTAATCAATTTCGAAACATCAACTTCATGCTCTTGGAAAAAATAATTATTGAGATTCCATAGAGCATCTCAATTTTGGGAATACCATGTACACTTTCTCTTCCCTTGTGGTTAGCCCTTGCAAGTTTGTTTTTAAAAGCCAAGATATGGTATCCATTGGCGCTGGATGCTGTAAAACACCTCCAAAATCTGTAACGAATTGGTCTGGACAATCATGACTACGTCCAAAGTTAACATGGCATCTATGCAAAATGATTTTGAGGACGAAATGTAAGAAAAAGTAAGTTACTTTACTGGGACGATTGAATGAACATCCCCTCACTATAAACAGCCTCAACGATTCATTTCTATACACATTGATTTCCATAAAATAGTTTATTAGTATGGATTCTTACGATTCCTTCTAAGCCTTCACTTACAGATTTAGAAAATCTGGAAAAAAAAAATTGAAGAGTACCATTCCAAAGGTGCATAAGCAAGAAAATGGACTACTATATAATTTGTGGATAGAAAGAGCCAAAACCAAAGAAAATAAGGTGAGCACCAACAGAGGTTTGCTAGATTTCTTTAGGTAAATGAATGAATGAATGATTTTAATAACATCCACGAGACCAAGCAGTCTATGGGACCTAAGTATAGTGATTAAATTGCTTTGTGTGCAAATAACATTGTAAAACAAGTTGCCAAGCTATGTTTAGGTGTTACCCATTTCCATTTTGATCTTCAGAATAAAATTTCAGTGATGTTAATAAATTGTCGATTCCACCTATATCAGACAAATTAAATCTATTATTTTTATTCGAACTCTAAGAGCTGCTCGATACAGATGACTGCTACTACAAACTAAGAGTCTCACCTTACCTCTCCAACAATCACTCAACTACACTAATCCCTATTCTCACTCACACTTCCTAATCTAAAGGTGAGTTGTTAGTACAACTCAAGCACAGATTCAGCCACACTAATCATAATATGACTTATGAAATAATACACCATGTACCATGTGATGTGCAACAACCTAAGAAATACCCAACCACCTAGACCAGAGAGTAAAGTTCCATCTCAAATAGGCTTTCATTGGGTATTGAAGTATTAAGTTTCTTTTGGTACCAAATGTCAAGGAACACTCCATGTACCTCCCAATATATATATATATATATATATAATTGTGATCCGCAAAACTTTGCTTGAAAAGTCACCAAGTAGATGTTTTTGTTTGAAAGAATTTCATTTCGAGTAATCGAAGTCTAAGAAATTTATGTATTAGTGCATAGTTTTTAGGTCAACTTTTCCCAAAGAGCAAGATTAAAAATGGCAAGACTCCTAATGTTTTGGTCCCAATTCCACTTTCATTTACATTTTGTTTTCCGAGAGACGAATTGTGTTATAACTAGAGGATGTTCCTTCCCATAGGAACTCGTGTTATATCCATTCCAAAAATTTACAATAGCTTGAGGCATAAGAATCACTAAGCAAAAAATATGTAGTTAGAGCCTATGGGATAAATTTAACTAGTTGCATATGGCCTATTAAAACCACAAAATTTTGTCCATGAAAATATTTGACCATAACATTCTCCTTCAGTAGATTCCGATATTATGCTTTAAAGGGTTCTCAAATACTGGAATATCCACGTATTCAAATGAAAAATTAAACACCAACCCTCTTATGCCAAAATAATTAATGCAATATCTTAGTGATTAAAATTATCATACATTTGCTAGGCAGTTTGGACTAATTATATCAAACATCCATAACATGATCTATCAATAAGAGAACTTACAACTTTAATTTTTTATAAATGGTAAGAATTTATACTAAGGGATGGCTAAAAAGCCCAAGATTTACATGGTATCTTACAGTCAATTTGGATTTATTTTTACATACTTTAATCAGTCGATTGACTGATTGGCCTACTTGTCGCAGACTATTATGAAAAGAGAAAAACAATGCTAGAGAACCTCGTGAAACTTGACTAACAAATTGCACTTAATTTAGTAAATGGTTATCTGGATTACATACTTGTCAATTAAATATCATATCCTATTGTAAGCACAGGCAAAAACTAAAGAACAGCATTCTTGTTAGAACGCTCAAGACAAAATCAATAGTGAAGAGAATTATTGGAATGAGTAATAGGTGGATACAATGACCATAAAGCAATAGTGCCATCCTCAGATGAAGATGCTAATAATTTGCAATCATTTGAAAAAGACACACCTGTAACCTGCATTCTCAATCAGATAGTGTGTCACTGTACAGAGTGCATTATTTTATAAATGACAGCTTCAAATGATTGTGAACATCCTGATATGACAATTTTCTCCATTCTTTTGCCAAAGCAAGAAATAAATTAAGAAATAAAGGTAGTCACAGTAAATCCAATCAATATGACAAAACATACAAAGGCAACATATCATCACTTCTAAGATCAGCTTTGATGATGCACACAATAAAACATGCCTTAATCTTTCCTTAGAGCAAATTTAAATAACGTATATTTTGCAGGAAACAAAAATACTCAAAACACTTCTGATCTTAAATTTTGGTGAAAAGTTGTTGATTTTGACAAAATCCAGGATAATGCACAGATACATTATATCTCAAAAAGCAGCCATAATGACACCTCTTTTACCCTACATTCATTTGCCACTCAAAGTTAATTTACAGATTTTTCTAGTAAAGATACAATCCTTGATTGAATAATGAACTTTAACACTAATTTTAAAAAAACTTTATACAGAACTTCATTTCAAGAATCAAGTTGAATTAGAATTTTAAACCTTAAATCTACTAGGTGAAAATCCAAACAAAAATGCAACAACGAATGGTTATAGCAATGGAAACTTCTTAGACAAGTAATCTGATTACAATTTCAGGCAAATTTATCTGATTGTTATCACAAAAAAAACACTGCAATAGATGTGCATAACAGTCTTAAATTTTAAGAAGCACTGATGTAACAACTAAGAAACACAACAATGTATCCACCCTTTGAATTACAATGGAATGAATCCTGACAGTCGATGGGATAAAATCTATCAGATGATGCACCGTTAGATGTATGGTTATGTAAAGGGTTGATGGTGGCAAGATAGGAAGCTGCAAGCCTTGGGACTAGTTGTGTATGGAAGATACAGAAGTTAAGTCTCGATGCTAAATATGACTGTCTTAATAGTATTGAATATAATAGAGATGAGAACAAACAGTGAAAGAGTTCACATGGAAAGCCTTGAATACCAAGACCAGAAGTTAAAAATAGGAATCAATGACCCCAGCACAGGAGATCAGTACAAATATAGTGAAGAGAACGCTAACTGCCTCCTTTTTCTGATGCAATTTTGCAAGGAAATATGGAGACTAATAATGAATTCAGAAAGAGTGAAGACTCATGGATACTTACTTGAACTGAAATGACATTAACAAATATCAAGGATTATGATGGATGAGGGAGTGATTAGGGATGATAAGGGATGGCGATAGTCAATGAAAGAGTGATTAGGGATGTTAAGACCGAGTGATTAAAGATGATGAGGATAATAAAGGTTAATGAGGGAGTGATTAGAGATGAGGAGGGATGAGAGGGGAGTGAATAGGGATGAGGAAGTAATTAGGGATGATGAGGGATGAGGAAAGAGTGATTAGGTTGACCATGACCATGCTCTTCATCATCATTCTTATCATGCATATGAGGGCACTTACGAGCAAAATGTCTTATCTCTCCATAGTTGAAACATTTGAAAGGTAGTTTACTCTTATACTTCCCTGAACCTGTTTTCAATTTCCTTATAAACAAAGCAATCAGTTCATCCTCATCAATATCAGATATGTTATCCTCTTTGAATTTCTTACCTTGGAACTTCTTTGGATTCATTTTTTTCTTGAATGTTGCTTCCTTATTTGGTGGTATATCGTCACTTACTCTCATCTCATAAGCAGTAAGGGTGCCATGCAATTGATCCATCTTTAACTGAGTAAGATCATGAATTTCTTCTATAGCAGATAATTTTGGATCAAACTTGAGAGATAGAGACCTTTAAATAGAGCATTTAATAGGTTGTACGGCCTCTTTGAAAAATGTGAAAATTTCAAAAGATGATGTCACATTCCATGTGTCATAAGAGGTCTTAATCAATTGTCATAACTAAAAAGTGGCAGGTTCTTCAGAAAGGGTAGTTTTCTTAAGAAAAAAAGAGAGTTTGGCACTTGTACGGCCCATGAGGAAGTGTGCCGTGTGGGAGAAAATCATAGAGTGTCTCTTCAACTTCATCAAGCTCAGTTCCACGTTTGAAATGCTCTACAAGTGCCATTTTAGACTTAAAACCATTATGCTCCTTTTTCACCCTTATAGACATACAGAACCAGTCTTCAGGTTCGTACTTGGTACAACCAGCAGGGGAGATTCCAGATAAAATGCCTTGGGTAGGTTCTAGGTTCTATTTAAAACTTTTTAATTTTGAAACTTTTGAAAATTTAAAATTGCAATGTAGTAATATGAACATGAATGAATATCATGTGCATGTATTGTTCAAAATTGATATGGAATTCTAATACATCCTCTGTTATTTGATATTTTGTAGAGACACTATAGATTTTGGCATTAGTGGATGTGTCTTGGCTACCAAATTTAGTCGAGTAGTTGTTGGGCATGGATAGAGCTCAATTGGTCACCTTAGGTTTTGGAGGTATTATGGAGATGAGATAGATCCTGGGAATGATTGAACAACATTTTTGATGGGAGGTGGAGGCGGATACTACAGAGGTGGCCATCACCTTGGAGGATGTCCACGCATTGCTTGGACTTCTTATAGATGGGACAGCCTAAGGTTTTTATCGTATTAATAAATATGATAAACCTTAGGATAAGAATTTAGGCTAAGCCTTATAACAAAGGGTCCATGCAACTATTTAGACCAAGCTAGGATTTTTAGCCTAAGGTTTGGTTGTGTTGAAAACTATGACCAAGCCTTAAGATAACAAGTGTTATGTAGCAGCTAGTCCCTGCCATTGAAGAAAAAGATAACATAATAAAATACACTCTATGATTAGATAAACATGTTAGGATTTACAAGTGTTGAAAACTAATTTTAATGATGCCATGACCCTAACGAGATTTTAATAAGGCACTTGGAAAGGTTTATTGTACCATCAAACTTTGGCTTAAAAAATACACGGGATCTATAAAATGCAAATACATTCTTACTAAGATCTGGTCACTTATTCCAAAATACAGTCTCTACAGAACCAGGAATCTAAGGAAATAAGGAAACTTATGTTGGAGGAAGAATCACAATCAGCAATAAAATTAGAAAAATCAAAGCAATGGCTCCTAAAAGCATAAAAGCAATGGAAGAAAAAGTGAAGGAAGATACCAACTATAAAGAGAAAGATCTTCAACACCTTCAGACTTCAGGAATATCAGAATGGATAAAGGATAAATCCAGCAAAAGGTCAACTCCCAAAGATGCCCCAAATGCCTTCCAAATTCTTGTACTGGTATTTGACAGGGTGGAAAAATTCAAACCGTGGAGAGCTGAAACAGGGAGCTCGGTATGTTACAGCCCAGACTTGGCAATTAGAAGCCTTCAATAGCATGTTCAAGTTAGTGTAGGCCAATTCACAGATAAAGATTAGACAAAGTATCCAAAAATCACACTTGCAAGGTTGACTTTGACTGAATATTTCCGAGTAATAATTCCCAAATGAGGCGATATTAATGAAAATCCATAAAACGCCGTGTTGGTTGGTGATCGGGTGTTGATGAAAATACATGAAGGTCCATTAGACTTGGGTGATGAGGCACCGATGAAAACCCACTAAGTCACATGATAGTTTGGTGATCAGATATTTACGAAACCCCACAAAGGCACATGACAGTTGGCTGATTGGATATGCACAAAGACCCATGAAGATATTAGTTGCATGATTGGGTAAGGCAACTGTTCCTCAAAGGATTTTAGCCAATTAAATGACTTTTAATGAAGGAACGAATGATAAAATTAACTTTGTAAATGTGTTTCATCCAGCTATATGAACTATTTTATTTGCTATCTTAATTTGGTAAGGTTGAGATGGAAATGGTTGATCTCCAAAACTAGTGATGCCTTTATGGTGGCGAATGTCAACCAATGTCAGTCTGTAGGACATGGTTCCTACTGTGTTTGGTTACTGAATTGTATTGGATATATGCATAGGTGCTACAGTCAATGGCCTTCTATCTTTTCATTGGGTGAAGAAACAAGTGGGATGGTCTATGACAAGAACATCACAGCTAATTATTCTTGTGGGCAGTTAGGTGCCACCTGTTTGAACAAGAGTGAATAGATCTTAAAATTTTCCCATCCACCAACACCACAGTCAATAACAATCAATCTTGAAAGATATATCCACAATTATTTCAAGCACTAAAAAAAATCGGATTACAAGCAAAACCTGTTGAGATGAATACAAGAAACAAAATCATACAGCAATAACTACAAATTCATGCCAAATATAGGATGAAAGAGACGAGAGGATGTATATATATATATATATATATATATAGTTGGATAATTCATTTCTTCTTGAAAAATGACAGTTGCAGCAGGCCTTGGATGCAATTGCATGAAGTCTTTCAACTTTCTAATGTATGTTGTAGGTACTGTTTTTCCATGACAATTGCGATGAAGGTAGGCAGCAGCACATATGATGATTGGTAAGAACTTGTCCGCTTAAAAATGTTCTCTGGGCTTGAGGAAGATTACTCAACAAGTTGCAGACTTGTGCTGTGACTCTTTCTTTTTTCTTTTTATTTTTCTCCCTTTTTTTTTTTTTTTTTTTTTTTGCTTTATTTATAAATTTTCTGCTTGACTAGTTTGTAACTCTCCTTGGCCAAAAGATATTATTGCAAGAATAAGTGTAAGAGGGCAATCCTTGTTGAGATATAAGCCTTAAACTCTCTGTTCTTCATTCAATGCCATCCATTTTTGTGGCTATCCAATGCAGAAACTACGAAATTACTAAAAAAGTAAATGAACAACTCTCCTTGACACCAAAGAGTCATCCCACACAGAGATCACATGAGTCCTCCTTGGAAGTGGAAATGGACTGTCGGATAAGGACAAATAGATGGATACTGGTTGATGACATTACTATGAGGGTTATTTGCATAGCAACACTTGTTGGGGTCATAGTTTGCATATTCCAACTCAACTTGGAATCGGCAGACCAAAAAAAATTGACTCAATAAATACTTGGTGACTTTTAAAAAAAAACATCAATTTCTTAAAAAACATAAATTTTATACAAATTACAAATTCAAAATGTATTATTTGAGTATGTAAAACATTGGGAAAGTGTTTTCTATTATATTTGAATACAAATAGAGTACAAAATCACATCATCATGCGAATACAATAACAAACTAATAACTATTATAACTTCTAAATTTATGATGATTGTCACTGAAAATTATCATCATAAATTGCATATCAATGCAAGTTAAAAATTACAAGAATTTATTAGTTCCTCTTCCCCATTCTAATGAAAAATAGGGTAGACTGAGAGGATGTAGTCCTCGCACTTTGTTGTGAATCCTCGCTTTGCCTAGAACGTTGTGTCCATGGCTCCACCTTGGTACTAGATGGCATTGACTCCTCCCCTGCCTCATGTTCGACAACATCTACAAGGATGTCATCCAATCCAATCTCTCTTGATTCTGTTGTACCACTACCTACACCCTCCATTACTTGCCTCTTCAAATCAGCAATCTCGTCCTCTATGAACAATCTCACCCAAATCAATAGGGTCATGTGATGTGTCATCCACCTTTCTTGTGCAAAGCCAAAGGTTGTATTGCACAAAAACTAGGTCATTGAGATGTTACGTCAACTTATTATGTTTCTTCGTGTGAATGGCCTCAAACGAACTCCAGTTGCGCTCACATCCAAAACTACTAAAATATTGAGATAAAATTTAGAGAGCCAGCTTTTGAAGATTTGGGGTATTTCGACCCCAATCTTCCCACCATGAACTTGCAAAAAAGATATTCAAAAGTTTGTAAGTAATTAATAATTGTACATTTGTAACTTCTAAGGTATATGTGAAGACTTCAATTTTTATTGCCTAGTGTCTAGGTGGATCTCTCTCAAATGGCTAGGGCCAAATAAAAGAGCCTCCCCCTAGCTTGCTTACAGTTCTGCAACTCTAAAATAATGAGGTCCCTCACCTCAACCTCAAGTGTCATCCTCTCAATGCATGTTGAGAGGCCCTCCATAACCTCCCCATTAACATATGTGAAGCCATCGGAGTAGAAAAACATGGGAGGTAGTGCCCCGCTGCAGAAATAGGTTGGTGAAGTTGATTATTCCACCTCTGATCAATTATCTCTCAAATAGGATCAAATTTGTCTCTATCCACCAAGCGCAAAACTCTCACCAAAGACTTTACCACCTACAAAGATAAAAAGTTACAATTAAAATAAATACATTAATTTTTTTGAAAATAAAGAAATCGACTTGTAATTTAAATTGAAATTTGAAGTTACCTTGATGATCTTTGTAGCTTTCTTCACAAAGGCCTCATCAAAAACCATCTTTGGGGTCCTCTCTCCATCAAATTTCTTTGAATATGATGAGTCTAGCCAGGCTTGACTCACAAACATCTGTTGCAACGATGTCAACAAACTACAAATACTCAGCAACATTAGGAAGTTAGTTACAAACCTTGTGACACCCACTCACACAAGCTCTTTTCCCTTGGTGTGATCCCCCATCAAGCTGAGAAACCAATCTCACCCAATCAATTTTGCCTACATCCTCCAAAAGAAAGTCGCGCACAAGCGGTCCAAAAGAGTGACAGATGTCTCTCCTTAAGCAGTCTCCTAGCCACCACATATGCTACTACATTGTCAATAACAATTTGCACAACATTCCTGATGCTCACCTCTAAGACAACCTCCTCGAGCATCAGGATCAATTTTTTTGTATTATTTACTTTTTTAGAGGCATCAATTGACTTAAAAAAAACTATCTCACCATTTGAAGCCGTTAAAAATTTGATGTGTGGTTCCTTCCATTTGTCCACCCATCTATTAGTGACTACTTGCACGACATTCTTGATGCCCACCTCTATGACAACCTCCTCGAACATCAAGCTCAAAGCTTTTGCATTCTTTACTTTTTTAGAGGCATCAATTGAATTAACAAAAATCATCTCGCCATTTGAAGATGCTAAAATTTTGATGAGGGTGTTGTTCTTTCCATTTGTTCACCCATCTGAAAGAATGATGCATCCAAACTTTCGCCACTACTTTTGTTTTTCCAGAATTGACTTTGCATCTTCAACAACATTCTATAGTAACCTCCCACTTAAGTCTCTTGGAGAGGGTACCTTGTACCCTTTCCCTGCAACTATCAATGTCGTTACCAAATACTCCCAATACAAGCTCTTTGTCACGTTGAAGGGAAGGTTATAATACCATAAATTTGCACACATCTTATTTGTTTCCTCATGCACCTTGTTCCATACTATACCTTTCACTGAAGATTTTGCCCCAGATATGTTTCAAAATACAAAAAAGCAATGTGATTGGCCATTGCTCGAATTGGATGAGGTGGATGTGCCTCGCATACATGGACCACAACTAGAGCCCGCAATCTCTGCCATATCAACCTTTGTTTCTCTTGTAGAGGCAGGAGTAATGGCTACTTGAACCCTTGCCCTCTTTAATTTCTTTTCATCCAACAATGCAAACTCTGCCTACATCTCTCGTTTTGTCTCTTTTGTATTAGTGGGGGACACGATGTGATGCAGCAGTAAGGAATTCATGCGATATGGTACTTGAGGTGATTGATGCCTCTAGAAACCTTCTTCAAACAAAAATGTGAAAATCACATTCCCTTGGCACAGTCCATGTACAACATACTCCAAGCGATGATACAACTTTTAGCTAAACGACTTCTACTCATTGATGTTGACCCTGATGTGGCATTGAATGCCATTGTATGCTACCCTACAACAAGTTCAAATACAAAAAAACTAAAATAACTAAATATCTATAAACGAAAACTAAAATATATACAATAAATTAATAATTGTTAATATAAAAAACTATAAAATAAAATAAAATTATAACAAATAAACTAAAAAGTTAAAAACTATAAAATAAAATTGTTAAAAATACACTACAAATCATAGTTACCAAATCTGACTAAATCTATAGACAAAATCCGTCCAGATCTGGATTTTTTCGTTCTCGGATAAGTTCGTCCAGGTCAGCAAATTTTTTAATAGGTTTTTTACATTAAAAAAACACCCAGAAACCATAAATATGATATAAGATTAATATTTTATATTATTTTATTAATGTTTTTCATTGTATTTGTCAATTCTGCATATATATATACATATATGGAATAACCGGTGAGTAACCACCGGTTGATCGGTTACTCGCCAGAAATTCCATCCCGCGAATACTCGCCACTCATAACTGCAACCAACAGTAGAAAAAAAAATGAACCGACGAGCAACTGGTGGTTACTCGTTGGTTCTGCATCCTGCGGAAGCCACGCGGTTTAACACGTAGAACCACAGGAAAACGCAAGTTTTCCCTCCAAACACTCCTCAAATACAGAAAATACGCAAAATGGAGTCTTATAAAATGCAACACACCTCCTCACTCTTCACGCACACAAAATTTGGAGCATTCTAAGGCGGATTGAGGAGATTTGAGCAAAAAAAATTCCACTTTAGTTTTTTTTTTTTGTCTTTTTTTTAATTTTCAAGCATGAAAATGAATTCTAATTTAATTGAAAACATGTTTGATATATATTTGTGATGCTTAGCATACAAATTTGATAAATTCAAATTTAATTGCATGCATTCCGTGAATTTCCGTCAAATTCATGCATTTATGTAATTTATTTTTCTTTAAATTTCCAAGCATGTAAATGAATTCTAATGTAATTGAAAACATATTTGTGATGTTTAGTATACAAATTTCATGCACTCCATTATAATTACATGGATTCCGTGAATTTCTGTCAAATTTCATGCATTTATTTATTTATTTATTTTTAAAAGTTCCAAGCATGTAAAGTTTTGTAATTTAATTAAATACATGTTTGATAAATATTTTTGATGCTTAGTATACAAATTTGATGCATTCCGTCATTTCATGCATTTGGTTAGATTTTCGTGTTTATTATTTATTTAAAATTGTTGTTTGTTATTCCGTTAAATAACCGTTATAGATTATAGTAATAATTTGTTCGTTAAAATTCTAAATCATAAATGTATTTTTGTTTCCGGTTTATAGTTTATAATTATCATTTAAATTTTGTTTATCGTATTTTAATTAATAATTTGTATTTAATATTTTTAATTTTTCTATGTTGTTTTTAACATGTTTGCAATACCCAGGTTATCCATTAGCAAACAATGGCATCCAATAGTGCATCGCCAGTCGGCTCCCCCTCATGCTCACACAGGTGCATGGAAGTATGCCACACGGGTTGGAATGTCCCAAACGGTTTCAATTTACTTTTGCTCGAAGAGGATGTCAAGAGGCATCAATCGCATGAAGTACCATCTTTCTTGCATTCATTGCCGCGACGTTGCGCCTTGTCCCAAAGTCACTGAAGAGGTGAAACAAGAGATGATGACGGAGCTTGCATCACTGGATGAAAAGAAACTAGAGATGGCAAGGATGCAAGCAACTCTAACAACGACCATTGGCACATTAGCAGAGGAAGAAATAACATCGATGACAGAAATTGTGGGCTCTAGTCATGGTTCACGCAAGCGCCATGGCACATTTGTACTGCCTTCATCTCAGTGACACTCTTTTTTTGTGCCTAGAAACCCCTGGGACACTAACATTCACTCCAAGCTACAGGGTGGAACAAGCAGATGCATGCAAATGTAGATAAAGCATGCGCAATTTTTTGGTACTTCAACAACCTTCCCTTCAACGTGGCGAGGAGCCCGTACTATAAATATTTGGTTATAACTTTGACAGTTGCAACGAGAAGGTACAAGGCACCATCTCCAAAAAACTTGAGTGGGAAGTTGCTCGAGAGCGCAGTTGAAAATGCAAAGTTGATTGTCGAAGATCAGAAAAGGTTGTGGTATAAATTTGGATGCAGCATTCTTTCTTATGGATGGACGGCTAGAAAGAACCGCACTCTCATCATCTTTCTGTCATATTCAAATGGTGAGCTAGTATTTTTGAAGTCTATTGATGCATCAAGTAAAATTAAAAATGCAGAAACTTTGAACTTGATGCTAGAGGAGGTTATCTTAGAGGTGACCAAGAATGTTGCAAAAAAATTACACACAATACAGTAGCATATGTGGCGTCTGGGAGACTTCTTAGGGGGAGACACCCATCTCTCTTTTAGACATCTTGTGCAGCACATTGCTTGTTGGAGGTTTGTCTATGATGTCTCCAAAGTGACCAAGGTTGTTGATGAGATGTCATATGTGTTAGATTGACAATGACAAGTGTGTTTCAATGTGCTTCAGTGTTCTTGCATGGTTCTTCAGTGTTGGACTTGGATAGGCAATTGATGGATGATATTGATGGTATGGACATGTTGCAGAGACCCTATAAGATGTTATGAATGCTTAGAGTGCTTATGGAAGTGAACGAAATTCATTAAAATAGTCATATGAATGTCTTAAGCTCAAATAGTCATCTTGACAGATAAAGCTAAGTGAGTAGATTGATGATGTCATATTTCACGTGTGAAGGTTTCAAGAGCAGCTTGATATATGGATAGATTCCCCTATGGGAGGAGATCATAAGGTTCAAATTTCAGGTCATGAGGTTGAGCGTAGCAAAAGTTATTAAGGAGCAAAGTTGGCCTTCCAGGCAGAGTTTTACTAAGTTCTCATACTTAGTCAAATTTGCAAGAAGATATCTACGATGAGCGTTTAATTAGATCACAGATCTAACGTGAGCGTTTAATCTAACCGGATAAAGATCCAACGGTGCGGTTCAAAATCAAATACTCAAGATGGCACACGTTGGTGACAAGTGTCACAATCTCGAAAGCTTTGACAGAAGATCAACGACGAGCGGGTACTCGTACAGATAGTGATCAACGGTGAGCGTTTGATCTTGCAGTAAGAGATCAAGGGTGCACGTTAAGTTAATAAGTCAAAGGATGCTCAAATTGCATGTAGAACTGCCAAGTGGCACAAGCACATTGACTGAATGGTATAGGTTGCATAGAAGACACACAGACCTACCAAGTGACACAATCGCAGAAGCTCTAATCGAAGATCAACAGTGAGCACTGCAAGATAAAGACCGGGCTACTTCTAAGGAGATCAATGATGCGTATTTGATCAAAGTTTTCAAGGAGCACGATATGAGGTCAAAGTGTCCGATGTTTAACGTTTACACAGTGACCGTTGGCATTTACATTTAACAAAGGAAAAACCAGTGCTCGGTATTTTGCTTATATCTTTTGATCTAAGACGAATTTGAAGGTGATGTAAAAAGCAAAGTTGAAGAGGACTTCAAGGCGCATCCAAAAAAGTCAATTAGAAGATCTGAATGTTTGTACAATCATATATATTGAGCTCTAAAGTTGACTGTGTTTGACCATGTTCTGCAAGTGACCCGAGAAGGATATTTGAGTTGTTCTTGATAGTGTCTTGATGTTTCAAGATGATCTAACTATTGGAGTGTTCTAGACTCCATGAGGCCCTTATGTGTGGATTTTAGAGGTTTGACCAATCCATCTTCAATTAAAACAACTGCTTTGAAGTTGACTGTGTTTGATGAATGCACTGGCAGATTGAGTGACCATGTTGCAGGGGTAAGTTGAAGGTGTTCTGAGCAAAGTTGAAGTAGCAAATGAGCATAGAGATGTTCTATAAGTCTCTGAGGCTTATACAAAAGCATTGGTTGTCATAGTTTGCCCCTGATCAGTTGTGGAAAGTCAAAATAACTTGACTGTATTTTGACTGTGTGACCACACTGAGTGGTCATTTTGAGAGAGTTGATTTCAGTGCTTCGAGCTTGTATTGAAGTGTCTAAAGCACATGGAAGTGTTGCAGAAGTCCTAAAGGTTTCACCCATGTGATCTAATCATATGGCTATGTGAAAGATTTGAGTTGTTGCTTTAGAAGTTTGAGACTGTGTTTTCTGTATATGAAAACCTGGTGAGCAAGGAGACCTAATTGGTAGGTTTGAGTGTTGAGTTGGTGTCCCAAGTGGCATGGGTCCATGAGAGAGTTAGCAAGGGTCTATTGGAGACAGATTTGATGTGTTCGAAGCATTGGTAAAGGATGAAGGTGGTCCAAGTAGTCTTACATGTAACATGTGAGTAGGAAGGCCTAATTGTTTTAGGTTTCACCAAGACCTAATGGTGATTTGGGACTAACGAGGTAATGACCGACCTAAGGAATGTGTGGTTCTTACATGTAACATGTATGAAGACCTATTTCAAAGGTGGTTCAAATATGTAAAGCATCTTCGCTGACCAAGATGGGTTAAAGGAAGAGAGTGGTATAAATACAAGGCATATTTGGACGAATTGTGCTAGTTGAGTATGCGTGGATTTAAGCGAAGTAAAGAACCTTTGAAAGAGAAGGTACAGATCAGTGAGGACCATCAGAGAGAAAAAAGGATCGGTCATGTTTTTCTGATCAAGCTGATGCTGGTGGATACACAAGTCATTGGACCTAATGAGCCTAGAAGAGGCAGATTGAGCGAGTGAGCCCTTGACACTGTTTGAGTGAAAGAGTTAAGGTGAAGAGTTCAAACAAAAGTGGTCATCATCAATTGAAGAGCAGCAACAGGTGTTTAAGATGATTTGTTCAGGTAGTTGAGTGGGTGCTTGGTTGCCTAAGGGGTTGGTTCCTCCTTGCAACGTAAAGCTTGCTAAAGGTCTAGTTGTTGTGGGTGCTTAGCTAGATAGGGGCAGTAGCTCTTTGTGGGATTGGTGTCTCACTAAACTAATGGATGGGTGTTACTTGATCAATTGGTGTTGATCTGAATGTTGGATCTTGTTTTATAGGACTGTAGTCCATCTTGCAAGGCAGTGGGTTTTATCTCCCAAGAGGGTTTCCCACATATATGATGTGTTCATGTGATGTATGCTTTAAATGTATGTGCTTTCATGTTTATGGTGCTTGATCAAATTGATGCATCACTGATTCACCCCCCCTCAGTGATTGTACCTCTAACAATTGGTATTAGAGCAGGACCTTGCATCAAGTTTAACCACTTGAAGGTGATCCAAGGTACAATATGGGTGAAAATATCATGTTTGATAAAGTAGTTTTCCATGACAGTGAAGAAAAAGTGTTCTATAACAGTGAGGAAGAAGAAGTTGATCTAGAAGCTGAGCTCATGGGTTCACTTGGTGAACTGAAAGAGCAAAAGAAGAGGAATTATAAAATGAAGAATATGATCAAAGGTTTTGAAGCACAAGTTAGTTCTCTTAAGGGAAGTTTGTTAGGCAAGTCTGAGAGAGAGGAAAAGAAGAATCAAGAACAAATCAAGCTCAATAAGGAGCTAGAATCATTGAAAGCAAGCTCAAGATCAAAAGATGGCAGAGAAAATCAGCATTCTTGAGGATCAATTAAGGGTTACAAAGACAAATCTGAATTCAAAAGAGGAAAAATGCAGACACCTCAAGACTCAGAAAAGACAAATGCCAAGTTGAGTTCAAAGCAAGGTGAGCATGATGAGTTGAAGTCCAATCTTGATTCTATAAAGATTATTGAAGAACAAGCATGTAGATTGAAAGATGACATGGCCAAAAGGGTTAAGGAGGATAAGGAGACCATCAAAGATCTCAAAGTTCAATTAGTGGCTACAAGTGCAACCATAAGGGGTAAAGAAGATGAATGTGTTCAATTGAAAGCTAATCTTGTTTCCCTGAAGGATGAGTATGAAAAGGTCATAATCAAGATAGGCAAGATTCAAGAAGAACAAAAGAAATCAGAACAAGGCAAAGAGGATGGTAGCATGAAAGACAACAAGTCAAATCAGGTCAAAGACAAAATGAAGAAGCCAATCAGACAACCAAATGCTTCAAGGTATGCCAAATCTTTTATCAGCAATTGTTTTGCTTTGTCATCTTGTTGGTCATAGGACAAAGGACTGTATAACAATCAGTCAAAGGAAGATCACTGCCATATTCAAACAAAAGGTATAGAAGACATTGTTTGCTACAATTGTCAAAAAGTTGGTCACATTGCTAGGTTCTGCAAGCAAAGACCATCAAGTCAAGATAAGCTCAATCAAGCTCCTAGAGTGCAAAAAAGAAGACAAGCTAGACAAATCAATGCAATGAGATATTCATCCCAGAGTCATTGTTATGCATGCAATCAGTTTGGCCACATTGCTAGAGAATGCAAGAGGAGAAGAAATCAGTCAAAAAAAGATCACAATCATCATCAAGCAAAAGGTATGAATGTTCTTGTTTGTTTCAGATGTCATAGAGTTGGTCACATTGCTAGGTATTGCAAGAACGGGTTGAATGAGTTCTCAAAGCAAAATAAGGTGCATGGAGCCCCTAATGTGCAAGGAAGAGGTCACAAATGGTTGTGGAAACCTAACCTTGTTAGGAGAGATCAGACTAAGACCAAAAACGGGTTGTTTGCCATAATAGACATGAAGGAAAGTCAAGATTTTTTGTTGTTTGCATTTGTGACAAGTCTAAAGCAAAGAATGAAGTCAAGGATCCATTCAAAGTCAATCTGGTAATGAGGCAGGACTGCAATTCAAATGAGAGTATGGAGATATGGGAGTCTCCTGAGTTTTGAGACTTTTAGTCTCACTATGTCAAAGGGGTGTCTCTCTCTAAGCTTCAAGGATACACTTGACAGCAAGAGGAAGCATGATGGATGCTTGTTGAGCTTTGATTGATGTTGCAGGACAAGAAAGGTCATTCGAATGAAGATGTTGGTTCTGAATTACCGCAAGCAGAGAATGGAGGTTTCCAAGTGTCTAATCAAAGATGGTGAGTTATCAAGATATTCTATTGCATAGAAAGGTATGTTGATCTTGTTCAAATGTGCTCAAAATGTGTTCAGGGATTTTGGTCTTAAAGGTAAGAACTTGTCAATTGCTTAAATTGATTGATCAAATATTGAAGACTGATGACAAGAGGATGAGGAGAATGTGTTGCCATATCTTTGATATCATGAAGGTCTCAGAGTTCTGCAGATGACATGAGATGGAGCTTAATGATAGGGGGAGCTTTCTAAGCTCTATGAGCAATTTGTCAGATCCTAAGATCAGAAGACTGTGTAGTAGAATTTGAGAGAGAAGGTATGAAGGCAATTATGTTGATTCATCATTGTTGGAAATGGTCTGAAGATGCTCAAAAGGGTGCCTAAGCTCAAGTGACTTAGGCGGAGTCCCTCTTCATGTTTTCAAGGTAAGTTCATGTAGTTTTATGATGATCATGTATGTTTTGTCTTCATAGAAGCTATGTATGATCAAAGAAGAATGTAGTCATGGAGCATGTTTAAAGAAGCTCAAGGTAAGAAGAGGTATGCACAATGTTAGGAAGACTCTATATCATCTCTCAGAGGTGGTCCTTTCCTATTATTTGTCCTTGAAGTCTTTTCAAGTCCGCAAGATCAGGAGTTGAACCCACTTTGTCATTGTGTCAAAAGGGGAGAAAGTGCTTGAAGAGAGAGATAGAGTCTATGCATAAGCTTTGTATTTGTGTTGAATCAATGACACAGTGGGAGATTGTTGGAGGTTTGTCTATGATGTCTCCAAGGTGACCAAGGTTGTTGATGAGATGTCATGTATGTTAGATTGACAATGACAAAGTGTGTTTCAGTGTTCTTGCATGGTTCTTCAGTGTTTGACTTGGATAGGCAATTGATGGATGATATTGATGGTATGGACATGTTGCAGACACCCTATGGGATGTTATGAATGCTTAGAGTGCTTATGGATGTGAACAAAATTCATCAGAACAGTCATATAAATGTCTAAGCTCAAGTAGTCGTCTTGATAGATAAAGTTGCGTGAGCAGATGACGTCATATTTCACACATGAAGGTTTCAAGAGCAGCTTGATATATGGATAGATTCCCCTATGTGAGGAGATCATATGGTTCAAATTTCAGGTCATGAGATTGAGCATAGCAAAAGTTATTAAGGTGCAAAGTTGGCCTTTCAGGTAGAGTTTTACTAAGTTCTCATATTTAGTCAAATTTGCAAGAAGAGATCTACGGTGAGCGTTTAATTGGATCATAGATCTAAAAGCGAGTGTTTAATCTGACCGAATAAGGATCCAACGGCATGGTTGGAAGTCAAATAGTCAAGATGGCACGCGCTTGTGACAAGTGTCACAATCTCGAAAGCTTTGACAGAAGATCAACGACGAGCGGGTGCTCGTAAAAATAGAGATCACCAGTGAGCGTTTGATTGTGCAGTAAGAGATCAATGGCACACATTAAGTCAATAAGTCAAAAGATGCTCAGATTGCACAAAGAACTACCAAGTGGCATAAGCACATTGACTAAATGGTACACAGTGCGCAGAAAGCATGCGGCGCTGCCAAGTGGCACAATCACGGAAGCTCTGATCAAACATCAATGATGAGCGTTGCAAGATAAATACCAAGCTACTTCTAAGGAGATCAACGGTGCGTATTTGTTCAAAGTTGTCAGGGAGCACAAGATGAGGTCAAAGTGTCTGATGTTTAACGTTTACATAGTGACCGTTGGCATTTGAATTTAACAAAAGAAAACCCAGTGCTCAGTATTTTGCTTATATCGTTTGATCTAGGATGAATTTGAAGCTGATGTAAAAAGCAAAGTTGAAGAGGACTTCAAGGCACATCCAAAGAAGTCAGTTAGAAGATCTGAATGTTTGTATAGTCAAAGATATTGAGCTATAAAGTTGATTGTGTGTTTGAACATGTTCTGCAAGTGATCCGAGAAGGATATTTGAGTTGATCTTGATAGTGTTTTGATGTTTCAAGATGATCTAACTATTGGAGAGTGTTCTAGACTCCATGAGGACCTTTTGTGTGGATTTTAGAGGTTTGACCAATCCATCTTCAATGTGAACAATTGCTTTGAAGTTGACTGTGTTTGATGAATGCACTAGCAAATTGAGTGACCATGTTGCAGGAGTAAGTTGAAGGTGTTCTGAGCACAGTTGAAGAAGCAAATGAGCATGGAGATGTTCTATAAGTCTCTAAGGCTTATAAGAAAGCATTGGTTGTTATAGTTTGCCCCTGATAAGTTGTGAAAAGTCAAAATAGCTTGATTGTATTATGACTGTGTGTGACCAGCCTTAGTGGTCATTTTGAGAGAGTTAATTTAAGTGCTTAGAGCTTGTATTGAAGTGTCTAAAGCACATGGAAGAATTGCAGAGGTCTTGATGGTTTCACCCATGTGATCTAATCATATGGCTATGTGAAAGATTTGAGTTGTTGCTTCAGAAATTTGAGACTGTTTTCTGTATATGAAGACCTAAAGAATAAGGGGACCTAATTGGTAGGTTCGAGTGTTGAGTTGGTGTTCCAAGTGACATGGACCCATAAGGGAGTTAGCAAGGGTCTATTGGAGACAGATTTGATGTGTTGGAAGCATTGGTAAAGAATGAAGGTGGTCCAAGTAGTCTCACATGTAACGTGTGAGTATGAAGGCCTAACTGTTTTAGGCATAGTTTCTAGGAGACAGGTACGGGTATGCCTTTTTTTTTTTAAAAAGGAGACAGGGGTACATGGAGCAACTATATATTTATTTTATTATTATAATTATATATATTTATTATTACATAAAAATAATAAAAACCAAAAAATATAGTACATGATCGGGGCACAAGGGTACGGCGGGTACGGGGAGGCATAGGGGATATGTCTCCCTACAACACTGGTTTTAGGTCTCACCAAGACCTAATGGTGGTTTGGGACTAATGAGGTAATGACCGACCTAAGGAATGTGTGGTTCTTACATGTAACGTGTATGAGGACCTATTTCAAAGGTGGTTCAAATATGTAAAGCATCTTGGCTGACCAAGATGGGTTAAAGGAAGCGAGTGGTATAAATACAAGGCATATTTGGACCAATTGTGCTAGTTGGGTATGTGTGGATTTAAGTAAAGTAAAGAACCTTTGAAAGAGAAGGTACAGGTCAATGAGGACCATTAAAGAGAAAATAGGATCAGTCATGTTAATATGATCAAGCTGATGCTGGTGGATACACAAGTCATTAGACCTAATGAGCCTAGAAGAGGCAGATTGAGCGAGTGAGCCCTTGCGACTATTTGAGTGAAAGAGTGAAGGTGAAGAGTGCAAACAAAAGTGGTCATCATCAGTTGAAGAGCAACAATAGGTGTTTAAGATGATCTGTTAGGTCGTTGAGTGGGTGTTTGGTTGCCTCGGGGGTTGGTTCCTCCTTGCAAGGTAATGCTTGCTAAAGGTCTAGTTGTTGTGGGTGCTCAGCTAGACAGGAGCAGTAGCTTCTTGTGGGATTGGTGTCTCACTAAACTAAGGGATGGGTGTTCCTTGATCAGTTGGTGTTGGTCTAAATGTTGGACCTTGTTTTATAAGACTGTAGTCCATCTTGCAAGGTTCAGTGGGTTTTATCCCCCAAGAGGGTTTCCCACATATATGATGTGTTCATGTGATGCATGCTCTTATGTATGCTTTAAATGTATGTGATTTCATGTTTATGGTGCTTGATCAAGTTGATGTATGTTGAATGTTTAAGAATTGGATTATCTTGCATCACCGATTCACCCTCCCTCAGTGATTGTACCTCTAACATTGCATTGACCTTCTTTTGGAGAACAGGGAAACTTGATTGGATGAAACCAGTTGTCGAAGAAGCTAGAGAAATAATTAAATATATCTACAATCACCCTTGGGTTCTCAGCTTGATGAGAGAGCACACCAAGGGAAAAGAGCTTGTTCAAGCAGAAGTCACCAAGTTTGCAATAAACTTTCTTACATTGCAAAGTATTTGTAGTTTGTTGACTCTTTTGAAGCAGATGTTTGTCTCTCAAGCATGGATGGAGTCATCTTATTCCAAGAACGCTGATGGAGTGAAGGTTTCAAAGACAGTTTTCAGTGAGGTTTTCGAAATGAGAGCTACAGAGATTGTGAAGGTAACTTGAAATTGCAATTTAAAATTCAAGTTGTTTTCTTTGTTTTCAATTTTTTAAACTTAAATTTTTTCTTTTATAATTTATCTATAAGTTTGTAATACTAACTTTAATTTGTTTGTAACTTTGTAGCTTTCAAAGCCTTTGGTGAGGGTTTTGCAATTGGTGGATGGAGAGAAAAATCCAATGAGATATATTTATGAGGCCATGGATAGGGCCAATGAGGCAGTGCAACATTATTATAGAGGGGATCGTGCCAAATTTGATCTCATTTGGGAGTTAATTGATCAGAGGTGGAACAATCAACTACACCAACCCATCTATGCAACAGGGTACTTCTTTAATTCCAAGTTTTTCTACTCCGATGGCTTCACAAATGCTAGTAGAGAGGTTATGGAGGGGCTCTCAACATGCATTGAAAGTATGACTCCTGACATTGAGGTGAGGGACTTCATTATTGAAGAGTTGCAAAACTACAAGTAGGCAAAGGGAAGGCTCTTTTCTTCAGCACTAGCCATCCAAGGGAGAGGCATGCAATTACCAGATGATACAAAATGAAGTCTTTACTTGTACCTTATCAATTACATATTTACAAATTTACAATTATTAATTTCTTTCAAAGTTTTGAACATCTTGTTTGCAGAGTTGTGGTGGGAAGATTGGCATTGAAATACCCCAAATCTTCAAAGGCTAGCCCTCTGGATTCTATCTCGGCCTTGTAGTGCTTCTGGATGTGAGTGCAATTGAAGTTTGTTAGACTCTATTCACACAAAGAAACGCAACAAGTTGAGTCAACAATGGCTCAATGAATTGGTGTTTGTGCAATACAACCTTCGACTTCGCACAAAGAAGTTGAAGAACGCATCGGAGGAGCATATCGTTCTATATGAGATCGATTCTTACATCGATTGGATTGCACGGAAGGAGGCCCCCATGTTCACAAAGGAGGAGATTGTTGATTTCAAGAAGCAAGCTATGGAGGGTGCAGCTGAAGCAGAAGGGGGAGAGATTGGATTGGAGGACAACCTTGGAGATGAGGCAGAGGTAGAGGCAGAGGCAGAGGCAGAGGCAGAGCCACAAGGGTAGATGCAGCCTTCTAGACAAAGCAAGGCGGATTAGCCGAGTGGGAGGACTAGAGTTTCTCAGTCTCCCTTATTTTTTCAGAGGGCAGGAAAGAAAAAATTGTAGATTATTGTAATTTGTACTTGTAGTCTTGTAGATTCTTGTATAAGACTATAAGTCTATAAGTATTATTGTAGTTTGTAACTTTGTACTTTGAGACTTTGTTGTAATCGCATGAATATGCGATTTTGTACATTTTATATATTCAAATCTAAAAGAAAACACTTTCCCTATGTTTTAAAGACTCATTCCATCTATTTCGTTTATATAATTTCCTAAGTAGTCGATATGGGTATAGGTGCAAGTACGAGTATAAGTATCGAGTACGTGGATATGGAGGATTTTTTTGGGGGGTTTGGGACAGCTAGGTATGGCCATACAAAAATATATATATATATATATATAATTAAAAATATAGCCATATAAGCAAAATTAACCACATAATATTCATAGAGAAAACAAAATAAGTTAAATAACCACAAAACACACTCATAATTCCAATGCCAAAGGTTAAACTTTGAATAGTTTTATAAATTATAAATAGGTACATAGTGCAAATGTTACAAATTACAATATTAATTTCAAAAATTTCATCTTCAGATCCCATGTCCTCATGATATGGTTCATTAGAACCACAAGCAACAACAGTGCCACTCCCACTAGCTCCACTATGTAGGTCCTATGAAGCAACCTCCAAATCCGTACCAAGTAACAAAAGGTAGGCAACGGAGGCATCCAAGTCTGTAGTCTCTGGGTCCACATCTCAACACTTTGGTGCCCTTTTCTTGTACTCAGGTTGCTTGTGTGAGAGAAGACTTAACTTATAATGGACATAGACCAAGTCCTCTGCCTTTTTTGCCGCCAAGTTGTGCTTTACTGAGTAGATAAAGTTGTAGGTACCCCAGTTTTGCTCGATGGAGGAGGAACTTGCAACCTATTGAGACAAGCCACAAAGTCAATTTATACTAGAAATTATAAAAATAAAAAAGCCTAAAGTTAAACAAAACATAGAAATGAACAAGGGTAGAGAGGTTTTATTTTTTAATCTTACTTGTGATAGAATTCTAATAGTAAGTGGTTGAAGGTGTGTGTATGATTGCCCATGGAGGTACCACCAAAATTGAGCTTCTTTCTTATACTTATCATGGATGGTAGCAAGGGAGTGACTCACGGAGGATATGAAATGTGCAAACTCTTCCCTAACTTGGTCTTCAATTTTTTGATCTAGGAAGAGTCTAGAGAATTTCGTCTTATATCCCTCCCTAACCTCAACATCCCTATATGGTGCGACCCTTCTACAAAGAAAGGATCTTTGTAGTATAGTATTTGGGCGTCAAGGCAAAAGCAAGAAGATGCAATGGGGTGGTCATTTTGTTACACCTTTCAATGAGATGCAACTGCACTTCCTTGAAGAACCTCTCCATGAAATCTTGCTCTTTGGCATTTATGATGGATCTAATGTTCTCAATCATTGAGTCTATTCCATCATAAAGCTCACCCAAACAAGAATGATCCATGTCCACATATCTCAACATGTTAACGATGGGCTCAATAAAACTCAACAAATAGTCCACACGTTCCCACCATGCATCATCAAGAATCCACACTTTCACCTTTGTGGCCCTTTTAGTGTTTGTTTGCCTCCATATACTCCAAAGGTTGTTGATGACCATGGTGCTCAATGCCTCACGCCCCTGAACAAGTCATCTCAAGATGAAGGTGTGTGAGGCCAACCGAGTCTCAACAACCTAACACCAAATCAAAAAAAATTAAAATTAGAAAGTGTTCAAATTAAAAATTTACAGAATTAAAAATAAAAATATACATGATTCATGAATAAAATTTTTAAAAAATGTTACCTTCAACAACTACAATTTCGAGAAGGTCCTAAAGATGCCTTGTGACAAATGATGGTTAAATATGGATATTTGGATCTCGTTCGCCTCCTCATAGACTTGTTTGATCCAATCAATTTTTATGCACAATTTTTGCAACATACGGTTGAGGGAATGAACTGCACAAAGTGTCCAAAATATGTGTCCATACCTCTTCTCAACCAACATGCCTACAACTTTACAATTTTTAGCGTTTTCTGTTATAACTTGGACAACATTTTGAGGCCCCACTGCCTCAATAGACTCTATCAAGATGTTGGCAATGAATCATGCATCATTCACTTGCCCCTCACAATCAACGGCCATCAAAAACATTGGCCCTTTAAGGCTCACTGCGACCACATTAATCAATGGTCTATTTGTTGTATCTTTCCATCCATCGGAGATGATGGACACCCCTGTCTCGACCCACGAATCATTGATGGGCTTCAATGCATCTTCAACTTTTTTCTTTTCTTTTGTCAACAAGGTGGTTCGCACCTTCTCATACCCTTGGTTGACGAACCCTTTAGGGGCAACATTGATAGATCTCACCATATCGTGCCAATATGGTGATCTAACAACACTAAATGGAAGCCCACATGCATAGAGGCAACGTGCAATACTTTGCTCTATTATGTCCCTTCACTCATTCTGGAATGACCTTTCTAATGGGCTCGAATCTTTTGTTCTTTTGCAAGCAAGAGGTGAATCCTCTTCCTCTATGACCACGTCAGGTGTAACAAGAAATAGGTGTGATGGGGCAGACATACTAGGACGAGATTGATCAATATCCACAGGGGTCGATCCTTTCTTGCTCAAAGGATGGTTGTCTTTTATCAAAAAGGGCATCTGCTTCTTCTTGCTCTTTGATGTATGCAAAAACCTTTGCATGTGGCAAGCCCTTCCCTGGTTTTTCATTTATACTTGGCCCACCACAAATTTTGATTCATTCTCCTGGAATTGCACACAAATGGGCTTTCACCCGTTTATATGAGCTCTTGAAATGACAACCACATTCTGAACACTGTCAAAGGAAACACCCTCCACATGGTAGTTGTTCAAGCAATGTCACATACTTTCAAAGAGGGGCTCGAGCACTGGCTCTGCAGGGTAACCCTTAGCCCACTAAACTAGCACTTACATCAGCAAACATTTTGGCAAATCAAAAATCCCTATAACCCCTGATAAAATTATAATACTAATTAATATTGTTATATTTAGCATTTGTTGAAAGAATCTTTAAAATTCATTAAAAAAATCAAAACTAATTACTTACATTTAAATTTAAAAACTAGACAACAAAAAAAAATTCAAAAAAAAGTTAAAACCCTACAAAATTGAAAAAAACTTACCTTGAATGAAGAATCCTCCTTGTTGGAAGATCCTCAAGGTCTTTGTTGTAATGGCATAGATTTAGCACAAGGAGATTTAAGCTTTTTCAACTAAACAAATGAGCAAGAGTGAACAAATATGCAATGGGAGGTAAAAATGAAATGAAAGCTAAAAGTGTTATCTTTTGATAAAATGAGTGTGACTCATGCTTTTAGGGTTGCAAATGAACTTTAAAATGTTTTTTGAGGTCCACATTTTGACTTTGACTGGTGAAATAAGCAAAAAAATTAAAAAATCACTTTTTCCTTGAGGGTAAATTGTCCCTACGCCCAGGGTACACCCCAACCCCTGCAGGTACACCCAGGTATGTCTGAGACATACCCGGGCATACCCGCAAGGGCTGGGGCGTACCTTGGGCATAGGGACGACATAGCCCCCCGTATCTGTATCCCTAAGTGGCGTACCTATACGAACTGAGGCGATAGGCGTATTCGATAACGTAGATAATTTCTAAAAAAATAATGTTATTTTTAAAAATTCAAGTATTTTTTGCCTTTACCAGTTATTGCCATTTATTCAACCAAGTGGGTCGAATAACTGTCGGTTACCCATTTTGGGCCTTCGACGAGTACTCACCCCAACCAGTTATGCGAACTATATATATGTATATATCGACCTTAATTTTTTTTCAATTTTTTTTAATAGGTTTTCTACATAAAAAACACCCAAAAACCATAAATATGATATAAGATTAACATTTTGTTATTTTATTAATGTTTTTCATTATATTTATATATATATATATATTCCGGAGCAGAATTTTTTGAACTTTTTCAAGAATTTCAGATTTTGGATATTTTTGCCCTACCGAAAGGATCCGGATTTCCGAAATTGGTAACTATGCTAAAAAGTAAAAACTATAAAAAAATAAACTAAACTATAAAATATTTAATAATAAATAAACTAAATTTAAAACTAAAAAATAAAAATAAAAACCATCTATTAAAAAAAAATTATTTACCTGAAACACAAAGCATTGTTGAAACTTCAAATGTGGTAATGCCCAACAGTCAACTTGAAACACTAGATTTTAGTTTATAATTGCAGCTGGTCAATGCAACTTCACAATGCACAAGCTATGAGCCACGACAGCAGTCACAACGCCTTCTAGATCATGACAGTCTACAATCTCGGGCACCTTCAGTGAATTTCTTGTGACAGAGCATTCCCTCCGTGATTTTCTTGGACTTAGATTAGAATGTGTTGGGTGTGGCCCATGTGGGGCATTAAAAAAATCAAATTCAGCAATTTCTTAGTGTGTAAACCCTAACCCGCGTTTTCTTGTGTAGTTCACATTTTTTCCTTGCATTTTGACCCTAAACAATGTTTTTTTGTGTTTTTGTGTGAATGCTAAGTATGGCAAATTTTGTGCCAAGATGTGAGTTCAAGCACAAAAACTCACCAAACCCCGGTGACTACAACTCATGAGTACAAATAGATAATACTCGCCCATAGAAAATTTCCGCGAGTATTCACAAACTCGACGAATAAACGGCGAGTATGTAATCTATAGTTGGGATCAATCTTCTTGAGCGTTCCTCAAAATTTGAAACCACAATGTGCATTAGAAATCTCAAGAAACAAACTAGTTTTGGATGCCCCTAAAGAAAACCTTCAGTACCCTTAGGGACATCCAACCAAATTTATGATGCCAAATTCTGCTCAAAAATGCCCCAAAAACGCAAAATATGAAAAACATAAAAAATACAAAAAAAAGCCCAAAAAAAACACACATTTTCAGAAATTTACTTAATTTGTGTTCCAAAATGCCACTTATATCAGAGAAGCACTTTATTTTCAGATGTCCTATCTACTACAAATATGGGGGAGGTACTACTATTTGTGCAAAGACTAAGGAAGGCAATTTTTGTGCCACGCTGTGAGTTCAAGGACAAAAACTCACCAAAACCCGACGACTGCAACTCATGAGTATAGGTAGATAACACTCGCCCATAGAAAATTGCTGCAAGTATTCGCAGGGTCGATGAATAATCGGTGAGTGTGTAATCTATGGTTGGGATCATATCTTCTTGAGCGTTCCTCACAATTTGAAACCACAATATGCATTGGAAAGCTCAAGAAATGAACTAGTTTTGGATGCCCCTAAAGAAAAGCTCCGGTACCCTTAGGGGCATCCGACCAAAATTATGACACCAAATTCTGCTCAAAATGCCCCAAAAATGCAAAATACAAAACACGCAAAAAAAACAAAAAAAAAACATTTTCAGAAATTTACTTAATTTGTGTTCCAAAATGCCACCTATATCAAAGAACCACTTTATTTTCAGATGTCCTATCTGATACAAGATATGGGGGAGGTATTACTATTTGTACAGAGATTAAGTATGGCGATTTTTGTGCCAAGTTGTGAGTTCAGGGACAAAAACTCACCAAAACCCGGCGACTGCAACTCATGAGTATAGGTAGATAATACTCACCCATAGAAAATTTCTGCGAGTACTCGTAGACTCAACAAATAATCGGCAAGTATGTAATCTATGGTTGGGATCATATCTTCTTGAGCATTCCTCAGAATTTGAAACCACAATATGCATTGGAAAGCTCAAGAAATGAAATAGTTTTGGATGCCTCTAAAGAAAAGCTCCAGTGCCCTTAGGGACATCCGACCAAATTTATGACACCAAATTCTGTTCAAAAATACCTCAAAAATGCAAAATACGAAAAACATAAAAAATACAAAAAAAAATCCATTTTCAGAAATTTACTTAATTTGTGTTCCAAAATGCCACCTATATCAAAGAAGCACTTTATTTTCAGATGTCCTATCTACTACAAGATATGCGCGAGGTATTACTATTTGTACAAAGACTAAGGAAGGTTTCCTATCCACCATCTTTTGTTGTCCTAACTATAGGTTCTTGGCCATTTTCCTTTCGGAGGTTGTTACTTTTAGACATAGGGCATTGTAGGGGGCTCCAAGGCTACCAAGATGATTACCTCCTTGACTAGCTTATCTCATTGGGGGTATTAAGCCTCCCTTAGATTTACTTTTTCCACTTAGAAGGAAGCAAGTCGGTGAGATGATGTCTACCTCTTTGTGTTGCTACTAAGATATGCTATCCCTCTCGCTCACATACCATGTGGCACAAATGTTCTACCCAGCATTGGGGTCATCTAATTAAATATGCTTGCATCCCGCGACATACGGACATGTGCATATCACCAGTTTTCTCTCTACCTTTGGAATCTTGTTGACCTTGGGTGTTAGGAGAGGTTCTTGGGGAAGAATATTGCTTGTTAGAATTGTGCAACCTAGCCCCCTTAAGCTTGTATATTCTCCAATGGACACTATAAAATCCTCTGCATTGGTCTACTTGTAGTCACAGATGATGTTGTTGGTCGTTCTTCTTCTTCTTCTTCTTATGCTCCCAACATTGATACAAATGTGTGGAAATGCTACTTAAGATTCAACGTAGGATTTAACCACTTTGGATTTACCTCCTCTAGTTATGCTTTCATTATTTAGTGTTTTGGTTCTTATTTGATTTTTCAGCTAATAGGATTCCTTTTTACTCATACTTTTCTACCATAACTAGATGTACTTATGAGTTCAATGCCCTACTTTGGCCACACATGGGAATTAATATAATCTCTTTACTTCTTGTATCTTTTTATTTGTCTTTCTTAGTGTCCATGGGTGAGTATAAACATCATAATAAGATTTAATATCACAAAGTTAGATAGCACAATTTGGTCTCAAAAGCAACTGCATTGATATCACTCGTAACAATCCCAATGGTTTGTTGCATGATATCCATACAGATGTACATAAAGTTTACATTGTATTAATAAATGATGAATCCTTGTGCAATGTCTAACAAACATGTATATTTATAGTTACATTAAAGGACATACGATAAGCCATTACCCTATAGCTTATCAATAAATATTTTTTATATAAAAATTAAGGTATGCAACATTTAGCCTCGATAGGATATAAGATTTGATATAAAAGAATTCCTAAATATTTTCTTCACTTAATTGTTAAGGGGGAAAAATTGTAAGGAAGAATTATGAAATTATTCATGATCTTCAAATGTTGCCTTGATAGGATATAAGATTTGATAAAAAAGAATTCCTAAATATTTTCTTCACTTAATTGTTAAGGGGGAAAAAATTGTAAGCACGAATTATGATATTATTCATGGTCTTCAAAAGGAATGAAATTTGAAGAAAAAAAGGTCTTGAAGGTGCAACAAAGCATTCAAATGACAACCATTTATTTCTCTATCAACAGTAGAAACAAACCTTAATCAGCGTCGACTTGGATAATCATGTACAAGTTTCAGCAAAAAATGTCAAGGAAAAATGGGTAAATGATGAGAAAACAAAAGTTATAGAAGGTTTTAAATTGAGTATGAGAAAATAAGTTATACATTATGATTTTCATGTTATACATGTGTATGGTTTAAATAATCACACTACAACACTTGGTCAATTTTGCGATGTTATTTTTCAAAGTACTTTCGAAGGTCATCATTTTTGTTAAAAATTTAAGGCAATTTTCCACAAAACCACATGTTTTGTTATTTTTCACCATATGAATGTAGAAATTTCAACATTTGTTTACAAAAATTGCAAGAGTAAGACAAAAATTTGGAGATGTCTTTTCAATGAATGTTTGTGAACCTCAAAATTTTGACATGAACATGAAAATTTTCAACATATGAATGTGTAAAAGTTTCGTCATATGGATATGGAATTTTTTTTATGTATGGACATGGGAATTTCAACGTTTTCAAAAAATGTGAATTTTGACGTTTTTCAAATAAGAGAGAACAAGAGCAAAGGTCGCCACTTTTTTAAAAACATCCAAATTAGTGAGAAAAATTATACATGCTTTTAGAATTAGAGGGAAGAGCAAGAAAATGGGCCCACAATTTTTCAAAAAATAATGGAAATTTTGACATTTTTCCAAATTAAAAAGAAGAGCATGCAAGTTCATTATTGTTTGTTCAATTATTTTTTCTAATGGATCTATTTTTATCTATCTAATTACAATGCTATAGATATATACACTATGTATCTTCATGTTGTAGCGCTATATCAATTAAGCAAGCAGATACAAGATTTGGATGAAGGAGTAGTGTGTTGTATAAAGTGAGTGATCCTTTTTATTTCTTGCAGTATTTATAAGTTGACATTATATGAAAAAGTTTTGTATGTTTACATGGTTCACCTCAAATATGACAATTAGCATGGTCTTAAAAACTTACAAGGCATAATTTGCGGTAAGTTCATTGAATGCCTTAAGGGGATGCATTCCCCTATTCATTGCAACATTATCTTTGTCATATAAATTGTGTATATTTATCAAAAAACCCATTTTGTACATATCATACAATCATCCCAATCAGTAAGACCGCATTTTTTGAGGCAGTAAGAAAATAAAAATTCAAATTTTCTATAAGTTTAAGAAAATTGTAATGATCTCTACTATGCTAAAACTGTGATGAATCTATTGTAAATGGTTGGGGAATAATTTTATTGCTTGTCCCGTTCATATTCAAATAAATATATACACCTTGCATCTTTATGTTCAAGTGCTATAGCAATCAGCTAAGAAGATAGATTTAGATCATGAAATTGTGCATTGTATAAAGTGATACTTTTGAGTTCTTGTAACATTTATATGCTATGACTAAAGATGTTTTTCACTGCAAGAAACTTTATTCATCCTATATATGAGATAGATGCTAATGGACACGTTGGATTTGTCGTGCTATTCATTATGCATTGGGATAACATACTAGATAAGTGAAAACTCATTTCTGTTATAACACTATGAGGATTCTGTAAATGATATCTAACTTTTGCATCAAAACTATAATGGATGTCATTATCGGTATTATAAATGGTTGTGGAAAATTTTTGGGCCCCATTCTATTGAATAGAATCACCCTATCTTTTTACATTGAAGTGTCATAGCAGTTAACAAAGTAGTTACATGATCTGGATGATGAAACTATGTACCTGCATAAAGTAAGTCATTCTTTTTAGTTTTTGCAACATTTACATGCTATCACTAAAGTTGTTTGTAACCCCAAGAAATCATTTTTCAACCAATCAGATGGAAATGGCCATGTATGGTAATGTGAGTTACAAGTCTATGGTTCAAAACGTGCACCCCCAGGGGTCTCTCTCACTTCAGTTCGTATTACTGGAAAACAATTTAAGAACATCAAAATTTCCACATTCCATATATTGAAAACTTTCCAAATTCACACGTTTAAATTTCCATGTTTGTATGCATATGTCAAATTTCCACATGTCAAATGTCAAAATTTCCATTCCACCATTTCGGCTTTTTCCCAATTTTTAATCAACAAACGGCTATTTTCAACATTCAAACATGAAAAAAGACATCGAAATTTCGATTTAATGTTGTAGTGATTTTCCTTGGATCCACATTTAGAAACATTAGGAAACAATCTCTATAGATTTTCAAAAAGGAACTTATGAAGTTTTGGTGCAAGAAAAGAGTTGAATTTGTAAAGAATTTCAAAAAAGAGGAACATTTCTTAGAGCTATGAAGGGCAGAACTGTTAAGTGAGAAAAATACAAGAGCTTACGAATCTTAATAGGAGTAAATTGAAGACAAGGTTGAAGATAGATGAGACAGAAAGTAGAAGGTAAGATCTACAAAAGTTAGACCATAATAACTTTTGTGCTACCATGTGAATCCACAATCATCAAAAATAATATGGAATTACAAAGAAGAACGTGGCACACATGATCACCGATATTTTGAAAGAAAATGCCATAAATATCTATATGCAAGAAACCAATAGAAATGGATCTATATGTCAACATATTATCAAAGAGCAATATAAATAAACATAATATCTGCATGACGGAAAACCAAGCAATCCAACTATTGAATACAAACCTAAGATGATCTTACTATTTGGTTACCTTATACTTCAGGAAGGAAGCATTTCAAAGAGAGGAATGTTGTGTACTTGTAGTTGTGACCAACGTCAGGTTATATGTGCGTGAATGCTAAGAAAATATGACCTTGGTCTTGATAGGAAATGTGGCTAGTAAATTGGCATTGGAAAGCTTGTGATGTCTACTTTCAAATGAATCAAACACCACGAAAAATCAAAATCCCTATCAAGAGTTATAGCCAAAATAAACTTAAATATCCCTCAAATTGTGTCCTTCATTGTAAACCTCTGCACTAAATATTATTAAAATAGAACTTTTTCTAACAGCCTGATGAATCACAGTGTGATCTAAAATTTCAATCAAGAAACTCTTCACACATTTTTTTCCAAAAGCTCTCCTCTTTATCATATAGACTTTGGAAATATTAGATATCTAATAAAATGGAACTTGATTATAGAAATTCAACGAGTATGACTATTGAACTTATGGTGCCCTCCTTTGTCTATTTAAAGATCATTCTACCCTTGTAATATCATCAGTTCTCAATTAAAACTCGGATATTATAGTCTTGAAAAATCATTCTCAAGTTGCTGGTGCCTCATTTATTTTGTCTTATATTTTTACCTTTTTACTTTTGTTTAAAATACAAAACGATAGAATTCAATATTTTATAGGTTTCCAAGTGGTAACACCCATAGAATGAACTGGATTGCAAAGAAAATGATTAAAAATATCGATTAATGAAAGCCATGTGTGGTTGACCACAATATGGTATAAGACCAAAAAAAATACCAAAAGCAAAAAACGTACATACTAACAGACAATCAGTAAAGATACAGACCCATTTCTACTTATCACGATCCACCTGTCTAAGCGCTTATTCTATAATTATAAAGCATGTAGCCATGCAGAATTACAAAAACAAGCCAAGTCACCAGTACGGAGGTTCACTGTTACATTTTGGGCCCCAGGTGTAGATTGGATACATCAATACAAAAATTTATAGAAATGAAAGACAAATTTTAAAAAATCAACCACAATAACAATGTTATATGCTTAAAATAAAGAAAAAGAATTACAAAACACTACTAAAAATTGATAATTCAAAATATTAAATGGGTCGTGGTATATCACACATCACATAGGTTTATATTATTTGTTCAAAAATGGAAAATAATGAATGGTTATAATCAAACTCAAGAACTGCATGAAAAAATTGTCATGTTGCTCTTCATGAAGAGCATTCAAAGTCAGAAATTGGTTAATTAGAACCAAATCCAATAGGACCAGCAGCAGTTTATGGTTAGTTGTGGGTCTAAAAAATCAAAAGCAAGAAATGCACATACTAACAAACACTCAGTAAAGATATAGACCAAATCCTATTGATCGCAATCCACCTATCTAAGCACTAGTTCTATATTATAAAATACGTAGCCATGCAGAATTACAAGAATAAAATAAGTGACCAGTACCGGTTTCACTGTTACTTTTTGGAGCCCAGGTGCAGATTGGGTACATTGGTACAAAAAGTTATAAAAATTATACAAAAAATAAAAAAAAATCAACCACAATAGCAATGCTTCGAGTGAACAAAAGGCTAACAAGAATCCAAGTGAAATCCTAAGAGAAATGCTTCAAAACAAAGTGATTCAATTACCCCCTCTACATCCTATAAGGAGATCCAAATAGTATTGTGCATATCACAGAATGCATGGACATCATGTAGATCGTTATTTTGCATTAAAGAACAAAATACAAATCCGCAAAGATAGTGGTGATCCTATCTTTGATACATCTACCAAAAATCCCACTCACATTATGAGTACCTCCCCTAAAGCACAAGTGCCAATACAGTAAATATGGGTACCAAAGGATAATGCAAGACACAGACAATTGCAAATTTTAAACCTAAAACAATTAAAGATTCAAAAGGCAAAGCTAGAGCAAGTAATGTTACAAAAAGATCAAGATGAAAAGGCCAACATTCCAAATTTAGTTACAAAGGGGGCAATCACAAGCCTTTCCTCATATCAAGACCCTTTTACTAACACTACTCATGTAGAGGGCAAACAATTTACAGCTATCAAGGTTATGGACTATCAAGATACAAATTTTTGTTCTATGTCATTTCTTGCCTCTCTTGAATACCAATCCTCAGATTCTCCAGATTCAGTGCGGGCATATTATGTAAACATGTTCTCCACACTTGCATCGATTTTAGATTCACCATATTTCACAGTATATAATTCATAGATACATTTGTGGCAGCATTCTATACATTGATACTATTACTATACCTGGATTTCAGCTTGAGACATATATGAGATGCATATGCCATGCAAAGGGAAGCTAAAATTGCAAAATCAAATCATTTTCCATATTTCAAATATTATTGTATAGACTATTATCATTCCTAGGTTGGACTTTTATGGAGTCCATCTGAGCCAACCTATTGTCGTAGGTTCACTTTTGGAAGGTTGAATTGATTAAATCGCTCAATCTCACCAAGCTTATAAGTTAGAATTGATTAAATCATCTATCTTTACAAGACTTATAGGTTGGATTTGATTAAATCATCCACCCTCACCAGATATATGTTGTGAGTTGATTAAATCGCTCACATTCCCCAGGTCATGCACATATTTGGGTTGCCTAATTGAGATGAAGCAAGCTCAATGGATGTGTTGCAACTCACATTTACATCAAGGTTGGGGGCATGTGCCCAATCTCTCTCTCTCTCTCTCTCTCTCTCTCTCTCTCTCTCTCTCTATATATATATATATATATATATATGCACTTGCAGGTTCAAATTTGTCATAATCTCATACTCAATGCTTCATAATAAGGCATCCTTTCAAATCAAATTGCCAAGAGGCAAGATGGTTGCATCAACACACAGGTGTACTCCTAACCTTGCTCTTCCTAATTTCAAACATTTCAAATTCTTTCAATCTCAAATTTCATACATTGATTATATACTATAACATCATCTCAGTTGCAAGTCGGTGACCAACAAAGCATTCAAGTTGGACTCATGCAAAGACAAGGTGTTATACACACCCAAGTATGCATTTCTTTATTTTAAACTAGCAATTTCATTACTAGATTAATGGGGGGCCAAATGTAGATACGAAAATATTATTTATATAGTAATCTAGTCTTCTACACTTGGCAAATATCCATCACGGTTGTACCTTTTAGTTATAGACATACCTATGGCCGAAAGGCTCGCATTCACTATCTCTTTGTGCCTAAATTGCTTATCTTTTAGTCCGACCACTATTATTTTAATGACTAGGTCTTATATACTATGCAAAACACTTTAAAATTGATTATTTTCATTATCAGTTTTGAACCTGTACATGTTATCTAGCTTCCTGAACACTTGCGTCCTAGGTGGACACCTACGTTGAGGCAATTGTCCAACTTCCCTACAAAGTGTCTAGTGCCCAGAATCATCCAATTTCCAAATGAAACATATCCTAAAGGTCGGCCTAAGTGCTTTGGTGTGAGATATTTTCAAAATGGATTGGTATATATACATGATCAACCCTCATTTATTCCTCACCTAGCAAATACCGAGAACTCACATGGCAACTTACCAAGAAGCATTCAATCAAGCTTTTAAGTGAGCAAACCTGCCCTATTCATCCTTATTTCTATATCAGTCATAAGAGCAGTATTCTCACAGTCCAAAGCATTCGAAAAGCACTTCATGAGTCATATTTGCCAAGTTACAAGCTAGATCATTGCATGCCATTGTTTATCACATGTTGCATCTTGATACACACACAAACCAACATGTAGGGGAGAACTAAATACATCTAAGACCCTCTTCGGAGTATTGGCTATGTAGACAACATCCATTGACAGAGGGGTCCTTGGGGCAACTCGACACCATGAGCCCACTAACCCATTTTTTCCAAAGTCACTCCAAGGGTGAGGAAGCTAGGGTTTCATCATTTGACAAAAAGCAACAATCTGTGCGCACAATCTGAAGACATCAGAAGAAAGGCGACAAAAAACCTATAAGGCTCTAATTGGTTGCACCTATATCCAGTCAATATTCCATACAAGAAACTTGCATCGAAGTCAGAAAACTATGTCGACGCAACCGTCTAAATCCAACACAAGCGTCTGAGGCCACAAAAAGAATATTCTTAGAATCTGACGACTGTTCCAAGATCACCTTCTAGTCCACTTCCAACTTGTTCCGGATCAGATCTACATGAGCATAGTAAACCAACTAAGTATCAATTGTTCCTTATTCATCACAATATCTATTAATAGTTGTACTTTATTATTTTTAACAATCTTAATTGTATAACTTCGTAATATTATTTATCTGAGTTTCTATTAATTGGCCTACTCATTAGGTTAATTCATCATCCTTGTGCAAAAGCTAATCTAATATCCCTTAGCCTTAGATACCCCCAATTATCTAAATTTAGGGTTAAACAGTCATATGTTGCAGGGTCATATGTTTTAGACCCAAGTCTAATGTTTTCTCACCCAATTAAGGATGCTAGAGTATATATATTACAAATTCATTCGAGGAAAATGACAAAAAAGTTGGTGGAAAGATGGATGGTACGATGTTGATACAAGTGCGATGAGTTAGTAGAGTGGAACTAGAATTGATTGCAACTCCAACCGAAGGGTGAATAGTTCCAAGGTTTCAGCATTGCAAGATGCCTATCACTGAGGAAGCATTGTCAAGTAGGAGACCAAGACCATCTGTAAGTGAAAATTCATTTTTTCATATTTTGCTTTTGTATTATTTCGTGAGTAGACAACTAGAACAGAGGCAAAGAGTAAATTGTATATTTTTGTTAGCGATAAGCAATCAATAGCATACAGTTAATATATGTCTCTATGAGCACATTTGTGGTAGAAAAAAATTGTGGTTAGTAGAAATGTGGTGGTAGACAAGATGTTCTCTTTGGTAACTCTACGAATAACATTGTACAGGTAACATTTGCTAATAAGTCTAGAACAAGTTTTGGAATGAAAAGGCTCAAAACAAGACACATAGTCGGGAACATTAGGGAGCTCAAGTTCCAAAGGGAAAATCAATGAAGCCAACAACGGAAACCTAAGTGGCATTATGCCTCAGTGAAATATGTTTGGGAGGTTGAAGTGCCACATGCAATGGAAATCCAATCTACACAATCAAGAAACATAAGGTGCCAAATGATGAGCAGGGACATTTTGCTCTTATTTTTGTTTTTCTGCAAGTATTTGATTCTAGCACCTTTGAAGAGGCCAAATGTAAGTTTGAATGGAAAGCTACAAAACATGACTTGTGGCAGGAAAGAAAGAAGGTTGACAAGATTATCACAATTGGAAGGTTACATGTTCCTTGCAAGTAGTGGAGAGAGAAAAATTATCTCATCTATTGAGATTGATAGAGCCGATTCAAAGTTAGAGAGCCAAGGATGATTTTCCAAGACTAAGGTGGACCAAACAAAGAGTCCAAGTGATGAGGTGTTTTGAGGTGGAAAGGGTCCATCAAACGAAGTGTCCAAGTGACAAGGTGTTTTGAGGTGGAAAGGATACATCAAATGAAGTGTTAATGTGATGAGGTGGCCTGCTTTAAAAGCTAGTAAACCTATGAGTAGGAAGCTACAGTAAACTCTATAAGAGTGGGAAGCTAGTAAAATCTACAATTAGTGATAGGCTAGTGACATACGATAGTGGACGTGGAGCTAAAGAGTGTCTTTGAAAATGACTGGATATTGACATAGGTACTTGTCAAGTCATTAGCAATGGAACTTCCAATACTGGAAAAGATGGGTAATAAGCACTTAAGTGGTACTTGCGGTCATTAGTGGTATTTCATCTAATATGTTTTGGAGGCTAGCGGAATGATCATGTTACCAAAAAAAAGGAATGGTATAACCATGGGGGGCAGATAATTCCATCCAAGGCATGCCAACCATTAAAGGTGTACCTTGTAGCAGGTGGTAGGGGGAAGTTAATATGCTACCATAGTTTTTCTATGGGGTAGATGTTTCAATAGACTTCAAAGAATTCAAGGTTGGATTTGGCCACCACTGTTATGGTGTGCGATATGGGCAGGCAAGTAGGACACCACTATTATGGTGTCCGGTAGGTGTCCCAAAAGACTTCAACGTTAAAGAGCACCAGGCATCTAACATTCAAAATATCAACACAAGAATACCCTTGAGGGGTATATCATGGCACTATATTGTTGTTTAGTCTTGAAAGTACAATCATTTACTTATATTGAGATTCACTATCAATACGATAACAACATTTTTGTTAGAATTGATCATTCTAATAACAAACATGTGAAGAATGAAACAGTCAAGACATGTCAACATATATTGTGCTTGGAAATAAAAACTAAGTAAATGCAATATTCATCACTACTTCTTAATTTACATTGCAGTTGTAGCAGCTAGTTGCCCATGTACTCTGGTGAAATGGAATGGCGACCATGGGCACACTTGGCAATATTTGTTGCATTGACAATAGGGTTACACATTAATTAAGTTCATGTATGCTCTTAATCAAACTCTTTGAGTCCCGTATTCTATACAACTTCATATTGTTGATGTAATGACTATATCATTTGGATTGTGTCAGGTTTAGTCATTAAGAGGGAGTATTAGATAAATTAGCATTTAGTTATAATGTCTAATATTGCTTGATAACAGTAAGCTTTGTTTAGACATAGACTAGATTTGTTTATGGGTTGTTTCTTTGTTTATATTGTAGCTTAATCCATTGGCTTAATTAAACTAGCCTCTCAATAATGTAATATTCACAACCCAAGATACAACCTTATATACTCCCTATTTGGCCCTATTTTACCAATTTAATTTTCCAAAGAACTACATTTTATAGTTTGTGAATTCCAAATATAAGTGAACAATCTAAAATGCTCTTGTGCAACTCATGATGTACAATCACAATTTGCTACCAAAAGAGCATTCATTATATTTGTATTTTAGATTACATTTCTATCCATGAACTTCATATGATCCCTCAAAAACTAGGATAAAAACTTTTATAATCATACTATAACAAAGGCCATTATCCAAAGTCCCAAAAAGAATTTTGCACTTCAAATTCTACACGAAAAAAATATAAGAGATACAAACATACCGTAGCTGAGTGATATTTCAAAATAGCAAGTGGTTGCCTCCTTTGATAATCATACACACGAACCCTAGAATTTACAATCAAACAACCAACAAACTTAAAACACAAAACCATAAGGAAACAACCAACAAACTTAAAACATAAAATCACATGAAAGTTAATTTAACCAGGTCAATGCACACTATTAGAACTTGAATAGAAGGTGCTTGATATTCCAAAAACAAAATACACCATTATTAAGTCAAACACAAAATATATATCTAAAATATCATTAGGGATATCTGATTGGACAAGTAACCCATATACATGTATAAATCTCATTTATTCAAGGGAAAATAGAAAATTTTGATCCTCTCTAGGCTTACATAGATTTCCAAAGTTGGTTGTTTAATCGGGTATGTATTGCCTTTACTGACAATATTCTTCTAATAAGTTAGGGCTGGCAGTGACATTTTCAAGATCAAATCTCAGAAACTAAGTAAAGAAACAAATATATAACTACCTACCTAATAATGGGTTTGGTTTGACACTAAGAAAAGCTAACAATGTGTAGAAGAAGCCTTCTAGAGCTTGGGGCAAGCCCATTTTTGAAGGAACTGCAAAAGCAAATGCAAAATTAATAGGATTAGGGATTTGTTGATGTTTTCGGTCCACTTGGGAGTGCATACAAATAATAATGTTGAAGCTTTGGCTCTCCTAAGTATTAACAAATGAATGCTAAAAGAAAAAAGAGAAATTGAAGACACATAGCACACACTTGTGTGTCCATCTTTTTATTAAGCAGAAAGTGGTTAAATTCAGTGGAAAAGATTTGATAACCACCCATTAGTTAAACATTAACAAATAGCTAATTAATAACTCTAACACCCTCCCTTAATGACTAAACCGAAGACTACTCCAAGTTTGTCCCGAAATTTTACAATCACAATGAGACCAAAGAGTTTAGTCATTACATTTACAAACTGTTCTAAAGATATCAACATGAAATCTGCACTACTCTGACAATTTGTTGCTTTTCAATGTGGGAACTTTGATGTAAGAAAAATCGAAGAGGATAGCAAACAGAAAAACAAGGGTCCGACAGTGTGGACATAAGAAGTATCAAGTTGTCCACCAAGTCATTGTAGGGTGATTCATTGACCATTGATATATCATCATTGGTCGATAACTTCAGCTCGACCTCGATAGTTCTGAATCCAAAATCTCGGAAATGCTACTCAACAAAGTATATTATGCTCACAGAGCCTACTTAAGTCCAATCAAGGATTTAATCAACCTGCAAACCAAATGATCATGACCAACCCGATAACTTTCAACCTACACCATGGAGACATCCTTGTCCAAACCTCTGGAGAGAAACAACTAAAATGTGACCATCTTTGTAGTAGCAATGGGAGTAAAAATCAACTCCACAGTAGGAGAAGAAACCATCTCCTCATTTATTCCCTCTTGTTGAGAAAAACCTTTCGCAGCAAGATGAGCCTTGCATTTTTCCAAAGTACAAATTTTGTCCACCTATTCGCATCCAATGGGTTATTTAACCAGTTGTTCAATTACCATATAAAGGTCAAAAGCGAGAGCAAAATGACCATCATTTATCAATGTAACAACCTTGTTTTTGGCCTATAAGCCAATCCCTGTGACTTAGGCATATCATCCTACTACACAACTCCCTGTGTATGTGACTTAGACTGAGGAATTGCATCCTTCATAGTGGATATTCTCGCCACAAGTAGTGCATGTAAGTTGACTGGATCAGGGTCAACAAGCCTATAAGCATTTTCATCCTTCAGCACATTTTTTATGGTGGAGCCCCCCTCCACCCGTGTATTTGTGTTGACTGTGGTAGGGTCACAAGCCTATAAAATCCATCTTGCCCAATAACCAAGGCAATTTCTTTGTCCTATTTGACATCAGACACAATACGCTTCTTCCCAAAAAAATTTAAAGCAATGTTGGGATTTTTTGTTGATAAATAGACAAGATTTTTATTTAGGCTAGGAACATACTTGACATTCCTTACTATGATTTTTTTCAAATTATTCAATATTATGCAATCATATCCTATCTCCTCTACTTCAAGTGACTCCCCATCATATAATAAAACCAAAGTAGTAATTTTTGTACTTGTAGTAAATGTGACATACCAGTCCTTAGAACATGTGAAATACCTAGATATCTTGGAATCAAGGAACCGGCCACTAGTAGTATAATCATATAAGTATGATGCCACGAGCACATACTCTTCCTCAGAATCTCACTCTTCAGCTATTGTCATATTAGCCACTTGACTGTTTTGTTGGGAAAATGCATATTCTCACTTCTAGCAATCCTAGCCGCTTGACTGTTTTGTTGGGAAAATGCATATTCTCACTTCTAGCAATCCTTTTTGAGATGCTCAACCTTATGACAGTAAAAACACTTTGCTTGATATTTAAAAGATGAATAACCAAGGATACGTTTCTACTTCCCCTTCAATTGAAAGGCTAATGCACTCTCTACTTGTCCAACAATAGACTCATTCTATGTTTGTCTACGTTCCTTTTGCATCGAATAGGAACTAATTTCATCAAATGTCAGGGTCTGCTTTCTGCCATCAAGTGTAGAGCTTCCAAAAAATATCCATAAGAAGATGTCAAAATTTGTTCGGAACCAACGCCACCATATCATCATCATCCACCTTTTTATTAATCGCGTCTAATTGGTCTCAGAGATCTTTCATCCAAAGAATGTATTCTGAAAAGACTCATCCTCAGGTATCTTCATGGAAAATAGTAGATTCTTCAAGTACAAAACTCGGCTTTTCCCCAAAGTTTGATATTTATTCTTCAAGTTGGTCCACAACACACTTGCCTCAATGGCATTCCGGACCTCAGTAATCATGTCATCTGACACAAAAAACTTCAATAACAGCAAAGCCTCCTTATGACATTTGTCATAATGAACAAAGTTCGCATCAAGTCTTGCTTCAATGTCGAGAATGATTTTGTCATAATCACGATATTACATGATTGTCAAAATCTTATGACTCCAAACATTATAATTTTGCCCAATTAGCTTATGCACTTCCAGCAGAACCAAATTTTGTATGTTGCCCATTTTATACACAATGTTTGAATGTGAATAGAAAAATTATAGCACAAGGCTGAACCAAGGATCAATGAAACAAAAAAAACTAGTGTTTTTTTTTCATTTGACAAGGAAATAAACAATTCTGCCCCAAAAATCAGTGCAATAGGAAAAAATACATCAACGGTTACAATACTTCTCCGAAAAATCAATTTAACAACAATATATAGAGCTAATATTCTGAACTTTCTCAAAATTACTATCAATTTAAAAGAACAAAATTTAACTTACAATCTAAGTCGTTTTCCTTCTTTGTACAGATTTCGTGTATCCTAGCTTTCTGGTTGTTTTTCTTTGTTTTGCATGTGTTTCGTTTTGTGTCTTTGTCCAACTGGTTTGACTACCCATGTGCTTGTTTTCCTTCAAGTTGTGTGCCCTAGACATGCAACATGACTTCAATTGTACTCATAGACTAAAAATCGTGACTTTCTTTCCTGCAAGACTGGAAATTGCATTTATCTTAGGAATTGCATTTCTCTTTATTGTTTGTGCTCTAATTTATTCATTAGACTTCTGCAAACAACAAACGTGTTACCTTAACCCGTAGCAGTGTGCTTCACTTTTTCCTTCTACAACTCCCTACAACAACTCCGTCGCAATTTTTGTTTGTCCAACGTGACTAAAACTTTCTTGTGTTTTGTCTTGTGTTTTTCTTCTACGATTCGTTCATCGTTCTGCTACATCTTTTTGGATTTTTCCGTCCTACAGGCTTCACAGAAATTCCGTCCTGCAATTATCAAGGTATCATTCTAGTTTTGAAGTGTCTATGCCCTAATGTCTTCTCACTCTACCTTTATCTTCAAGCTTTGCCTCTACAAGTCGGCCTCTTCTTCTCTACAAATTGTACCCGACTAGGGTTTCCTCAAACTCTACAAATGATTGTTCGTACCCTATCCTAGAGCTTCATTGACTGGTTATGAATCATCATTGGCATATAACTTCAACCCAACCTCCATAAAAAACAATCCAAAATTGTGGAGATGTTGATCAAATAAACTATATCATGCTCATGGAGCATGCTTAAGTCCGTACAAGGACTTAATCAACCTAAAAAATAAATGATGACCAGGCACTGAAAAACCTTTAGGAAACACCATGTAGACCTCCTCGTCCACAGTTTGGTTTCCCAAAGTAAGTTTCTATGAAGACATGCAATCGATATATGACCATCTTTGCAGTATGAGTAAAAACCAACTCCACAGTAGCAGTGGGAGTAAAACCCAACTCCGTAAGAGTGGGCATAAAAACCAACTCTGCAATAGGAGAAGAAGCCATCTCTACATCTATTCCCTCCTATTGAGAAGTCTTTCGCAACAAGATGAGTTGTGTACTTCTCCAAAGTAACAATTTTGTCCGCCCATTTGCATCTAATGGGTTGTTTAACCCTTTGTTCAAGGACCATACAAAGGTCATAAATGAGAGTAAAATGACCATGTTTTGCTGAATGAACAACCTTCTTTTCGGTCCTCTGAGCCAATGCCTTTGACTAAGGCATTTTATCCTCGTGTACAGCTACACATGCATTTGACTAAGGAATTGCAACCTCCTACACATCCTTTATAGTGGATATTTCCTCCACAACTAGTGAATGTAAGTTGACGGGAGTAGGGTCAACAAGCTTACGAGGAATTTCATCCTCCAGCGCAACCTGCATGGTGGAGTCTCCCTCCTCTAAGGGCACTCACCATTTGCACAACTTCATTTAAGGACTGCAAAGGATAGATGTAGGAGATTCTCATTGGTCCTCAAATTACAACCTTCCACTACAAATCTTGCATCCTTTTTGCATTTTTCCTCCAGCTCTTGCTCAAACAATGGGTGTAGCATGCCATTCATATTTGCATCCATTTATGCCTTCCAAAATTTCACCTCTACTTTGGTGGGAAGGCTTCTTTTAGCTTGAGAGGTAGTTGTGACGCTACAACAAGAGGAGTAGGACGTGTTGGGTGTTCAACTGGTAGAGCCAAGATGTAACCATCACTGATCATGTAGAGGATAAACCATCCAGCACTATCCCAAGCTTATCCACATCACCATGAAGTCACACAAAAGTGTGTTTCCATGCTAAAAATTCTCATTCTATGCATGCCATTTTCGCCTGCATCTCCAGCAATTCCGCTTCGGATAAGACCACCTTGTTGTTCAATTTCCTAAGAAGATGTGCAAGGGTAAGGCTAGAGCCTCCTTGCCCCTCACCTTCTATGGGAAAGGCCTACAAAAGTCATCCCGCAAGCAATCCACATGCTAATCTAACATTTTTGCAAATGATATTATGGATATAAATACAAAACATTTAACAGTGCAAGTGTAAGAGTGACACATACGAGATTCAAGGCATTACAAATTGTTCATCTCCACTACCATGCCACTTCTAAGGATGAAACTCTGCACCGAATAGTTGATTTGTTTGACACTTTGTAACTGTTCATATTCTTTGATGGTTTAGAAAATGCATACAGTTTTTTAATCCTTTGGCATAATGTAACATTTTTCTTCATTTGGTACAGATCAACATTTTCAGTGTTTTATCCCACTTCATGAAGTTTGTTTTACAAAATAATATTTTTGAGACCCTTTCCTATCAACTGGTCTTCAATTTACTTTCTTCGAAACCAAAAAATCTATAACCCACTTTCTGACAAAACAAATATAATATTTGAGGTCGAGGATTCAATTAAAAAAAGGGAGTTTCCCTCATATTTGATGTTCTGTCCAAATTCAGCTTTTTGCAACCCTTTCCAACTGATTGATATTTATTTACTCTCCTCAGTACAAAATTCTTTAGCCCTTTCTAAGAAAAATTCTTCTAATACTTGAGGTCAAGGATTCAATCAAAAAAAATGCATGACCTTGACTTTTGATGTTCTATCCCAATTCAGCATTTTGCAACCCTTTCCAATTAATTCCTATGTATTTACTCTCCTCATTACCAAATTATATAGCCCTTTTCAAGAAAAATTGTTCCAATATGCGAGATTGGCCTTAGTCCTCCAGCTACATTTGCTTTGCAAGCTAGTGTTTCGACTCCAGATTCTAATGCTCAAGGGCATGATGTTGAGAAGAAATTTGGTGCAAGTGATCTTTAGTGTTTGAACTTTGATCAGACCCTAGGACTTGGTATCACACAGTTAAGTTGAAACTTTGGTTTTGAAGATAGTTATAATTTGTTTAAATTTTTAGTTTCTTTTGATTCAGACCAAACTTAGGGAAAAATCTGAAATTTGTAAGCTTTTGATATCAAATATAAAATTTTAAAAAAAATAAAAATTGTGTAATGCTTGGCATCAATGATTCAATTACAAGAGGTGTTTTGATGATTATAATCCTATGAATGGTTTTTTATACACTTGCTCTTTTTATGGATCAATGGATTATTTTGAGGTTTCCTTCTATGAGTAGAATCCCTACAAGTTGGTTTAGGAAGAGACCAAATAGTCTTGGTCTCCCGTCTGTAAAATTAAAGCATCATATCTTGGACATATTGTTGTGGCAATTATGATCTCCTAAGGCATTCCTTAAGCATATGTTTTTTATAATTAAAAAAATCAACAGAATATTGATGTGTTACGAGGTATTCACCATATTTTTTATGCAATGTTATACAATAGGTATAGTAATTGCTAATACAGATCAAAACATACCATTAGAATTAGTATTGACTTTATATTGGACAACTTAATTAGTACGGATTTCCTTAAATTCTAAATATAACAGAAATATAAAACATTCATTCAAATCATCCCTGACTGGCACATACAGTGACCATTACATAGCAATAACATTTTTCAGGAGAGACGCCAAGAAGCATGAAACTAAAGAAAGAAGATCAGAAAATCATAAACCTGTGGTCCCAACCCGCACTTGCAAGAATCCTGCTATCCCCTCTTATAGATATATCTGATATGCCTGGATGTGAATGATCGATTTCTTTCATCGCAAAACACATACCCTGCCAATAAAAATAGAATAACACATATTAATTTCGCTAGCAAATTTAACCAAATCCTAAAACCCCATTTTTAGAACCTTTGCAAATAATTATGGATGCAAAAAAACACACCAATAAAAACTGGGAAGAAATTTGTTCTATATTGGGAATAAACTATACATTAGCAAAGCTCATTGAGTTGTTTGTTTCTTGCATTTTTCAACATATGGGGTGGCAATGTGACAAACAAGCAAGATATGTAGCATGATACATTGCATTTCTATTTTCTGTGAGAGTAGCAATTTTCCAACCACACTTCCTCTCTTCAAAAGTTACACTGTCAAGACTGCTGCATATTTTAGATACAAATACTGACAGCTGAACTCAAGAGAATCAATAACTATATTATTTGCATTTTATCTCATTCATATTGAAAAATATAAAGCTGGTTGCATATTACCTGACCTTGACATGTTTGATATAGTGTGAAGTACAAAGGGTAGTCACTACTGTTTTGATTTTATAAATAACTAGTACCTTGTTGAGGTAAAGGTTTGAGTTCCGTTTATTGTAGCAACTTTGTTGCCTCCTATGGTTCTATGTGAATTAAATAAACAGGCTGCATTTTTCCAAGCTGGATTGCATATTCCTTTTCAATTGTTAAGAAAGGCTTTGCTTCCCCATATTGTTCAATATCTACCAAGTACATAGATTTAAACATTTCATAATCGCCTATTTGCCCATGGAGTAATTGTTTGCCTGAGTACCAATTGTCCTTGGAGAAATTAAATAGTTGCAACATGCTAATAAGTATAATATAGAACAAAAAATCATACTATATACTGTATTCTTACTGAGAACATTTAACAAGATGCCACCACCTCATTCTCACGTGCCTAAACTATTTAAAAATTACAGCACATATACAAAACCTAAGCAAATTGAAATTAATCTTCATAAACACAACTATTCACATTTTCTATCCATAATCATATCCCTAATTTGTCCCTATCCTATTAATTATAAATTAAGTATCAACCCCAAAAGAATTTAAATCTCTTCTGTCCTAATTAAGATCTTCTTTCTGGCATGTAATTCATCTCTGCGAAGAGAAGCACTGTAAATGCTTTGAGTCGTTCTTCAGAGAAAGGAGTTCATCATTCAAAATAATAAGTATCTCCCAAGAGAAGGTGTTGTTCCAGAGTACAATTCCTATACAAGCAAGACAAATAGGTTCTGAAGGTTTCACAATAGTTCTCAGAAGTTTATCCTATGAGATAAATTGAACAAGGATGAGCACTGTCACTCAGACATTGCAATCACATTTATATGGCATGGTGAGAGAAAAACTAGCATTAATTTCATGGAGAATAACCTACTTGCTAATTAAGAGTAGTTGAAGCCGTCTTGTACCTTATCGTAGTCAAAAGAGAAAAACACAATCTTTTTATCAGCTGCCCCAGAAACACCACTGGTGCATTTTTTGTCAACAGCGAGACTTAGAACTGAATCCAAAACAAAGAAGATGCATGCTCAGAAAGCAAAATAAATACTACTCTTGTTGCATTGACACAACAATAATAAAAATGTCAGTTTATAAATAACAAGAGAAGATAAAACCCCTTCAAATAATAACTACACAAATTAGAAGCAGCAAACAAACCTGGTGCTGAATGAAACCTAACAGATGTCACAGGTACCTTTGGATTCTGTATATCCCACCAAGCAATACTTCCATCCTCATACCTATTAATGCATACCAAAGAAAGGTAAGATTTTCATTATGTCAAAACAAAGTGACAAAGCTCCAGTTACTTCAGTATCCAGATTAGTTTCTTTCAAAGTCGAAAGTTTCTTAGTCAGTCCATACAATTTAAGCAATTTTAATGGGGAAAATACCATATGAATCTTCCGTTATTTTAGATCTCCAACAAAGGTTATAACTTCACTCTACTTACATAAATATCACCACATAATGTGCTATCTAATTGTAAGCAGTTTCTTCAATTATGAATTAGAACACAAAGGAAAACTTACAACCTAATTTAGATCCGTTATCCACTCAAAGTTCAAGAATCAAAAGCGTAAACCCATTGAGACTACCAGCTACATCATTAAAGCAAAAAAAATTAACTTTAAAAAGATTAAAGAAAATGCCAATGAATGAAACAAATTATTTTCATACACATTTCCATAAGGAAATTTTAAAGCATAGTTACCTAGTACAAGAGATAAAGGAGATACGAATCCCAAACATTTGATGTACCTAACAGTCAAAGGCATACTTAAATATGCAATAAAAGAATTATTCTTGAAGCTATTAAAAGTACAATAAAGATCATTTATTACAATGCTGGAAGTCAAAAATCCTTAGGGTTCTCCCCTGTGTTGCAGGGATACGCCCCCCGGCCCGACGCCTCCAGCACGGAGACGTCCCGGGTACTCCCGGAGGCGCCCACTGGCGTGCCGGAAACGTCCAGCACGCTGACGGGCGTTTCTGGCGCGTACCCGAGGGATTCCGGCAGAAAAATGGCAAATTTTTTTTTTAAAAAAACCTCATAAAATCTTTTAAAAAAAAAACCCTAAAAACTAAGCAACCCCAAATGTAAATCCAGTCTGAACCCAACCGTATAGAAATAAAATAAACATTTAAGTATACTTTCAGGATGTTTGAGAGGGGTTTCGGACTGCTAGGAACTATAATGCAAATTCTAGGTTTTGGAGGATCCTGTCATATTTCAGAGTTAGTCAGATTCCAGGGTTTCAGGGTTTCAAACTTAGCCATATTTCAGGGTTTCAAGATTTCAAGGAGACATCATAGGAGGTATGAAGGCTGCATGAAGGGATGTATGCGTGATAGAATAGTATGAGAATATCTCTGGCAAAGTGCCACAAGCCGATCCCACCCCATTCCCTGTGCACCCCTTAAGGCATGCACTCGTGAGATTCAATGCACAGATGAACCCTTGTGAGAGAAAGTGTCAGTAAATGATAAAGTTGAAAAATAATGGGAGTGACATTCATGATTTTGTGGACAATCGCGATGATTTATTCTAGATTTGAATGTACATCTTGTCTTTGAAGTAATGAATGAATGAATATTATATATTTTTAAGTGTTTTATCATTTATAGACAAATATTTTCACAATATGTAGTTTCAAGTGTTTTACTAAAAAAATGAGTAATATACAATATATATATACACAGATATATATATATACACAGACGTACCCACGATGTATCCAAATCAAGGTTTTTGAAAAATGACGTACCCGCGTACTCGAGACGTCCCCGTATCCGTACCCATACCCAAACAACATAGGTTCTCTCAGAACAGGCCATTTCTAGTTTTCTCTTCAGCAGAATGCTTTCAGAAATTCCCCATATGTGAAGTCTCTTCTTTTCTGTAAGCCTGCAACTTATATTTCAGTATAATATAATGAGGCTACTTGATGGAGTACAAGTGGCAATTTGGCAATGATAATCGTTCAATCACCCAGAAGGCAAAAAAGGGCAACATATCAGCTCTTGCTCCTACCTGTAAAGAATCAATATCTTTCTAAACGCATCTACTATGGCAATAAATATTAACATCCAACTCTGCTTTAAATATCACATGACCCCTAAATGAAGGTTAGAAGACTCCCAATCAAAGCTTCCTTGCACCTCAATCTAAAAGGAAAGAAATGGCAGATAGTTAAATCATTTTTGCAACAGTGCCGCACCATCCATCTCCAAGAATCATTCCTTCCCAACAAATGGGACAAACAAAGAAAGAAGCATATTCTAATATAATAAAATCCTGGAACAAACCTGACATTCCACATTGTTAGAATATATTAAGCACGGCTCCTTCTTTCTAACAAACCACAAAGCTTTGTCCTCAACTTGGATGCACTTGATTTATCCATAACACTTAGATTGTTTTCGGATGACTGTGCAATTTAATTTGAATAACAATCTTGATTCTCCAATGGCTTGACACCTTTTCACCCAATCGTCCTCAAAACCTTGCTGCCTCGATCTCCTATTCAGTCATGGGTTGATAGGAATGATTGGCATAGTCCTCGTAGACAAAAACTCAGTTTCATAGCATCAAGGACAATTTGGCATAGCTCCATCTTGTTGACGTGTGTTTTCTGGACACCTCCATAAGGGAATGAATGGGATAAATCTCTCTCATTTTAGGATTATCAGAGACAATCCAGGGCACAAGTTGCAGTTTTTGGCTCTCCTATGTAGCCTACTATGAATGACTCTGAGAGCAACAGATGTTACCACTCAGTGAATCCAATCCTGCATCCAAACACTATACTAAATATAGCGACCTGTGTCAATCTTTCTCAAGATGAATATTAATAGCGATTCCTAGTTCTAAGAGTATGTCAAGCAAAAGAAATGCAAAATAGAATAAGGGTAAGGCAGAAAAGTGGGTTCTCGGACTTGGTGGGGGCATTATTGTTTGCATAAACTATATATGAATCTGACTGCAATTTACCTCTGCCTAGGTAATTGTGCTGGTACTCCAACTAAGCTAGCCAGGGTAGGGAGTCTAGGGAAGAACTTCTAGTGAGCATGATCCCTGCAATGTTATCTCATAGGATGCACAGCCATACAAAACTGTTAACAAACACATTCATATATGACCATTTAGACAAACATTATAAACAGTAAAAACTTGGCAGGTTAGTAATTTGCTCAACCAAATAAAGCACACATTTAATAATCACGATGCATACCATAATCCTAGAAACATCAAGCATCCACCACATTTGTACTGAGAATTCAGGAAGGATTTTACATAAAAACAAAGAAACAACGATGAACATTCCTAAGAATTTCTACAATTCTCTGAGTTTTTATTCAAAATCCAACCCCTACAATGTCTAAAAGATACCTCTATATAGCATCGAAGAAGACCTTTCTTACAAGGGATCCCACTAACAACCATCATTCCAAAGTTATTACAGCCAAACTGTTACAAAAGAGACAAAGAAAGCACAATGACAAGGAAAACGGGGACAGGCCCGCTATGCACAAGCTCGCTAATTTGACCCAATAGGGGCCCTTTTGCATTTTTCGAATGAAATCTCATTGTAACTGCTTTTGTCTTTTTGCCTTTGGCTTCTCATTCCGCAGGGAATATATGTTGAATCACCCCATCATAGGATGAGCCCCACTCCACTCTAGCTGGTCCAGGGGGCAGCTTCATAATGATTTTCAAAATTGGACCAATGCTTCAAGGTCACTGAGCCACCAAATTTCGAGTACTGCCAGCATGTGTTGAGCTTGCCTGAGAAATGTCACCTGGAGGAGTGCTAGTTGGAGTAGTGCTGATTGGAGGCATGTTACTTGGAGCAGTGCTAGTTGGAGGAGTGCCACTTGGAGCAATGCTAGTATGTATTTTATAGAAGTGGATATGGCGAACTTTGAAATTTTGCTTTTCGAGAGCACTACGGCACGCATTGCACAATTAGGTATTTTATGCATGCAACTACTTGTGATGGCTTCATACAATGAGGCGACATAATAATCCATGAAATGGATATAAAAACCCTCAGCATCATTCATCCTTATCTTGTGTGACCAATCAAATATAGGAAACAACATTGTGGCCAGGACGTTGATAAGGCTTAATCCGAAGCTTATTATTTTCCTACGAAGACAAAATCATCCACATAAAATCAATTTAAATATATTGGACCCATTATTTTAAATTAACTCCAACAGAAAATGGATGAAGTCAACAAGTTGCTTAATATTTGTAATACACCATTTTTTTTGCTAGTGGATTCCGTATACCATTTCTAGTACATAGTCATCCACTGGATTATCATTGCCTAACCCTAAAACAAATGATAACATAGATATTGTTTCTTGAACCCAAGGGAGGATGACCTTTTGGTACCCCTTTCCATTTGTTGTGATATTACCCGAGAAACCAGGGCTTCTCAGATTAACTGCATGGTACATAGTCTCTAGATTATTGTTCTAGGTTTATTGAAGTGGTTCCCAAATTTGATTACATTGATCTCACAAGCCCCATCATGCTGCCAATTTCTTTCTCCCTTGAGCTTAGCACAATTTCTTGCTTTGAACCAGGTTGTTTATTCTTAACTAGGATGGAGGACAACTTGGATGAAGTAGATGAGGAAGATAATAAACAAGTTAATTTTGGCGAAGAAATATTAGTTAATCAAATTAATATACAAGAATAAAATGTAGAGATAGGAGGTAATGAATAAAAGATACGAAATGACGCCTTGTTTCCAAACCCCAATCGAAAGAGACCTTGTAAGGAGATGAACCCCTTGGACCAAACATCATCTTTCCCTTAACATTTGTCTTTATCTTCTTACAAATTCTCTCCTAATCTCCTTAAACCTTACTTTCCTTTGTGTCAATTGGTCAATGGCTCCAATGGGGCCTAAAGAACGGGGAATACGTTGTGGGAACATAGGCTCCTTTATTTTTCTTGCATAACCTTCATGGGATGTGTGTGTGTGTGTGTTTGTGTGTGTATATACTTCACTAGTTAGCCCAAGCATCAAACTTACATAGCAAGATTCTTAAACCTTTCAATGTCAAAAACTTCTATACTCGCCAAACTAATAATCACATTGTCTTGTTTCCGGTAAAGAACATGTTTTTGCCTTGGTAGCGCCCTCCTCTCCCTCCGTTGATTATTTCCCCTTGACAGACAAACGTGTTTCACAGGCTCCCTCATTTATTTACATCGTATTCTTCATCTCTTTCAGACATGCTAACATCGCAACATTAAGGTTCAATGGTTTCAAATGGTGAGACCCAAGCAATCAACCAAGCTTTCCCTTTGAACTATCCCTACTTGAGTAGCAATTGCTTCTTTGAGTTTTTCAAGATGCACTCTTGACTAATGCTTTAATTTTCTCAAATTCCCCTTAGTTATGTTTGGGATACTATGATTTTTCCTTTTCCTTTGGGTCTTTTGGACCTAATATAGCATTTTCCTTGTGGCTATCCGGACCCATATGATGACATGTGAATCACCCTCTATCTGTAAGAGCAACATCATGTTCTTTTCAGCCAACTGGCTATTAGAGTAGGATATTTACCTTACCTCAAGTTCCATAGGTGTTTTATTTAGTTAAGCATTATTTATTTTTTCCCACCCACTTAGGTGTGGATATTAAATATTTTCTATTTAGGTATAGTAGATTTCTATCCCTGGGTTATCTCTTAGCTTAGTCTTATGGCTATGATTGATCTTCCTTGCCTATATGTGCAAGGCAATTTCATTGTACTTACATGAAGTTTTGGAGATATATTATATGATATTGCTTTTTGTTTTGCATATCGATTTGCAAGTTTATGCTTTCAGATTCTCCTTGCGATGTTTTGTTGTTAACCCCTGAGATTTGTGGCTTGGAATGTTTCGTTTTTTATTCCTTTCATGGTATCAGAGCAATAGGTGTTGCATCCATCCATTTGTGAGTTTGTTGCAAAGTTTTTTTAATCTAGACTTTCTTCTTGGCTTTTCTAGAGTGCACCATTGGATCTACAGATTTGTAATAACCCTAATCGGAATATTATATGACAATTTGGATTCCTCGGAATTTCTTTTGAGATAATATTTTATAAATATAAATTTGCACTTAAAAATAATAATTTAAATAATAAAATGTAATTGATTAATGTTTTACTTCAGAATTTTAGATTTAAAATAATAAAATATAAATCTTCAAGGGGTTTCATCCTTGATTTATTGTGATGACAAGGGTATTCGTCCTTGAAATCCAATTCTATAATTAAAGGGTTTCGTCCTTCAAAGTCATGTAAAGTTGTTGCTTGTACATGGTTATAAAATTGAATACATGATTGAATGAATCTCTTCCTACCATTCGCTGATTATTAATACCTACATAGCCTTCCATCAAAAGATATGTCTCCTCCAAATGTCTTTTCCCAAGGTGTATGTCTTCCCAAGGGTGGCATCCCTTGATACTTCCGTTTAATGAATGTTGTTTTATTACTTAATTAACTAAACATTGACTTCCTTTTAGTGTGGCGCTCCTCCTTTAATAATTAATAAATGTTGTTTGTGGCGCTCCTCTTTAGGGGCGATTTCCTCAATGCTGTAATTCCCAGCGATTTAATTGGGGATATTAGAGACCTCCCTTCCTCAAATTGTTTGTCTTCAAGCAATTGTAAATGGGGATGTTCAAGAATTACTACTCCTTCCCTGTAAAATCGAGGCTTTTCACACGGCCATAGGTATTGTTGATTGCCATCACAGCTTGAGATGGATCCTGATGTGATGCAATCACCTAGAATAACGTAATTCGAAGGATCGTAGGGTCTCCGGATAGCAATATACTGATTAGAACCATTTCCTCTTTTATCCACCCATACTCTATCAAAATGACTGCAACATGATATGACATTTGCACTTCCAAATTGTAATGTTGCCACAACCTCATCTTGCAACCGAAGCAACAGGCATAAATCATTGAAGGAAAGATGAATGTAGATATCTGTTGTAGTGACTAAAATAGTAATCTTCTCCTAAACACAAAATATTCGACCAATATATCCATTGGATCAAGCATGCCAAGATCCGAACCATTTCCAATATTAAGCCCTTTGACAAGTCCACAAACCCACCTATCATTTTCCTTTATAGCATACATTAAATTAAAATCCATTTGAGCACGGAGTAGCTTCTCTCCTGTCACGATAACCTCTGAAGACCATTTCATGCTATCATAGAAGGTAAGCTCCGAAGCTATAGCCTGAATTTCAATGATAAAGTTGTTTATTCCATTGGAATCACATCCTTGTTTCTTTGAAACAAGTGAGGAGCACTAAATTTCATCCTTAGTACCATCATAACTAGAATACTTTCCTTCCTAGGTATCTTTGTTGTGAACATCAAGTAGAACACCTTCTGTCGAGGCACAATAACTAATATTGCTACTCAAATATATACACTTTCCCAGTTGTAAGCTGTTCTTAATTCTTACATTCTTGAAACAAAGCTTTTTCCCATATCCAACTATGATGAAGGGACGAAAGTTTGAACAAGAGTTTCCTTTCAAATCATCCTTTTTAATCAAATAAATTGTTTTCCCACAACCATCATACATAAACTCATCCACATCATAGGCATCTGCAATGAGTTGTTGATCTGGAGATAGAAATACAATGTCTTATTTCTGCTCATAGAGAGATGAATTAAGATAAATATGATCACTCATGGTTACTAGATCATTTTGCATATATGTTGCTTCCTCCCTTCTAGTGATAGCACCCAATGATGGCACAAAATATTCAACTACTGCAAGTAAAAAATCCGAAACTAAAAGCAGACGCGACTGTTGAATCTGAACCACTGAGGCTTGCGAATTGGGCTTAACTCTCCAGTCCATTACTAACATGGGCTTAATTAGGATGTCAAACTCTGTTGGCCCCCAAAAATCATTATGGAGTTCATTCCTCTCAATATCTATGTTTGATCCAAGCATTAGGCACATCTTTGGCTTTGTAATCGGCCGCAGATCCATGACTGACAATTTTGGAAGTGTGACATAAAGATCTATTTCTAAAATTGAGGTTGTCCTATAAGCAACCCAAAGTCCTTGAAGATCCATGCAAGCAAGAGGAGACTCTCAATTAATGCCACTATATAACTTCATTGAAGCATTTTGGATTTCCACTATCACTAGTAATAGTGTATGGGATAAATAATCGTGGCTTCTCTCCTAATCTTCGTGAAGTACAATGCTTTTATTTATTTCAACTTGTGCACTAGGTTTTCCCACTTGTTGTATACGTGATTTGCCTTCTGAAATTTCTCTTACATTATAAGGAAGATTTGCCTCTTCAGATATATTTGAAGAAGCAAAGTTTATTATTACCATGTACTCCTTATCAGACATTATTCCACGCAACAAGTCAACCTATAAGTTAACAACCACCTCTAGAACCTTTCTTTAAACATCCCGCAAAGAGCAATATATTTTTAATACACAATCTAGAAGCTTCTTGTATCATAGAGTTACCCAATTTCCCATCAATCCCAACAACCATATGGATCCCTAATATCTCAGCTTGAATGACATCAAGATGTACAGCAGATAGATCTCTATGTCTGCGACCATGCCATTCAAACTTGTTCGACATTTGAGGGTGAGCTAGATCAAGCTGCATGAAATCTTTGCTCATGGAATTGTGTGGTATAATAATAATAGGGGTGTCCAATGACACCTCCAATTTCACTACAGGCGACCCTTCCATTTCAGATTGTTGAATAAGCCACTCAACTCCAACTTTATCTATAACTCGACTTGCTTGTTGAGCTTGTGGAGTTGCCAATCCCATGAAATACGATGTTACCTCCTGAATGAACCTAAGACTTATAAAGTCAAACACATCTTTCTCTTCCTCTTGCTCTTATCCTAGGTCTAAAGCCTTATTAGAAAGATCATATTTGGGATTCATGATTGGGGTTCCAAAGTCACATGAGGAATCCCTTGGGGTAACATATAAAGAACTAAAGTTGCTTGGCAAGATAAAAGGGCTATCATAAGAGCTACTGAAATCTGACAATGCATCTTTAAAATAATCTTTTTCATCTAAAATTTGTGTTGTTGATGCTAGGTAACCTTTATTTGTACCATCAAAAGGTGATAGTGAAGGTCCAACTTGAGAAGAAAGATTTGGTTTCTTTCTCCTTGCATTTTTAGCTTCCTTGGGCCTTGCAAGTGCCTTTTTGGGGCTTGCTTTATTTCTGCTTTTTCTCCATATGCTCTATTAGAATATTTCTATATTGTTCTTTTATTATTACACAGTCTAGGGGCTTTTCAGAATAACTATCATTTTTTCCTGCATCTGTTGTTCGTGTAGTTAAGTTGTAAGGTGGTTGATATGCTTCAAACTGCTCCCTCCTCCGTTTTGCAGTCAAAGATAAATTTGATTCTGATGACTTCCTACCAATAGCCTTTATGTCACCACCTTCTCTTTCACCATTGTTCTTACCTTGGCTCCTTGATTTTTTCATTTTCCTTTCTTCTACCCATGCCCTTAGCTCGTTTGAATGTTCTTGCCTAGCTTGCAACAACTCTAACATGGATTCTGTCATTATCCTTATTATTCACACGCTGGCAAAATCACAACTCTGATACCACTGTAATATCCCTAATCGAAATATTATATGATTATTTGAATTCCTCATAATTCCTTTTGAGATAATATTTTATAGTTATAGATTTGCACTTAAAAATAATAATTTAAATAATAAAATGTAATTGATTAATGGTTTACTTCAAAGTTTCAGATTTAAAATAATAAAATATAAACCCTCAAGGGGTTTCGTACCTGATTTATTGTGATGACAAGGGTTTTCGTCCTTAAAATCCAATTCTACAATTAAGGGGGTTCATCCTTAAAAGTAATGTAAAGTTGTTGCTAATACATGGTTATAAAATTGAATACATGATTCAATGAATCTCTTCCTACCATTTGTTGATTATTAATACCTACATAGCTTTCCATCAAAAGATGTTTCCTCCAAATGTCTTTTCCCCAGGGGTATGTCTTCCCAAGGGTGGCGTCCCTTGATACTTTCATTTAATGAATGGTGTTTTATTACTTAATTAACTAAACATTGACTTCCTCCTAGTGTGGCGCTCCTCTTTTAATAATTAGTAAATGTTGTTTGTGGTGCTCCTCTTTATGGGCAATTTACTTAATGTTGTGAATTTCAGTGATTTGATTGAGGATATTACAGGGTTGGCTACAAAACCTTGCTTTCCTTTCTTGCGGTCACGAAATTTTCTTATTCCTACTAGAAGGGGCTTAAGTCCCAAGCTCACTGGTTTCAAAATTTCTCCCAGAATTGAAATTTTTTCCAAGCATTTTAATTTTGTGCATTTTTATTTGACCCATTTCTGATAGGAAATCTATAATAACTATAACTTTTAATCGGGGACTCGAAAACAAGTGCCGTTTTTTCAAAAGTGTATTTTTTTTATGTCCAGTCTATGGGTGTTATTTATCTTGTAAAACGCACTCAATTATAAAATGTCAAATTTGGGAAGCCTAATAAAAGTCTTTTGGAGGGTTGTCTCAGTGCCGATTTGGGCACCCTTTTTGCATTCTCTTTCTCTTTAATGTTTTTAGAAAGGCTTCTTCTGCATTAGATCAGTGTGAACCGTTAACAACACGTAATTACCACACATGGAGACCAAGAATGAAAACAATCATTAAACGCAAAAGATTATGGACCTTGATGACTGAAACACAACCAGTGTTCACTAGAGAATATGAGAAATTTCAGCACCAATGCAAATTTGACGAGTGTATGGGATTGATGGGAACTTATGTAAGTGATAGTCTTTTATTTCATTTGGAAGGATGTGACTCTCCTTTCAAAATATAGGCAAAAATGAAGGATTTATTTGGTAAGGTGGTGTAATATCCCCAACACCAACTCATAAGACTGTTATTAAAATCGCAGGTCATAAGGTACAACCAACAATAAAGCCAGCACTGAAAACAATTAAAATCGTAACTCCTGAAAGGAGCGCTGCAATTCAAATTCAAATAGCCAAAGAGAAACCACCAATGGAGGATCGCCAAATACAGTTTGTAATTCCTTTGCATTTAATCATCAAAGACCAACAACCAAGCACCTGCCCATTGCCAATAAACAACATCACTCTAAATCGCAATCTTGCAAAAGAAGCATCCAACACTTACTAGGAAATCACAGCAGTGGGGATAAGCGCCCAGAACACAACATTAATTGATCTTTATTTATTAATTAATTACTTTGTTAACAAGTATTCATTTAAATGAAGGGGCACCACCTTTGGAAGACTCGCCTCTTTAAATGGAAGGGTGAATATATAAATAATCCATCATAGGAATGGAAGAAGGCATGGAATTATGAATTCAAATATTTAATCATGTATAAGCAGCCACTTACAAATGCATTTAAGGACGAAACCCCTTAAACTGCATAATCCAAATACAAGGACGAAAACCCTTGTAATCGAACCCAAGAACAAAACCCCTTGTGGTGTAACTTTGTAACATTTAAAATCTATATTCGGAAATAAACAATTAATCCAATTTGACTTTATTATTATTTTATATAATATTATTTAGAAGAATTCCGCAAAATCCAAATTAATGTAAAATATTCCGATTTGGAATATTACAGTGGTATCAAAGTTGTTTTTCTTCCCAGCCTATGAACCATGGGGTCACTACATAAGGAAATTATGGATAGTTATGAGTCGTACAACATCCTTTCAGCAGAGATTCAAAAATAAATCTCATTTTCAGACTTTTTGGATTTAAAAGAGTCATGGAATGGAAACAGGCACTATGAAGAAGACGAGTTTGTGAATCATAGTTATGGCAGTGTTGAATATGAAGAGAAATTCAATTTTCAAGAGGTCCCAAAAGAAAGGAAGATGACAAATTTCAAGACTGACTTCCCTATCCAGGAGCAAGCGAATGAGGCATCCAACGTTGAACTAAGGGAATGCCCAAACACACTTATCTAAGAAGCTGATATTTATGGCGACTCGTCTGTTGGGAAGAATGACATAAAAAATTTGGATATTAGAGATGAACAGAAGTTATCTATCCAAAACACTAATGATGATGTTGATATGTGTTGTCTGCGTCAGAGTGAAGATAAACTTCAGTGTGTGCAAGAGAGAGGTCTTCATCATTGTTCCCAGAATATTGGAGCAGAAAAGTTTATAGAATATGGGAAAATCAGGGGTCAAAGTCAAAATACTAGCGCAGAAAAGTTTATAGAGGAAGTTAATAAAAAGCTTACTTTTAGCCACGATTCTCAACTATCCACAACAAAAGCACTAGAGGAGTTTAACTTAGCTTTTAATAAATTGGAGACTATACCCGACAATGTTGTTGACTTAATGCCATTGAAACCCTTGAAAGTGGCAAGCAATAAACTAGTGGGGTTGTCTCTTAGTATATCAAGTCTGACAAACATTGATGTATCAAATTATCTACCCCTAATCATTTTACAAATGCAAAATTTGGATCAATCAGAACAATTGGATCCAACCCCTTTGAGCTTGGTTAGTAAAAATAAAACATTGCAGGTCAATTACCCTTTTCAAATGCACCATCAGAGCTATGTTTTCACAGAACAGCAGCTCATTGTTTTTAGGGTTCAAATATTGGCTTCCAAACAATTAAAAAAAGGACGAACCATACCGCCAGATATAATCCGATACATTGGGCCACCACCATCTACCCAACATCAAGATCAAGTTGTTTCAGCAATAGTATCAACTAATAAATTTACTCTACATATCAAACTAACAAATGGTTTAAAAAATGAAATTAGAGGCCAAACTTTGGTGGCAGCCAAAAGAGACCCCGACACTCTATTTTTGAATGGAGAGACAAGGCATATAATTGCTAACAAAGATGGAAATGCACAACTATGCATGTATTCAAGTAGAAGCCAAATCATGCTTCATAAAAAAATATGCAAAAAAATTCTCGGTGAATTATGGTGAGAAGAAGCAAGTATCAAATTCACTTTTGGGAATGGCATTAGTTCGAAAGCATATTAGATTTGAACTTGTTCAAACACTCCAAATTGAAGAACGCAAGCTCCGTCTATTATATGTTCAAAAGCGGTTAAGGGAAGAAATTGAACAACAACAAATTATGTTGATGTCTAACAAGCCATATCATAAATTTGTGCATCTTTGTGAACACCCAAGAACTGATCTTGCCAGGTATGTGTCCTTCAAAAGGAAATTCGTGAGAAACGATTGAAGGAAGAATTTCAAGATCGCAAAAAGCTTTTAAAAGCTAGTTGGACAAATAGGGATGCTAGGGCCATTCGTAACAAAGAAGTTGCCAGATACCATGAGAGAAAGTTGAAGGAATAATCAAAAACAAAGGACAAGTTTGAATAGCATGGTTACAGGGACAGAGATCCATCTGTTGTACATCTTGATGTCATTCAAGCTGAGATATCAAGAATCAATATGGTTGTTGGGATTGATGGGAAATTGGGTAACTCTATGATACAAGAAGCTTCTAGATTACATATTAAAGTATGTCGTTCTTTGCGAGATGTTTTCAGAAAGGTTCTAGAAGTGACCATTAACATATAGGTTGACTTATGGGATGGAGTAATTTCTGATAAGAAGTACATAGTTATCATAGACTATGCTTCTTCGAATATATCTAAAGAGGCAAATTTTACTTCAAATGTAAGAGAAATTCAAAAGGGAAGTCACGTATACAACAAGTGAGAATTGGTTCCGACTACATGACCAAAGTACTAAATAGCATAGTGCAAATCTTTGAACAAAACAAGTCCATTAAGCTTAATAACATAAGCCAAGGTTGTGAGCAGCTAAAACGAAAATCACAACTTTGTGTGCAACGATTAGCTGAAGATGCTAGGGTAGAATGTGAGAATGCCTTGTTCACATGTGATTATGATAGTACACTTGTAGAAGGAATATTACTTTGGTGCTCTATGAATTTGACTCCAAACTTGGAGACTGTTGCATTGATAATGGAAATTAAGGGTACAATGACTCCAGCTCATAGCCCAATTGTGGCTCGGCAGCTAGGAGATAATAGATTCAGATTTGAAGAGATGGGTGTACCAAAAAGGCAGTTAATAGATTCATGTTCCTCACTTCTAAAAATGCAACCATATTCCAACAAGATTAAATTAATGGTGAAGTTGGGTATATCATGGCTACGAAGGGATTGTAAATCTGATAGTATTAATGAAGCATGCATTTATGACTTTGCAATTTTCTATGACTTTAAAAGAGAGACGAATTTGGATCAACACAAGACCACTACGGAATTTTGTTTGCATTCTATGAAAGTTCTACATGTATTTGGTACTCTATCATAAGGAATGGCTTAAAGGGTTTTAGTAAGACAAAATACATGTCTGCTGGAAATATACATGGCAATGGCATCTACCTTTTGATTGATATAAGTTCTTCATATTTTTATTGTTACTTTTCGCTATTGAGTAAAAATGAGAAAACTACAAATTACAGAGTGTTGGTTATTTGTAAGATCTTCTCATGGAAAAAATATACAAAACCTCCTAACATTTTGATGGTTCCCACTATGACCGTTGTTGTCTTACGGTATTTGATCACATATGTGAGATGGCCAATAACATATACAACGTTGAAAGGAGCATTAATTCTTAAACTCCTCAATTTACCATTGCTTGAGGACAAGCAATTTGAGGAAGAGAAGTCTGTAATATCCCCAACACCAACTCATAAGACTATTATTAAAATTGTAAGTCATAACAACGGTATTTGATCACATATGTGAGATGGCCAATAACATATACAACGTTGAAAGGAGCATTAATTCTTAAACTCCTCAATTTACCATTGCTTGAGGACAAGCAATTTGAGGAAGAGAAGTCTGTAATATCCCCAACACCAACTCATAAGACTATTATTAAAATTGTAAGTCATAAGGTACAACTAGCAATAAAGCCAACACTGAAAACAATTAAAATCGTAACCCCTGAAAGGAGTGCTGCAATTCAAATTGAAATTGCCAAAGAGAAACCACCAAGGGCATATCACCAAATGCACTTTGTAATTCCTTCGCATTTAATCATCAAAGACCAACAACCAAGCACCTGCCCATTGCCAATAAACAGCGATACTCTAAATCGCAATCTTGCAAAAGAAGCGTCCCACACTAGGAAATCACAGCTATGGGGATAAGCGCCCAGAACACAACAGCATTAATTGATCTTTATTTATTAATTAATTACTTTGTTAACAAGCATTCATTTAAATGAAGGGGCGCCACCTTTGGAAGAGTCACATTTTTCAATGGAAGGGTGAGTATATAAATAATCCATCATAGGAATGGAAGAAGACACGGAATTATGAATTCAAATATTTAATCATGTATAAGCAGCGGCTTACAAGTGCATTTATGGACGAAACCCCTTGTGTAACTTTGTAATATTCGAAATCTATATTCGGAAATAAACAATTAATCCAATTTGACTTTATTATTATTTAAATTATTATTTTATAAAATACTATTTAAAGGAATTCCTAAAAATCCAAACTAATGTAAAATATTCCGATTTGGAATATTACAGGTGGATCACATGAGTGCCATGCAGCTTGAAATAGAGATCATTTCTCTCAATCCTAAAGATTTTCCATCCATTGTAGACTATCTTACGAAGTTCAAACACTTGCTGACACATTTGAAGGGGAGTGGAAGAGATAAGGAAGATGAAGTGTGTTTACCTTTTTTTGTCCAAGTTGAAAGGTCCATTCCAAATCTTTGCTTTTACTTTTTTCTCTAGCATGGATGCCTTGGGTGCCACATTTAAAATGCCTAGTTTAAAGTTGTTTTGTGAAAGACTTGCTAGGGAAGAATCCAAATTGTCTAACCTTGAATCTTCCAACTGTCAAAAGGCATTAGTAGCATCTAATCCCAAGGGCAAGGAAAAATCAAAAAATAAACCCAAAACCACTCCTCCATCTCAAAGTGTCACTAAACCCAAAGACAATACCTCTAAACCCAAGGAGTCTTCTAAATCCAAATATAAGTTTAGTCTTTCATGCTCCTTTTGTGGGGGGAATGGTCATGTAGAAACAAGTTGTTGAAAGAGAATGCAAGCCTTAGAGGATGCAGTCAAAAAACACAAGATCTCTATCTCCACTCCTCCTTTCAATGAGCATGACAAAACACTTAATGTTGTTGGGAGATCTCAGTCACTTGTTACAAACAGTTGGGTTATAGATTTTGGTGCTTATCACAACATAACTTCTTCTAAGGAGTCTTTTGTATCTCTTAGTTTAAGTTCTACTTCCAAAATTGAGGTTGGAGATTCTAACTTTATTTATGTTAAGGGAAAAGGTGACATACAACTTGCTGGTGGTTACATCAACCATGCAGCATATGTCCCTGACATCACTACAAATTTGCTTTTTGGTCAGGGCAAGACAGTGACTTTCACACCACAAGGGGCTGAAATTTGAATGTTGTTGGAGCCTCATTCACTTGATGCACAAGGTGTTGTTGATCATAATTCTAGACTATATCCCTTTGAAGGTTTTGATGACACTTCTTTTATGGGGACATGCTTGATTTCTCATGCCGATTATGAAAGTAAGCTTTGGCATGAGAGATTTGGATATCTTAATTATAGATATTTTAAGGAGTTGAACACTTATGGTATGGTTGATGGACTTCCTAGGGTTTCTTGTCTTGATGGAATTTTCCTTGGCTGTGCATTAGAGAAACAACACTAAGATCCATTTCCTAAAGGTATGTCAAAGAGAGCTTCTTCACCACTTGAGCTTGTGCACAATGACTTAATTTTTTTTCAAGCTACTTCATTCAATGGAGCTAAGTATGCACTTGCATTTATTAATACTTTCTCGAGGCGTACTTCGATTTATTTTCTCAAGTACAAGAGTGAAGTTTTTCCACACTTCAAAGTCTTCAAGGCTTTGGTCGAGGATCAATCTTCTAGTTGTTTAAATAAGCTTCGCACTGCTAATGGGAGGAGTACTTCAACAAAGAGTTTTCTAATTTTTTGACAGCTCATGGCATTTTGTTTATCAACACTTTGTTCCTCATACTCCACAACAGAATGGCCTAGTAGAAAGGAAGAACTGAACATTAAAGGAGATGGCTAACTGCATGATGCATTCTTGGGATTTACCTCCTGTGTATTGGGCAGAAGCAATTAATTGTGCAAACTACATTCAGAATCGCACACCACACATAGCACTTGAGCTTTTGACTCCAGAGGAGGCTTTGTCTGGAACTAAGCTTGATGTCTCTTTTTTCGAGTTTTTGGGAGCCATGCTTGGACTTTTGTACGAAAGAAGAAAAGGAAAGCCTTGCATAAGAAGAGCAAACCCTTGATCTTTGTAGGGTATTGTGAGGACATGAGAGCTTATCGACTTTTGAATCCTGATACTCATGGTGTTCTTTTTTGAACACATGTTCAGTTTAATGAGCGCTTCTCTTCTCATGATTCTTCATCTTCTTCCATGTCTTCTTTACTCCCATCCATTGATGATTCTTCACTCCATCTTGAGGATCTAATTTGAGGATCCAATTCAAGAGGCCACTAAAGAGGTTATAGATGTAGACTTAGATGAGGATCTTGTTCCCACTATGCCTAAGTGGGCTCATACTACAGTTTTTGAGGGAGTACCTTTAATTCAAGATCTTCCACCCACTAGACATCATCATGCACATTCTACAAGTTCTAGACTTTTGTATCAAGCATTTTTTGGTGATCCACAGTCTTTTTCACAGGCTCATGGGATACAGGAGCGAGATGATGTTGTGATAGATTAGTATTCTTCTTTGATGAAGAATCATACTTGGGATCTCGTCTCCCTTCCTAAGAGAAGAAAGTTGGTTAGATGCAAGTGGATATATCGAACCAAATATGCAACTGATGGGTCCATTGACAGGTATAAGGCATGTCTTGTTGCAAAGGGCCCCTCACAAGTCAAAGGTATTGATTACTCTTAGAATTTTGCCCCCATTGCCAAGATGGATTATGTGTGTCTTGTCCTTTTTCTTACTACATCACAAGGTTGGCCATGTACTAGATGGACGTAAAGAGTGCCTTCTTACATGTAGATTTGCAGGAGGAAATCTACATGAAGCAACCTATTGGGTTTGTTCATGACTCTTTTTCTTGTTTATAGATTCTGAAGGTTCTCTACAGTCTCAAACAGCCCCTCAGGGCTAGTATGATAAGATGGATTCTTTTCTTGTATCTATTGGCTTTGTTCGTTGCCACTCAAATCCAACAATATATATACATGTTGGAGAGGATATTGTTATACTTGTCATGGATGTTGACGATATGCTTCTTACTGGGAGTTCTTCCCATATACAGATTGTTCAGAAGGCTCTTTCCATGCAGTTTGATCTGACAAATCTTGGTCTTTTGCATTTTTCCCTTGGTTTGCAAATTCTTCAGTCAACAAAATTACACCCATGATCTTCTTCAATGTTTTGGTATGACTGATTGCAAGCCATGTCCCTCTCCTTTCCAATCTAGAGTCACTCTTACTTCCACTTGCTCCAATCCTCTTTGTGATCCTACATTGTATAGGTAGTTGGTTGGAAGTCTCATGTACTTAACTCATACTTGTCCCGATATTTCCTTTTCAGTTGGACTTGTATCTCGGTTTGCACATACTCCTCATGACAAAAATTGGCAAACTGCTAAAAGGATATTGTGATATCTACAAGGCACCTTCCACTTTGGATTACACTACACTAGACGTTATACTTGGTTGGCTATACTGATTCAGATTGGGTAGGTTCTATTGATGACAGGCAATCCATCTATAGAGGCAGAGTACAGAGCAGTAGTCACAACGAGTCAGCAGGGTCTTTAGCTCTAACAGTTATTGACAAAGCTTGGCCTCACTCAGGATTCACCTATTGTACTTTGGTTGGACAACCAAAGTGCAATTCACATTTCCCCAACCCTTTTGACCATCAACATACCAAGCATATTAAGATTCACAAGCAATTCATTCATCAACACATTCAGGATGGAGTTTTTTGCTTAGAGTACATTCCAACTCAGCAGTAGGTCACTGACATTTTTACGAAGCCTTTTGCATCACCTCATTCTATTGAGTTGCATGGCATGCTTCGGGTTTCGGAAGTTGTCCTTGGGGGGTGTTCATGAGGACATCTTCCTGCTTCATTTCTTCATGGATCTATTATACATGAGGACCTGATCAAGCCTTGTTGTCAAGACTCATATTGTGGATATGCCACTTTATTTTTGGCACCTAGCTTCATTTAAGAGGGCATGTCATGGTAAGTTATTTACCTTAGCTCATGTTCCCTAAGTGTTTTACTTAGTTAAACATTATTTATTTATTTCCACCCACTTAGATGTGGATATTGAATGTTTTCTATTTAGGTATAGTGGATTTTTATCCCTAGGTTATCTCTTAGTTTGATCTTATGGCTATGATTTATCTTCCTTGCCTATATATGCAAGGCCCTTTCATTGTACTTACATGAAGTTATGGAGATATATGATATTGCTCTTTGTTTTGCATGTCGATTTGCAAGTTTATGCTTTCAGATTCTCCTTGTGATGTTTCGTTGTTAACACCTGAGATCTTTGTGGCTTGGAATGCTTTGTTTTTCATTCCTTCCACTGGAGTCCTCTAAGAAGAGCATACAATTCCGAATCCATTATTTTGTGTACATGACAAAAATTGTTTACCTAAATCTGATTCCACATCTATCTCCCCAATCTTGTTGCTATTTGATTTTCCCTCATAGGTTCTTGTCCATTTAATGGTTGTTCCCATTCAGGACTGAGTTCATATTTGATTTCCTTGAGTGGTAGCACCTCCTCTTGCAAAATATGTTTTTCTATATTCATACACAATTCTTTCGTTTTGGCTGCTCTAGTAACAACTTTTACATATTCTTCATGATCCCAAGCAACTATCTCAACCATGATTGCATTTTTTTTGGGGGCACTGCTCATCTAAATGGTCTCCTAGACCACATTTGTTGCACCTTTTCTGTGTGAATTTCACATTATTGGGGCATTCTCTCACAAAATGTACCTATTTGTCATATTTTATACATTGTATAATGGGCTGCGATTTCCGTTCCCTTTCTATAAGAGCTCTTGAACCAACATGGCTATTGTTCCTGGTTGATCTTTGATCTTTTGTGTTTCTACATCCCCATTGGTAGGTACTTATGGTGCCAACATGCATTGTCTATCCCCTTTTAGTATTGTTTCTAAAATAAATAGGCACTCGCTAATGTCATTTCTTTACATTGCAAATCAAACAAATTTTACGCAAAATTTATCCCCTTAATGTCTTATATTGCATTTCGAACCCCAGACACCTGAGTTCTCTGCCTTTTGTTGATTTCTCCTCGTGCATCATCTATTTGCACATTTCCGTGACTATTTGCAATCAAAACCATTTTTCATCGTTGTCCTCTAATTCTCCACCATCAAATAATTGTTGTTCTACATCAGATGTATAGTTTAAATTTTTTTTATGTATTGATGTTCATGCAATTCATAAACTTCGTTTAAATCCCTTTCTTAACCCTTTTGGGAACATTGCTTTTTGAACTCATCCCCTAATAATTTAGATAATGTGTGTTAGGTTCATCATTCTTTGATTATAATACTTAAAAGATTATTTTGGTCCTTGCTTTAACTATTGTAATCCATTGATGATAAGTTAATTTGTGCATCATTTTTTAAAATCTTTACAGAATTCTGACTTTACCATTTTCCATCTTTTCTTACTGTCATTTGTTAATTGCTGAAATTATAAAATTAAAAGTCGCTAAAACTTGGCAATTAATCGCTAGCTGAAGGAAACACGAGAAATCTACAAGAAAATTGCAACAAGATTAATGGTCATAAATCGATGATTTTTGCCGAGTAATATCTACGAATACTCAACAAAAATCGTCAATTCCATCGCCACTTCTTGGCCAATGAGAATAAAAAACCCAAAATGAGAAAAATCAATTATGACATTGAAGCCTCTTCTATTGCCCCGACCCCAAGGGATCAAGGACCAGGACAGAACACATCTATTGAAGATTGTTTGGCTACATTTTTTGTTCCCCAAAGTAGTTATGTGGCACAACCTCCACTCAAAGGTATCGCTTGGAATCCAAAAGTGCACAATTTGGCAAAGATAGCTACAACAAATTTTTGGTACTATAACAACATTCCATTCAATGTGGCGAAAAGCCCATATTGGGAGAATTCAGTCACTCTGTTAATTGTTGCTAGGAAGGGGTTCAAGGCTCCTACTCACGTTTTGAGTGGCCCATTGTTGAATGATTACGTCAAATATACGCAAGCTATTGTAGAAAAGCAAATAAAAAGGTTGTAGCATTTTGTTTGATTGGTGGATAGATGAAAAAAGTTGCACATTGATTAACATTCTAGTGGCTTAGAGTGGGCAGTTGGTCTTCTTAAAGTCAATTGATGCATCCCACCAAGTCAAAAATGCAAACACTTGGTATAATATGTTGGATGAGGTAGTGATGGAAGTAGGTGTGGAGAATATCATCCAAGTTGTGACGAACAATGCTGCAACATATGTAGCAACAGGGAGATTTTTTGAGAAGAGGCACCCTACACTTGTTTCGACCCCTTATGTAGCTCATTGCATTGATCTCTTACTTGAGGACATAGAAAATATCTCATGGGTGAAAAATGTCTTTGAAGAGGCAAGAAATATCATCAAGTTCATCTACAGTCGCACTTGAGTGCTAAACTTGATGAAAGAGCACACCAATGGACAGGAACTTGTGCGATCAGGAGTCATACGATTCTCCACAAACTTCATCACATTTTAGAGCATTGCAATCTCACAAACATCCCTTAAGCAGATGTTTGTGAGTCACCAGTGGTTGGAGTCCTATGCTAGGAAGGTCGAAAGGGAAAGGGTCGTGAAGACCATTTTTGATGATGTGTTTGTAAAGCACATGGAGGAAATCTTTAAGGTAACCTTAAACTTTACCAGTTTTTTATTTATCGATTTTTTGTTAAACATTTTTTTATTAATTTTGATTTTAAATATGTTCATTATTTTGTTTTAGATGTCACAGCCTTTGTTTCGAGTTCTACAGTTGGTGGATGGGGAGAGAAACCCAATGGATTATTGTATGAGGCCATGGACGTGGTAAAGGAGGCCATAGAAAAATATTATGGGCAAAATAAGAAACAAAAATGATCTCATTTGGTGCTTAATTGATGGGAGATAGAACATTACACTCCACCGACATATTAATGCAACGATTTACTATTTGAACCCTAAGTTTTTGTATTTCGATTCATTTAAGGCTAATGAGGAGGTTATGGATGGCTTCAATACATGAATAGAGAGGATGAACTTTGATGATGACACTAGAGATGCAGTTATTGAAAAGCTGCAGATTTACAAGAATGCAACAAGAGACTCTTTTATTCGGCTCTATGCATTAAAAAAATACCTCGTAGCAAGCTAAAAACAATGGGTCATTCATTTTTACTTTTTACTATCACTTGTAGATACTACTACTAGACTGACTTCATTTATTCAAGCCTAATTGACTACAAAATTATAAATTTCCTATTTGCAAATGTGTAGTGAAAAGATTTTGGTGCGAAAACACTAAATCTTCCAAGGCTAGCCATTTGCATTTTGTGCCAGCCATGTATCTCTTTTGGATGTGAACGTAATTGGAACATATTTGAAGTTGTTCACACAAAGAAGTACAACAGATTGACAACACAACTCTTCAATTAACTTGATTTTGTGCAATGCAATCTTCGTCTTCATGTGAGACAAGTGAAGAGAATAGAGAGATATGAGACAATTGACTTGGATGATATTGATCCATATGCCAATTGGACTGTTGAAGATTTGGAACCCATGTTTATGATAGAGGAGATCATAGATTTGGTCAAGGACGCAAAAGAAGCAATAGCATCAAAGGCAGCAGAGGGGGTTGGTGAGGATGCAGATGATATCTTTGTAAAGGATGTTGTTGCAAAGGAAGAATCTTTACCTTCCACTTCCAAGAGGCAGCCACAACAGATTTATACTACGCACTAGAGATGATGTGTATATTTGATATTTCATATTAGTCATTATAGTCTATTACTCTGTGAGCATTGTAGTTTGTAACTTTGTACTTTGTACTATTTTTTGGTCGAAAAACAATAGAAAATATACTTGTGCATTCTCTACATTCATTTCTCATGTCATTTAACAAAGTATTACATGTTATTTACGTTTATTTTATGAATTTATGTGTTTTTTTAAGTAGCAATTAGTTGTCGAGTAGTGCCAAGTAACTCCCGAGAATGGAGTACGAGTCAAAATTTTGGGCTGCGAGTAATCTCCGAGTACAAGTTTTTAAACTATAGGTGAAACCATTTTGTGGCAGAACCTTCTCGAGTGTGTGTAAATAAGTCTCTTTTCATTTTATCATTCATTATCCCATTTACTTTCCACAAATTTTACCAATTCACACACCACTTGAATGGCTCTGCTGCCTTATCTGTGTTGAATCTTGATGGTTTCGGAACCAAAGATTGTTTTTGTTACATATTTTGTCTTGCTGAACCCTTACTTTCTCTTCTACCTTGTTCCACAGCTCTTTTTCTTCATCTGGTATAGACAAGTGGCCCTGAATCATGTGTGCCAGCGACTGTCTCAAACCTGTGAATGGACCTCATGCATCAACTAATAGCCGTTCTAAATGTGTAAAAGCCAGAATTACTTTTAGTGTACTGATAGGTATTTGACCGACATCAATGTCTTGTTGATAGATTCTTTCTCCACAAGTAAACTGATCTTTGTACACTTAGTTCCTTCCCTCGGTTATCACTTTTATCCCTTCTCTTGCAAATTGGTGTCTTCTCAGTATTGTCCACTAAACCTTCATATAGATATACTACATGTACCAATCTCAACACGATTCTCAAGTTCACCAACGTAAATCCATTCAAATCCTAAACGGTTCAACTAAACAGAATAAATTATTGATATACAAAACAGTTATGCAGCACACACAAATGCAACTATAACAGCAGATATATTTCAGTTATATAGCGATTCAATTGCATGAAAATTTGATGATCCAGTGATATAGGTATCTCGATATAGCTATACAATCAAAGATTACCTTCAAGAGAAGCATACCTCTTGAAGGTACCTTCCCATATCTAAGTTATTAACTTGTCATTAACATAAACTCTAAGTCTTCGTTACTACTTCCCTAAACCTCATTACTGCTTCACTAAGCTAAGTCAATTTGTAGCCTTGTAAGACTATCACTCATTTGTATTCAGCATGGTCTAGCCATTGAATTTTCACCCTGACAAGAACAATGTTTCCTGTGATACATGAGTTTTAATCCACCCAGAAGGGGTTTTCCCAATAAAATGAGGCATTGTACCACATTACTCCCAGCCATGTCACCATTAATGGGGATATATGTATAAACTCTAAATATACTTCACTGATAATTTTTGTTGTCAAGGACTTGTTGACACTTTAACGTCCAAATCAGGATTAGGATAGGCCAGGTGGTGTAATCTGGTCATGAGATGACAAATCGAGGTCCTTCTGTTTTACCATTCACTCTGCCCAGCATGAATTATCAAATCCCCTTAGCTCCCTTCTCACGGTCCCTTCTCCTATTCTTGATCCTTTAGGCATCTCGTGCACATCCTCAACCATGGTCAGGTTCAACTATAACCATTATTGTACTTTTGGCCCCTTAGCAAAGCCAACATCCTCGACCATGGCTGATTTTGTAAGACTAATGGGAATATAGGTTTTTATTTGACATGTACAGTTTTTGCCCATAAGTCAAGCCAACACCCTCGACCATGGCTGATTTTGTAAGACTAATTGGAACATCTATTGTTATTTGACATGTATAAATACCATATCCTCAAGCCTATTTCTGAAAACATCATCATATTCCTATTTACTACAAATTCCTCCATGGAAATTTAAAGAACAACTAGGGTAAAATAGCTTCATTGAAGATAGATTGTTTGCAAAGCCAAGACTTGAATCCAAGACTAGAAGAACACCAGCCACATATGCCAAGTCTTAGGCAACCCCTACCATGCTCTATTATGTCTTCTCTATCCTTCATGACTTCACCTACGACAACTCATCGCAGGGCAAGAGCATTATGGTCAAAGGGGAAGATTAATGTGCCAACAAGTCAACCCTAAGTAACACTTTAACCTGCACTTTAATTTTATACAAGTATATTGGTCCTTTCATTTGCTTTACATGCTAACATTACACATTTCCATACTTAATCCCTTACATATGGTCATACTTATTTCCTTGCATACTACCATACCTACTGCCCGTTTATTGCCTATTCGAGAGTATACTAAGAGAGACCCTCTCCCTTTACTAAGCATGGAGGCATACCTAGCAGAGTGCCTTTCTAACTGTATGTATTCTGGTGAACTTATTGTTAACTCTCGCTTTGGTTGGGTTACAACCCTTATTTTTCAAAGAGTCGAGGTACCTCCTTGTTGTGGCATTCTGATCCTTGGACTCATAAGCAAACATACAGACTCTTAACTCTTATTTTATTCTTGCGATTCAACTAGAAATTGAGTCGATGTTGTAACTCGAAGAAAGGGTCAGAGATCCCTTTAGCATTGCTAGCCCTACTGAAACGTCTTTCTGCTAGAATGGTAGAACAACTTCACTTCCTGTAGATATTTGTGGGTTGGACGACTTAGCACAAAGCGTGCCCCACGGTGGACGCCAAAAACTGTTGGCTGAAAAAAATGTATAACACTTCAACGCATGTGCCTCAGTCAACTGTGTAACAAGACAAATTCCCTCTTCTATTCGGAGGCGAAGCTACCTTTATTCAAAAGAAAAGAAAAACACAAACCTAACATATCCACAAATATACATACTAAATTCTTTTGAGGGTTTTCATGTATGTGAGAAAGGAAGTATGAGAAAGAGAGTGAATTCAAGAGAACAGAAAAATTTAACTATGAAATGAGGGAAGAAAGAATGCAAATGAGTGAGAAAATGCAAATTTCACTTATATATTACATTCATTAACTCAAAATAAAATTACCATCAACTAAGACTTTTGTTAGGAAAGACTAAAGAAAACAATGCTATGAATAAATGAACATAAGAACATTCATCCAAAACTAAAGACAAGCTCAAAATCCTACAACAACTTAGCTTTATTGATTTCATAGAAAAAGCACATAGTTCTTTTCTTCTTTTCCTTCAAAAGTTCTCTTCTTGCAAAAGTTACAAAGATTGGCAGCGTTTTGAGAGGCATGCAAGCCTCCTATCTATAGGAAATTATATCCCTAAAATCTAAGAAACTAATTCTAAAAACATTTTAAGGTGCAAGTTGACTCGGTCATATTGCATACAAAATAGCAAAAACTCTTGAACTAAAATGCAGCTCCCAACCTACAAGGATGGTCATGACAAAAAGCACTTCCGACTTGCAAGTCAAGGTGTTTTCTCTGGCGACTGCTCTGCATCTCCTTCCTCATCATCTACTGTGAGGGCATCTGACATACCTCGATCAAGACCATATATAGATAGTTTTTCAATGGGTTGAGACAACTAAAACTAATACTGGTAGGGGTGGGGGCATGTTGTCGTTTCTCATATTCCTCAAATTTCTACAATATATTTTCCAACTTATCATGGTTTGGACCTTCCGAATGTCGATAAGGAATCTCGGCCTCCACTTGGAGATTTATCATTTGTTGAGGATTTTTTTGAAATTCTTCAAATCGTTATCCAACCTATCAAATGAGTTCTGATAGTGCACACATTTCTAGATTGATTTGTTACTAAAGGATGAAGCAGAGGTGGTTTCTTGATCAAGCAATTGTTTGAATGCTCCTTGTATATCTTCCACGGGAATTACCTTCCCTTCATTTCCCAAGAAAGAACATGGGAATTTTTCAATTACTTCGCAAATATCGCAAGGAGGGTCAGCTGCCAAGATTTTGGATTCCTTAAGCTTACGCGATGACTTTTCTATAGTTTTGATCACATATCTTGTCAACCCCTAAAATTCAACCTGCTCTCCTAAGTCTTCTTCAGTCAAGACTCCATCAACCAAAATATCCTCATCTGCCCTGGACAAGGTTTGTAGACATGGTAACCAATTTTTCAACTTACCCAACTCTTCTTTATATTCGGCTTCTTTCTTATAAGCATATTGCTTTTCCTCTTCCATTGCAAAGTAGAATTTCGACAGTTGAGGCTATCTTTTTATTTCCCTGTTCCAACAATTTTTCAGACCATTCCTCTATATCTCTCCCCATGTTCCCTATCTTCTCAGCCGCTCGGAGAGTCCTGGTATCCAGAGTATAATCTTGAAGTTGTGGTTGTGTTGGGTTCATTTGTCTTTGTATTACTGAAGTAAGTTGTTCCACCTTGTCCTTCAATTGATCTTTCGTCGCTTTATCATGATTGAATCTTTCGATCAGTGAACCAATAGCCGTCTGAACATCCTCTTTCAATCCCTCATGAGTGGCTTTACCAAGGTGAACACATTACACCTGGTAATCTACATATGTGATTTCACCCTTTAACTTCTCAAGGGGGGTAACAACAACTTTAACATACCTCTCACTTTGATCATCTACAACAATATGATAAACCTTTTTGGGTCTCTTTGCAACTCGAGGATGCAGAGGAATAAGAGTGTTGAAGTCTATTTCCAATGGTGGAACCGTCTTCTTCCTCTTTTTCACTATTTTGCTTAGCCACTAGGATGCTCCGGTACCTATTTCCCCCAGCAACAATGGTGATCCAACCTGTCCCTATTCTTAAACAACAAGAGTCCAATCCGTCACAGGGTCCATTCTCTCTTTTGTTTGTGGAGGTGGGGTTTTTGCTTCCAAAGCCTTCTGAGTGTCTAACTCTTCTTCCTAAATAACAGGTATATGTTTAACCGTATTAGAAGAAGCTTATGCCACATCTGGAAGAGATTTTCCTTCTTCAGGAACTGATTCATTGACTTCTTTAGATACGTCCTGAGAAGGAACTTCTTGCAATTTATCAGATGGGAGAGGAGCCACTATCATTGAAGGAGGTCCCTTAGAATCCAAGAAGGGAGGATTTGTGGTCACGAATTGCAATGTGGTGTTTTTGATCAACCCTTGTGAATGAACCACCTTTTCAAGTGTCCCACTCAACATCGTTGGTATTCCAAGAGTTCCCTTCCCACCAGTTGACTTTTTGAGTTTGAACTTCAAGGGACTCCTTTCAGGTTGAGGCCAAGGTTTCTCAATCTCCTCTATTACAATAGTATCTGCTGCAGTGTCGAAGGGTGCCGCTTAATCTTCAACTTCCATTTGCTTTGTCAGCTCAGGAGGAGGTATGTCTATAGCTTTCAAAGGTGGAGGAAGTCTAGCATTTTGCACATCCACTCCTTTGCTTACGAGCCATACCAAAGTTCTTCTAAAGACTCCTTGGGTTCGAGTCCCCAATGATGTTACCTCCTCTTGACTCTAGTAAACCCTTGGAAGAGGTGCAACCTTGATGCCTTGTGACAAGTAATTTTCGTCCACCACTTCACCATCATCTTTGATATTCAAATCATCAGGGATATCCACAATATTGAACTTGGTTACTCGATCTAGAGTGAAGAGGGTATAGTCAAGGAGTCTGACCTCCCTTTCATCACCACAATCCATCTAGAAGTCTTCATAATAGGGGATGTGTTAAAATGACCCACTCAGAGTGCTCTATTATCCCTCTTATATCAAATGAGGGTCTGTTGTGGAATGACCAAGGTGTGACACGTGACATATCTAATTGTACAGATTTAGCTTTATGCAACGTGGCACAAGTGTACTTGCCAATGGTCATAGGAAAGTGAATGCCAGCAGACTTATGCTTTGAAAACAAAAGCTTAAGTGTCTCCATCAGTTGTCGCACAAGCTCCATGAGAGCCCATTTATCATCCACAAACCTTGGAAGCATATAAGGGGCAGACTCATATCCGCATACTCTAATGTAAGAGAAGGTAGGAAACTCTATAAACCAACCACCCCGTCTCAAAATATTTGTGGTAGCAGTGATGGAGAAGCGCTGATTATAAGGCTCTGCCTTGAACATTTGAATGACAAAATGAAAAAAAGAGTCATTGCCTTGACGAAAGTGTTTTGCACTTTCTTTCATTGCCAATTGAGGATAATATTCAAATATGTGTGAGGTAGACATTAGACCTATTGTAGTCAGGTCATTGTAGAATCTCCTCCAAGCAACCACATAAACGAGGCAAGACATCATGTAGAACTTGTGAGTAGTGATTACCTCGCACAGTTGTTTGTGGATTGAATCACCGATCAATTCAACACAATTGATATATTGCTTATTGGCATGAATAATCCGGATCTACTGAAACATGCATTCATTGTAATCCTTCGTCGTAGGATTGCCTACCACCCTGTTTTGCCTACCACCCTGTTCAGAAGGGTAAAAGGTCATTAATTTTAAGCCTAAAATCCTACTTGGCAATCACCTTAGGAACCCTAGACACCAAGGGTTTGGATTTAGCAAGTCAATGTTTGTTTGAGGATCTAAGACAATCATCCTTATTTCATCATGAAATTGTTGGGCCATTTCTAGAGTGATTTCCACAAAAACATCAATGGTTGGGAATCCTCAATATACTCAGGACCAAGTATCAGCATAACTCCTTCCCTAGGAGTACAAACCTCCCTTTTGTCTTTGTCATAATGACTTGCCATGGTCATGACAAGCTCTGGGCACCATACAGAGATCAGAAACACAATAGCTTGACGAAATGCATTGTCACAAATGCTTTGCGTCCAATCGTTCTTGAAAGAAGCATTTATTCTCCTCCAAAAATCCTCCATGTCAATGTGTCCCAAGTCTGTGTTGATGACCTGATCGATGTTGGAATCAATATTGGATGGAGGGATGACCCCTTGAAACAGGTACTTCATTTCAATAGCTTTTTCCTTTCCTTTCTTCTTTGGAGTTCCAGACATTTGCTAACTGCCATAGGTAGGGGAGAGTGGGGAGCAAGAAAGCGGGGTGTGAATGGGAATGAGAAAATGGCAAAAGATAGGTGAAGGGAGGGGAGGCGGAAGCAGGAGATTGCAATGCAGTCATGAAGTTCCGATGCAAGGGAAGCAGGAAACTCCAACATTAGGGTTTTAGGGGTGCATAGCAATCATAAAACCCCAATGCAAGGCAAACGAAAAATTTCAACATCGGGGTTTTGAGATTGCACTGCAGTCGAAAAACTTCGATGCACAGAGAGCTAGAAATTTCAACGTCAAGGGTTTGAGACTGCACCGCAAGTGAAAAATCTCCAATGCAAGGAGAGCGAAAAATTCAAAGGCTCCCAAGTATCTAGTGAGAAACCGGATAGGAAAGAAATACCAATGGCCACAGCAAGTGAATGTGAAGCAACCAAAGGAAAACGTACCACTTATTGGGAAAAACCCCCGAAAAGTAAATCCAAACCCTAGATGCTTCTGCCGTGAAGAAACTAGAAGAAATCATGATAAAAACAATCCCCAATTGCCAAGGAATAATGGAAAAGTCCCTCAGAACAAAGAAATGGAAACGCGTAGCCAAAATCCTTTGAACGATTCATAATAAAAGGAAAGACTAATTAAATAGTGGGGGTCAACAAGACCCCCGCACGCTCAGGACTCGGCCCCCTCATTAATGAGGGTCGAGTTGGGGAAGGGCAATAGAGCTACAGTCGTCGGGGCCCGACAACTGCATTGCAATCTTGGAATTCCAACTTTCTAAAAACATAAAATCACCAAGTCTTTCAATAAAGCATTCCTTGTTTCAACCCTTCTACTTTTTATTTGATTTTTAGGAAAATTCAAATGGAGTACCCCAAATTTCACCACCCTATAAAATTTGGGAGACAATAGTATGCATATTGCAATATTCCTACTTTTTCTTTCAACAACAATTTCAGACTAGCCTGCACAACTGCCTCTATATCAACACCTTTGACCTCAATGATAAGCACATCAATAGTCTCTAGCACAACAATAAGCACCACTACAATTATAGGAACATCTATAGCCCACATACCTCAACATAGCCTTTCTTTAACAACTCAAATATCTCTACCGCTTCAAAGTTTTGTCCCATTCAGAAATCAGAACTTGCAAAATTTTCAACAAACATCACAACAATCGCAAACTAACACAATTTTGTGATTCAAGTCATGACCCAAATGACTCAAATGCAAAAAACCAACAACCAAATCAATCAACTTAAAAGCCAAATCTTGCAAATCAATAATAAACCTCAGCAAACCTGTTAGGGACCTCCAAAATCAACCTTGTTCTCCCTCCTTCCACCCTCCCCTTTATTGATAAGAATGGGAGGCCCGTCCCTCAACCAACAATTATAAACAAAGTCGTCCAAATATTGCAAATTGAGCCCTTATCACCATAGATAACATCGATCAACATAGGCTCCATTACACCAAGCATTGCATTCAACAACTCCCACTGCCCGTATCATATCTTTTGGCAACATCTACAAAGCTTGGTTCTTAGCAAAACCAATAAGATGCAACAATGTTACTTGTCAAAACCCTTATTGAAGATGCTTCAGGATAATACAACCAACAAAAACCCCCCTCACTTCAAAAATTTCAAAACTTACTTAGCGCCTTTGAACATGAATCCCAAATCCATTTCTTACCAAGAGATATATTAAGAAACTTCATTGACACATCACAACTAGACAATGAAGCAGACCACAATTTTATCAAACAATGGAAAACTTTAGGTAACAAAGCCAACCACAATATGAATGAACAATATCTATAAAAACTTTTTCTCATGGCCTTCTAACACAAATTGCAATATAAAGTTCATTCTTTCTAACCAACAACCCTAGAACAAGCCATACAAAAAGCCAAGAGACGGTAATATCAAGAAAAATTTTGAACCACAAATACCAAAACAACCTCAAATGCTCTTCAAGCACAAAAACCGACACACTATTGGAGATGGTGTCTCCAACACCCACGATACCCAATTTGCCCCATGCTTACCATTAATGTCATCGATTTGCAAGATTAAAAAAGCAATCATCAAAATCCCTTCCCAAAAATGGGAAAACCTATTCCCCCCAAACCTCGATTGCACAACCCACCCCACTCGCCCTCGAGTCTTGAAGAACTTGAATGCATCATACCTCCTCCACCTACAAATCTTGACCCTACCAAACTCATTCCCCAATGGCACAACCCTCAAAAATTGTGGTAACATGCCAAGTCGCAACATTCCTATGAAAATTGTCGACAACTTTAGAAATATGCCATACCATTCCTTGTAGGTAAATAATTGCCTAGATTTCCTTAAGACAAACAAGCTATGTATTCTCAAAACAAACGTGAAGCCATTCACTATGCCAATGCATACCTAGGAATTTACAACAATACCTTTAAGGATCATACGCTAAATTATCAACCTTAATAACATATGCAACCAAACAATCAGCAACAATAGTCACATCATAAGATCGCTACCACTACAAACATACTTCCTAATCTGGATACTATGAGCAATCACAAGCAAACAATAGAAATGGAAGGAGTTAGAAAAGTTATTTGCTGCAATGAATTAAAATACGCTAACTTCCAAAATGCCAACAACATCCAGCATTACAATAGAAAGCAAAAACCTCCATTAGGATGCATCTAGATTCCTAGATCAATCCCTCCTTAAATCGTTAGGGTCAAAATCATGACATTCAACTATCCCCTCTCCTATAACATCTTACTTAGTTGTTTTTGGATCCACTGAATGAGAATCGGTGCATCCACTACATATAATTGCATTAAACTCACATTTTGGGACTGTCTATAAAATCCAAGGAGACATTAACCCTCGTAAGTTTCAGCAATTACAACAACGAGCAGTATATAAAATACCCACTTCCATTCCACAACTAACAAAGAGGGAACTATCCTATTGAGACCCTTTGAGGATATTGTGGTCATTCAAAGCTTGTAGGACAGACGCCAAACAACTTACTTGATTTCAATGACGATGATCGTTATTAATTGCAACTTAATATTGGTTGACCAGTTGCCACCCTAGTCTTAAGCCTACATAACAATCAAAGCAACCCACCAAAGATGTCAAAGCCAACACAAATATACATATAAGATCTATTGAGCAACCAACTCCTACACAACCTAATGACATAGTGTTAGAATCATGTCGTACACATGGTTTGGTACCTGTCTGCAGCATTGACAATATTACTAATGACTATGATGATGGGTACACCATATCATATACTTATTTTCAAGCTTTGGCCAAGCAAAGCACATGGAGATCCCAAGATACCATCCCACACTTGAGAACAGTAAACATCAACAAGTCTTCAATAAGTGAATCCTCATGTTCAAACTAGCTCCATTCTATGATGCCACCAAAGATGACTTACTTTTGTACATTGATACTTCAAATGAGCATTCAGAGTCTTATCTTGACACATCTATTGTACCATATTCTCACAAGTACATTGAATATTCATCTTCCTCCGCTCTGTCACGTTGGTATTATACATGGCATAATCAACAAATATGTCATTAATACATGCCAAGATCATCTGCAATCATGAGAGAACAACTACACATGGGCACACTTCAAAGACAAAGAGAGAGAAAGCATGTCCTACTACTAGAGAGGGATGTTTCTGCTATTTCCACTCATTTACCACGCATTGTACTAAGGAGTGCCAAGCAGCCTAATCACCCCTTTATTTATTCTAATAGTACACCAACACACAGAAAAACTTCATGTTTTGGGAGAGCACAAGCATGTCTTGCTAGAGGGGGTCGCTACTAGTGGTGGCACAACTCTTCCACACAAACTACCAAGGAGTGTCGAGATTATCAGCAGCATCGCCATGAGTTAGTTACCAATGTAACACAGCCAACAGCCGCCTCATTACTTGTAATCATATAGTCAACTAGAAGATTAGCACCATGAGCAATCATATCAAGATCAAGGACCATCCTATCATGAGCCACAACCTAGATCATACATGGGGCCACCCATGATGCTGCCCTTACATTTGTATTTCCTATCATCTGACAAGCGGTTCTCAAGGATATTTAAGCAGCAATCAAGGAGACAATGTGAGTTGCACGCTAGTAGTTGGAGCATAAGGTACACGCCATTGTCGATGAGGTATCGGCTACTATTATAAGTCAATTGTGAGCTATGATATATGTTTTACTTACTTCCTTCCATTAGGTTTGCTTTCACATTCCTCTTTCTTATGTAGCTAGCCTACATCTTATTTTCATTTCTTGCATGCATTTTTTTTTCCTACTTATCCATAGCCTTGTTTGAGCTTTCCCATTTCATGTATTGCCTATCTAGTTTGTGCTAGATCCTTCAAGGTTTTCCTATATACCCCCTACCTAACCACTCACTTCCTATCAACCATTTGCCTATCCTCTCATTGGAAATTTTTCTTGTGTGAGACCCCTCATGGATTGCCAACCACTTTTATTGCCTACCATCTTTTTAGCAGCCCTGCCTAGCCTCACCTACTTGCCTTCCCTATGTGCCTATCTTATTGCCTACTATTTATAACCAGCCTTTCGTTCAACATCTTTTTGGCCTTCTATCAGCCTCCATGGCTCAGTGCTATTAGCCTTTTCTGTTGCCAAATCTTCCAATTTCCATATTTTATGTGCCCTCGATCGGGCAAAGGTTGCTCTATCATACACATTAGGGCCAAGCTTGTCTAATTATTGTCAAAAATTCAAAATTCTAAGTTGCAACAACATTATCATTCATTTCTAAAGCACCTAAACTTTTTCCCCTCATTTGGTCACTTATAAATTTGTCCATCATGGTACCATTCTAACATTCACTTTTAGGGTCGAGAAACTCAATCTCCATCTTCCACTATTCCCTTTGTTAATCTTAAGGCTCACTTAGGTCAGATCTAAGAAGGCATCCTATGATAGCATGCAAGTCCAAGGGTACCTAAGCATATAGGTCTTAGAATAGTTGGTATAGTTAAGTGTAATTAGTCATGTGTTATCATTTGTCATACCCTAAACTTGGTCATTTGAATCTACAAGGAGAAAAATGAATTTTTCAGCTCTTTGCTCTTGAATCCCTATAGAGGAGTACAACTCAATCCTAAATTTCTTACATTGATGCACCCTACTCTATTTGAAACTTCAAACTCCACAACTGACCTTCAATAAAGTGTCGAATGTCCATTGCAGAGTTGTACGTCAGTGGATCAGGGTAGGAGATTTCCCATCCAATATATTATCACCGATGAGATCCTATATTAAATTGACAATCCCCTTTTATTCATTAATGTCCTCACTGGAGACATCATGGTTAGATGCACTTTACTTGCGAAAGTTCTGACACCTGCACAACTTCCTTAGAGATAATCAAGAAACTAGGATATTCAACTACAATCTCAAAACCATTTGAAATGATTTCCAACATTACAATAGAAGGCAAAAATTTCCCTTAGGATGCATCTAGATTCCTAGTTCAATCCCTCCTAAAATCGTTCGGGTCAAAGTCATGACATTAAACTGTCCAATCTGATATAACATCTTACCTGGTTGTTGTTGGATCCACTGAATGAGAGTTGGTGTATCCACTACATGTCAATGCGTTAAACTCATTGTACACATAGTTTTGTACCTGTCCGCAGCATTGACAATATTACTAATAACTATGATGATGGGTACACCATATAGAATAGTTATTTTCAAACTTTGGCCAAGCAGAGCACATGGAGATCCCAAGATACCATCCCACACTTGAGAAGCATAAACACCAACAAGTCTTCAATAAGTGAATACTCGTGTTCAAACTAGCTCCATTCTATGATGACACCAAATATGACTTACTTTTGTACTTTGATACTTCAAATGAGCATTCAGAGTCTTATCTTGACACATTTATTGTACCATTTTCTCACAACCACATTGAATATTCATCTTCCTCCGCCCTGCCACATTGGTATTGTACATGGCATAATCAACAAATATGTCATTAATACATGCCGAGATCATCTGCAATCATGAGAGCACCACTACACATGCGCACACTTCAAAGACAAAGCGAGAGCAAGCACGTCCTACTACTAGAGAGGGGGACTTCTGCAATTATCACTCATTTACCACGCAATCTACTGAGGAGTGCCAAGCAGCGTAATCACCCCTTTATTTAATCTGATAGTACACCAACACACATAAAAACTTCATTTTTTGAGAGAGCACAAGCATGTCTTGCTAGAGGGGGTCGCTACTAGTGGTGGCACAACTCTTCCACACAAACTACCAAGGAGTGTCGAGATTATCAACGGCATCGCCATGAGTTATTCACCAAGGCAACACAGCCAACAGCCGCCTCATTACCTGTAATCATATGGTCCACTAGAACATTAGCACCATGAGCAATCATATTAAGATCAAGGACCATCCTATCATGAGCCACAACCTAGATCATACATGGGGCCACCCATGATGCTGCCCCTACATTTCTATTTCCTACCATCCGACAAGCGATTCTCAAGGATATTTAAGTAGCAATCAAGGAGACAATGTCAGTTACACGCTAGTAGATGGAGCATAAGGTACACACCATTGTCGATGAGCTATCGGCCACTATTATAAGTCAATAGTGAGCTATGATATATGTTTTACTTCCTTCCATTAGGTTTGCTTTCACATTCCTCTTTCTTACGTAGCTAGCCTACATCCTATTTTCATTTCTTGCATGCATTTTTTTTTTCTACTTATCCCCAGCCTTGTTTGAGCTTTCACATTTGATGTATTGCCTATCTAGTTTGTGTTAGATCCTTCAAGGTTTTCCTATCTACCCCCTACCTAATCACTCACTACCTATCTAGCATTTGTCTATCCTCACATTGAAAATTTTTCTCGTACAAGACCCCTCATGGATTGCCAACCATTTTCACTGCCTACTATCTTTTTAGCAGCCCTGCCTAGCCTCACTTACTTGCCTTCCCTATGTGCCTATCTTATTGCCTACTATTTATAACCAGCCTTTCGTTCAACATTGTTTTGGTCTTCTATTGGCCTTCATTGCTTAGTGCTATTAGCCTTTTCTATTGCCAAATCTTCTAATTTCCATATTTTATGTTCCCTCGATTGGGCAAAGGTTGCTCTATCATACACATTAGGGCCAAGCTTGTCTAATTATTGTCAAAAATTCAAAATTCTAAGTTGCAACAACATTATCATTCTTTTCTAAAGCACCTACACTTTTTCCCCTCATTTGGTCACTTACAAATTTGTCCATCATTATACCATTCTAGCATTCAGTTTTAGGGTCGAGAAACTCAATCTCCATCTTCTACTATTCCCTTTGTTAATCTTAAGGCTCACTTAGGTCAGATCTAAGATGGCATCCTATGATAACATGCAAGTCAAAGGGTACCTAATCATCTAGGTCTTAGAATAACTCATCTAGTTAATTGTAATTAGATATGTGTTATCATCTGTCATACCCTAAACTTGGTTGTTTGTATCTACATGGATAAAAATGATTTTTTCAGCTCTTTGCCTTTGAATCCTTGTAGAGGTGTACAATTCAATACTAGATTTCTTACATAGATGCACCCTACTCTATTTGAAAGTTAAAACTCCACAGTTGACATAGAATTAAGTGTCGAATGTCCATTGCAGAGTTGTACGTCCGTGGATTAGGGAAGGAGATTTCCCATCCAATATATTAACCCAAATGAGATTCTATATTAAGTTGACAATCCCCTTTTATTCATTAATGTCATCATTGGAGACATCATGGGCAGATGCACTTTACTTTCGAAAGTTCTAACACCTGCTTAGCCTCCTTACAGTTAATAAAGAAACTAGGCTATTCAACTACAATCTTAAAGCCACATGAAATGATTTCCAACATTACAACAGAAGGTAAAAACCTCGCTTAGGATGCATCTAAACTCCTATTTCAATCGCTCCTAAAATGTTTAGGGTCAAAGTAATGACATTCAACTATCCCCTCTCCTATAACATCTTACTTGGTTGTTGTTGGATCCATTGAATGAGAATCGGTGCATCCACTACATGTCAGTGCAATAAACTCACATTTTGGGACCGTCTATAAAATCCAAGGAGACATTAACCCTTGTAAGTTTCAGCAATTCCAACAACGAGCAGTCTATAAAATACCCACTTCCATTCCACAACTAACAAAGAGGGAACTATCCTATTGAGACACTTCGAGGATATTTTGGTCATTCAAAGCTTGTAGGAGAGACACCAAACAACTTACTTGATTTCGATGATGATGATGATGACGATGACGATGATCATTATTAATTGCAACTTAATATTGGTTGACTACTTGCCATTCTAGTCTTAATCCTGCATACCAATCAAAGCAGCCTACCAAAGATGTCAAAGCCAACACAAATTTACATATAAGGTCTATTGAGCAACCAACTCCTACACAACCTAACGACATAGTGTTAGAATCATGTCGTGAACATGGTTTTGTACCTGTCCGCAGTATTGACACTATTACTAATGACTATGATGACAAGTACACCATATAGGATACTTATTTTAAACTTTTTGCCAAGCACAGCACATGGAGATCCCAATATACCTTCACACACCTGAGAACCGTAAACACCAACAAGTCTCCAATAAGTGAATCCTCATGTTCAAACTAGCTCCATTCAATGAAGATACCAAAGATGACATACTTTTGTACATTCATACTTCAAATGAGCATTCAGAGTCTTATCTTGACACATCTAGTGTACCATTTTCTCACAAGAACATTGAATATTCCATTATCTCCGCTCTGCCACGTTATTGTAAATGGCATAATCAACAAATGTGTCAATAATAAATGCCAATATCATCTGCAATCATGAGAGCACAACTACACATGGGCACACTTTAAAGACAAAGCAAGAGCAAGCACGTCCTACTACTAGAGAGGGATGTTTCTACTATTATCACTCATTTACCATGCATTCTACTGAGGAGTGCCAAACAGCGTAATCACCCCTTTATTTATTCTGATAATACACCAACACACACAAAAACTTCATGATTTGAGAGAGCACAAGCATGTCTTGCTAGAGGGAGTTGCTACTAGTGGTGGCACAACTCTTCCGCACAAACTACCAAGGAGTGTCAATATTATAAGCGGCATAGCCATGAGTTATTTACCAATGCAACACAGCCAACAGCCGCCTCATTACCTGTAATCATATAGTCAACTAGACGATTAGAACCATGAGCAATCATATCAAGATCAAGGACCATCCTATTATGAGCCACAACCTAGATCATACATGGGGCCACCCATGATGCTGCCCTTACATTTTTATTTCCTACCATCCGACAAGCGGTTCTCAAGGTTATTTAAGCAGCAATCAAGGAGACGATGTCAATTGCACGTTAGTAGTTGGAGCATAAGGTACACGCCATTGTCAACAAGGTATAGGCTACAATTATAAGTCAATCATGAGCTATGATATATGTTTTACTTCATTACTTCAATTAGGTTTGCTTTCACATTCCTCTTTCTTATGTAGCTAGCCTACATCCTATTTCCATTTCTTGCATGCATTTTTTTTTTCTACTAATTCCCAGCCTTGTTTGAGCTTTCCCATTTTATGTATTGCCTATCTAGTTTGTGCTAGATCCTTCAAATTTTTCCTATTTACCCCCTACCTAATCACTCACTGCCTATCAACCACTTGCCTATCCTTTCATTTCAAATTTTTCTTGTGCAAGATCCCTCATGGATTTCCAACCATTTTCACTGCCTACTATCTTTTTAGCAGCACTGCCTAGCCTCACCTACTTGCCTTCCCTACGTGCCTATCTTATTGCCTACTATTTATAACCAGCCTTTCGTTCAACATCTTTTTGGCCTTCTATCAACCTCCATGGCTCAGTGCGATTAGCCTTTTCTGTTGCCAAATCTTCCAATTTCCATATTTTATGTGCCCTCGATCGGGCAAAGGTTGCTCTATAATACACATTAGGGCCAAGCTTGTCTAATTATTGTCAAAAATTCAAAAATCTAAGTTTGCAACAACAATATCAATCATTTCTAAAGCACCTACACTTTTTCCCCTCATTTGGTCACTTACAAATTTGTCCATCATTGTACCATTCTAACATTCACTTTTAGGGTCAAGAAACTCAATCTCCATCTTCCACCATTCCCTTTGTCAATCTTAAGGCTCACTTAGGTCAGATCTAAGCTGACATCCTATGATAACATGCAAGTCTAGGGGTACCTAAGCATCTAGGTCTTAGAATAATCAGTCTAGTTAAGTGTAATTAGTCATGTGTTATCATTTGTCACACCCTAAACTTGGTCGTTTAAATCTACATGGGGAAAATGAATTTTTCAGCACTTTGTTGTTGAAACCCTATAGAGGACTACAACTCGATACTAAATTTCTTACATTGATGCACCCTACTCTATTTGAAAGTTCAAACTCCACAGTTGACCTTGAATTCAGTGTCGAACGTCCATTGCAGAGTTGTACGTAAGTGGATTAGGGTAGGAGATTTCCCATCCAATATATTATCCCCAATGAGATAATATATTAAGTTGACAATCCCCTTTTATTCATTAATGTCCTCATTGGAAACATCATGGTCAGATGCACTTTACTTGCGAAAGTTCTAACACTTGCATAGCTTCCTTAGAGTTAATCAAGAAACTAGGCTATTCAACTACAATCTCAAAACCATTTGAAATGATTTCCAACATTAAAATAGAAGGCAAAAACATCCCTTAGGATGCATCTGGACTCCTAGTTCAATCCCTCCTAAAATCATTAAGGTCAAAGTCATGACATTCAACTGTCCCCTCTCCTATAACATCTTACTTGGTTGTTGTTGGATCCACTGAATGAGAGTCGGTGCATCCACTACATGTCAGTGCATTAAACTCACATTTTGGGACCTACTATAAAATCCAAGGAACACTAACCCTCATAAGTTTCAGCAATTCCAACAACAAGCAGTCTATAAAATACCCACTTTGGAATGATTGCACTTCATACCATTCCACAACTAACAAAGAGGGAACTATCCTATTGAGACACTTTGAGGATATTGTGGTCATTCAAAGCTTGTAGGATAGGCACCAAACAACTTACTAGATTTCGATGACGATATTGATGACGATGACGATTATCGTTATTAATTGCAATTTACTATTAGTTGACCATTTGTCGCTTTAGTTTTATGCCTACATACCAATCAAAGCAACTTACCAAAGATGTCAAAGCCAACACAAATATACATATAAGATATATTGAGCAACCAACACCTACACAACCTATCAACATAGTATTAGAATCATGTCGTACATATGGTTGTGTACCTGTCTGCAGCATTGACACTATTACTAATGACTATGATGATGGGTACGCCATATAGGATACTTATTTTCAAGCTTTGGCCAAGCAGAGCACATGGAGATCCCAAGATACCATCCCACACTTGAGAAGTGTAAACACCAACAAATCTTCAATAAGTGAATCCTCATGTTCAAACTAGCTCCATTCTATGATGACACCAAAGATGAGTTACTTTTGTACGTTGATACTTCAAATGAGCATTCAGAGTCTTATCTTGACAAATCTAGTGTACCATTTTCTCACAAGCACATTGATGGGTACGCCATATAGGATACTTATTTTCAAGCTTTGGCCAAGCAGAGCACATGGAGATCCCAAGATACCATCCCACACTTGAGAAGCGTAAACACGAACAAATCTTCAATAAGTGAATCCTCATGTTCAAACTAGCTCCATTCTATGATGACACCAAAGATGAGTTACTTTTGTACGTTGATACTTCAAATGAGCATTCAGAGTCTTATCTTGACACATCTAGTGTACCATTTTCTCACAAGCACATTGAATATTCGTCTTCCTCCACTCTGCCACATTGGTATTGTAAATGGCATAATCAACAAATATGTCATTAATACATGCCAAGATCATCTGCAATCATGAGAGAACAACTACACATGGACACACTTCAAAGACAAAGCAAGAGCAAGCACGTCCTACTACTAGAGAGGACGCTTATGCTATTATCACTCATTTACGATGCATTCTACTGAGGAGTGCCAAACAGCATAATCACCCCTTTATTTATTCTAATAGTACACCAACACACAGAAAAACTTCATGTTTTGGGAGAGCACCAGCATGTCTTGCTAGAGGGGGTCGCTACTAGTGGTGGCACAACTCTTCCACACAAACTACCAAGGAGTGTCGAGATTATCAGCAGCATCGCCATGAGTTAGTTACCAATGTAACACAACCAACAGCCGCCTCATTACTTGTAATCATATAGTCAACTAGAAGATTAGCACCATGAGCAATCATATCAAGATCAAGGACCATCCTATCATGAGCCACAACCTAGATCATACATGGGGCCACCCATGATGCTGCCCTTACATTTGTATTTCCTATCATCTGACAAGCGGTTCTCAAGGATATTTAAGCAGCAATCAAGGAGACAATGTGAGTTGCACGCTAGTAGTTGGAGCATAAGGTACACGCCATTGTCGATGAGGTATCGGCTACTATTATAAGTCAATTGTGAGCTATGATATATGTTTTACTTACTTCCTTCCATTAGGTTTGCTTTCACATTCCTCTTTCTTATGTAGCTAGCCTACATCTTATTTTCATTTCTTGCATGCATTTTTTTTTCCTACTTATCCATAGCCTTGTTTGAGCTTTCCCATTTCATGTATTGCCTATCTAGTTTGTGCTAGATCCTTCAAGGTTTTCCTATATACCCCCTACCTAACCACTCACTTCCTATCAACCATTTGCCTATCCTCTCATTGGAAATTTTTCTTGTGTGAGACCCCTCATGGATTGCCAACCACTTTTATTGCCTACCATCTTTTTAGCAGCCCTGCCTAGCCTCACCTACTTGCCTTCCCTATGTGCCTATCTTATTGCCTACTATTTATAACCAGCCTTTCGTTCAACATCTTTTTGGCCTTCTATCAGCCTCCATGGCTCAGTGCTATTAGCCTTTTCTGTTGCCAAATCTTCCAATTTCCATATTTTATGTGCCCTCGATCGGGCAAAGGTTGCTCTATCATACACATTAGGGCCAAGCTTGTCTAATTATTGTCAAAAATTCAAAATTCTAAGTTGCAACAACATTATCATTCATTTCTAAAGCACCTAAACTTTTTCCCCTCATTTGGTCACTTATAAATTTGTCCATCATGGTACCATTCTAACATTCACTTTTAGGGTCGAGAAACTCAATCTCCATCTCCCACTATTCCCTTTGTTAATCTTAAGGCTCACTTAGGTCAGATCTAAGAAGGCATCCTATGATAGCATGCAAGTCCAAGGGTACCTAAGCATATAGGTCTTAGAATAATTGGTATAGTTAAGTGTAATTAGTCATGTGTTATCATTTGTCATACCCTAAACTTGGTCATTTGAATCTACAAGGAGAAAAATGAATTTTTCAGCTCTTTGCTCTTGAATCCTATAGAGGAGTACAACTCAATCCTAAATTTCTTACATTGATGCACCCTACTCTATTTGAAACTTCAAACTCCACAACTGACCTTCAATAAAGTGTCGAATGTCCATTGCAGAGTTGTACGTCAGTGGATCAGGGTAGGAGGTCCTACATACATCTTCGCTCCACTGACCATTTCATTAAAGTACTCAATCCTTGGAATGGCCATTGACTCCAATATGTCCTAAGTAACATGGAACTCTTTTGGAAAATAGTCATCTTATACCTAGCATAGCCAACTATCACGAGTCACAATTACTAACAATGCTTGTCAGTGCAAGCTAAGTTAAGATGGGTGTCCTAAGTCTAGATGTCAAAAGCTTCTAGGTTTAGGAAATTGATTGAGTTGTTTTGTTTCTATTAAACTTTCATTAGTGGAACTTCTCTCATTCATCCCCTCTTATTTTCCTCTCAAACATTTTTGCTATTTGACCACCTCCCAATGTCTATCCTTTTGTCACGCTTCACGTTTGACTCCACTGACAATAGTAATTAGGCTCTTGGGCATACAATTCTCAGACATGGGTAATATAAAATCCTTCCTTTTGATCAGCTAGCAAAATTTCAGCACTTTAGCAACTTCACCAGCTACTTCTGGCAATTATTATCCACTCGTCAATGCAATTTCAGCCTCCTTGACCCTAACCAAGTGTGACAAAGCAACCTTTACCATGATCAATTCCATCCCCATTTTGCCAAGAAAACTAATATAACAACTATATCAGGCATTGTTCATACATCCTACCGTTATTACAACCTCTTTCTATTCTTTAAGTCTTCTAGCACAAGCCTTGATTGCACTTTTCCATTAACATCTAGCCATTTTCCTAGCACTTATTATTTGCCCCATCCCATTTGCATGCATTTGAATGACAATTGTTCTAACACATGTCAGTGAAGAATCAAGCACATTGTACCAACATACAACATGAAGTGAAAGTAAAGAAATGCAAAAATACATATTGCCACATGATGGCGCTCCGGACCTAACCTAGTCCATTATGGTTCTAGACTCGACCTACTCCACTAATCTTAGCATTTTCGACATTCTAGCACTCTGCACCTAACCTACTACATTGCTCCGGACCCAACCTAGCACCATTGCCCTGAACCTGGCCTAGCCTACACCATTACAGACATTTCTACATCAGCCAAGTAAGGTATTTATTTATATTTACTTTATTTATTTTACTTACCTCATTTGTGAATTCTTTTCTTTTCTTTTTGGCATATTCTTTGACAAGGTACCATCCCCCGCTTCACTACATGGACATGTGATGCGCCTTGTGGGGACATATGTAGACTCTACAAATGCTTTACTAACTCTTTCTATTGTTAAGGATTTGTTGGCATATTAACCTCCCAATCAGAATTGGGGTGGGGCCAGCAAGAGTAATTTGGTCATGAGATGATGTGTTGAGGTCCTTTGTTTTTCCAACCACTTTGCCTTCGTTTTTGCCCCAACATGAATTATCAGCATCCCCTTAGCTCTTTTCACAAGATCCCTTGTCCTTTTGTTGTCCCTTTAGGCATCCTATGGACATCCTCGACCATTTCGCTGATATACTCGACCAAAGTCATGTACACCCATTATTGTTGTTTTTGCCCCTATCTCAAGCCAACAACCTCAACAAGGCAAAGTCTCTAACCCTGATTTGAACACAGGTTGATATTTGGCATGTATAAACACATCCCCAAGCCTATTTCCTAACAAATCATATCCCTGCTTTGTGCTCACATTTACATAGATTCCTCCACGAACACTTAAAGGACAACTAGGGTAAAGCAGCTTCATCAAAGGAAGATTGTTCGTAAAAATACAACTTGAATCCAATAATAGAGAAATGTCAAAGACATATCAAGTCTTAGGTAAACCTTGTTGTGGTATAATAGGTCTTCTCTATCCTTCTTCACTCCACCTAGACATCTTATATAACGACAAGACTACAACAGTCAATGGGGGGGTCTTAAAGTGCCAACAAGTTGATTACAGGCAAGTATCCCTTTGCGCAACACTCTTCCATTTTATGAATGCACAGCATCCTGGTCATTTTATTTGTTTTACATTCTAACATTACACATTGCCATACTTATTTCCTTGCATTCTGACAAATACCTATTGCCCACTTATTTCCTGTTTGAGTGTATACTAAGAGAGGTCCTCTACCTTTATTAGGCTTTGAGGCTTACCAGGAAGAGCCCTTTTGTAAGTGTATACAATACATAGAAACATTTCAGTGTGACAAAGTTTTACCAGCATTGTACTCACAACTACCCCAAGTCAACCTTATAGGGGGGCGTTATTGTATAATGGTTTAAATAACCCATTATACCTTTTTACCTTTGGGTAATGTTGAATTTTGGTTCAACTGACGTAACCATGGAGTGGAGTGTCTTGTCTTATTATACACGTGAGGATAAGACCACTTTTGGGTCGCATGATTCACACCTACAAAAATAGATCAAATGGTCACAAATAAATCCTACCAATCCATGTGCTCAATTTTAATAAATTCTCAACAAATCTGACCTCTCGTGGTTTAATATTTGTAGGCATGAGGCCAAAGGTTAGAAACAACAAAACACAGACATGTATCAGGTGATAGGAGAGAGTTAGTTATGTAGGGGTTACTCTGGCAGTCTATGGCAACTTCCAAGTATATTAAGCTTCATTGTATAGATTATATACAGATTGTATCATTCATGGTATATTTTTCGATATTTCATGTGTTTGAGATAGTCAAAAGTGTTTTGTGTGTGGAGTTACAGATCTTCAGAGTCCTATATTGGATTGGCCATTAACATGAAAAGGTTTTATACTGGAATGGCCATTTACATGAACATAAAGAATGACATTCGGCGTCCAAAAAAACTCCCTTAGGAAGAAACAACCATCACAGATACGTAAATGGTGCAACAATCACAAAATAACGAAAATTATGATGTGAAGTGTCATGCTCAACAAGCTTTGTGACTCAGAAGCAAACACAAATACCTTATGTGGCACAATCAGAAGATTAACAATTCATGAAAGCAATGTTTCATCCTACTATTGCAACAACACAAGCAGAAAAATTAGTGGACGTCGCCCAGAAGGTGAATCCTTTAGTTATGGTGAATTGTGGCCGGGACTTCAAGACCTTACTTTGATAAAAAGGAGCTTGAATTCCATTTTTATTCTTCAATACACAATCCTTTATTCTATTATCTAACAAAGAAATCCCTAAAATAACCCTTAAAAATGATAACATGACTAGGGAAAGAAATAGAAGTATGAAAAAAACCCGGGAATTCTACTTTTAGAAAGTATCAAATTAAATATTCATTCTTTTATTTATAATATTTCCTGTATCCAGGTTATATATATATTGAGAATGCTCATTTCAGAAACCTTATTTTCTTTGGAAACCCTTCTGAGTTTCTCATTCCATTAAAAGGGAGTTATCAAGAATTATGAACCCTCAATTGTGAAACAAAGTATTTCAATAAAATGGAATGCAGTCCAACTATCCAATCTATGAAAAAGCAATACAAAGATTTCCCAAGGAAGATATATAAAATAAAAAGCAAATAATAAGAATGGCATTTATGTCACTTTTCAAGATGCCCTAGATACGCTAGCCCAAAATAGATAAGTTGCATAGCTTTCCAAACTCCTATTTCTGTCATGAAGTTTAAATTCAAAATCATTTCTTAAGCAAGGGAATGCTGAAATATATATCCAAAATCCTTTGAATCCATTAATAAATCAAAGTCATTAAAAAATCAAAATCATCAAACACTAACCCGGCCAAAATGCTTAAGAATCCTTGTGATTCAGGAAGAAGAAATGCCTGAAGAGCCATGCACATGCCTGCAAAATGCATGTGATATTAATTAAAAACACTATCTCAATTAATTCAACTTGGAAATATCAAATGCTATTAAAAACAAGATGGCCTACCATGGTGCACTTCTAATATGCATGGAAGGAGAATAATAAAATACAGGACCAAAAACAGACAAAATTACAAGAAACAGCTCAAGTATTGCAATCCTAAAATCTAATAATTCCGTGAAACTAAGGTCAAGCTTGAATTCCAGAAGTGAAAATATGTTTATTACATTGAACTTGATTCCAAAAACACACACATAGAAATTCACATTTTTCCTATCCCACACATCACCAATGAAAGATTTATCGGCAAATAAACCTCCACAGAATAACCGTAAATTATTTTGATCATATTTTACATTTTCAAATCAGTTGAGGGTCTCCCCATTGTTAAAAAAAGATCACTAAGGACAACTAGAAGACATAACATCCAAAAGACAAATTACAAGAATTGGTCAACTTATTTAAAGAGTTCCCACAGTTCCATGGCATTATAACATCCAAAAGACAAATTACAAGAATTTGTCAACTTAGTCAAAGAGTACCCATGGTTCCATGGTATGGTGATGTAATATTCCAAATCAGAATATTTTACATTAATTTGGTTTTTCCGGAATTTCTTTAAATAATATTTTTTTATAAATATAAATATTGTATTTAAAATAATAAATTAAATAAAATATAAGTCCACAAGTGGTTTCGTCCTTGGGCTGTTATAATCACAAGGAGTTTCATCCTTGGGCTGTTATAATCACAAGGGTTTTCATCCTTGAGAGTGGTTGTATAGCATGATGCTTATACGAGTTAGATGATTGAATTCATAATTGGATGCTTTCTCTCATCCCAATGGCTGGTTATTTATATCTTCAAATCTTTCCATTGAATAGACATGACTTTTCCAAATGTCTTGTCCAAGAGGTATATTCCCAAGGATGGCGTCCTTTGACTTAATGAATGCTGGTCAACACATTAATTAAATACTTAAAAAATAACTAATGTTATTTAAAGACTGTTGTTAGTTGGTGATTGTTGTTGTTTAGTGTGGAGTTCACCTTAAGTAATTGCTGCTGTTCCTTAGTAAATGTCAACGCTCCTAATGGCAGTGATCTCCTTCTTGGTGTTTGCTTGCATGGTATTTAATTGGGGATATTACAGGTGACACCCATAGTTCAAAAACGTGTACTCGGCAATTACCCGGCATCCCATAATTTTAACCCGGACTCATGCCTTGGAAAACTGAACAATTACTCGGTGAATTTTCTGCTAGTTAAAAAATTATATAAATTCATAAAATCACTTAAATAACATGTAAAAGTTAAAACGCACTTAAAAAGCATGAGAAATGAATGTAGAGAATGCACAAGTATATATTCTATTAGTTTCAGATTAAAAAGCCTACAACGCCTTTTTATTTTTTACAGGGCATTTGTAAAATGACACATTTTTTTAACAAGAAAATATAAACAGTAAGAAAGAAATTTTACTTTGATAGGCACCACAAAAATGGTAATTTAGAGCGGATACAAACCACGGAAAGTCACAAAACCTACAAATAATAATATTGTTTCCTGGAATCCAGATGCATAATAGTAGCTCATTTCATTGTCAAGCACAGTAATTCAAGCATACCACTCAGAAATGATGGTCATAATGTTTCTATTCAGCATCAGCAGAAAAATAGTTTGTAAAAGTGAAAATGACATTTTTTTCGCTGTTACTTTTGTTCAGTAGCCAAGTTTTTAACTTGGACTCGCAGGTCCAAGCTAATTAGTAATTACTCAGCTCGCAAGAAGTTGTACGAATATTCAGCAGTAGTCACCATTTTCTGCGAGTTTTGATTCTATGGTAATACCGTTGAATTTTCTAATGGGAACATAGGTTAAGGAAACCCTTTTAGATTACAATGTTCTACCTTTGACATGTAAATAGTCCTAAGAGAAGATTATGAGATACTACAGAAGGCAGCAAACATACCTCAGTTGTACAGAAACTGTTTGCAAGATAAATAACGAAAAAAGACCAATAAATAAGTTTTAAAGACATTCGGCATGAGAACTACTTTCACAAAGAAATATAAATTATCCTGTGTCAAAAAGAAAAAGATGGGATCCATTGACGGAAGCATAGAAGAGTGAGACCATGTCTTTAGTATTATCAAGTCCCATTGATCTAATTTTCCACTCATAGACACAAATAGAATCCCCACCACCATCCCTCCCTCCCACTTTCCTAATGTCCCTTCCATTCATTCTTTCTTCTTCTCTTTCATCCTTTTTTCCTTCCTTTCTTCCTTCCTTTCTTTATTTGTATGTATGAGATAATGACTCGGCATAAACTGAACTGAAACTCCAACATAAACCAGACATTCCCATTTAAATAGCCATACCATCAATGTTACAAAACTCAAGGCATCACGTGTATGTTATGGATTTTAAGTTAGGCCCAAAGATAAAACTATGGGCAAAGCCCAGCAAAGCACAAGAAACAGGACCTAAAAGTGATGGTAGGAGGACAAATTTGAAGTCAAGCTCAAAAAGCAAATACATGCAACTGACAAGCCATATTCACACATTCACTATCATGAACCTCAACAATCAAGATGACAAAACATACATCAACACCCTCACTTCTAAGAGCTCAAATACAAAGCAACAGATATTTATAGAATCAAGGAATCAGTAATGCAAAAATATACCATCAAAGGCCAAAACCTGTATCAAGATATGAAAATGTGTGGAATTGAAGAAGCAACCATGCAACAATAAACTATCCAACACCAGCACCCATAAGAGACAGCTATAGATGGATGGATGATCAAGCATGGTGATAATTGAACACAAACTTGAGGAAATATTACTATTTGATCTCATCATATGCTTCATGATTGACCTACAGATAGGCCTATCCATCGTTGAACATCAACCACAATCTGAGTCAAAAACACGATTAGCATAACAAATATGTACAGATTAAATACCCTTTTTATCCATGAAAGGATATTCTCTCTTGTCAAGGATCACTTGGTCTGCATGCAGAACCCTTAAGAGGCCTGCTACCTTTTTGTTGCATGTAAGCAATACTTCTGTCTCTTGTATTGAAAGCCATTTTTCATATTTATCTAGGGCAGTGATCCATAATTATGATCATCAAATAATATTATACATTCATTGTTAAAAATCCTATTTCATGCACGAGCCTGATGTTAAACCTTAGGGCATAAAGCAAAGATATTACAAGACAATTCTAAGACTTTGAAAAGTTATATGTCATGTGTACACCCTTTAAATTGTGTATGGAATGATTTTAAATCATTATGGAAGGCATTCCTCCTCATTAAGCATCTTTAATTCATTGTTTTGGTACTATATCTACAGCTATCACAACTTGCAGTTTTGTAGTTATGAAGGACAACTTTATGTAGTGCATAGCAAAATACATAACTTCTACACATAGTCACCAGGATACAAGCACACTATTTTTAAGTCAGGGTATTGGCGTAAATGAATCAGGGTATGGCTACACATATATATAGCCACCGGGAGAAGTGGGTGTAGTCACTATGCTTCTACGCCTTTGCAACTTTACCTCTAGGAGAGGGGACTGACATTAGAGACCATTTTCTGTTACTTTGATTTTGTTTTATTTATCAATTTCTTAGCATGTGATTGCAATTGTCAATATAATCCTAGTATAGAGTATGTTAGTTAATGTATTGTTACATGGTCCGCTTTAGTAGTTTATTCTATGTAGCCACTAGTAAGGTGCATAAAGAAAGGAGTGACGGAAGCTGAAGATGACATCTTCTAGAGATATGGTGATGCTCCTCTATAGGCTTCAAAGTTATTGATCATTGTATTACGTGTAAGTTGTATTTGTAATGCAACAAAGTATATCTTGTTTTTCCTCCAATCCATCTTCACCTCTATTTGTGATCGAATATAGTTGACTTAATTTATCAGGTGGCCTCTAAAATCACAAGAATAAATCACAGTTAATGATGAGGCAGAAGGTTCTTACTTTAAAAATTCTCAAGCTGTGTTTTCTCTGTGATAAGTTTTACAAAGGCAGAGCAAACCTTGATAATAGATGTCTGGACTTCAATGCATGGCAGACGGAGGCTCTCCCATGCAAAGTTGAGGTTGATTACCAGCACACAGTCTCAAGACTTGGCAGAATAAAAATTCAGGAGAGAGCATATTACTGCATTTAAAGGCACCATAAAGATGAAGGCCATCAAAAATGTTGCATTTTAACAATAATTTAGTTCTCATTATTAGAAAGTATGTCTTCAAGCTACAGCAATAAAACAATAATATTTGACTAATTCTTAGTAGGAAACTGGAGGGATATTTGCTAGTAAAGGGTATGGCAAGCACAATTTGTACAGCAACACAATGTATCAAATAAAACAGTAGAAGAATACAATGTGTGGCAGCAATTAACAGATGGATGAAAAATCATCATGATTAGCATCCCACACCCCTCCTATAGTTCCCATGTAATCTAGATTACATATATGATAAAAACTAATTTCTCCATAGACCGTGCCTAAAGCCGTAATTTCTTCAAGTTAAAGAGCATAAACATATGATAAGCCAAACGAAAACATTGTCAAATATGCAAAAATGATGAGAATAATGAATGAAAGGAGAAAAAGTAGTTTCCAAACTTACTTGCAGAACATGAGAATGTGATTTCTCTAGCAACAAGATAGGTCGCTTGAAGCAAACCTTGTCCCAATCCCCATATTGAAACACAAAGATTTATAAATGAAATCAAATTAGAAAAAGGATGATGGGAAGTTCTATGTAAATTTTGTACAAGAAGCAAGCTTTGGGGGTTGGTGGATAACAGAATATGGAGAGGAAAAGACAATGGGTTTTGTGCTCCAAATACATGGCTCAAAATTCACATACCCCTCTACATTTCCTAAGTCCTAAATTAGTATTACACTGATAATTAGTAAGATTTTTGCCAAAATGATATACAAACATGGACAAATCAAGTACTCTGTCAGAGTAGGTACATAGCACATGCACACCTCGCGAGTTGGTAGACAATTCAGTCATATTCCCATAGGAAGCAGAATTAGGGAACTGCAACCGCTCCACTTGATCTCCACTGTCAATATCCCAAATCTCAACCTGTTTTAGACCATAATGAGACTAGAACACAAACAGAAAAGAAATAAAATAGTCCGACTTCTGTTGACAGGATCAAGCTTATAGAACATACCACAGATGTCTCCTCTCCTGCAATAGCCATCAACATTCTTCCTTGAACAGAGCATAGGGGTGAAGTAGAAGCTAAACAGCAATATTAAACATCAGTGAGCCAGAATATTGTAAGGGCAGCCAATCTTCAATGTTATTATTGATGCATAAAAGAAGCATCTTATTGCAAGTAAGAGCCCAGAGGATTTAACAGTTCTCTTAAACTATAAAATTCTCTAATAAAAATGTCAATGACATAAGTCAAGACTTAGAAATCAATATTATTGATACAAGATTTCATTATTATATTGACTAAATTACATAGGACGTAATTGATGAGAATGGTAAAAGTTAAGCCTACGGTTCAAATCTATAAGTGCATACCAGGAAATGGGCCATTTTAAAAATTCAAAATCTCAACTAACCAAGAAGCTAATACCAAGACTTGAAGAAATGTTGTATGATGTATCAACATAACCTCCATTATTTAGACTAGTACCATGGTCCATCTATCATAGAAAGGAAGGAATCTTTAAAATGTCCATTTTTGTAACTTGTGTATAATAAAAAACCTTATTGGAGATATTCGAGAGTCAACAACACAATGGTTGAAATGTCTTTCTTAACATATTAGACCACGTGTCAAATTTTATCATTTACTTCAATTTGCATGGAATTAGTTACAGTATGAGAAATATCCAATGCGATTTATTTCCTTCCTATCTTCTTCTTCCGCATAGATATTAAGCATCAATCTATTTCTTTCAACACTTCTTGCCTGACCTTGTTTGAAGATGCAGCATTCTTCTTTCAAGCGTGTTTTTTTTGGGGCTAGGATTCAAGAAATTGAATGGATCTCTCTTTAAAACTTCAAGGAAAAGTAGACAGAAATTACTCTTTTAGATTGCAAAAATACAACACTGATATGCTTGCATTTATCTAAATTCTAGAATGTTTTTTCACTACAACAGGGGTTTTGAAGCTAAAAACAAAACTCAAATTGCAGAGCTTTTACTCTCAATACTTCATAAACATTAATGAAATGCCACTCAGTTTAGGTTCATTTTGTCTACTTTCTAATGGATAAAAAGGCGCCTCATTCAGACACCTAACCTGAAAGATATGCTCATCCCAAGTCACAGTACTAGAATTGACTGCATTTTCAGACAGTTCTAGAACAGCAGATTGCAATGGTTATATCTCCCTCAATACTAATCTAAAAATCACGAGTAACCTTACATTTGAAGCAGCTCTGAGGCTACTTTCCAGAAAAAATACAGTGTCTTTATTGGACAATCCAGCTGAAAGTTTTTCCCTTTGCAATGGGAGGTACTTTTTCTACCCTATCAATCTGAAACCAGCTTTCATACCACCTGTAGCATGACTATATACAGATGGCAACAACTATACCAATTCAAAAAGGATTGGGTCATCTGCCCACCCAAAATTTGGACCTCACTCACAAGTATAAGCCCAAGGTGAGAAATAATCTCCCTTCAATAGATGGGATACAAAACAGATTGTATTGATAAGGAAAAGAGAATGAATTGCATAAGATGTGAGATAACCTTTATTAATAACAAGAGGACTAGCTTCTGACACAAGCCACTTCATAACCACAATGATTAGCTACAATGAACCTACTAGTAGCTTCTGACACAAGCCACCTACATAATCACATTGAAAGTGGTAGTCACCTAACTCTATTAATTATCTACTTAATTCGAGCTTTATAGTAAAATAGCTGATTTAAATTATATTAATAAATGTTGAAAAAATGGGATGTATTCTAGGACACAACAAATTAAGGGTGAGAATCCCCTCCCCATTGAAAAATACTTTCCCTAATTACGAAAATCTTCGCATAACTGAAAATCTTTTGAGAAAATCAACCATAATACCTTCCTGTGTGACTGAATCTTTTTCCCCTATCGTACCAAGGTACCATGAATGAGCTCTTCCTTCTAGGTATTGAAAAGATGTGCTTATATTTTCTTTATCTATAATTGATTGTAAAATAAATGAGTGTTCATTCTATTTGTGCAAGAAACAAAAAGGTTTGTATCTCCATTACATCTAAGAACAATAAGTTCAACATTATGTCTTTCACTTGCAAAACTGCTCCATGTATTTTTCTGAGGTGAATAAAATTTTAGTAAGCTTGAAAATATTTACAATTTGATAATTAAGTAGGGATTGCATTTATTCCATTATTGCTTTGGCAGGTCGTGATTATAAGAAGTCCTATTTCTAACAGTATCCACTGTAGTTCTTTGCTAAACAAAACATGGTCTTGAATTTGATTTGTTTGAATTTTGTTATGCTCAAAAATAGACAAGCTTTCACCCAGTATCGAACTTGTGTCAAAATTAAGATGCGCTTCCATATACTTATTCTAAATTATATGACCATCAAACTTTGGAAGGTGATTTTAGTTTTCACCCTTTAATTTCATGTGCCTCTTTTGACGTTTGAGTTAATGATTTTGAAGTTGACAACAGTCCCGTCTCTATAGAACTACATCAGCATGTCTCTTTTTGTTACTCGTACACCGACCAAGATTAATTTTTACATCTTCTTGAATTAGATCATCATCTAATCTTTAAAATCTTCTTTGCAGATTTCATAAACATTGGTATAGTTCATCTTAGAAAATTTGTCACACTTGTACAATAATTTATTTCAAAAAAAGAAAGAAGAAAGAAAATACACCCATTGGGGACAGCAGGAACAATGTTGATCTAGGTGTTAGTTCAACATAGAAGCCTCTTCGGCACGCACAGGACCTTGGCTAGAGATCCTTTTTTCCACTTACTCCTTTTGTGGGGTCAATCTCCATATTAATATATCCCTTTTAAGGGCCTTTTAATATATCCTCAAATAGTCATTTGGTAAAGCTCCTTTTCACACCACGCATTGCTTCATTTTTTCACTCACTTTTATGACATTCACTTAGGTGACTTCATATTTCACTTTTATAAGTGACTTTTCACTTTATTTTAAACTAAAGCCTCACTTCCCAAGAAATTAGGAATGGAGAATAATAATAATACTCATTATTTTTTATTACGCTAATGAGTTCCTTAATCTAGACTAAATGAGTTGTTAAGATATTCAAGATATTTGACTTACATTACTAAACACATAACAATAATAATAATAAATTCTAACTCGGGAAATGCAAAATAAATCTACTAATGTGCAAATAAATTGCATATGGATCTCGATGTGCTTTGTGCATCAGAGTGGCACTCCACTAGGTTGCTAGCAATCCCAATGGCACGCTAGTTGTCGCACCAAAGTGTCATGGGCTGATCTGACTATAAATCTAACTCTGTGAGAAAATGTCAAATCCAAAGTACTTCCTTACCAGCGATACACCTTGGTACTTGGCGTTTGTGGAAGAAAAGGGCAATGGCATGTTGCTTCTTGATTGACCAAGTAACAAGACAAAAACCAAGATGGTATAGAAATCCAGCAATGTCAATGGTATCATCAATGTCGCATTCCCAATCAGAACCAATGAAACCCACTAATTTATTTGACCCCTTGAAGTATAGCCAATGCCATACTAAATAGCACCTTGGATATCACGAAGCATGCGCTTGCATGCTTTCCAATGATTCTAATGTGGATCTTACATGAAGCTAGAGACTAGACCAATAACACACGATAAATCTGGCCAACTATCAGTCAGGTACAAAAGATTGCCTACTGATAGCTTGCACTTAGAGGAATCAACCTTAGGCATGGTACACATGCCAATGAGCTCGACTCCAAACTGAGGAGTGGGGGTGAGCTTACAATATTTCATGGAAATATTCCAAGTCTATGGCATACTTAGGTTGTGAAATACTGATCCCTAACTCATACTGAGTCGCTTAGAGACCAAGGAAGCGACAAAGCAAGCTCAAGTCAAACATCACAAATTCTTCCATGAGACTAGAATTCACATCAAGGAAAAACGAGGCGGCATTCCCAATGATGATCAATCATCAGCATATAGATTGTGAGAAGCTTGCCATCAATCATCTTTGTGTACACTATGCGGTTTGAGTGGTAACTCAAAAAACACAAGTCAAGTAGGAACTTGACAATTTTTTCATACCAAGCCCATGGTCCCTATTTGCGACTATAGAGAGACTTTCTAAGCCGTCAAACAACGGAACTCGGACTAAACAACCCCTAGTGGCTTCTCCACCTAGATTTCCTCATGCAAATCAACATGCGAAAATCCACTCTTCACATCCATCTGCTAGATTTCTCATCTATGCAACGCAGCTATGTAAAGAACAAGGTGATTGAATCCATCTTTGTGTAAGCACGTATGATTGTTGAAAGAATGAAGAGAAATTAGAAGGCACACTTAGAACTTTGTGTGCATCCTTCATTTATTTATGCCATAAACAAGTTACAAACAGTTGAGGTGGTTGACAGTTACATTAGTTACAATTTAACTAATATAGGTTGTCTCATTAACATATTACACCAATATATTTAATACCCCCTCTTAATGACTAAAAAAGAAACAACACCAAGTTTGCCCCGAAATATTACAAATAGAAAAGGACCAAGAGATTTAGTCATTAGATCTGCAAGTTGCTTTGTAAAAGCACAAAACTAAAGAGAAATGTCGCTGGAATCAACCAATTGTCGAATGTAGTGATGATGGATCTCAATATGTTTTGTGTGTGCATGAAAGAAAAGATTTTTCACCAACTTCAATACACCTTGATTACTACAATAAAATGGAGAAGGTGTAGATGAAGGAAGTTGCAAATCAACTAGAATCCGATGTAGCCAAACTGCTTCACAACTAGCACTATTGCTACTTTGTATCCTGCGTTGGTGGAAAAGATAGTCATAGAATGTTGAAGCTTGCTTTGCCATGAAACAACTCTTGAACCAAAGGAAAAGATAAACCCGGTGGTAGACCTCCAAGTATCCATTGATCCTCCCCAATCAGAGTCAGTATACCCTGTCAATCCGAAATCTTTTGCTCTCTAATATAGGATGCCAAAGTCAAGGGTTCCTTTGGCATACCTCAAAACACATTTTGTTAATGTCCAATGAATGAGCTTCAGTTGAGACAAAAACCGAGAAAAATAGCTAGGAGTAAAACATAAATTTGGTCGTGTGGACATAAGATATATCAAGTTGCCCGCCAATTGTCTATAGATTGATTCATTGACCAGTGATGAATCATCATGAGTTGACAACTTCAACTTGACCTCCATAGGTGTAGAATCAGGATTACAATCAGTAATTTCAAACTTCTTCAAAAGAGTTGTGGCATACTTGACCTGAGCTATAAAAATGAAAAAGTCATGTTGCTAAAATACAACCTAAGCAATAGTGTCGAGGCCTAGATCAGTCATACCAAAAGCAGCACACAAATCTGATTTTACTCACTGCATTGCGGTGGCCCCAATACCTGTGATGGCAAGATTGTCAACATAAACAATGAGTATCACAATGTTATCACCATTGATTTTGAGATAAAGATTTGGATCATAAAGACTTCTTATAAATCTAGAATCTTGTAGATGCTGATCAATTTTGTTATACTAGGCTCGTGGAGCCTGCTTAAGCCCATATAGAGACTTATTCAATCTGCAAACCAAATGATCACTACCAGGTACCTAAAATCCTTCAATTTGCACCATATAGACTTCATCATCCAAATATCCATTCAAGAACACTTTTGACATCCATCTAAAACACTTCCCATTTGAACCTGCGCTGCTATGGAGAAAGGCAACCAAAATGTGACCATCTTTGCGATAGGAGCAAAAGTCTCTTCATAGTTTATTCCCTCCTGATGGGCAAAACCTTTCGCAAAAAGACAAGCCTTGTACTTATCTAAAGTACCATTAGCCTTGCACTTTACTTTGTACACCCATTTGCAGCCAATGGATTATTTACTTAGAGGTAACTCCACCAATTTCCAAGTATTGTTCTTCATCAAGGCATCATATTTTAATTGCTTGGCAATTCCATTTCAGGTTTGCCTTATGCTTCATAATACTTATGTGGTTATGATATCGTGAAAATATTAGAAGCAAGAGCAAAATGAACATGCTCCTCATTTGAATCCAAAAATTTCTTCCCTATACTCCAAGGTCGTGCATCTGATTGATGAATTTCATCCTTGAGCACACGCTGTAGAGTGGATTAAACCCACTTAGGCCTTCGATGCACTGAAAAATCCGGAATTGGTTGATTATCAACATGAGTGTTAGCCAACGTAGGTTGGCGTCACTGATATGCTAGTAGAGTATATGAAATATCAGCCATGGGTTGTTGCACTCGAATTTGTGACAGAGTACTTAAAATCTTGATTCCTCACCTTTCAAAGGAATGATAGCACTAGATTCAACTACCACGGGTATCTCAGAGAGTGCTTTCTAGTTACAAACAAAGAAGGATTTTGTCTCCTTCACATCAATATTTCAACTAAACAATGATCTTGTTAGTGGAAACATTAATATGTCCATAGGCCTTAGATTGGTCACTATAGCCAGAAAAAATGTATATATCACTCTTGGAATGTAGTTTACTCCTCTTTCTATCAAGAACTAAAGTATATGCAGGTAGACCAAAAACACAAAAATGTGTTACCTTGGGTTTATTTCTAGACCATTCTTCCTCAGGTGTGACATCCTGCAAAGCATTGTAGGGACTCCTATTCAAGACATATACTATCATGTTTACTGCTAGTCCCTAGCATTTGTACGGCACACCCCTAATGTGCATCATTAAGTGAACCATCTCCATGATAGTGCGAATACACCTCTCAACCACCCCATTATGCTATGAAGTGTACAGGGCTATCAATTGTTGATGAATTCATTTCTTGCTGCAGTAGTTCTAAAACTGCTTGTAAGTAAATTCACCCCCATTGTCAGATCTAAAAGTATTGATCCACCGACTTCTCTTGTTTTCCACCAATGCTTTGAACTTTACAAACTCAGCGAATCAATCAGACTTCTTTTTCAATAACTCGACCCACATGTTCCTAGAGAAGTCATTCACCAACAACAGAAAATACCTCACTCTGAGGAGTGTAGATGATTTCCAAGATAGCTTGCAAAGATCTGCATGAACAAGATCTAAGAGCCCTTTTGCTCGCCAGGCACCTTCAGTGGAAAATGGTTTTCGTTTCTGTTTGCCAGCCAAATATACTACACATATATCATGTTTTTCTTGGATAGAAGGCAAACCAAGAACCATATTTGTTCTTCAGAGTTGGGCTAAATATTGAATGTTGAGATGTCCAAATCTCTCATGCCATACAATGTTGGTATTATCCTCCACGACTAAAGCATGCAAATTGAGTGTGGCATGATGAACAAGCTAATACATGACATTTTGCCCAATGCCTAGAGCTAATACTCTATCAAGTTTTACATCAGACACTACATTTCTTCCCAGATAAATTTATTGAAATGTGAAGAATTTTAGTTAACTGACTAATAAATAGGAGATTTTTATGCATTTTTGGGGCATAACTAACATTTTTTACTATGAATTTTGCAGCAGTATTCAATAGAATGTGTATATCTCCTATCCCTTCCACAACATGTGATCTTCCACCACCTAACGAAACTGAATCAGAAAACTTACTTTTGTACTAAATTAAACATAGCAGTCCTTATGACACGTGAAATGTCTAGATGCGCTAGAATCAAAGAACCAACAACTGGTAGTAGTTTAATCTGAGCATGATGCTATGAGGGCATATTCTTCTTCAAACTCAGCCTCAACTACTGCCACATTCACTTGCCCCTTCCAATTTTTCTAATGTGAAAGATCGTATTATCATTTTCAACAATCTCCCTTGACATGCCCAACCTTATGACAATAATAACATTTCACCTTAGATTTGGAACTAGATGTAGATGCTTTGGGGTTCCTTTTCCACTTCCGCTTCGACTGGGCAGCAAGTGCACTTTATGTTTGGCCAAAATTGGACTCACTAAATTGTGTTTGTTTGCGTTCTTTTTGCAACAAATAAGTACTAACCTGATCAAATGTCAAGGTATTACTTCTTGCCATCAAGTGTAGAGCCTCCACAAAAGATTCATACAAAGATATCAAACTCTTCAACACTAGTGCCACCATATCATCATAATCCACTTTTTTGTTGATCGTTGATAGTTGGTCTCAGAGATCTTTCATCCGAAGGTGTTCTGACAAAGACCCATCTTCATCCATATTTGTAGAGAAAAGCATATTTTTCAAATATAGGACTCAGCGCTTCCCTGAAGTGGATATTTGTTCTTGAAATTGGTCCATAGTGCACTTGCTTGAGTGGCATTCTACACCTCAAGAATCATGTCATCTGAGATAGATAGTTTTAATAATAGCAACACCTCCTTTTAATGTTTGTCATAATCAAAAACGTTTGTCACTGGTCTTGCTTCAGTGTTAAGAATAATTTTGTCATAATCAAAAACGTTTGTCACTGGTCTTGCTTCAGTGTTGAGAATAATTTTGTCACAATCACGATATTCCGCAGTACTCTGAATCTTGTGACTCCAAACATTGTAGTTTTGGCCAGTTAACTTCTACGCTTTTGGCAAACTAGATTTTGAATAAACAATATAACAAGGAAAGCACAATTATGACTCGAAATTTAAAGCAATAGTAAGTATTATTTTATGACCCGAAAATCTATGTAACTACAATTTTCAAACCCTTGACCAGGACTAGAATAGGAAAAACAAAAGTCCAACAAAATGTACAGTTCTGATCCAGAAATCAATACACTCAGAAAGTACAAAAAAGATAAATGTAAAAAGAAAATGTGATTGTACCATTATCTGCTTCATGTGTCCGACTGTGATTCCTGACTTAAAAACTCATCCAATCACATTTGCTTTCTTTAAACGGTATTCTTCTTTGAATAGTGTGCAAATTTCTTATGCCCTAACCGGTTCATTTTCACACCAAGGTCATTGTTGCGTGTTGTTTTTGGACTATTCTGTTGTTTTTGGATTGATCGCTCTGCCCTTATGTTTGCATTTTATGTGTTCTCGTTAATAGTGTTTCTATTGTTGTATCAAGTCTTTCCTGCAACTACAAATTGTTTTTATTTGTGCTTCACATTGTCTGTCGTGACCTTTTGTTCGCATCTTTAACTTCATATGTTCCGCAATCCTTCGTTCCACGACTTTACTCCTCCATTCCACAACTTCTTCGATCTATTATGTTCTGATATGGCTTCTTCTCCTACAACTAAAAATCGTTGGCATGTTTTACTTGCATTGATGTTTGTGTTGTCGATGCACGTCTCCCACGACCTCTTCTCCTTCTCTACAAGTTGTACGAAACTAGGGTTCCTCAAACTATGCATCTTGTTTGTCTGTATCCTCTCTTAGGGCTTCCTCAAACAATGGCTCTGATATCAATGTAAGCAAGTATGAATGGTTAAAGAATGAAAAGACATTGGAAGGCACACTTCGAACTCTGTGTGCATCTGTTGCATCCCGATTCCATGCCAAACAAACCATTTGAATATTCAAAGATATTTATAGTGGACGCACATGATATTGATTATATTTCCAACTAAGCTTGAGATTTATGCTATTATCAGATGGTAGAATGTTGCTTAGTTAGATGATGATACATGCTTGTTTACTATGAGTTGGTTAATGTATATGGTTACATTTTAATCATATTAATGTATTGTTTCAGTTATATTATTGCTTAATGTTTATCATGTTTTTTGATCTAATTACCTGCGTGTTGTGAGGTGGACGCAGGAGAATTCATTCTCTCAAGCATGCCAGAGGAAGAGCATATTCGGAGAAAGTGATGTAGATGGAGACATTGAAGGTCGACAAACAGCTGGCGAAACCCTGCACACACCACAATAGTTAGTCATGGTAGAAATGCATTTAAAAACAATTGTTTATGATATGTTTTGTGCTTGTTTGAAGTGTTGTTTTCTGTGATTTCCCTGAGTCAGTGAAATTATAGAAGTGAATTCCTTTGTGTATCTAGCATGTTGTGCCATTAATAATGGTAGGAGTAACTTTAACAAAAGTGAATTTAAAATACGCGTTATTTATGAATTTTGGAATTTGTCATTAAATTGCTTAAATATAGTTAAATACTAATTTGGTTTAATAAAAATATGAAATCGGGCATTTCATATTTTATTTTATTTTTTAAAATTTAAAAAAAAAACAATGAAATTAAAAAAATTAAAAATTAAAGAAAAAAACAATGAAATTAAAAAAATAATAATAATAATTAAAAATTTAGAAAAACAAAAAAAGAATTAGATGTTTTAAATTTAGTAAAAACAAAAATTAGGAAAAAGAAAGTAGCGCCAATTTTTATACAAGGGAAAAATTTGAGGAGGATTTCATGTTTTTTATGCATTGGAGAAGAAAGAAGAAAAGGCACAGCATTGAGGCGAAGTATAGAAAATCAGCAGGCAAATTTATTGGTACGTGATGTCTTTAAATTCATATTTTGTTGATCTTAGCATATTCATGATAAGATTAAATCTCGTATATCATATCATTAAATGTTCTTATCAAATTTAGATCAATATAACTGTTATTATGTATTTCTAGCTAATATTATTCATCCCTAGATAAACCGTAAACACAAATTGTCAATCCGTGAGTATTACATTTCAAATACTTTGGATGGCATTATTAAACATGAGGGTTGGAAGTTATTATTAAACCGGGTTTGGCTGATAGTTAGCTTAAAGAACACAATTTATTATATGAGGCGTTATAAACAATCTATTAAAAGTATAATGTTATAGCAACATTATTCCCAATCTGGTTATATATTGTATATTCTATATAATCAGCGATATATATGTATATAATGAAATGCTTAGGGCCTTTAAATAAAACGCCTTACTGTTCAAAAGCCAACTGTTGTATTAAAACGTCCAGGTCATATTAAAATCACTATGTTTTTTTAAAGTAAGTCATTGAGTTATATGAATCGCCCAAGTTTCGATGAATAGCCAATCATCATATTACAATGCCCAACGTAAAATACCATGTTGAGTTTATATTAAAAGCCACTGGGAATTTATATCAGGTCGCTGAGTTTTTATAACTTGTATAATTCGGCACCCGGCCTGTATAACTAAATAAATATTGTTGCTTTGTTTCTTCCAGCCATATAAGCAAATGTCGTTGGGTTTTAAGAACAAATTTTGTTGAGCAAAATTCGTGGGCTGCTGGTATGGCGTCGCCCCATATACCTTATTGACCAACTAAAACTTCAAATAAATGTTTACTTCTCAACAGTGAGTTAGCAGATGATAAGTATGCCGTACGGTGTTAGTAGAGTTCTTAGGCATAAAAATAAACCATAATATTATATTATTATATCTGTTTTATAATATTCAGCTGTGTATTCCAGAATATATATATATATATATATATATATATATATATATATATATATATATTTCCATTGAGATGTTCAAGTGATTAGCAGGAAGTTAATAAAACCGTTTTATATTTGTTTAAAGCATCATAGCGATGTTGGTCGAGTGTATAAAACAAGTATATAATAACATATGAATCACTAGAAATTTAATAAGTGAGGTTTCCATAGCATACTACGGTTTTGACTAAAAATAGAATGTTATTTTATAAACTAAAAACATTAGCTAAAGTGTATAAAACGTTAGCTAAAGTGTTAGTTAAATATAATTAGTTAACAAAGCTATATTATCTGCAAAACATTATTATCTGTTGAATCATGAGGTATAAATCTCAAACGTAGGTAAACATACCTTTTATATGTCAGAAGAATTGTCATTGATGTCAAAGGGTAATCATGAATCTAATTAATGGCAAATGTATTTCGATGAAAGAATTAAATTAACTATGACCAATGGGATTAAAAAGATAATTATGGTGAAGGTTTCAAAGTAGTTTTCAAGGTTAAAATGGTTCCCAACCTTGGCCGACCTGATTTCAAGGAGTTGTGACCATTCGAATGGACCTTTTCGTTTGAAGAGTCGCAACCTTAATTTGTGGCTTTTCGTGGGTTATAAATAAGTGCATAGCAAGTGGTAAATTTGTATGTTCAAAAGTGGAAGAAATAAAAGCAGAGCTAAAAAATTTGAAAGCAAAATTTTGTGAGAATATTGAAATGAAAAACCAACAAGTATAAGGCAGAGCATAGCAGCGAAAACACTAGAGTGTAGATCGAATCGAAAGGAGATCAAGCAGTGTTTTATCATCCATTGTGTTAGCAACAAATCAGAGATAGAGGAGTGATTCTTGTGAAAAGGTTGGTTCCTTCGTTTTGAAGAGATTGGTGTCTCTCGCTAAGTTGGTGCTCGGCAAAAAAGGGGTTGGTGCCTACGAAATTGTATTTAGGATTGGTGCTTCAGTAGGTTGGTGCCTACGAATATTTATATTGAGAAAGATTTCTAGGTGTTTTTCTCCCGAAAAGGTTTCCCCGTATATCTGGTGTCACTTTGTATTGTGTTATCTTGTGTTGTGATTTGATTGCTTTGAATATCTTAATTGGAATAAGTGATTAAGTGTTAGAAAAGAAAAGAATATATAATATTGATTCACCCCCCCTCAATATTAGTCTGTGCTCAACAATTGGTATCAGAGCGGATTTCCTTCATATATAGGCTAACCGATAGAAGGTAGATCATACAAGCACACATCGCTAGATCACAAGTTGAGAATGGAAATTCCACTAACAAGGCACCATTGTTTGATGGCATAAATTATGCCTTCTGGAGCATAAGAATGAAGACATATCTAACAGCTCGTGTTCGATATTTGGCAAGCAGTAACGCCACCAACAGACGCTACTGGAAAGAAGGCTAGCAAGAACAATGCTAAAGCAATGAATGCCATCATATGCGGCTTTTCAGAATCAAAATTCGTAAAAGTCATGCAATGTGACTCTGCAAGAGAAATCTGAGAAAAACATAAAACTATCTATGAGGGTGATAACAAGGTAAGACAAACAAAACTCCAAACTCATAGGAAACAATTTGAGAGTATAAAGATGAAAGAAGAAGAGAACATTGCAGGATACCTACTCCAGGTTGATGAAATAGTCAATGTTATTTGAGAACTTGGAGAAACCATGGAAGAGTCTGCAATCGTCCAAAAGTTGTTGAGGTCCTTATCGTTGAGGTTTGATGCAAAAGTCTCTATTGTTAAAGAAATGAAAGATCTGGATAAATTAAAGTTGGACGAGCTGCACATAATCCTCATAGCATATGAAATGAGGACTGAATCCGAAAGACTATCAAAAAGAGAAGCAGTGTTCAAAGCATCAAAGGAGAAAGTCATGGAACCTGAGCCAAGCGATAGCTCAAGTAGCGAAGAAGATGAAAAGGAGGCTCTATTCATTTGAAAGCTGAAGAAAGGTTCGGGCAAATATAAACGTAAGTTACCATTCAAATGTTTTAATTGCGGTAAGATTGGTCATTTTCCAGCTAAGTGCCTGGATAAAGACAATAATGATGAAAAGGAAAGCAAACCAAAATTCAAGAAGGGATTCAAGCAAAATAAAGACAAGAAGAGATTTGAGAAACAAAAGAAAAGCTTATACTCCCAGAGGAACTATAGCTCATCCGACGAAAGCAGAGCAAATGATTCTGACAATGACGATGAGGAAACATTGTTCATGACCATAGAAGACTGCTTCCACAAGCAGAAAAAACTGGGAGGAAGAGGAAGAGCTTATCTATGCCTTAGGAAAGATAAAAGATCTTAAGATAAAGAACATGAAACAAAAGTTTATGATTCAAAAATATGAAAAAGAGAGTCAGTGCTCAGAAGCTAGAATATAACAAGGTCTTGAGGAATCAAAGAAGATAATTGCTCATCTTAAAAGTCCAAATCGAAGAGGCAAAGAAAATTCAAGATCTAACAGATCAGCTAAAGAAGAAAGAAGACTGTGAAAGGTATGAATCTGAGGTTGCCGCTTTAAAAAAGGATCTAGAAAAGGCGAACACTAAAATAGCAAGTGACTTGAAATCTGAGAAAAGCACCCAAGTTTTGAATAAGATTCATGAGAGTCAAAGATCACCATCTAACAAGTTAGGCATTGGGTATGAGAAGGAAAAAGAGAAAGCTAATAGCTATGTTGAAACTCTTAAGGAACCTGTCAAAAAGGAGACCAAGAAGGAAGAAGGCCAAAATACAAAAACCAGCTCTATCAATAAAGAAAGCAAAGGAGAACAAAACTTCAGGAGACCACTTGCTCCAAGATATGCAAATAAAACCAAGTTTGGTAATTATTTTAATGGATATTGTTATTATCGCAATCATTTTGGTCATAAGAAATCAGATTGTAGAAAGAGAGCCAAGGATATTGAAGTCAGGGGTAGAAACAAAGGAACCTATGGAGATTTGAACATAAGCTACAATTCGTTTGCTCCCCTATCAAACTTTGATGAAGAAGCTATAGTCTGTTATAAGTGCAACAACTATAGACATATAGCATGCTATTGTAGAAGTGTTTTCGAATCTGTAAGACAAGATTAGAAATTCAAGGCTCTAATGATAAAGAAAAGGGAACCAACAAGCAAGAAGCAAGAAGAATCCATGATTGTTCAAATAGCATTCGATGCTAGAGATGGACAACAATGGTTCATTGATAGTGGATGTTCGATACACATGACTGGAGATAAAAGCAAATTTATCTCATTAAAAAAGGTCAATGAAGGCACGGTGAAGTTTGGAGACAACACTACAGCCAGAATAAAAGAAAAAAGTACGCTTAGTCTCGATAATGGAACAACCAAAACAAAGAATGTGTTATATGTGGAAGGGTTAAAGTATAATCTTCTAAGTGTGAGACAAATGTGTGATCAAGGACACACTCAAGTTCTTTGTTGAAGGTTGTGAGATCGGAAAAAGAGACACAGGAGAGCTAATTGCAGATGCTCACTGGACAACAAACAATTTATACATGCTTACAAAAGTCAAAGGAGAGAAGTGTCGTCTGAGTCAAGTTGAAGAAAATTGGCTATGGCACAGAACAATGGGCCATATAAATTTTGATAACCTTGTGAATATTATCAAGAAGCAAGCTATAAAGGACATTCCAAAGATAACAAAGCCATCAAGCACGCTTTGTAAGCAATGCCAGCATGGGAAGCAGACCAAGACAAGATTCAGAACGAAGGAATATTCCACCACGAAGAAATTAGAACTCATTCATACAAATCCGTGTGGACCCACCAAAACGCAAAATATACAAGGTGAGAGGTATTTTACGCTGCTAATTGATGATTACACTAAAATTACATGGGTTGCATTTCTGATAGAAAAGTCTGAGGTCTTTAGCAAATTCAAAGTATTTAAAGCATTAATTGAAAATGAAATCGGTTTAAGAATCAAATTCTTACGGTCGGATAGAGGAAGTGAGTTCATGTCAAATGAATTCATTGAGTATTGTGAAGACCATGGGATAAAAAGATAGTACTTAGCTGCAAAAACCCCACAGCAAAATGGGGTAGTAGAACGAAATAACAGGACTGTCCAAGAAATGGCTAGGACAATGTTAAACGAATCCAAGTTATCAAACAAACATTGGAGAAAAGCAATCCACACAACTGTATATATCCGAAATAGAGGGCAGATCAGAGTCAACAATGACAAGACCCCATATGAGTTATGGACAGGAAGACCAGATTCCGTCAAATATTTCAAAGTATTTGGAAGAAAGTGTTTTATTAAGAGGACCAAAGATGATTTAGGGAAATTTGACTCAAGAGCTGATGAAGGAATTTTTCTAGGATATTCCACCAAAAGCAAGGCCTACAAATGCTACAACAAGAGAACGCAAACTATTGTAGAAAGTGTCAATGTTAGAGTAGATGAAACTAGAACTCAGAAGGCAAGTGATCCATTAGACGAACCAAATATCATTGAAGAAAAAGATGTTGACGTAGAGAAGATGCATGAAGATGAACGGCAAGACACCAAGGCACCATCTCGTTTAGTACAAAGAACCATGCCGAAAGCCAAATCATTGGTAATATAGATGTTGGGGTACAAACCAGAAGGATTGTAAGAAATTATGAACAAGTAAATTTTTCTTTGTTATCTAAAATACAACCTAAGAATTTTTCAAAAGCGAGCCATGATGAACATTGGGCAAAAGCGATGGAAGAAAAGCTAAACCAAATTGAGAAGAATGAGACGTGGGAGCTGGTACCCAAATCGAAAGATCGGAATGTGATCGGCACCAAATGGGTATGCATGAACAAATTAAATGAGGATGGTCAAGTGACGCGAAACAAGGCTCGATTGGTATGCAAAGGTTATGCTCAAATCAAAGGTATTGACTTTGAAGAAACGTTCGCTCCCATGGCAAGATTAGAGGCAATCAAAATGTTTCTTGCCTATGTTGTTTTCAAGAACTTCAAGGTATATCAAATGAATGTAAAATCTGCTTTTCTGAATGGTAAATTAGAAGAGGAAGTCTACATCGAGCAGCCAAAAGGATTCCTTCTATCAGAAGATAGCAAATATGTATGCAAATTGAAGAAATCCTTCTATGGATTGAAGTAAGCCCCTAGAGCTTAGTATTCAAAACTTGACAAGTATCTACAAGACCAAGGATTGAAGAGAGGACTTGCCGACAGCAATTTGTACATCAAAACTGAAGGTGAGCATCAATTAATTGTTGTAGTTTATGTTGATGATATAATCATTGGAGGACATAGTGAGAAGTTGTCCAAAGGATCCGCCGAAGGAATTTGAGATGTCCATGCTTGGTGAGCTATCATTCTTTTTTCGATTGCAAGTATCTCAATCCAGTAAAGGAATATTCATCTCCCAGACCAAATATGCTAAAGAAATGTTGTAGAAATTTGGAATGAAAAACTATGTACCGGTTGGCATGCCTATGGCTACAGGAAACAAATTGAGTAAGGATGATGAATCGACAAATATAGATCAGTCCCTCTATAGATCAATGATTGACACTCTTTTGTACATAACGCCATCCAGGCCGGATATCATGCAAGTAGTGGGCATGGTAGCACGCTATCAGGGAGCTCCTAAAGAAACACGTGCCAGCGGTGAAGCGGATATTCAGATATCTAAAGGAGACCCTGGATTATGGATTGTGGTATCCTATAGGGAAGGATTTCACTTTGGTAGCATATATAGACTCAGACTGAGTAGGATGCCTAGATGACAGAAAAAGCACAAGCGGAGGAACATTTTTCCTTGGAGATAGCCTAGTATCTTGGCTAAATAAAAAGCAGAATTCAATTTCCTTATCCATAGCAGAGGCAGAGTACATAGCGACAGTATTGTGTTGCACTCAGATTCTTTCGATGAAGCAGACCCTTAAAGACATCAAGGTAGAATATGATCACTCAATTTCAATATATTGCGACAATAGCAATGCTATCAGCATCTCAAAGAATCCAGTGATGCATTCCAGAACAAAGCACATTCCAATCAGATACCATTTCTTAAGAGAGCAAGTTGCAGAACAAGTAAAATTGGAATATATTGCCACCACAAAGTAGATAGCGGACATTTTTACCAAGCCACTTCCAAAGAACACATTTGAATACCTCCGTGAGAAGTTGAAAGTAATCTCTTTTGCTTCCTGCCACTGAAGGGAAGTATTGATTAAGGGGGAGCTAAGCATTGCATTTTCTGGCTCTTGGGTAGTCCCTTTGTCATTGATGTCAAAAGGAGAGAAGAGTGAAAAGAGGGAGTCACAAAAAGAGGGAGCTACAAAAAAGATCTTAGACAGAAGAAACAATACAGCAAGGGGGAGCAGATTCAGTGTGTGGTTGCCATCAATGACAAAGGGGGAGATTGTTGGAATAATTGTCATTGATGTCAAAGGGTAATCGTGAATCTGATTAATGGCAAATGTATTTCAATGAAAGAATTAAATTAACTATGACTAACAGGATTAAAAAAATAATTATGATGAAGGTTTCAAGGCAGTTTTTAAGGCTAAAATGATCCCCAACCTTGGCCGCCCTAATTTCAAGGAGTTGTGACCGTTCGAATGGACCTTTTCGTTTGAAGAGTCACGACATTAATTTGTGGCTTTTCGTGGGTTATAAATAAGTGCATAGCGAGTGGCAAATGTGTATGTTCAAAAGTGGAAGAAATAAAAGAAAAGCAGAAATATTTGAAAGCAAAATTTTGTGAGAATATTGAAACGAAAAACCAACAAGTATAACGCAAAGCATAGCTCTGAAAACACTCGAGTGTAGATCGAATCGAAAAGAGATAAAGCAGTGTTCTATCATCCATTGTGTTAGCAACAAATAAAAGATAGAAGAGTGATTCTTGTGAAAAGGTTGGTGCCTTCGTTTTGAAAAGATTGGTGTCTCTTGCTAAGTTGGTGCTCGGCGAAAGGGGTTGGTGCTCCTATAGGTTGGTGCTTACAAAATTGTATTTGAGGTTGGCTCCAGTAGGTTAATGCCTATGAATATTTATATTGAGAAAGATTTCTCCGTGGTTTCTCTCGAAAGAGTTTCCACATATATCTGATGCCACTCTGTATTGTGATTTGATTGCCTTGAATATCTTAATTGGAATAAGTGACTAAGTGTTAGAAAAGAAAAGAATATATAATATTGATTCACCCCCCCTCTCAGTATTACCCTGTGCTCAACATTATATCGGCGTCAGTAAATGCCATTAGAAGCTTTATAGAGAAAATTTATAATTATCCATCTTTTGTAGCAAGACTCGGATGGGTTCTCTTAGTTTGATTTATATAAAGAACAGGAATTAAAATCCGATTTTTAATATAAAGTTTTCGAGTCTTATAATAGATTTCCACTAAAGCTACAGCGATATTAGTTTTATAATTGCTCGGTGGGCATAAGTCATGAACTTTGTGACTATTGTATGGGAGTGGTAATACAAGACCAGATCTTAGCCCTTATTGCATAGTTAACCATAACGATTGTAATTCCGAAACATAACAATGTGTATGTGGAGTTGAACAGCTAAAACATAGCTACCTCCTAGCATGGGTTAAAACTTGCGGAGCTTTTAGATTGCTTAATATGTGGAAACCGACACGTTGAATTTGATAATGTATTAAGTTACGTGTTTATGATGGTTAGCATATTTAGAAACCTCGGGGTAGATTATTTTAGTTATTATTCTCGGGTGAAATAATAACTGATTAGTTTGGCAAATGATTGTTAAACTCGATTACTTGTGTTTCGGAAAAATGAAGTTCTAGGTTTTCTATTTGTTGTATGCAATGTGTTTCCATGTATTTATAACTACTTCATTAGTTTGATTATATGCTTAGTAGTTACGATTAAATACTGGACTGTGGTAATATAAGTTGCCATAGGGTGTAGTTAACTGGAAACAAATTGTATTGTTTTAACTCTGCAGTTACTTGTGAGGTTACCCGTGTGGTAAAACTGTACTCATCATTTCTAGAATGGGATAGAATATAATGTAAGATTCATGCATATGTTTGACAGATTAAATATATGTTGTTATTACTCCTATGTTTAGCATGTCATGTGATGCAGTTGCTAGTAGGATGTAAGTTGTTTGAATCTTGTGGTTGAATTGTATTTGACCAATCTGCATTGCTAATGTGGAGTAAGGAGTGAGATGGACTTCACTAGCTTATTGGCATTGCAATGTCAGATGAATGCAATCTGATCAAGTAGTGTGTATAAGTTTGATTGATCTATAGATCGTTTTTATATTACTATTTGTAACGCTTTAGCCAAAGTATGTTTAGTGAGATATTATCATTTCATGAGTATGGTTTACATGTATGTGTGATATCTTGCAATAGATAGAGCTTTCTATGATACACTACCTGTTTAGTTCGTTAAAAATCATACAACACACGGGTACTTGCATGTCTCTCTAGATTCCTGCGCCATCACTATCTACTCATCCGTGAAGGGAGGGTCATTCCCTGATGGGATTAGTGTGGAGGATCGTTGGTCCGGGTTGCTGTGGAAAAGCGCTCGAATGATGCTCTCCCCCCACAACAGTACTACTTATCGAGATGACACTTAAGATTGCCACAGACACTTTAAGTTCGAGAACTATGCTCTGAAGAAGCCAAGTATCTTATTTGTACATTGTATTATGTTGTACTTGTCATTGAAAATTGTCATGAAGAGTTGTAATTATATATTGATGCACATTGACAGTGGTGATTGTGTATTTAGATCAGCTGAAATTGAAATGATATCATTACTTTCTATATTGTGTTTATCATACTCTCATGGTATTAGAGATCCGCAATTTGTGAGGTAATATGAATTGTTGTCATGATTGCACATGAATATCTTTATGATCTCTGATAGACTCTCAGAATGTAGTTTATTTTTGTGTGTTTATTTTTTTTTAAATTGCCCATTTCTAGGTAGACCCCAGTGGGAATGTTACATGTGGTAACAGAACTACGGTTTGAACTCTAGGACCTAATGAGTCCACTAACATTTTCATATCCTTCTATTGACAAAAAGGAGGATGGTGAAAGCGAGAGTTTCTGGAGAGGGTCCTTAGAATGCTAATGACAGCAACCCTTCGTTTGATCCTAGCCGATTTGCCACAAAGCAATCAAGGAAGATGGACCAGATTCTTGCAATTATGAATAAGACCAAGGATTGTATTACAGCTCTAAAGCAAGTGATTCATGGCGACGAGGAAGAGGAACAGCAGGACGAATATGAAGAGCATCCGATTGAGCAAGAAAATCCTCAGGATGCTACAGCATAGGGTGTTGTGGAGTTGGCCCGAGACATGAAGAAGGTGAACCCACCTAAGTTTGATGAGACTATTATGGGTGACGAAGTTGAGGCATGGCTGACAGAGATGGAGAAGTATTTTGAAATTCGAAACTACTCCGAGGTCACCAAGGTGGTTTGAGGAGCATACCAGTTGGTTGGCAAGGCAGCGATGTGGTGGGCCAACAAAAGGTTGGAAATGAATCTGAATTCGACCACCACCACTTGGGATCAATTTGTGGCTTTATTTAGATTACAATGGCTCCCACAACTTTATTTTGACCAGAAACTCACAGACTTTCGAAATCTGTAGCAGGGTGAAATGTTGATGAACGAGTATTGGGAGCAGTTCACTAAACTGTTGAAGTTCATTCCTCAGTATCATGGAGACGAGCGGTTCAAGATCAAGAAGTTTATCATGCGCTTGAGGCCCCAAATTGGTGGAGAGGTAAATGTTCATGGACCTTCCACCATGGACTAGGTCTTCGAGAAGGCGGTCAAATAGGAGCAAAAGCTAAGGTCTCTTTCACAAGCCAAGGATAACTTCAAGAAAAGGTTTAGAAATTCTAAGTCAACCTTTAAGAAGAAGAATGGGAAACAGAGGAGTGGAGACTCCAAGAAACAGTTTAAAAATGGAATGTCAAGTTCAACAATGGTTCAAGCAACAAAAAGCAGGGCAATGAATCCAAAGATCGTTTCAAGAGAAACCAACAGAATGTCAGGAAAGGACCACCGGGAGAATGTTTCATTTGCAGAAAGGATCATTATGCTCGTGATTGTCCGCAAGACAAGTCAAAGGGCAAGGGCCCTAATCCTCAACAGGGCGGTTTTCAGCAGTGGATACATGCAGCAACCAACAATCGACAGGCCAAATATCAGGTATTACCCATTGAACTTTCAAGTACTTTGTTTAACCATCTAGTTTCCATTTTGATAGATACAAGAGCCACTAAATGATTTATCGCTCCTAGGATGCTTAGTAAGTTTATTAGAAGAGCTAGTGTAATGGCAAATGCATGGTCAGTACAGTACGGGAATGATGCAAAAGTCATGGTTAATAGGTGTCTAGTCGAAGCGGAGATTAAGTTACCCGAATTCACAACAGTTGTCGATTTGTATGTAGCACTTCTAGGATCGTATGATGTGACCTTAGGAGTCAATTGGCTCGCAAAACATAAAGCCAAAGCTGACTGTTAATTAAAGAAGGTTGAGTGTCTTGATGATTTCGAGAATCAGACACAAATTCAAAGAGAGAAGAGAGAGTTGAAGCTCAGGCAGATTTCAGCTATGCAACTTAAGAAGCCTCAAGGAAAAGGGTGTTAGGCATTTATCGTCAAGATAAATGAAATGGAGGAATCTAAAGAACCATCTCTCAAAGATTACCCATTTCTTAGAGATTATCATAATGTGTTTCCAGAAGAGTTACCGGGTTTGCCTCCTAGACGTGAGTTTGATTTTTATATTGACATCATCCCTACAGGGTGACAACCATAGATTTGGTTGAATTGAAGGCTCAACTTCAGGAGTTGTTGGCTAAGGGGTTGATTAGGCCAAGCGTGTCACCATGGGGTGCACCGGTTGTCTTTGTCAAGAGGGATGGTACCCTTCGACTATGCATTGATTACAGAATGTTGAACAAAGCAACCATCAAAAACAGGTATCTGCTACCTCGTATAAATGATCTTTTCGATCAGATGCGAGGAGAAACAATATTTTCTAAGATTGATCTTCGAGCAAGATACCATTAGTTAAGGATTCGGGATGAGAACATTCCAAAAACAGCATTCAAAACTCAGTACGAACACTATGAGTTTACTGTGTTACCGATTGGATTGACAAATGCTCCAACAGCATTCATGAATCTCATGACAGCGTATTCAGAGATTACCTTGATCACTTTGTGCTAGTTTTTCAAGATGACATTCTTATCTATTCAAAAAATGAAGAGCACCTTCAGCATTTGGAACTCGTTCTGCAACGGTTGCGGAAGCATAAGCTATATGGCAAGTTATCCAAGTGTGCGTTTTTCCAAAAAAAGGTGCAGTATTTGAGACACATTATCTCTGCAGACGGTATCTCTGTAGATCCAGGGAAGATTAGAGCCATTATGAAATGGTCGGCACCAAAGAATGTGCATAAGGTTAGAAGCTTCATGGGATTGGCAAGCTACTACAGGAAGTTTGTTCCAAACTTTTCCAAGATAGCTAACCCAATTACTTCCTTGCAACCGAAGAATAACATATTTGTTTGGTCAAAGAAGTGCGAAGTAGCTTTGCAGGAGTTGAAGAGAAGGCTTACGTCTACACAAGTGTTGAGAGTTCCAGATCTCAGTGGTCATTTTTCAGTGGTCATGGATGCTTCAAGGATGGACTAGGTGGAGTCCTTATGCAGGATGGAGCAGTAGTGACTTATGAGTAACAAAAACTTAAGCCATATGAGGTGAATTATGCCCCTCACGATTTGGAGCTTGCAGTGATTGTTCATGCTTTGCAAATATGGCAACACCATTTGTTGGTAAAACCTTTTGAGCTCAAGACAGATAACTTGGGACTACAGTATATTTTCACCCAACCTAATTTGAATGCTCGTTAGAGACGTTGGCTTGAGTTTTTGTCTGACTACGATTTTGATATCAGTTACATCAAAAGCAAAGAGAATTGAGTAGTCGATGCCCTCAGTCGCAAAAAGTATATAACCGCTATAGCTACTATCAAGAGTACCTTCAGGGATCAGGTGATTGAGTTCTCTCCAAGAGACGAATTTTATAATCAAGTCAAAAAGGCAATGTCAGAAAATGCTCAGAATCCTCGGTACAAAGGATTCAGTTTGGAAAGTGATGGTCTTTTGCATTACAAAGGACGGATATATGTGCTAGATCGAGAGAATCTGTGGATCACGGTGCTAAAGGAATTGCATGATGCCCCTTATTCAAGGCATCAAGGTGTAACCAAGCTCATGGCAGAGCTTAGACCATTGTATTTCTGAAAAAGAAATCAAGAAAGATGTAGCAGATTATGTGTCACGTTGTCTGGAGTGTCAGCGAGTGAACTAAGCATGTGCATCTGACTGGATTGTTATATCCACATGATATTCTAGAATGAAAATGGCATATGATCAGTATGGACTTTGTCCAAAGATTGTCGATGTCGCGGAACAGGGACAACATGATCTTGGTAGTTGTTGACAAACTAACCAAGGTGGCTCACTTCATCCCAGGCAACTTGACGGATGATGCACCTATCCTTGCAAAGAGATTCGTAAAAGAGGTATATAGGTTGCATGGTTTTCCAAAGAAGATCATTTTGGATCGTGATCCGAAGATGACTTCAAGGTTTTGGACAACTCTTAATTCAACATTAGGTATGCAACTTAATTTCAGTACAGTTTACCACCTAGAGACTAATGGATAGACTGAGAGAGTTAACCAGGTGTTTGAGGATCTTCTCTAAATGTATTGCATGGACCAGCAGTATAAGTGGAAAGATTATCTTCCATTAGTTGAGTTTGCATATAACAAATTGTACCAGTCAGCATTGAAAATGGCACCATTTGAAGCACTTTATAGGAGAAGGTGCAGAACACCCATTAGTTGGAACAGGTTAGAGGACAAGGTAGTCTTCGGACCCGAGATGCTCTTAGAGATGGAGGAGCAAGTTCAATTAATCAGGGAGAGATTGGTCGAGGTCAATAATAGGCAGAAGAGTTATGCAGATCTAAAGAGGACAGGAAGGCACTTTGCAATTGACGATAAAATGTTTTTATAGGTAAAACCGCAGAAGAGCTCGATTAAATTCGAAAAAACTGCAAAAGTGTCGTCGAGATATGTGGGACCATTCAAGGTGTTGGAAGTAGTCAATCATGTTGCATATAGGCTTGTGTTGCCACCAGTGCTAGCTCTTCTACATAATGCCTTTCATGTTTCATATCTTAAGAAATTTATAGCAAATCCTACGCATGTGTTGGATTGAAATGTTTGGCATGTTCTAGATCCCAAGGAGGTCACAATAGAACCAATAAGGGTAATTAGCACAAGCAAACTTTGTTTGCGTAACAGAAAGATGTCACAATGCAAGGTCCAGTGGGACCAATACTCTGGGAATAGTGCTACTAAGAGGACTACACTAAGTTCTTCAAAAGATTTTCACACTTATTTGCTTGACTAGATACTATTATGCTATGTTATCTTCAGTTGAACAATATTTTTATTTCAGAACATATGTTTGAATAAAAGTCATTCGAGACGATGACCAGCTTTAAGGGGGAAGAATGTTGCATCCCGATTCCTCGCTAAACAAATCATTTGACTATTCATAGATATTTATAGTAAACACACATGATATTGGTTATATTTTCGATTAAGCTTAAGATTTATGTTATTATGGGATAGTAGAATTTTGCTTAGTTAAATGATGATACATGATTGTTTACTATAAGTTGGTACATGTATGTGATTACATTTTAAGCATATTAATGTATTATTTTAGTTATATTATTGTTTAATGTTTATCATGTTATATGATGTAATTACTTGCATGTTGTGAGGTGCACGTAGGAGAATTCATTCCCTCGAGCATGTCGGAGGGAGAGCATCATCAGAGAGGGTGATATAGATTGAGACGTTGAAGGTCGATAGAGAGCTGACAAAACCCTGCACACACCACAATAATTAGTCATGATAGAAATGCATTTAAAAACAATAGCTTATGGTGTGTTTTGTGCTTGTTTGAAGTGTTGTTTTCTATGATTTCCATGAGTAGGTGAAATTATAGAAGTGATTTCTTTTGTGTATCTAGCATATTGTGCCATTAATAATGTTAGGAGTAATTTTAGCAAAGGTGAATTTAAAATACGAGTTACTTATAAATTTTTGAATTTGTCATTAAATTGTTTAAATATAGTTAAATGTTAATTTGGTTTAATTAAAATATTAAATTGGGTATTTCATATTAAAATATAAAAAAAATGAATTGTTTTTTTAAAAAAACAATGAAATTAAAACAAAAAAGATAATTAAAAAGTTAGAAAAATAAAAAGAATTAGAGGTTTTCAATTTAGTAAAAACAAAAAAAGAAAACAAAAACAAAAATCTGGAAAAAGAAAGTACGACCTATTTTTATTTAAGGGAAAGAGTTGAGCAGGGTTTCATGTTTTTTATGCATTGGAGAAGAAAGAGAAAAGGGTGCAGCATTGAGGAGAAGTATAGAAGATCAACACGCAAATTTATTGGTAGGTGATTTCTTTAAATTCATATTTTGTTGATCTTAATATATCCATGATAAGATTAAATCTCGTATATCATATCATTAAATCTTCTTACCAAATTTAGATCAATATCGCTGTTAATTATGTATTTCTAGTTAATATTATTCATCCCTGGATAAACCGTAAAAAAAATTGTCAATCCGTGAGTATTACATCTCAAATACTTTGGATGGTATTCTTAACCCTGAGTGTCGGAAGTCATTATTAAACCAGGTTTGGTTGATAGTTAGCTTAAAGAACAAATTTTATTATATGAGGCATTATAAACAACCTATAAAAGAATAATGTTATAGAAACACTATTCCCAATGTGGTTATATACTATATATTCTATATAATCAGCGATATATATGTATATAATGAAACGCTTACGGCCTTTAAATAAAACGTCTTACTGTTGAAAAGCCAAATGTTATATTAAAACGCCCAGGTCATATTGAAATCACTATGTTTTTTTAAAAGTCGCTACGTTATATGGATCGCCAAACGTTATATGAATAGCCGGTCATCATATTACAATGCCCAGCATAAAATACCATTTTGAGTTTATATTAAAAGCCATTGGAAATTTATATCAGGTCGTTGGGTTTTTATAACTTGTATAATTTGCCGCCCAGCGTGTATAACTAAATAAATATCATTGCTTTGTTTTCTTCCAACCGTATGAGCAAATGGCATTGGGTTTTAAGAACAAATTTTGTTGAGCAAAATTTGTGGGCTGCTGGTATGGCGTCACCCCATATAGCTTACTGACCAGCTGAAACTTCAAATAAATGTTTACTTCTCAACAGTGAGTTAGTAGAAAATAAGTATGCCGTACGACGTTAGTAAAGTTCTCAGGCATAAAAATAAACCATGATATTATATTATTATATATGTTTTATAATATTCCACGGTGTATTCCAGAATAAATATAAATATATTTATTTCCATTGAGATGCTCAAGTGATTAGCAGGAAATTAATAAAACCGTTTTATATTTGTTTAAAGCATCATAGCAACACTGGTCGATTGTATAAAACAAGTATATAATAACATTTGAATCGCTGGAAATTTAATAAGTGAGGTTTCCATAGCATACTACAGTTTTGACTAAAAATAGAATGTTATTTTTTTAACTAAAAACATTAGCTAAAGTGTATAAAATGTTAGCTAAACTGTATAAAACGATAGCTAAAGTATTAGCTAAATATAATTAGTTAGCAAAGCTATATTATCCGCAAAACATTATTATTTGTTGAATCATGAAATATAAATCTCGAACGTAGGTAAACATACCTTTTATATGGGCGTCGGTCAATGCCATTAGAAGATTTATACAGGAAATTTATAATTATCCATCTTTTGTAGCAAGACTCGAATGGGTTCTATTAGTTTGATTTATGTAGAGAACAGGAATTAAAATCCGGTTTCTAATATAAACTTTTCAAGTCTTGTAATAGATTTCCACTAAAACCACAGTGATATTAGTTTTATAGTTGTTGGGTGGGCATAAGTCATGAAATTTGTGACTACTGTATGGGAGTGGTAATACAAGACCATATCTTAGCCCTTATTGCATGGTTAACCGTAACGGTTGTCTATCCTAAACATAACAATGTGTATGTGGAGTTGAACGGTTAAAACATAGCTACCTCCTATTGTGGGTTAAAACTTGCGGAGCTTTTAGATTCCTTAATATGTGGAAACCGACACGTGGAACTTGACGATGTATTAAGTTACGTGTTTATGATTGTTAGTATATTTAGAATCCTGAGGGTAGATTCTTTTAGTTATTACTCTTGGGTGAAATAATAACTGAAAATTGAAAGTATTGATTAAAATTAGTTTGGCAAATGATTGCTTATAAACCCCTAAATATAAACTGATTGTTAAACTAAATTACTTGTGTTTCAAGAAACGAAGTTCTAGATTTTCTTGTTGTTGTATGCAATGTGTGTCCATGTATTTATAACTACTTCATTAGTTTGATTCTATGCTTAGTAATTACAATTAAACACTGGACTGTGGTAACATGGATTGCCATATGGTGTAGTTAATTGAAAACAAATTGTATTTTTTTAACTCTGTAGTTAATTGTGAGATTACTTGGGTGGTAAAACTGTAATCATTATTTATAGAATGGGATAGAATATAATGTAAGATTCATGCATATGTTTGACGAATTAAATGTATGTTGTTATTACTCCTATGTTTAGCATGTCATGTGATGCAGTTGCTAGTAGGATGTAAGTTGTTTGAATCTTGTGGTTGAATTGTATTTGCCCAATTTGCATTGCTAATACGGAGTAAGGAGTGAGATGAACTTCACTAGCTTACTGACATTGCAATGTCAGATGAAGGCAATCCGATCAAGTGGTGTGTATGAATTTGATTGATCTATAGATCGCTTTAATACTATTCGTAAAGCTTTGGCCAAAGTATGTTTAGTGAGATATTATCATTTCATGAGTATGGTTTACATGTATGTGGGATATCTTGTAATAGATATAGTTTTCTATGATACACTACGTGTTTAGTTAGTTAGAAATCATATAGCACACGGGTACTTGCTTATCTCTCTAGATTCTCGTGTCGTCACTATCTACTCATCTGTGAAGGCAGAGTCATTCCCTGATGGGATTAGAGCAGGGGATCGTTGGTCCGTAGTTGGTGTGAAAAAGCACTCGGATGATGTTCTCCCTCCCCACAGCAGTAGTACTTATCGAGACGACATTTGAGATTGCCACAGATACTTGAGGTTCGGGAACTATGCTCCGGGGAAGCCAAGTATCTTATTTGTACATTGTATTATGTTGTACTTGTTATTGAAAATTGTCATGAAGAGTTGTAATTATATAATGATGCACATTGACAGTGGTGATTGTGTATTTAGATCAGCTGAAATTGAAATGATAGAATTATTTTTTATATTGTGTTTGTCCTACTCTCATGGTATTAGAGATCCGCAATTTGTGAGGTAATATGAATTGTTGTCATGATTACACATGAATATCTTTATGATCTCTGATAGACTCTCAAAATGTAGTCTATTTTTGTATATGTGTTTATTTAAAAAAACATATATGCATTTCTAGGTAGACCCCAATGGGGATGTTACAGCATCCTTCATTTATTAATGACATAAACAAGTTACAAACAATTGAGGTGGTTGACAGTTACATTAGTTAGATTTTAAATAATATAGGATTAGTTAAGTCTCACTAATATATTAAAGCAATATATTTAATACTTTTCAATATGTGCAAAGTCTCAAAATGGTTAACTTCTTTCACCTGGAAAAACACTTTAGAAACTAATCTTTCCTTGTATTTTCCAGCACTTTCATCTATTGCATACTTAGTCCAATAAACCCACTTACACCAAACTAGCTTTCTTCTCTTAGGAAGGGGGACGAAGTCCCAAGTGTGGTTCTTAAACAAAGAATGATGTTCCTCTTTCATTGCTTCATTGCGTTCCAGCCAACCATGAGCTTCATTAAAACTCTGAGGATTGCGAATCTAAGAGCCTATAGCAAGATAAACCATGTTGACTACCTGATGTTTTGAGCAAGTCTTGCGAGTGTCATCAGAATCATCAACAAAGGTAGTTGCAACTTCCCAAGTCTATGTCCGAGCTACAAGTGCAAGACTTTAAGACAATGTTGGAGAAACAGCATCTAATTTCCAACCTAAACCTCATCATCTGAAAAAGCATTGTATCTATCAGAAGAAGAAGCGCCTTTAGTAGAAGAAGAAAAAGAAACAAGTCAGCATGGAAGATGGCACACAGAGCAAGGAGCATTCCTCAAATCTAAGACTTCACCGATTGATAAATTTATGAGTCCTTGGTAGGAAAAGGCAATCTTTTTACATCTTTTGAACAACTAACAAAAGTACAAGGCTCACTATGGGATTGTCTTGCCTTCTGATTATCAGCAAGGATGCATGCTCATTCATCATACCTAAACTCGTTACCGGATACACCATCCCACTTGGTCTGATACGGATACAATACGTATCCGATATGGATTCAGGCAACATACATCCTGCCCCCTGCGGATATGCCTGACGTATCCAGGCATATCCGCAGGGGGCAAGACGTATCCTGCCCGTATCCCCTGTGTATCCAGCAGAAAAAAATGTTTTTTTTTCAATTTTGCTTAATAAGAATTCAAACATGGACTTCAAAAAACAAAATAAAGTATGAAAACTTCTCTGCAGTTTCAATGGTTGGCTGTGTTTTCAAAACGTGAACCTCGATCGATTCATCTGTATCTTCTTTATCAGGCTGTATACAACAGCTATGAAGGTTTCCAGATCAAGTCAGAAAGTCTTCCAGTTATTGGATCGTGTTTCAGCCTTGCCAAAATAAAGGAAATAAATGTCTGTAACATGATCAAGATGAGGGAGAGGTTGAAATCAATAATGTATTTTTTTGCTTATCCTTTATGTCCCAAAAATATGGTTCTCCAGGACTCTTTTTGTGCAGTACATACGGTAAGATCATTTGCACAGGTATAATGCAAAAGCTCAAGTCATGAATAAGTTCAAAGAAGACAACAGGTCATAGTCTTAAGTTGATTTAACACCAGGTCATCTCATTGTAATCTTCACCAAACTGCAGAGAGTGAATTTTCTTTTGTCTTTATTTTTGTCCAAGCATTGTAACATCTGCACTATGTACTTGTAATAAGACTAATCTAAGTTCGACAATTGAATATTATGATTTTTGGCATTGAATTCTTAGTATGTTTTGTGGTCATTTAACTTATTATGTTTCCTCTATGCATATTATGTGGCTAATTTTGCTTATATGGCTATATATTTTATAGTTTTAATATTTTATATATATTTTTGTACGGCCGTATCCATAACATATCCAAGCCCCCAAAAAAAATCCTCGTATCCACATCTGATTCTTGTACCCGTATCTGTATCAGTAACGTAGCACCTAAACAATCTAAGGTGGCCAACCTTAGGCTTTTTCTTGCTCCATGCATCTTCAGAAAAACTGCTTAAACTTCTCAATGAGCGTGTTCTATTATGGATGTAGTTGGCATAATTGATGGCTGCGACACAGAACTAGTGATCCACACATAGTACCTAGGATGTCGGTGCAGTGGACAACCATGTAGTATTAGCTTGCAATATACGGGTTATAGAACTTGCAAAGGAAAACTATACCAGCAGTAAACCAAAACACATTCAAATATCGAAGTATTTGCATAATGGTGAAACGTCTCTTCAATTTAAAAGGATATGGAAAAATACATATGTGTGCAATGTTTAGTAAGGCTGCGAGTGCAGGTTCCCTTGATCAAAAGGGGAACACTTCCTACTGATTTTCCTAGACTAGAACATGACTACAGATGTGTATGAGATGCTAGATACTTATGCTAACAACCTACAATCTAGATGTGTCTTTGGTTCCTTTAGGTTCAGATGGTTACAATATATATGTACGTCATTACAAGAATGTGGTTACAACAAACGACGATTACAAAAGAGGACGGTTACGAGAACAATTCGTCTGCTGCCTAAGTGACAGTTGGACTTCTAGCTGGTGTGGCGATTGAATTTCCAGTGTGTGGTATCCTAACAGGGGCTCTGATAGAGTGTACACGTGGACAGTGCCACTTGGCATGATGCACGACAACAAGGAGCTGGCACGTGGTCGCCAAGGCTTGGAGGTCCTGCATAGGCTGCATGGTGCTGTGAGGTTGTGGGATCTGCGCATAAGAGTTTGTGCATTGCGCAAAAATTCACAAACGAGTAGTGTGCAAGCCTGCACGGCTACACATGGATCAACCAAGGAGCCAAATTTCATACATTTTGTTGTCTCCTTCAATATGTAGTTCTTACTCTCAATAATACCATTCGGCTGTGTGTAAGGGACAATATGTTGCAGGTGAATGGCTTGCGCAGCACAAAATTCTATGATCCCCGAGTTTCCCATACTCACCGCCATTATTTGCCCTCCTCAATTGTTGACTCTAATTACCATACTATTTCTCAACAAAAGCCTTAAAGTCAACAATGTTTTTGAATGCTATACTTTTGTGCTTGAGAAAATAGGCCAAAGTCCTCCTGGAAGAGTCATCAGTGAAGGTAAGCATGAACTTAAGACCTTGCAAAAGATGTGGGAAAGGATCCACTAATGTCATTGTCGACAAAATGCAGTGGTCAGAGTACCTCGCCAGGACTTGCCTTTCTCAAACTTGTCTTCATGAAGCTTCCCCAGGACATAGCCATGGCATACTTCATCTTCAAAATCAGCAAGTGGAAGGTGACACAGCAATGGTCCAGTACCATCTCTTCCATACACAATTGTCGCAAGTAAAGGTAGTTCAAATTAAAAAATTGTTCATGCCACAATTTGCTCTAGTCAATTGAGTGAGCAATCAATAGTTGAGAAGGTGACCCTAGTACAAAGTTTCATAAGTTGTCCAGCCTTGCAGCATACCAAAAAATGCAAAAACGAAGCTATGAGCTCAGATGACAATGAGCCTGATGTTAAAAGAAATTGATGAATACCAACAAATGCAAAAATCAAGCTATGAACTCAAAGTAAAAAGAGTCCAAACACAACATCTAATCCCCCTGACAATAAGACCACACCACCAGATCCTAGGGCAACCCAAAATCCACCACCTCCAAAAGGGACACAAACTCCTACCCTACCAAAACTAAAACCTCAGGGAGCAGTTTGAAGGGACGTAACATTGTCGAGGACATTAAGAAAACAAAGGCTAGCATTACCATGCATGAATCGGCCCAACTCATAGAATAAAGAGACTTGTTGATTAAATCTTTCACAGAAAAAGATAAAATTGTTCTAGCTCACATTAATGTGGTATACTACAGAGGTAAGAGTGAGGCTACTTCATTCCTCACATTAAGAAATTTTGGAAAGAAATTACACAATGGTTTAGATGATTCTGAAGCATCCACTAATGTCACGCCATATTGCATTTGTCAATGATTAGAAATAAATCCAGCTCAGTCCTCAATGAAGGTAGTTCAGTTAGATAAATATGAGGTTAATGTAATTAGTGAATTAATTAAAAACAAATGCAACTACCCTCTCATCCGCTGGTGCAATCGTTCATTGACAAACAAAATGTGGATATGCCTAACAATTTTGGAATGTTGTTGAGCATGGATTGGTCAAAAGCATTAAATGGTTATGTGGCAACAGATTTTTCTCACATGGCTACCTTGGAGGAGGCTTCCAAATCAAATCAGAGTCAAACGAGAATGAATGAATAGCAACAAAAGAATGAGAATGTGAAAGCAATAGTATCCAAGTTGGCTGTATACACTAAGTATAAAGAGGAGAAACAACTGAAAGAAGGAATGTGTGCATTCTAATTTGATGGAGCTCAATCTAGCCAAGGGTCCAGTTCAGTAGTAGTGTTAACTACCCCAAAGACAAACAATTGCACAATGCTTTCAGCTTAAAATTCCCTTACACTAATATCATTGTTGAACATGAATCTTTGGTTTTGGGACTACAATATGTGATTAAGCACAGACGCAAGTGCTGAAGGTAATTGATGACTCCGAATTAATTGTGGACCAGGTAGGAGTCAATTCTAACTCAACTTAAGTTTTTAAACAAATACAAATAAAGTTTAGGATTTGATTGAATGCTCTTCAGCTTTTAACATTGTTGTTATGCCTCGAGAATAAAATATGCTGGAAGACTCTCTGTCTTCTTTTGCAGCTGCGCTATCAATTTTGACTACCACTTCAAAATAAATTCCATTCAAATGGTTTTTCCCCATCTGTCCCATACAAAGTTGAAATTTTTTAGGTTTTTAATGATAAGCAACACATTGTACAATTCATGTCAAGTGTGAAAAAATTCAAAGATCAAATTATCAATGAAAATGAGCACAATGACTCTTTGAAAAATGATGGGGAGGAAAAAAAAATCAATCTCATAACCAACAAAATACCCAAAGGTTTGGTCTCTTTTGAAAAAGAAAATGATTCAAATGGAAAATTTGTTAAGAAATTTGAAAGCAAAGCCGATGACAACCAACAGAAGGATTATGAGCTTATTAAGTTGGGGACAAGAAAACCCGGGCATGTATATTTGGTAACCCCATGTTCTAAGTTAGAAAAATAAAAGTTTATTGAAATGTGTACAGAATTCAAGTATGTGTTTACATGGACCTATGATGACCTTATGTTAGATCAACAATCATGACTCCCACTATTACTTTAAAACGTGATGTTAAGCCTTTCAAGCAAAGACAAAGGCTAGTCAACCCATTATTAGAACCTAACATTTATTAAAAAGTTCAAAAAATGCTCTCAACTAGAATAATCTTTCCCATTATACATTCTACATGAGTTGCCAATTTGGTGCCACTTAGGAAGAAGAATAGACAAATATGAGAGTTTTGATTTCCATTATTTAAATAAAGCCTTGGAAAAGGACAATTAGAATTGTTTACTTTGCTTGCAGGATTTTCTAGGTATAAGCAAGTCATCATTGACCAAAAGGATAGGTAGAAAATGACTTTCACCACTAAATGGAGAACATTTTCCTATAAATAAATGCCATTTAGATTAATTAATGCATGTGCTACCTATCAAAGAGCCATGGAAATGTCCCAGATAAAAGGGTTGGAAGAATTAGCATTAGATGAACCCCTCCACAATGCATAACTATCAAGTTAAATTTTGATGGGGCTGGAAAAGGAAACCCAATATGGGCTGGAGCCAGACGCATCTTTCGAAATGACAAAGGCTCACCCATTCTTGGCTATAATGAAGCCTTACGAAAGTGCACTAACAATTTTGCTGAGGTGAAACCATTTTGGAGAGGTCTAAAAATCACCCTAAGCATCAATTGAACTAACTTAGATATTGAGGGAGATTCAAAAGTGATATTAGAGGTTCTGAGTAAGGGAAGCATCGGAAATTGGCAACTCTCCAATGTAATAGAACATTGCAATATACTCCTTGCAAATTTCAATAATTATGCTTTCATTCACATCCGGCGTGAGGGTAATCAAGTTGCAAACTATCTTGCAAATGTTGGTGTGGGTCTTAACTCACAGTGGCAATCCTTGAAAATTGTGACACCTCCTCTCCTTGAGGGCAAGATTAGAGCCTCAATTAACAAGGATATGCACCCCTCAAATGACCAATCATGATGTAAATTATGAAGTGGCATAGGGAGATGGGATTTCACTCTTTTCTATTACTTTCAAGATTCACCCAAAAATTGAGTGATGATTGAATTGATTTGGAAGAGGCCAGTGGCGCGTGTGAGAAGCCTCAAGGCTCATCACCCATCTTCACTCTGCCATTCTTGGCAAGCAGCAGTTAGTGTGATGGTCTCAAGCTACTCCCACAGGTATGCCCTCTCCTCTTTTCTTTGCTTTACAATTGTTTTGTTTGGACTATTTCAATGCCTTGTGGAGTTGCATCTGATAAGAGAAGTATCTTTAATTTAGTGAAGAACTTTTAGACCGAGGATGAATGGATTTTTGTTTACCCTTGTCTTATTATTGAGGAAAAGTTGATTTTCTTAACCCAATTGGCTATCTTGCCTAGATGCTTTTGTAGACAAATTTTGATAGATCTCTAGTTATTGTGGGTTTTGTTCTGTGGAAACAATGTTGATAGTTTGAATTCTCTGTTTTTATATGTATGGATTTTGGTTTTTTGGGTCAGTTGTTTTGAGATGGGTCATTTCCTTGGTTTTACAAAAACCTTAGTCATCTTCATCTTGCATTTTATGCAAGTATGGAACTTCTTGACATTTCCAAAATCTATGCTTTGGTTTGAATACTGTTTCTACAGAGATGTCGTTTAGAAGGCATGTAATTTGGAAAACTATGAATTCTATTTTCTCCAAATCATTATATATAAGTTTTGCATAATGCTAAGGGTGTAGAAACTTTTTCTCTTTCAATTTACCCTTTGTTGCAATCCTGGCCAAAGCTGGTTCATCTAGAAAAACCAGATAGAACTAGGGAAAGGATTTTGTTGTTAACAATGTCAAGGAAATGAAAGCTGACATGATTAACAAAAATTCACTACAAGACGTAAACAACTCTTTGCTTGGGTTAGTAAATGATCTTAAATTGTGGTAGCTTCTTATTGCAATTTCTGGGAAAATGCCTTGATAAAGGGAATCCAGGATGAAAAGCTTTCGAAGGGGATGGCCACAAACTTTTTTCGAGCTCAATTAGCAATGAGGATGGGAGAAGGTGCCTATGTGTATTGCATCCTACAAGCCACGAAAGACCCTAGACAGTGAACGCCTAGACTTGAAACTCAAATTTTCTCAACATATTGGGGCAAAGGCAGTGCTTTACAGTGCCAGCAACACACGTTGTGCATGAAGATATTGAACAATTGGGGTTCTACTTAAGTGACAAACTTGACCAAAATGGGGTGCTCCTCCAAGCTCTTGTTGTGGATGAAGTTTCGAAAGGACAAAAGTTAGATGCAATTTCATCAAACTTGGTATTGTCACTTCCCAATTCAAGGAGTCACAATTGGCCGCATCTCTCGCTGCCTTAGTCATGTAAGATGAAGAGCATGAGATATCTATAACTGTGATGATTCCAGATTCCAATGAGGAAACTACAGACTAGTGCCTTGATGTTATTTTTTTCACCACCTTCAGGCATAGTAATGATATTAAATTTTACTTTAAATCTAAACTTTTGGTGCCTTAGATTGAAAGGCTTGATCTTTTTGTAGCTAAACCCTTTAGGATTTTGACTATTATTATAATAGACAGGCATTACCTCTTTTTTTGATTGATCAAAAAAAAAGAGCCATGGAAATTTCCTTTAAGGGGCTAATTGATAAACGTGTTGTGATTTAAATGGATAATGTTACTATGTTTTCTAAAGTTAGGAACAAACATCTAACCCAACAACTTGTGTGCAATATTTGAGCACTACAAGAAACATGGTATTTCTCTATAGGGTTATGTGGGGACGTGCACGAAAACATTCCCCCTTCCCTCCCCACATAACCAAAAAAAAAAAAAATGGGGATGTCTCCTGAAAGTCAGGGATGCTTCCGAGACATCCCCAAAATGTCCCCCTTTTAGGGATGTCAAGGCAGGAATGGACTCTGAAAATTAAACAATGAAATTGGTGCAAACCAAAATTGTACTCATTCACAAAATGAGATGTAAGAGTACAAATAAATAACAATCTATGTGACTGTTCAATTCATCTCCAACATAATATTCAAATTCTGTAAAAAGACGGGAATATAATTCCTAAGATTATATGCATAATATTACATTTCCCCCATTAATCCGTAGAGGTTATAGTGAGCCCAAGCATGCCTTTGAATTTTTCAAATTTCTCTCTTCCAAGTGCTTTTGTAAGGGTATCCATTGTTTCCTCTAAAATTGGAAAATGTATCAATTTTACATTGTTGTCTTTCACATAATAAATGTTATCAACCTTGAGTGGTGTTGATGAAACTTCTTTTTTTTACAAATCTGCTGGAGCCTTCTACACCATATTATTTCCCTGGTTGCCTCTAAAGTTGCTATATATATTTTTTTTTTGTTGAAGAAATAGTTGGCATTGACTGTTTCTTTGACTTCCAAGTAATGACTGTTATTTTTAAATTCCTCAAGAAACCTAAAGTAGATTTATCATCTTCAAAATCACCCGTGTAGTCTGAATCTGAATATCCAACTAGTTTAAAGACCATTGCCCTAGAGTATTTTAGCCCAAAATTAGATTCTCTTTGATGCTACCCAACGAGTTTCTCTAGCTTGCTGCATGATTCTAAAAAGAGCACCAATGGCAAAGAAATGTCTGGGCTAGTTGGTGTTACATAGATCAAATGTCCAATGAGTTGTCTATACTCAGTTGCATATACAAATTTTGTAGTATCATCTGATGTCAACTTCGAATTTTGTTTCATAGGCGTACTGAGTGGTTTACAATTTGTCATGCTGAATTTGCTCATAATTTCACTAATATATTTCTATTGTGTGATGAAAATGCATTTGTATTTTTGAATCACTTCAATACCCAAATAGTAATGAAAGTAACATCTATCATTACAGAACCTTTCATCAATTTTGCTTTGATGTTTGCAATGTACCTCTCATTATTTCCTGTGAGGAGCAAATCATCCACATACAACTAAATATACAGTTGTTGCAAAAAGAGTTGTAAATTCAAATTCAAAACGCATTTAGTTCATGCTCAAGAGGTGCTCAATGACCTTTTCATACCATGCTCTTGGGGCTTGTTTCAATCCATACAACGATTTTACCAACTTGCACACTTTGTGTTCTTGGCCATCAACTACAAAACCTCCTGTCTGAACCATGTAAAATGTTTCTTTGAGATCACCATTTAGAAAAGTAGTTTTCACATCCATCTAATGAATTTTTCATTTGTTTTGTGCTGCTAAAGCCAACAAAGTTCAAATCGTAGTTCATTTCATTGTTGGTGCAAAGGTCTCCTTATAGTCAATCCCTTCTTTTTGAGCATATCCCTTTGCGACAAGCCTTGTTTTGCGTTTGTCAAGTGAGCCATCAACTTTGAATTTGTTTTGAAAGACCCACTTGCAACCAATGGGTTTACAATTGAGTGGAGGATTAACTAACTTCCAAGTTCAATTCTTGACCAAGGCATCATAATTCAATTTTCATTGTTTTTCTCCATGCATCAAGCTTTTAGCTTGTTTCAAGGAAGTTGGTTCTGATTCAAAATCAATATTTACTTCTTCTAGATGGTCTTCCAATGTAAACTTTTTTAGCTTATCATGAATCTCTTCGAAGAACTTGTCTATTTATTGTGTCGTTGTGTGTGTACTTCTACTACTTGTTTTTCCAACTTCATCATGTCTGACATCTTTCAATGTGTATGTCGCCCAATTTGGCATCTTCTTCCATGTTTCTTGCAAAATAGTTTGTGCCTCATTTTCTTGATTTGAAGCTCCTTCATCTTCTGACAAGCGTACATCTTCTGATGAAGTTTCAATTTCTTCCTCATGGGGATTTTCGTTTTCAATTACAGGAGAAAATACAAATTCAACCGATTCCCAATTACACGTCCCCCACCTCACTCTTTGGAATCTCCATATCATTCTCTTTAAAAACATCAAATTTTGCAAATCTCATGTCGACTCAATTTTCGATCAATGCTAACCATGTTATTTGTCGTTTCACAGAACTTCTCTTGAAATGAGAAACTTCTTGTTTTTTATCAAATATTCTGTTGGCCTTTAAGAATTCTAAATATCCCAAAAGGATGCATTTTCGACTCTTGTGGTCCAATTAATTTCTTTTCTCCTTCATATTGTGTGGATCTGAAAACCCAAAGTTGTTGCACTTAAGGAAGATCACCACACCAAACTTCATATAGAGTCTTCATTTGAAGAGCTGTTAATGGTGACTTGTTGTGGAGATAGATTGTTTGTTTGAGTTGCTTCTGCCCAGAAATGCAGACTTACTCCTTTGAAATATAACATTGACCAAACCATGTTCATCACAGTTTTGTTCATCCTCTCAACTAATCCATTTTGTTGAGGAGCGTAAGAGACTATGAGATAATACTTGATCCCATTTTTTGTGAGATATGCTTCAAACACCTTTGATGTGATTCACCACCATTATCAGTCTTCATTGTCCCAATATGGGATTGTGCTTTATTTTCAACCTTTGTTCGAAAATTTTCAGCTTTTGATTTTTGCTTCAGAAAATAGATCTAGGTCATTCTGCTATAGTGATCAATGAACAACGTGAAGTACTTATGACCACCAGCCGAAAGAATTGGTAGAGTACACAAATTAGAGTGAATCAACAGTAATTTCCTTTCAAGTTGTCATTTTGATTTTTGAAATGATTCTCTTTCATGAGTAGCCAAGATGCATGCTTCACATTTTTTAATCTTTTTACACAGAGTTGGCAACCTTAAACACCATTATTTTGCATTGTTCAAATGTTGTCAAAGTTGGCAGGCCTAAATCTAGCATGCCACAAAAGACTTGTTGACATTCCTCCTTCAACAAGATAAGCAAAATTTTTTAAAATTGAAGGCTCCCCATTTGAGTTTCAGTAACTTTCCTTCTTCAAAACCAATCAAGACAATTGCATTATCACATTTTATTTTGATTTGTACGTCTCCATCATCCAACAAAATGGAGTGGCTTTGTTGTCAAATGAGCACCAAGGACAACAAGTTTCGTTTGGGTTGACGAAGGTAAAGGGCATTGTGGAGGGTAAAATCTGAAACTCTGGTGACTTAAGTTGAATTGTCCCTTTTCCTTTAGGTCGTAGACTTGTTATGCCCGCTAAATATACTAGACCACATATTTCTTCATAAAACTCTTCAAAGAAGTCCCTTAAGAAAGTCATGTGCTTCACGACACTAATATCTAGGACCCAAGTATCATCCCAAGTTGAATTCACTGAAGCATTATTGACTTCATCTGAAATGGAAAGCAGAAATTCACTTGTGAACTAAGCCGAGTCTCATTCTAAGATTTTCTTTTTTTCCTTATTTGTTTCTTTTTGTTTTCGATAGGCCTCAAGCTTGTCCCATGATGTTTTGCATTCATGAACCTCATGACGCCCTTTTCTATCACAACGTTTGCAAAACAAGTTTTGTCTGTCACTTTGATTTTCATAAAGTTGACCATTGTTTCTGCCAATTTTGCCTCTTCATCCTCTATTTCTTTCTTTGTCTCTATCATTTCGTTCATTCTTAGAAGAAGCCTTATTGAAAGAATTGTCCTTTTGATGAGTATAGCAAATACTTTCCCCTATGGTTTCAATCTTTCTTCCAAAGGCCTTTTCTCTTTCAGCCATCTTTTCAACCAATTGATCAAAAGTGATTGTCATCAATTGATTTCTTGCCTGCAAAGACTCTAAATAGGTTGAATATTTCAGAAAAACTCTTATGAAGGCAATCATATATACATCAATTTTTGCATCGATAGCTTCAACATCATCCTTGACTGCGCGAATTTCTAAATCCAGACTAGTTACATCACCATTTTTCAACTCAACGCTGAACAATTTCAATTGCAATTGTATGTATTCCAATTCTAAATGAGAATCATACAAATCCTTTAACTTATTTAGTGTTTATCATGATGTGTTGCACCCTTGTATGTGACGAAAAACTTCTCCATCAACTTAAGCCATTATCAAGGCTAATACCTTATAATTTTATGCTTCCAGGTTTGTGATTCTATTTTTGTTGTTGATTCAGTTGGTTGTGTGTCTCTGTCACAAATGTCGAACCAAAATTCATTGAAGATGCAAGTATTCTCAACTTGTCTAGACCATTCTAACTAGGTTTCCTTCTCGGTTAGTGTTGTGCTAACTATGGTTTTTATTGAATGCATTTTGCTATCAATGGGAGATGGATTGGTTCCTTATCACTCCAATCGGTTTCTCTTTCTATATCCCATCGGATCGATATACTAAACCTCTCAATATGTTCGTCTTTCCTATATATTCGTTGGCACATGGAAGAAGCTCGTCATTTCGATATACCTGATGGTACGTGAAAGAGACAATAAAGCACATGAGAGCAGAGTGATACATGGCACTTAGTGTGTGAAAAAGATTTGTCCTATCAATGACACCTACTTAAATAAAAATCCTTGTACGCAATCATAACTTCCCTATATACTTGGAATTTCTTACTATCAGGATTTACGTCTAACGACAGAGATGAATGGGTGATGAAAGGATTTAAGTCGCCGTTGCAACTATGTTAAGTGTTGGATAAAGTAGTTCAAATGCGACACTCGTAAACATGGGCCAAAAACACCACATATACCGAACACTGTTATTTTAGGTTTTCAAGATTTGCACTGAAATGACTTATTTTTAAATATTTTAAAATAAGTCAATCATCCTCCCAAAATGACTATATATGCTTTTTAAATAAAAAGCTAAAAAAATATTTAGCTTTTGGTTCGAGTGCAGCAAAATACAGTTTTTGTTGGAATATGAAAATACTAAAGAATCCATATTTTCTATAGCCAGCCCGCACCCAAAAATTCTTGTTTCTGCTATCATGCCATATTGATGTCAAGCCAATGTTTGAATAATAATACATAATTCCAACACTTCATTCAATGGAATCTCCTACTAGCATTGCTAGAAATTTGAGCATGGCTCAAACAGCGGTCCATTCATGTCCTCACGCGCCTATTGCACCTTCTTCCACACAAAGCGCCACCTCACAAGGTCTTTCACTTCTACTTTGCAATGTGACAGCATCGGACAGTCCGCAGAGAAGTTAACACCGTGGGAGGCCAGTTGACAATATAATAAGCCGTATTTGATGTGCATTTCCAGCGCTTCAACACCAATATCACTGTTATAAGAGCGCCCTAACTTGAGGAGGAAAATTTGAAAATAGTTTGGCTCTGATACCAATGTCAGGACAAGAATGAACCGCAAAAATTAAACAATGAAATTGGTGCAAACCAAAATTGTATTCATTCACAAAATGAGATGCACGACTACAAATAAATAGCAATCTATGTGACTATTCAATTCATCTCCAAGATGACTATTCAGATTCTACACGAAGATGAGAATATAATTCCTAGGATTATATGCATATTATTACAAGATGTCCCCGAAACATCCCACTTTTTCAGACAATGTCCCCGACACGTCCCCCTTTAAAGGGGATTGTTTTCGGGATGTCATGAGGTCTCCAACGTTTTTTTTATCTTTGTTTTTTAGTTTAATTTTATTTTGAATGTTAATTTTTTATTTTTTTATATTACTAAATATTTTAATAGCCATCCCCAAAATCAAAAAAAATATCTATCATCCCAGAAACCCCATCCTTGCATTCCCAAGACATAAAATCCCAAAAAAAGAAAAAAATGGGAATGCTTAAGGTAAGTTGTTGTAGAGAAGAACAACCAGCCGTGAAAGTTTTATTAAGCCAGACCAAGCTGCGTGAAAAGGGCAAATCGGAATCTGACTCAATAAAATGACATGGAGATAAATTCTTCAAAGATTGTCCGAAGATAGGGTATTTGCCAGAGGATTGCTAAAGGTAACTTTACAAAGGATCCTAGAGGGGAAGCTTTCACAAATTAGCTCGATGTTTACTATTATGCAAATGAGCCAAAAGAGGGGAACGATCATTGGTACGTTGATATTAAATAATATTTAACTACTAGGAATTGCCCAAAAAGAATCTAAATGCCACAGGGAGAAAAGCCTTGAAGTTGAAATTTCACACTTCATGCTGAAAGTTAATGTAACAATACCTTCGATGTTTGAACAAAGAAGCTCGGTTGGTTATGAAGCAATTTCACTCAGCCTTGGGACATGGGCATTTTTTTGGAGATACCATGACTCACAAAACTCGAGTTAGGTATTATTGGTCCATCATTTTTAAAAACTTGCAATATCATGTTCATGTTTGCCACTCGTGCCAAACCCATGTTGGAAGGGAATATAAAGCCACGATGCTTCTAAGGCCCATATTCAACAGCCTCTTGCACAATGGGGTCTAGATGTTGTTAGTGTAGTAAATCCAAATTTAAACCTGAAGAATAAATTTGTATTGACCACCACAGATTATTGCAAAAGATGGTATGAAGCAGTGGCAACAAAAAATAGTACAGCTATTGAAGTTATCAAGTTTTGGGAAGTTATGGATAGGGATAAGATATAAGGTATAAGATATATATAAGGAGGTGGCGGCACCCCCCACCCCATAGATAGATTAACTATATAGACGGGGGTGCTACGAGATAAAATATATAGACGGGGATGGGGATGGCGGTTATATGTTATATATATGGGATGGGGCAGTTGCCATTCTCACTAAATGTAAGACACTATATTGCCTAGTTTTGTGGGCCTGATTTCTAATCAACTTGGGCTTACAACAGAAAACTGTTCTGAAATTTTGATTCCAACTATTATCCTTGTGGAAATGGGGTAGCAGAATCTATGAACAAAAAGTTTTTGAACATCATTAAAAGGACTGTTGATAAAAATTTCAATGCTTGACACGTTGCTGAAGAATGCGCCATGGTCAAATAGAACCAAATTCAAGGATGTTCAAAAGACTTCTCATTATCTATTGGTGTATGAACAAGCACCCATTTTCTCTACAAATCTTATGATATCCACATATCAGTTTGTGTAAGTATGCATGGAAGAAAGTGATCAAGTAAAGAAGAGGTTAATGGATATCTTCAAGGTAGAAAAAATCGAAGAAACTGTTCTGACTAAATTCAGCAAGCATCAAGAGGTTAAATTATTGATTTTTGTGAGATCTTACTTGCATGTATTTAAGTCATCTCAACACGACCTCCATGAATAGTCATTATCCTAATGACATTTTTTTCATATATTTTTTAAAATAATCACAAGGCAAGGGGATCCACTTAGCACACAAGCACCATAAGTATTAATCGGTAAGGGGGAGGAACTAATGATTTTAATCCACCACTTTGGGATTCTCACCCACTAGCCTCTTTTCCCATTGGCAAAGCTTTTGGGACATGTAATGCCTCATAAGTCACCCTATCTCACAATACTTACCAAAGTATTATTAACCCAATTACAACCTAATCATGTATTTGCATGATGTAATCAAAGGCTTCCACAAGCTATTTCACTAAATTATTAATTTTTGTGGATTTTACTCTGTGTTTGTGTGAAGTAATTTTTTGGGGATTTTAGTCGTGTTTAGGGTCCCCTTGCCTTGTGATTATTACCAAAAAATACTAATACTAATGGTCCCCTCCATGGGTAATCATTACTCTAATGACATTTTTTATCAATGTGAGATTGATGTGTCCCCTTGCCTTGTGATTATTATGAGAAAATAGATGAGAAAGAATGTCATTAAGGTAAGAATACTCATGAAGGTCTTTGTCTAAGGCAACTTTTGTGGTATTTTACTTGTGTTTAGGGTCCCCTTGCCTTTTGATTATTACAAAAAATAATACTAATGGGTCCCCTCCAGTAGTAGTCACTACCCAGATGAATTTTTTGCTCAATGTGAAATTAATGGGTTCCCTTGCCTTTGTGATTATTATAAAACATACAAGAGAAAAAATGCCATTAGGGTAAGACTAATCGTGGAGGTCATCTTCAGATGACTTAAACACACGAGTAAAATCCCACAAAATTTAATATTCTAATTAAATTGCTCAAGGAAGCCTTCAGTTACTTCACATAAATACATAATTGGTCTGTAATTGGATTAATCCCACATTGGTGAGAACTACAAGACAAGAGTGACTTATAAGGCATTACATGCCCCAAAATATTTGTCAATGGAGAAAGTGTCTAGAAGATGAGAATCCCAAAGCAGTGGAGATTGCATTTACTATTAATCCCCCTTACTAACATTTTGCTTACAGTGCATGTATGCTAAGTGGGTCCCATGGCCTCGTGATTATTACAAAAATACAAGAGAAAAATGTCATTAGGGTAATGACTTTCATGGAGGTCATCTTGAGAGGACTTTAATATGCATGAGTAAAATTCCCCAAAAATTTAATAATCAAATTAAATTGCTCGTGGAAGCCTTCAATTACTTCACATCAAGAGGTTGTCAAAAGATGGTTTGACAAGAGGACTACTAATAAGGAATTCAGAATCGACAACTTAGTTTTTATATGGGTCAAGGCACATGAGAAGAAAGGTGAACGTACAAATTTGGAACCTCTTCGGTTGGGATCTTATCAAATCATGCAAATCACTGGAGACAACAGTTTTCACTTGCAGACTCTAGATAGGCACTATTTAACTCTTCCAAATAATAGGCCATATTTGAATAATTTTCTCCACCACCTGAAATAATGATTTGAGCTTGGAAATATGCTTGTTGGAAGTTAATGCACAAAATTTCGAACAACAAGCTGACCTTGGAAGACTAATGTGGGCCACGCTATAAATCCAAATTATGTGTTGTAATAACTCAAAAAAAAATAAAAAGGCAAATCATCTCCCAATCTGGAAAAAGGTAATCAAAATGTTGAAATACCTTCATTCCACATTATTTTTCTTAAAAATGTGTAAACTTTGATTGAGTAGTTGTGAAAATAAGGTGCAATATGAATCTAAACGTCTAGAGAACTATTGAAGCATGGGAAACAACAACAAGCACTTGCACCCAATCTATTACAAAATAGATTGGCTCTAATACCACTTATAACATCCATGAGGGTCAACAGGCATTGAACCACAGTACGTGTGCAATGGCAGTAGAAATTAACACCAATAACAAAAGTAAGAGAGAACAGTATTTAAAAATGAATACACGGACATGTACGGCACTCATACCTGCAAGCCCTAAGTGAGAGAATCAGTCTTCCTCCAAGAAATGTGATAACTACAAATTTGTGTTGATAATAATTGTCAATAACTACATAGTTTTCCCAACTCGTAGAGTATTCCATCCTTGAGATAGCATTCACCCTTTCCTTCAACATCAACTTTCATGACCTTCAATTGTTGGAATGTCTCCCCAAAATCTGCATCATGTGCATACACTTCCTCATAAGTCTCTTTTGTGAAAGGCTTATGTTGTGAAATTGTCGCCAAAGTTGAAACTTGATTTGTGACTGGTGACCTAGATAACATATCTACCACAACATTTGTGTTTCATTTCTTGTACTTGATCGCCAAATGAAATTGTTTAAGAAACCCCACCCATTTGTAGTGTCTTGCTTAATAGATCTTATATTTTGTTTTCAAATATTTAAGAGGTTTGTGTTCAATATTGACAATGGTTTTCCCCCCCAGTAAATGATGTTTCAATTTTTTAATTGCTTGAACTAGTAGTACATCTCCCTATCATAGACAGAATACCTTCTTACTGCTGAATAAAATACCTTTAAATGATAACAAATTGGCTTACCCCCTTGCAACAAAATTGTCGTCATAGCATACTCACTTGCATCCATTTCAACTTTGAATGGCTGCTGCAAATTAGGAAGAGCAAGCACTAGTGCATCGCTAATTTTATATTTCAAAGAATGAAAAGCACTATCAAGTTTTTTACCCCAATAAAAGCTCTTACCACTTGTTGCAACAATATGTAGAGGCGTGAGGTGTTGCAATAGTGGAGAAAGTTGGAATACACTTCCTCGTGTATTGTACTACTACAAAACTCTTGGTCTTTATGGACCTTCTAAGGCGTGGTCCATTTAGTGATAGTCTCAACTTTTATCGGATCCACTCCCAGTTCTCCTCTAACCACATGCCCCAAGTAGACAAGTGACTATTTAGCAAACCCAAATTTCTTCATATTGCACAAAAATTGATTTTCTTTCAACACTTGCAATACTTACTTCAAATCAATCAAATGTTCTTCCCATGTAGCACTGAAAACCAAAAACATCATCTAAATACACTATAACAAATGAATCTATGAAAGGCTTTAATACATCATTCATCAATCTCAAAAATCTAGGAAGTGCATTACATAAACCAGATGCAAGTACCAACCATTCATGCAAGCCTTGTTTTGTTTTGAAATTTGTCTTCCATACATCCTCATCCTTCATACGAACTTGATGGTACCTGGATTTGAGATCCAACTATGTAAAATATTGGGCATGAAGAAGTTGGTCCAACAAGGCATCAACCCCTAGGACTGGATAATTATTCTTAAAGATGATCTTGTTCAGGGCTCTAAAATCTATACAGATTCTCCAAGAGTCATAATTTTGTACTATCACAATGGGTGATTCATCTAGTGAAACACTTGGGCGCATGACACTTGTTCTAACAACTCTTTAAATTGTTTATTCACTTCGTTGCTCTCTAAAAGCGATTGCCTATAAAAGAATGCAATAATTCATCCAAATCTTTAAATGCCCTCTAGCACAATCAATTTTAGAAAATTCAAGCCCGTCCTCTTGCTTATCCTTCAAAAGACAAACAAAATTACTCATTTGTTTGAACGAGTCTTTTTTCTTGGTTGCACTTACCATGGAAAGCTTGGGCTTGCCTTGATATGTTCGATGATATAGCCAATCCCATCCTTGACCCATCTGTATTGTTCGCCCTCTTCATGAAAATAGCATCCCTAAGATAAAAATAAGGACTACCAAACACCACATTGTATGCATCAATAGGTATCACATCAACTTCAGTCTCATAAACATCTTGTGGGTTAATACCATAGTTGACTAAACATTTCGTAGTCACTTGAATCTTTACACCCCTTCTCACCCAATTGAAAGAATATAGATAAGGATGATCATAATTTTGCAAACCAAGTTTCCTAACAACTTAGACTGTGAGTCAATATCAACAAGTGCATTTACCTTAGTTTTCTTGATTCGGATCTTGAATTGAAATAGCTAGCTCATTTTTACTCTCTCTTGTTCCTTGGTAGTCGCATTGTTAGTGGTGCATCCTAACTTCTCATCAACATCAGAATTGTCCTCTATCTCCACCTTTGATTTCACCTTCAAAGATGCCATGGACTTCTTAGGGTCCTCCTCAAAACAATTCTTGGGATGCAATTTTGTATGCAACATTTAACATTTTGCATCAATATGTCCATCGATAACACAATGACTACAATGGTTCTTTGGAGTCTTACAAACATGCAAAGTGGTGGCATTTTTCTTACCTTTCCACTTACCCTTTTTGAAGGCTTTGGATGGTTGACATTGCTCTTTTTGCAAAATGGTAGCATTTTTCCTCCGCAATGTAGTATGCCTGCACGCATCCCTCATCAAATGTCCTTTGGCTTACTCGAGATGAATCATCTCCTAAGGCATGCATAGAGACCTCCCATGTACTTAGTCAAGTTGTCTTCGTCTTACAAGTCCAAGCCCATCAACATATCTTGCCTACAAAATTTCGTGGCATAATCCTACACACATTGACCACTTCCTTGCCTGAAATACTGCCACTTAATTTTATGATCAGTTTTATGCCCAATAGGATAATAATTCTTATGCATCAATTATTTGAATTCATCCCACTTGGTTATAATTGGCTTCTTCTTTTCAAAAGATACTAAATAATTTTCCCACTAAATTAGATTATGTCCTTCCATTTTGAGACGTGCAAAAGGAATCTTGTGTCTAACTAAAATTATGCACACTAAACTAAATATTCCTTTGTTTCAACCATTTATCTAACAATTCAGCATCTAGTTGTCCTTCAAAAGATTGAATCTCTAACTTTTGTTTCAACTTTGAGAGGAGTATGTTCAGATGATTTTACCTTAGTTTTACTCGTCTTTTGGAGGCTTCTCTTCACCCATGAACTCTTAGTTCTCTCCTTCATTGGACTCTTATCCTCTTGTGTCAAACCTCTTGACTGGAGCACAAACCACCATGTCCATCGATCCTTGGTTCCTAACTGTAAGCTCTTCTTGCCTGGTGATGATATCATAGAATTTCATCACACTTTCCATGCTTTCTTTTAAGGCAACAACTCCCTTGGCAAGATTATCTTTGCCTTCCTTCTCCATTTCCTTCACCTTTTGGTTCCACACACTTGTAGAAATCTCAAGTTGCATGGTAGCAATTCTTCTTCTTTTGACCTTGTCACTATCATACAAATCAACTACAAACTATCCAAAATATCCAAAGATTAACACTGCTCTGATACCAAAATGATTTGTAAACTCTTATGTGCAATTGCATAATGGAATTTTTAAAATCACAATATGTTGTTCTACTTGAACTGTACTCCAAATTGATAGATTTGAATGCTTTAAGAACTTGAATTAGTGGTGTGTTGTTGGAAGCATAAATAGAAATTGCAGAACCGAAACATGAATGTAAACAACCATGAACAACAAACATAAAGTACAAACAACAATAAACACCAAGATTTTCAACATGGAAACCCCAATGTGAGGCAAACCAGCTGGAAGGGGTAATAGTCGAATTTTTTGGTCTTCGTATGGCCAAAGACAGTTTACAAAGAGATAAATTGGAACAAATACATCAGACTCTTTATTGTTTGCTCAATCAACTCCTCTTTGCACCTTTCTTCCTTCTACAACCAACTGAGCACCAACTTTGTCTCTCACACAATCATGCTTGCATTTGGATTTGTGCCTCTTACTTATCATGCTCCAGGAATATCCTTTTGTGCAATAAAGGACTCTCGAATGACTCAGAACTAAAGAAAAACCGTCATTTTGTTGCTAATCTCCACTTGGGTAAAACCACCACTTTAAGCAAACAAACGGTTTCTAAACCACCCCAGCAGTTACATACCCACCCAAGTTAACCGGCAGTTACGAAACCACCACCTACAGAGACCGGAGATTATGTATCCACCCCTTTGCAGAACCATCAGTTTTGCAACCACCCCCTACATATAGAAGCAATTTTGACACCATACAAGAAATACTCAAATTCAGCTCTGTTTGTTGACTAATTCTGGTTGTTCTTTGGTTGGATGAAGAGCTTTATTTTCTTGATCCCTATGGATCAATGTTTGGTATGTTTGGAAATACAAAGGCATTTGAATTATCTAGTTCATTAGTTCTTAAGGGCATTTAAACATCTTGGCAAGCGGTTTCAAATCAACTCTATCTGGGGTTTGGGGGTCTAGGAAATGGATGCGAGTTGGGAATCCAAACCTCTTTAGAAATTCCCCTTCCCTCATGCACAATGAGGAATGTTACCTAATTTTGATGGACAACATAAAGGGAATTCTTATACACACGCTAACCCATCTACATGAATATCATACACAAAAACATTGTTATAGTATAGAACATAACATAATGACATCGAAAAGAGAGTTCATCACATCAAGAATATACGACATAGAAATTCTAAAAGATCATTGTATTGATATCAACTACTCTAAATACATAGAATAATCTTCATATTGATATCACACAATGCTACCAAATGGCTTATGATCCCATGATATACCCATGTCTTGTTTTGTAAGAGCAATGGGCATATATAAGGCCTAGAAGGAGTGGGAATAGGTCATGTGGTTGGAGTCCTACTCATTGGAACCACCTATGTACAATTTTAATAAGCCCCTAATGACCTAATCACAACACACAACTAAACATATTACTCCTCATGCTTTTATTTCATTATTAAAAAGTGTTATGTAAAATTAGGAGTTTAGATATCCCCCAATTAAGACAAATTTGTCTTCCTTGACAATTAGACAAGGTAGAGTGTGACTCATCTAGTGTCATGCATACCTAAGATCGAGTTGGCGCTACTAGCGAGGATGAAGTAACCGTGGAGATGGGAGTTGAAGGAGTCAATGTAGGATGTGATGCTTGTGGTGCCTAGAAGGAGAAAGGTTAAGAACTCCTTCCTCATGACTGCCACAACTCTTGTTGTAAGGCCAACAAGGTCTTCACATTATTGTAGTTAATCGTGTGCTTGGCCTCCCACTTAGCTTCTTTATCCTTCATCTAATTCTCCCTCTTAGATTCCTTGTTTTGTACTTGGCCAACTCTAATTCTAACATAGAGCCTTTGGATGAGGCCTCCCCCAACTTCTTGTTGGCCTTCTCCACCTATTCCTAACTCCTTTTGAAGCTCATAATTTATCATAGCCTTCATCTATTCCTAACAATCATTTTTTAGCTTTTGAATCTCCACATTCAAGCTCAAACAAGTTTCTTGTATTTGCTTATGCAAAATTTCTGCCAATGTTTGTTGTTGTTTTACCAATTGGTTGTTGCCTCTTCTCCTGTACCTTGTGAGCCATGACCAAAAGCCAATCCACATGTTTGGTCAAATAGGCCAGCTAATCCAAGATTGGTGGGAAGAATGCATTCTCCATTGGTTCTGTAGATATGCTACCTCTCTTGATGTCTGGGTAATACACCTCATGCCACAAGGATATGTATTGTTCGTAGCGGTGGGCCCTCTTGTACAAGTGTTGCTCCGACTTGGCTTTGTTGTAGGCCACTAAAATTATAGACACCAAGGTTCCCGTCCCAATCTCTCATTTTCCTTGTTTAAATTCATAGTTCTTCAACTCTTTCAGCAATCATGTATCGAGTTGTATGAGGCTCTCTTGGATTGGGACCCATGTCCTCACACTCAACTTCACCTCCTCCCTCCCAGAAGAATTAGTAGCAAGTACCATTTGCTACTCCAAGTCAATTACACTATTTGAGTGGTGCCATCCTTTGTGCATGCCTAAATATTTTGTGCTATTTCCTCTACATGATTGTTCTGCATGCACCAATATATCCTCCTTGTCGACTTGTTCCTCTATGCATCCTTTGGGGATTGAGTCCACACCCACCATACCCTTCAGCTCAACTCGCTCATCCATCTCACCAAGACCATGCTAATCACCCTCGACTCCATGGTGCCCCTCTCTCTCCAAGTTAAGGACAATGTTTGCCTCTAGTTAGTATTGTAAAGCAATACCAGCAAAATCTTTCTTTAGTGGCAGAAGGGGGATGGGACTTGGGAACGGGGTAGTCTTCACCAACAACTGAGTAGGACTAGTAGTGGTCTATTTGAGGCCTGATTTATAATCCTGTAGCTATTTCCCATTTTTTTTAACTAATGTACTTGCCAGACCCTTTACCATCTATTTGGCATGTGTTGCAAAGACTAGTTATTACATTCATTTATACAAATAATGATTCGTTTACTGATTATGATGAGATGTAAACAATATTATGCTTGATGGTTTCTAATACATCACATGACCTATTGATGATTAAAATATTGTGAGACTACAAATAATAGTGTATTATCATACTAGTATATGATGTTTAGTTTATATACAATGTGATTGGCATGACATTATTACCCTTACTTAGCAGTGTTGATTATACCAAGGACAACATTCTAGGTCAGTTGACCAACCCATAAAATGGCTCATTATATCCAAGTAATTACCTCATTTTTCCCCCTAAAAGTCTTCATTTTAAGTGGATGTTCATAATAAAACTCATTGTTAATTCAAAGTAGAAAATGAGTTATTTGCCTTGGTTATTTTGTGCAAGTCATTGTTCCCTGTTTTACCATTTAGTTCTAATATTTGCATGGGAAAGACCCCAGATTTTGTATAAATAGGCATAAATACATACTATAGTCAAAGGGCATATTTTTAGAAGCAAAAGAACTATGAAGGCCCAGTCCAAAGCAATTTCGGAGATCCCCAGCCTAGCTCTAGAGATCACCAATCTAGCTCTAGAGATCCCCAGGGTGGCTCCGAAGACCTCCAATCAGCTTGGCAGGTTCTCTTGAAGGATAGTATGTTGCTACAAGAATGTGCATGCAAGATTTGAAGAACTCTGATACATTTTTGGAAACCATTTTGAATGCTAAATATGGACTTTCCAGAAATAGTAATATTTATTTATAGTCAATGTATTTATGGAAGTTTTTCAGAAGCGACTATAAATATTGTGTTTGGCTCTACTAATTGACTAAGATCAGCTGGTTATAACTGACAAATAAGTTGCACCCAATAGCACATCGGGAATCACACAAGAAACCACCAACACTTTCCACCGATTTTCCTTAGAAAGTGGAAAGGATGTTGTTATGATCTTGTTAAGTTGTTTCTCTGTTTGAAGACAATTGTAAAACGTGGTAATATATAAACATGTCCTTTTGATGATAGTAGTAAATGAATAGAGTATTAAGGATTAAGTAGTTTAAGCATCATGATTTTCAGTATTGTAAGCGAGTTTTCAAATCAATGAGAAGATAAGTTCACGAGTTTTCTACAAATCTAAAAAAGTTACAATCTTATTCCGAGGGAAAGCAAGGGCCCACTCAATCAAAAAAGAAGGATCCATTTGGTATTTATATGTTAATTATGTATATTTGTGTGATCTAAGTTTGTTATTCACTTTTATGCAAAGTATTGTTTTATGTGTTTCACCTGCAGAACTATGTGTTAATTTGTGATCAAACAAAACTACTTTCAAATTCCAAACATTTATTTCCCAAGCATTTCCCATTCCAACAACAGATTAAAAGTATGTTTATTTTTCATGCAATTTCTATAATGTCCTTTTGTTCCATCAAAGCACCTAAAGCTTATTTTTATTTCTCGTAGGCTAAGAAGGATTAAAAAAGGAAAATAATATTATAATAATTCATTAAATTGTCCAAGAGGGTACTTTAAGTTATAACTTTGAAACAAATGAACACTTAGTGTATTATTATTGAATGGAGCCAAAAAACAAATATTTGATACATGGCGAAAAAGGTAATTAATAATTATAAGGATAGAAAAAGGTGAATATTCAATTAAAAATAATATTAATTACTTTTAGGGTTTTGAATGAAAATAGCTTATTAAAATAATTGATTGGAAAAAGTGAAGGGTCAATCGAACATTTTTACAAAACCCTTATTTTGCAAATTTAGTGCAGCAACTTCAATATTTTACATAGCGGACGAAAACCCTCATGTGCACAGGGTTGGGGACGAAAACCCTCATGTGCATAGGCGGGGACGAAAATCCTCATACCCATTTGGTAATTTCATTCAAAAATTACACCAGAGCTTTCAAATTTAGAGGAAGTCAATCACATAAGTACTGAGAAGCTGATTTATAGGTGTATATGGGGCTGCAATACTTTAAAAAATTATTAAAATATTAACCTAAAGTGACATTTCAGCTTGACATCACTATTCACAATGTCACTATTCACTATTGTACCTATAATTACAGTTTGTCGTACCACCTACAGTACACTTCCAGCATTGACGTCATTGTTTTCAGGGAAAATTATGTTTACATCACACTCACAGAGGTTTATAATTGATGTCAAGGATCTATCGTACCTTATAACAGGGTGTCGTACTTTCAGACTTCCTCTTTCAACTAGGGTTTCAGTAAAAATGTAATTGGGCATTTTTAGTTTTGCACATTTTAGTGATTTATCATTATTTAAGGTTTATAATAGCATTGACATTCAAAGAAATTACAAAAAAAATTGAACTTTTAAAAAAATATAAAAAATGGATGCTTCAATGGTATCAAAGCTAATTTTCTTGTTAGCTTGTGGAAAAGAATTATTTTGCAGCTTCGACTTCATGCAAGGTAGTAACAAAAAACTCAGGTATTACCAGAAAGAAAGGAAAAAATGGGTCCAGAACAGCGAAAAAAATAGTTAAGGTAGCAAGATCTAGAATCAATTGCAGGGAAAGAAAATAAAGTTATGGGTCACAATAACAAGGATGTAGATGAAGTCCGTATGAAAAGCTTGTACAAGGCCAGGAATGGTTCGCTGACATGATAGCCCAACTAGTCCATACCATGCAGAATAATAACATACAAAGGCCTCACAATGGTGAAGGCGGTTCTTCATGGATAAGTAATAATCCACCCACTCAGAGGACAGCAATTGGTTCAATAGCCAAGTCCTTCCAACCCAACTTCCTCTGAAGAGAAGTTACAGAGGAGGAAGTTCAAACCTTCATTGGGGATGATATTGCGACCAGTTATGAGAAGTATAGGGACCTACCAAGTGAAATTAGGGAGGCTATCTCTCTCAATAATTTAATAAATTTAAAGAGAAATAGAGATGGTCAAAGTTTTGAAACAAGGCCACAAACAAATCAAAGAGACCTTCAACAGGTATTAGGGAAGCTATCACTTCCTACATATGATGGATTTTGTAAGTGTACAACACGCTCCTAGATACAGAAGTTGGACACCTTATCACTAAAGCCAATGATGGAAGATGAAGACATCAAATTTGCCACCCTTCATCTTGAAGGTGTAGCACACGAGTGGTGGTACCATGGGTTGATCACACATGAGCACAATCACATACACTCATACATGGAGTTCAATACCAGGTTGATAGAAAGATTTGTTAGAATTGATCCAGGAATCCATTTTCGAGAGTTAGCTCAACTCAAACAAGCCAATTCAATACATGACTATGTTTCTGATTTTCAAAAGCTCTTAGTTATGGTACCTAATGTGATAGAAAAGAGGCTTGTGGTTTTGTTCATTGAGGGTCTAGCTGAACCACTAAAAGGCTTAGTGAAGACTTTCAGCCCTATCTCTTTGCAGAAAGTCATTAATAGGGCTTTGAATCTTGAAACTTCAGCCCCTAGAGGAAGATTTCAGCCTATAGGACAGCAAATATCAACACCCTATGGGCAGCCTAAATCAGCTCCTTATGGGCAGCCAAGAACAAATAATTATGGGCAGCTAAAAACAACTTCTTTTGAGCAACAGAAGAAGCCATTACAGCAAGGTTTCCAACAAGGGGAATTACCTAAAACAATAAGGAAATTGAAACTAAAAATGAACTCCAAAAAAAGAAACTTTGCTTCAGAGGCAAAGAGCCTTGGGAACCAGGGTATAGGTGTCTTCCGAAAGGTCAAGTTCATTACATTGAAGTGATCTCCGATGATAAGGCGGAAGCAGAGGAACAGGAAGAAGCAATAGAAGAGGAAGAACTAGAAGTAGAGGCTACATAATAGGATAAGAATTTTAGTAGTAAATTTGCTACACTTTCAAGTGCACCCAATTATCATCCATTTAGAGTCCGTGGAGTGTTGAAAGGATATAAGGTAACAATTTTAATTAATAGTGGGGCAACCCACAACTTCATTGATGAGCGTTTGGTAACACAAAGAGGGCTGCCAACTGCAGACTTCTAGGGACTTAATGTTATTGTCGCGGATGGATTCACTATTCCATGCACCAAGAGGGTTAAGAAACTGGATGTGTCTTTTGGTAAGTAAAAAGTTTGTGATAATTTCTATGTAGTAGGCATAGGGGAAACAAATTTCGTTTTAGGGGTGCAATGGCTACATTCCCTTAGGGAATTCACACAAAACTACCAAACCATGGAGTTGAAATTTAAATCGGAAGGTAAAGAGGTTGTGCTTTGTGGTATGGCCAATGGAGCTCCTATAGTAGTTACAACTAAGAGCATGGAAAGAGCATTTCATAAGGAGCAAGTATAATGGACAGCCCGTTGCTATATGAGCAATACATCTACATCCAATGATGAGAGATCTTACATATGCATATTCGGTCTATTTTGGACATACATAATACGATATTCTGCGATTTACCTCCAGGATTGCCTCCTGATAGGGGATTTCAACATATTATAGAGATGGAAATAGGCTCTAAATCTGTAATGACTACTCCTTACCACCATCCTAGAGCTTTCAAAAAAGAGATTGAAAAAACAATTAAGGAGTTACTAGAAATGGAACACATGCAGCCTAGTTCTAGTCCCTTCATTTCTTTTGTAGTTCCGGTAAAGAAGAATGATGGAATTATGAGGGTGTGTATTGATTACCATGTTTTGCACAAGAAGACTATCAAAGAGACGTACCCAATACCCAGGATCGATGAGTTGATAGATGAATAACATGGAGCAGTATACTTTTCTAAAATTGCCTTGAGATCTAATTATCACCAAATCAAGATAAGAGATGAGGATGTACACAAAACAGTTTTCCAATGCCATTTTGGACATTTTGAATTCTTGGTTATGCCTTTTGGTTTAACCAATGCTCTAGCTACTTTCAATCATGCATAAACCATATTTTTAGGGAGCAATTGATGAAGTTTGTTTGTGTTCTTTAATGATATTTTGGTGTACAGTAAAACGTGGGAAGAGCACTTGGAACACTTAGATATAGTGTTGTGAGTGTGAATTTGGTATGACCGAGATTTTATATTTAGGCCATATCAATAATGTCCAAGGAGTACAGGTTGATCAAGAGAAAATTCAGGGAATAATAGATTGGCCACCACCCACCAGTTTGACACAGTTGAGGGGTTTCTTGCCACTTTGCAGCCATTATAGGAGATTTGTGAAAGGATTCTCACAACTTCTTGTCCCATTGACCAAACTAACTAAGAAAGGAGCTTTATGTTGGTCCTAATCAGCCTACGTCACATTTGAAAAGCTCAAGGAGATAATGTATTCTTGCCTAGTACTTGTTCCCAATTTCTCTATCCCATTTGTATTAGAGTGTGATACATCAGGGAAAGGAATAGAGGTTGTTTTAATGCAAAAGGCGCATCTTATTGCCTTTGAAAGTCATAAATTAAAAGATATAGAATGCAGATTTTCTATTATGACAAGGAGATGTTGGCACTCATCATTCATTAGCAAAATTTCAACAATATTTGGTATGTGGCAGATTTGTGATCAAGACTAATCACAACAGTTTTGAGATTTTTTCTTGACCAAAAGGACTTAAATGATAGACAACAAAAATAGATGGGTAAACTTCAAGCTTATGATTTTGATATAGAATATGTAAAAAATAAAAATAATGTGGTAGTTGATGCTTTATCTAGAAAGCCTTTTTTATGTTCTATGTTTGAAATCTCTATGAATTGTAAAGTGTTAATAACAGCAAAGTATGCTAAAAAAGACTTTACTAATGAGATCCTTGAAGGCAAGTTACAAGATGACAAGTACAAGATAATTGATAGCCTCATCCTCTACAAGGATAGGATTTATTTAGTCCCTAAATCAAAAATTAAAAGTAAAGCCTTGAGGGTTGTCCATGATACACCCTTGGCTGGTCACTCAGGATATTTCAATACTTACAAATAGATAAGGGACAGATGCTTTTGGAGAGGGCTCAAAGGAGAAGTCCTCCAATATATCAGAGAATGTGTTACTTGCCAACAAAATGAAGCAAAGCATGTTTTTCCAGTAGGTCTATTGCAACCCTTGCCTATTCCAAATAAAAAAGGGAAGTATCTCCATGGATTTTATTGCAAGACTTCCCAAGGTTCAAGGTAAGAGTTGTATTTATGTGGTGGTTGATAGACTCACAAAGTATGCTCATTTATTTCTCATTCCTACTGAATTTAAGGCTCCTCAGATTGTTGATTTGTTTTTTAAAAAAGTTTTCAGACTACATGGTTTTCCTAAGAACACTGTGAGTGATAAGGACACTCAGTTTCTTAGTTTGTTTTGACAAAAACTCTTTCATTTGACAAGGACAAAATTAACTCCAAGTACTAGTTATCACCCTCAAACGGATGGACAAACTGAAATTGTTAATAAAATGGATTGAGGGTTACTTGAGAAATTATGTGACGGGGCAGCAATCAACTTGGGTTAAATGGCTCTACATGGGAGAGCATTACTACAAAACCACGTACCACATGTCCATTGGTATGTCACCTTTCAGATCTTTATATGCTTATGATGCTCTTTTCTTTAAGAATTTGGTTATTGTTGATAGTAGAGTGCCAAGAGCCAAAGCGAAGACATACCGGGTATATTGAAAGAAAACCTCCAATATGCTCAAAATCAGCAGAAGTCATATGCAAACCAGGGCCGTCCAGAGAAGAGTTTTGAGGTGGGATACATGGTTTTCTTAAGGTTGCACCCATATAGACAGTCTTTTATCAAGAAGAGTGGAGTTGAGTAGCTCAAACCCCATTTTTATGGGCCATATAGAGTCATGAGGAGGATTGGGGAGGTTGCCTATGAGCTTGGGTTGTTAGAGCACCGCAGAACACAATGTTTTCCATGTACCATGTCTCAAAAGGGCATCGGGGCAGCACGTCATTCCTTTCATTGAGTTGTCTCATTTAAATGTTGAAGGTAAACTCATATTAGTTCCTAAAGCCATCCTCGATATCAGAGAAAAGAAGCTAAGAAGCAAAACCATCACAAAATCTCTGGTACGTTGGAAGGATCTACCAACGAAAAATGCTACTTGGGAGGGTGCAAAGATTCTTGAGCATCCCAGTTTGCAATTGCTTGAGGGAAAGCAATTCTGAGAAGGGCAGACTTTAACTTTCCCTTTTCCGAATTAACTAAATCAAAGGATCTGAAGCCTATTTTTATTTCCTATGGGTTAAGGAAGGATTAAAAAAGAGAAATAGTATTATAATAATTCATTAAGTTGCCCAAAAAGGTACTTTAAGTTATAACTTGGAAACAAAAAGCACACTTAGTGTATTATTATTGAATGGGGCCAAAAAACAAATATTGGATACATGGCCAAAAAAGTAATTAATAATTATAAAGATGGAAAAAGGTGAATATTCGATTAAAAGTAATATTAATTACTTTTAGGGTTTTGGATGAAAAGAGCTTATTAAAAGAATTGATTGGAAAAAATGAAGGGTCAATCATCCATTCATTTGAAACATTTTTACAAAACCCTTGTATTGTAATTTTGAGGCAGCATCTCCAATATTTTATACGGACAAAAACACTCATGTGCATAGACTTGAGGACAAAAACCCTCAAACCCATTTAGTAATTTATTTCAGAAATTACACAAGATCTTTCAAACTCAAAGGAAATCCACCACACAAGTACAGAGAGGTTGATTAATGGTTGTATATGGGGTTGCAATTTTTCGGAAAATTATTAAAATATTCCCCTGAAATGACATTTCAACTTGACGTCACTATTGACATCATTATTCACTATTGTACCTACAATTCCAATTTGTCGTACCCCCTGCAATACACTTCCAACCTTAGCGTCATTCTTTTTACGAAAAATTCTACTGACACCACACTCACAAGGATCTATAATTACTGCCAAGGATCTACCATACCTTCCAACAGGGTGTCGTACTTTCGAACTTCCTCTTTCAACGAGGGTTTCGTCAAAAATTTAGTTTTCATGTTTTTTATGTAGTTTCTAGTTAGGGTTTGTTATAACAAATTCATATTCAACATATTGGAATAAAAATTGCAGTTGGGTATTTTAAATTTTGCACATTTCAATGATTTATTATTATTTAAGGTTTATAACAGCATTGATTTTCAAAGAAATTACAAAAAAATCAGAACTTTGATAAAATATAAAAAATGGATACTTCAATTTCCATTTCAGCAAATAGATTAAAGGGTATTTACTTACAATTTCAATACCAGCAAACTAATCTAGAAGTGTGTTTCTGCAATGTCCCCTTCTCAGGCCTAATCAGTTGGGTGACCGTTAACCTATTCCTCGAGTTCCCGTGGGCTAATCGGTATTGGTTAAGGGACTCCAAAGATCTTGGAGAGCACCGATTTATATTTGTGGCTTTGAGCTCAGTTGGCATTATGGATCACAGTGATGCTTTCAGAAGTGTTTTGGCCTCATGATTGGTGCTCCAAACTTCTTGGAGAGCACGTCTATTTTTAATAAGTCACCCGGTTGGCTCCGATCATCATCCTACATCTTTAGTATCATCCTAGTGTGATTAGAGTTTGATTCATGTGTTGTAGGAATCGCCCTCCCCCCCCACGTTTCACATCTCGATACGCCTCAGGTACCGGTACGTCCCAGGTACCTGTCGAGGACATCCCGAAGGCATCTGAAAAGGTAAACCCAGTCTGAAGTCAACTAAAAAAATTTAAAATGTAAACCAGTCTGAACAAACAGTATATAAATAAAATAAACATTCAAGTATAAGTTTACATTTAAATGTCCCTATCTAAATGTAAACTTATACTTTAAGTTATATTTTATTTATATACTTGTTAGTAATTTCACCTATCAAGGTCAAATTACTACTCCTATCATACAAAACTCTCTTAAATCTACCCAATAGCCCTTTAAAGCTGGTCAAACCAAAGCATTTGTGGCCTAAAAACACTAATTTTGATATAAAAATGGATTGTAAATGGGTCATTGTCATTTCAAAAGAGCATTCTCAAGTTCAAATATGCAGACAATCGATGCACAACAATCTATTTTGAAAGAAAATTGAGGTTTTTGAGAGCTACAGATGGTTTCAAGACCTCAAATTTTGTATACAGAGTCATCATGAGTTGGAGAACCTTCTGATAAAGTTTCTTGTCCATTGGAAAAGTGGAGAGACTTGTTGTTTTGTAACAGTCCTCAGCATGTCCGTTGGAGATCACTATTTGAGTAGGCATCGTTCTAGAGTGCTACAAAAGCTTCTAAGTCCAAGTAAAAGTTTGAAAAGCATGGGATAATGTTTTTGCATTATAATCAGACCTTTAAAGAGTGCCACAACTCCAAATTTTAAGCAAACCATGCTCATACAAGCTTTTTCAAGCAAACAGGTATAAAGGGCAAAAAAACGATTTTTGACTTTTCAAGCAAAATGTGCTTTCAGAGTGTTTTGATAGCATCGTATAGACCCCATGATAATGTTTTCAAGCATTGGAAAGCAGGTGAAGAGTTATTTTCATTTTAGTGAAATTTTCACTTTTTGCAATTCTAGACACCCTTCCTACCCTCCTGTTCAGATGGTCATATCTTTCACCACGTATAAAGTTTGGATTAACGCTCTTAGTATGTTTTGAGTACCCATATTTACTTAGAATTCATGAAAAATTGAGACCATTTGAGAGGTTGTGCTTTATGAACAATCATTGAGTGTAAGCAGTTCAGAATGCAATTAAAACCCCACAGACAGATTTTTCTACGTAATAACTTTTTTTATGTATTTTGCATGGGAACCCAATATATTCAGGGATGTTAGGGAGGTCAGTGTTCTATACATCAATGGTAAGAGTTTGGTATTTGGAAGTATGTACTTCATGAACCATCATTTTGAAGATTTAGTTTCAAAGCCCGTCTAAACCCTCAAAAAATCAGTTTTAAAAAAAGTTGATTTTATTGCCATAAAATCATCATGAATCAACCTAAAACCTTTTAAAATGTCAAGTAAGCTCAGAGAGGATTCCAAAAATGTCAATTTTATGCATGGATATGTACGGATGAAGGCATAAATCATGTTTTTGTAAAAAAAAATATGTAAAATAAAGTACACGATAGTTCAATGAAATCTAATCAATGTAGATTGATGCCTAAGACTTGTTATTCATTCTAAAAAATTTATTTGATCAAAAATCATCCCAGAAGTGTCTTAACCAGTTCAATCAAAATAGCCAATCTGCAGAAAAATGAAGCAAAATAGCCCTAGTCAACCCTGTTGACTGAATGACGAGTGTTTTCTCATCAAAATCAAATATCTTGTGATGAGAAAAGTTTTTACAGGTCTATTTAATTATTTTTTCAGGTTTCATGACATCTTGTTCCAAGTTTAATGGAGTCCAAATGCAAGAAGATAGGCTATTAGTCCTAATTGGCCTAATTGGTCAATCAAGCAAGTAAAGAATGGCGTTAAAAATATATCAAATGAATTAAATGTGGAGTTACCACGTGGAATATATGTTTATCAAGTGGATATATCATTCTCAAGTCAATCCACAAGTTTTAAATCATGCAAGTTGAGTTCAAGTTGAGTTAACTAGTTCTTAAGAGTCAAATCTCTTCGGTTAACTAGTTTGACTAGTTTCATGCATCTCCCATGCTTTTCATGCAAGATAAAGACTTTCAAAGACTTAAACTCACTTTCAAGATAGAGTTATCTTCCAATTTATGGCGTGATTTTCATGCAATGAAGATTGACAAGTCAACATGGGCCCACCACTTCTCAATTCTATGCCAAAAATAAAGAACATGCAATTTTTGAAGACTTGGAAGATTTTAAAACCTTTATTTAATATTGTCAAAGGATTTTGGTCTTATTTTAACGCAAAGAAGACTAAACCTTCTATTTTCCATGCCACTTTCATTTTAGTTAAGGTTTGACTTCTATATTGGCTTTTTGAAGCCATTTTTGAAAGAATTCCTGAAGCAAAGAAGAAATTGTAATTGACACCATTTATCAAATAAAAAAGATTTTTTGCAAATGTTTTTTTGGATCAAAATAGAATGTAATTTGACTGTATACCAGCATATAAGTGGCATCTACTTTCCCTTTTTGCAAGTCCTTTCCACACCTATTGTGAAAATCTCATCCTCTACAGGTCATTTGAAGAGCTAGGATTCGAATTTGCTTTGCAAAATTCTTTCAGGGCTTCTTTTGAAACACTGATGTTTAGGATTGAATGCAGAGTTTTCTTTTAGATTCATATGTGTGTCTTACTCAGTTTCAGAAAGCTTTCAGAGAATATCAATCATTCAGGTGCATCACCCCATTAAATAGGATTTCTCATTTCAATTTCTTTCTCCCTTTTCATCCCAAAAAATCACAATAGATCAGATTTAATTGATAAATCTTAAGAAAACCAGCCCTCTCTGGAGGTTCTTCTCAACACAGAGTCACCCACACTCTGAGAAGTTCCAATTGTATCAACTGAAGAGGTGTGCTTGCACATCTTCAAGCAGGGTGCTCTCCAGAGTGATAACAATACTTTTATGATATTTGAGAGTGGTTTCGGACCTCTAGGAGCTATAATGCAAATTCTAAGTTTTGGAGGATCCTATCATATTTCAGACTTAGTCAAATTCTAGGGTTTCAGGATTTCAAACTTAGCCATATTTCAGGGTTTCAAGATTTCAAGGAGACATCATAGGAGGTATGAACGCTGCATGAAGGGATGTAAGTATGATAGAATAGTATGAGAACATCTCTTGCAAAGTGCCCCAAGTCGATTCCACCCCATTCCCTATGCACCCCTTAAGGCATACACTAGGAGATTCAATGAACCGATGAGCCCCTACGAGAGAGAGCGACGGTAAATGATAAAGTTGAAAAATAATGGGAGTGGCCTTCATGATTTTGAGGGCAATCGAGATGATTTATTCTAGATTCAAATGTATATTTTGTCTTTGAAGTAATGAATGAATGAATATTATATATTTCCAAGTGTTTTATATTTTATAGACAAATATTTTCATACTATGTAGTTTCAAGTGTTTTACTAAAAAAATGAGTAATATGTATTATACACACACACACACACACACACACACACACACACACATATACAAACGTACCCATGACGTATCCGCATACCCGAGACATCCCTGTACCCATACCCAAACAACATAGTTTGATTCCGATTCACTTTCAGTGCTTTCTACAACTTGGGTGAATTATTGAATAATTAATTAATATTTCACTAATGTGGTCTAATGTTGATAATTAATAGGACTACTTAGCGTAATGGCTCGTTGGAAAGGTAATGAAGTGTTTGAAAAGTTGAATGCCTAGTTAAAGGGGGGCCTTTGCACATGAAATGTTATTATTGCAAAAAGGGTCAATTTGGAGGGTAAAGGAATTAATATAATTTCATATTGCAAATTCCCTAAAAAAAGCTATAAAAAGAGGTGTTGGGTCATTTCTAGGGAGGCTATTGATTTTAGGGAATGTTATGCTGCTGGACTGAGCTTTGATTTTCCAAGAACTTCCTGAGGACGAAAACGCTCTCGAAGAATATCATCCACAGTGGCGAAAAAATTTCCTTGGGTGGTTGCTGGTAGAGTTTCACACAGAGGCTACGTTGGTGATTTCATTTGCATATTTTGGAGCTTATGCTGAAGGATTTAAAATTACAAAATTATTCAGATCCGAGGAATAATAATTTTGTGATGTTTGAAAAAGATTAGAAGGGCGTGGGAGCTTCAAGATTAAAGCACTTCAGTTTTTGGTAATGCATAGTGACTAAAAACTTGTCATAAGGGTTTGTATTTGGGCATAAATCAGATCTGAGTTGATTTCGTGGATCATTGCTGCTGTAGAAGCCTTTTTGAGCTGGCCGTACTTCTTAGGAACGCATGCCATCATTTTTGTCCAAGCGCTTAGTTTTGGGAACTCATTCCACCTTGTTTGGAGGCGTTGTGAAGCCTATTGTTCATGAAACATGTCTTGGAGGTGGAGAAACATGTTGTGGTGAGTCTATGATGTTAATTTCAGTTTGCTATATTGATGTTTACATATTTTATCAGGTCTGTAAGTCACAGCAGCACATGGGTATTTTGAAAAAATTGATTATTTGATAATTTATCTATCTAGGTACCTGAGAAAACTATTCTAAATTATTGTACTCATCTATTTGACATTGAAGAAACAAATATAACAGCAGTTTTGCCACATGGGTGTGATGCATTTATGTGTTTTATGAATGTTTGTGTTCGCTGTTATGTTTTATTTTCAAAAAAAAGTAGTGTATGAGTAATGTGTCCTAGCACTCATCACTATTATCTGAGGAGAAACAGATCCAATCCAAACCTTGAGACTCAACCAGAGATAGCATAGGTAGAAGAAATATTTACCGATTCAATGGGGGATAGAGATGGAAGAACTAGCAGAGACCCATTTGATATGTGTGAAAGAGGAGAGCAACGTGATGACCACAAAGAGAAACCAAGTATGATGCAAGCTCTCAATGAATTAGCTAGAGGACAGTGTGAGTTAGCTCATATGTTTGCACAAATGATGCAGAATAATATGGGCAATAATGGTAACAATGGCAATAATGGCAACAACTCAGCCAACAATAGAACTGCTCGTCATGGGACTTTCAGTGGATCAGTTAACTTTACACCTCTCGTGCCTAATTTCATTCCAAGGAATAATCCTCCAGAAGGGATTAATGAACTAGAAAACGATCAAGAAGTTTATAGACAAGCAATAAGGGATCGGAGAGCATTGGGAGCAGATTTTCAAGCTAAAATGTCATTTCCAGAGTTTCTGGAATTTAAGCCAAGGCATAGACCCCATAGAGGTGGAAGGCTTCATAATCACGACTTGCAAAGAAAGGTGGGTAAATTGTCCATTCCTTATTTTGATGGTTTTGGTAAGACTACCATGAGAGCTTGGGTTCAATAACTTGATACTTACTTTCGGCTCAACACTATGGCTAAAGAAAAGGCAATCAAATATGCAACTCTCCATTTGGATGGTTGTGCACATAAATGGTGGTACCATGGGATAGTTACCTTGGGCCATGATCAGATCAACTCATATGTTGATTTCACAGAGAGATTGATTGATAGATTTGCTAAGAAAGACCCTGAGTTGCACTTCAAGGAGTTAGCACAACTGAAACAGTGGAGTTCGATAGACACTTATATTGCTGATTTCCAAAGATTATCAGTGATGGTGACTGATATTTCAGAGAGAAGATTGATTGTTCTATTTATTGATGGGCTGTCCGATCCTTTGAGAGGTTGAGCTGAGGCTTTAAACCCACCTACACTTCAAGAAGCTATCAAAAAGGCAGGAGATATGGAGTCATCTACCTTTAGAAATAAATTTCACTCAAAGGGGTTCCCACATAAAAAGGACAAGGACAACAAATATTTCCAAAAAGATTCAAATCAGACCAAAAAGGTGTCAACAAGAATGGATGAAGGCCCTCTAAATGACCTCAAAAGAAAGAAATTGTGCTTCCGCTGTATAGAACCATGGGACCCAATTCATAAGTGCTCAGTGAAGGCCAAAGCTAAGCCACTTGAGCACTACTCGGCCGATGAATCCGCTTCAGAAAAATCAGATCAGCAATCTGATTTGGAGGAGAAAGAGGAAGAAAGCTCATCAGAAGAGTCAAAAAAGGAGCAAGAAAGTGGAGGCACAGCTGCCCAACTCTCTAGTTTCCAAAAGGTTGGATCATTTAGAGTTCGGGGAGTATTATGTGGACAACGGATAGTCATACTTATTGATACAGGTGCCACACATAATTTTATCAATGAGGGGGTTGTCGCCAAAAGGGGAATCAAAATAGAAAATTTTGATGGCTTCAAGGTGATGGTCGTTGATGGTTTCACCCTCACATGCACTAGGAAGATCCTAATTTGAGCATACAGTTGGGTGATTACGAAATCAGAGATGACTTCTATGTGGTGAGCATTGAAGTCACAGATGTAGTGCTCGGCATGCAGTGGCTGCGATCTATAGGGGAGTTTTATATGAATTTGCAAACCATGGAGATGAAGTTTGAAGTAGATGGTAAGAAAGTGTTGCTTAAAGGAATGTCTAATGGCAGGCCACGTGTAGTCTCTTTCAAAAGGATGGAGAGGCTAATTAGACATAACCAAGTTGAGTGGGCAGCAAAGTGTATTATTATGCCCACCATTACAAAGCAAGAGAAGAGGAATTACCATCCAGATGTTCAGACCTTGTTGTCTAAGCATAGCAAAGTTTTTAGTAGCATACCTTATGGGAGGCCTCCAAAGTGGGGCATTGAGCACGTGATAGAGTTGGAGGAGGTTGTAAAGCCCGTTATCACCGCCCATTACAAGCATCCGAAGAGGCACAAAGATGAAATAAAAAAGGCCATAAAGGAGTTATTAGACATGGGACATATTAGGCCTAGTAAAAGCCCCTTCGCATCTTCGATGGGTTGATGAAGAAAAAGGATGGAACTATGCGAATGTGCATAGACTACAGGGCTTTGAATAAGAAAACAATCAAGAACAGGTACCCCATGCCGAGGATAGATGAGCTACATGGAGAAGTTTACTCCTCCAAGATAGATTTGAGATCGGTCTATCATCAGATACGAGTTTGTAAGGAAGATGTGGAGAAGACTACCTTCAAGTGTCACTTTGGTCACTACGAGTTTCTAGTTATTTTTTTGGCTTAACCAACACTCCTACCAATTTTCAGTCTTGCATGAATAGAGTTTTCAACAAACAGCTCCGTAAGTCTGTTTTGATCTTCTTTGATGATATTTTGATTTTTGGCAAGACATGGGAGGAGCATATGAAGCATCTTGATAAGGTTTTGAGCATCCTTGAGAGGGAGGCTTTGTTTGCAAAGGAATCAAAATGTGAATTTGGTATGACAGAGCTTCTTTATCTTGGTCACATAATCAACTCCAAGGGTGTTAGTGTGGATCCAGAGAAGATCAAAGCTATTTTAGATTGGTCTCCGCCCACTAATCTCTCACAGTTGAAAGGATTTTTTGGTCTATGTGATTTCTACAGGAGGTTTGTTAAAGGGTTATCACAAGTGGCTGTCCCACTTTCTGATTTGACCAAAAAGGGGGCCTTTGTTTGTCTAATACAACACAAGCAAGATTTGATCAGTTCAAACAGATTATGAGTACATGCCCAGTACAAGCTATTCCCAACTTCACCAAGCCATTTGAGCTTGAGTGTGATGCCTCCGGTGAGGGGATAGGTGTTGTCTTGATACAAAACAAGCATCCTATTGCTTTTAAGAGCAGTAAGTTGAGGGGCGTTGAGAGGAGTTATTCTATCTATGATAAGGAGATGCTTGTCATTATGCATGCCTTAGCCAAATTCAAACAATATATTATCGGATGTAAGTTCATTGTCAAAACCGACCACAGTAGCCTCAAATATTTCCTAAATCAAAAAGATTTAAATGATAGACAGCAAAAATGGGTAAGTAAGCTTCAAGTTTACGACTTTGACATTGTGTATGTCAAAGGAAAAAGAAACATTGTCGCTGATGCATTACCCAAAAGACCACATTTATGCTCTTTAGTAAACATCACAGTTGATTGGAAGGATCTAATACTTGCAGATTATGCTAAGGACTCTTGGGCTACTAGCATCATTGAGGGTACCTTACAAGATGACAGGTACACTTTGGTAAATGAGCTCATCATTTACAAAGGAAGGATTTACTTAGTACCTGATTTAAAGCTTACGATGAAGGTTATTAGAAGTTTTCATGATGCACCTATGGCTGGTCACCCAGGTTTTTTCAAGACATACAGGCAGATCCGAGAAAGGTTTACATCGAAAGGGCTTAAGAATGAAGTCCTTAAGTATGTTAGGGAGTTTCCCACATTTCAGCAAAATAAAAATGAGCATACTTATCCTGCTAGTTTGTTGCAGCCCTTGCCCATTCGCAATCAAAAATGGGAAAATATCTCAATAGAGTATATCACAGGGCTACCTAAGGTACAAGGTAAGGATTGCATCTTGTTGTTGTTGATAGATTAACCAAATTTGCCCATTTATTTACTATTTCAGCAATATTTACAGCAGCACAGGTGGCAGAATTGTTCTTTAGAGAGGTATTCAAGGTGCATGGATGCCCAAGAACATTGTTAGTAATAGGGACAACAAGTTCTTGAGCTTATTTTGGCAGGAACTTTTCAGATTGAGTAGGATTGAGCTCACTCCTAACACAAGCTATCACCCACAAACAGATGGACAAACTGAAATTGTGAACAAGTGAGAGGAAGGGTATCTCCGGAATTATGTTTTGAGACAGCATAAGGCATGGGTCAAATGGTTACATTTAGGTGAGTATTGCTACAATTCCAGCTACCATATGTCAATCAAGATATCACCATTTATGGCTTTGTATGGATATGCAGCTTCTAGCTTCATTGATTTGTTGTTTGGGGATAGTAGAGTGCCTAAAGCTAAGGATTTATTACAGCAAAGTCAGGATATAATGAAATCCTTAAAAGATAACCTACAACAAGCTCAAATCAAGCAGAAAATGTATGCAAATCAGCACCGCATTGAGCGATCATTTGAGGCAGGTGACATGGTTTATCTGACGGTGTAGCCCTACAGACAATCCACTCTAAAGAAGGGTGGATCGGAGAAGTTGAAGCCACGGTTTTATGGCCCATTTAGGATCTCCAAGAGGATTGGACAAGTGGCTTATGAGCTAGAGCTACCTGAGTGTAGCAAAGTACACAATGTCTTCCACGTGTCTTGCCTCAAGAAGGCGTTGGGACATAATGTAGTTCCCTCTTCCGAGTTGCCACCATTGGACGAGGAAGGAAAGCTTGTTCTAATTCTAGAGGCCATCATTGAGTACGAGGAGCATACTCTGAGGAAGAAGACTATCAGAGAGTACTTAGTGAAGTGGCAAAAGTTGTCAATAGAGGATGCTACTTGGGAAAGTGAGCAAATTTTACAGCATCTTGATTTGCAATTGCTTGGGACAAGCAATTCTGGGGAGGGAGGACTATAATGTCCCCTTCTCAAGCGTAGTCAATTGGGTGATCGTTAGCCTATTCCTCGAGTTCCCGTGGGCTAAATGGTATCGGTTAGGGGACTCCAAAGATCTTGGAGAGCACCGGTTTATGTTTAATTGGTTTCTATTTGTGGCTTTGAGCTTGGTTGGCAATATGGATCGTAGTGATGCTTTCAGAAGTGTTTTTGGCCTCATGGTTGGTGCTCCAAACTTCTTGGAGAGCACATCTATTTTTAGTTAGTCACCCAGTTGGCTCCGATCATCATCCTACATCCTCAGTATCATCCCAGTGTGATCAAAGTTTCATTCCGATTCAGTTTCAGTGATTTCCACAACTTGGGTGAATTATTGAATAATTAATTGATATTTCAGTAATGTGGTCTAATGTTGAGAATTAATAAAAGGACTACTTAGTGTAATGGCTCGTTGGAAAGGTAATTAAGTGTTTGAAAACTTGAACACCTAGTTAAAGGGGGCCCTTGCGCATGAAATGTTATTATTGCAAAAAGAGTCAATTTGGAGGGTAACAGATTAGATTTAAATTCAAGAGAGTAGATTAGAACCTTATTAGAGTAAATGATCTACAAACCACCCCCAAAACAATATTGTTAGTTCTAAGCCTTTGCATATCCTATTGCAGAGAGTCGTTGGACACTGCCAGGATTGACATGACATATATCAACTAAATGAAGAGGACACGATGACCCTGGTCCCTTGTGATATTATGATTTTGATAGATGAATGTATCTTTGTGACTTGCATTGAGTTCTAAGTGGAATAATATCCTATTTGTTTACTTTTTATGTACTTGAGTCTTGGACGTATTGATGGAGACAATAAGTGTGAAGGATATAGGGATGACCAAGTGAATGCAAGGGAGATGGGGGGTTACAATAAGCCACATCGCCGCCACATGTTCACTCTTCAGTGAGTTGACCCTCAATTTTATCCTTGTACCTTGGAGATGTTTAGGCCCTAATGTACTTTGGCAATCCCACTTAAACTAGTTAGTGTGTCTACCTTGCTAAAACATCTTCAAGACTTAAGCGAATGTTCTCATGTGATCCCTCAAGCTAAAAAAACAAAAGTGTTTGACCATTGCAAGTGGATGGGATTGTCAACCCCAATTACTTTCCTTATTTAGTAAACTTGGATTTTGAGGATAAGCCCAAATTTGAAAATTGTAGGGCACGTGATCCACTCTTAAATGTGATTAGGGGGTGGGACCCAAGAAGTCATGTATAGGTGTATTTTGGAAGCTTTATTAAGCCCCTAGCTTGCATAAAACTCTCTAGAGCGAGGCTATAAGTTCCTAGAGGTTCAAAAAGAAGAAGAAAAGCCACATGAAGTGACATATGTCCAATTTTGATCGATAAGAGTTTGTGGATTGCCTGTGCCCTGTTAAGTGTTGTTTCATGCACTTTTATTTGGCTTGGTAACCCTTGTTTAGCAATGCTTTAATTGTTGGTTTTATTGGCGAAAATGTGTAACGTTATGCTGACAAAATTTGGTCAGATTTGTGGGTGTTGTATTGGGAGTTGAAGGGTGTAGATGCATAGCTGGTCCTAAGGCTTGTATCGACAAACTCCTAGTGTGTGGTGAGGCCTTGGAGGCATTCTCTTACCCGTTGAGGGGTAATGGAGGTATATGTGTCCTTGTGATGTCTTTGGAAGCATTCCCTTATCCATTGAGGGGTGATGAAGGTATACAAGTACTTCTTACAAAATATTGGTGATTATTATTGATCTTAGGTTCTACATCCCCCTCCCCCCATTAGATAACCATAGGGCTTACCACAATATCTTTTAATTTTGAGCGTAGTTCGCATACTCGTACTCAGAGAGTACTTGTCCAGCCAAAAAAAATTACTCGACAAGTTAAAAAAAAACTTCAATTTCTTTAAAAAAATAAATTTTATACAAATTGAAATTACAGTTACAAAATATATCAAATAAGTCTGTTAAATGTTGGAGAAGTGTTTTATATTAGCTTTGAATACAAATAAAGTACAAAATCGCATAATCATGTGAATACAACAAACTAATACTTATAAATTTATGATGATTGTCATTGAAAATCATCATTATAAATTCCATACGGATGCAAGATACAAATTACAAGAATCTACAATTTCTTCTTCCTCATTCTATTGAAAAAGATGGGAAGCTGAGAGATTCTAGTCCTCGCACTCTATTGCGCCTCCTCGCCTTGCCTAGAACATTGAGCCTATGACTCCACCCTGGTACTAGATGGCAGCGACTCCTCGTCTACCTAAAGTTCAACAACATTTACAAGGATGTCATCCAATCCAATCTTTCATGCTTATGGTGTACCAATGCCTACACCCTCCATAGCTTACCACTTGAAATCAACAATCTCATCCTCTGTGAACAAGGGGTCTCGTCATCCTGTACAGTCCAATCACTGCAGGGATCAATCTCATCCAAATCGATAGGCTTATGTGATGTGTCCACCTTTTTGGTGCGAAGCCGAAGGTTATGTTGCACCAAAACTATGTCATTGAGTCAACTTATTGCATTTCTTATGGCATTAAACAAACTCTAGTTGCGCTCACATCCAGAAGTGCTACAAGGTTGAAATAAAATTTGGAGAGCTAGCTTTTGAAGATTTGGGGTACTTCCACCCCAATCTTCCCACTACAAACCTGCAAACAAGATATTCAAAAGTTTATAAGTAATTAAAAATTGTAAATTTGTAAATTTGTAACTCCTAAGGTATAAGTAAAGACTTCAATTTTTATTGCCTGGTGATTAGGTGTATCTCCCTCAAATAGTTATTGACGGAAAAAAGAGCCTCCCCCTAACCTGCTTGTAGTTCTACAACTCTGAAATAATGAGATCCCTTACCTGAACCTTAGGTGTCATACTCTCAATGCTCGTTGATAGGCCCTCCATAACCTCCCCTTTAACATCTATGAAGCCATTAGAGTAGAAAAATTTGGGATTAAGATAATACCTCATTCCATGGATGGTTTGGTATAATTGATTGTTCCACCTTCGATCATTTATCTCTCGAATGGGATCAAATCTACATCTATACCCCCTATAAAAGCTTTGGATGGCCTCTTTGACCCTATTTGTAGTCTCATAAATGTATCCCATTGGGTTTTGCTCCCCATCCACCAAATGCAAAACCCTCACCAAATTCTCTAACACGTACAAAGTTACAAACAAATTAAAATTATAAACTTACAAATAAAATAAATACTTTAAAATTTTGAAAAATAAAGGAATCGACATGAAATTTAAATTGAAGTTTGAAGTTACTTTGATGATCTCTATAACTCTCTTCGCAAAGGCATCAACAAAAGTTGTCTTTGTGGTCTTCTCTCCATCAACTTTATTTGAATATGTTGAGTCCAGCCATGCTTAACTCACAAACATCTGCTTCAACCCTATCAACAAACAACAAATACTTTGCAGCATAAGGAAGTTAGTTGCAAACCTTGTGGCACATGCTCAAACAAGCTCCTTCCCCTTGTTATGATCACTCATCAAGCTGAAAACCCAAAGGTGATTATTGATGTATTTAATGATGTTTTTGGCATTTTCTACAACCGGTCTCACTCAATCAATTTTGCCTATGTCTTCCAAAAGAAGGTCAAGGCAATCGGTCACGTCAGGGGTTCAAAAGAGTGATATATATCTCTTCTTAAGCAATCTCCCAACCACCTCATTTGTTGTTGCATTGTCAATAATAACTTGCACAACATTCTCTGTGCCCACCTCTAACACAATCTTCTCAAGTATCAAGCTCGAAGTTTCTGCATTTTTACTTTGTTAGAGGCATCAATTGACTTCAAAAAACCTTCTCACCATTGAATGCGCCAAAAATTTGATGAGGGCACAGTTTTTTCTATCTGTCCACCCCTCTAAAAGAATGGTGCATCCAAACTTTCACCACAACTTTTTTTGATCTTTCATAATTGATTTTGCATCTTCAACAATATGTTGGAGCAACCTCAACTTAAGTTTCTTGGAAATGGTGTCTTGTACCATTTCCTTGCGACTATCAATGTTATCACCAAATACTCTCACTACATGCTCTTCGCCACATTGAAGGAAAAGTTGTTGAAGTACCAGAAATTTGTACATGCCTTATCCGCTTCCACGTGCACCTATTTGTTCCACCCTGTATCTTGTAGTGAAGGTTGTGCCTCAGATATGTTTCTAGATACAGAAATGTTGCGACTGAATTTTGCGTGAATTAAATGAAGTGGATGTGCCTTGCATGTGTGGACCATGACTAAAGCCCACAATCTCTATCATAGCTACCTCAATTTATGCTACCGATGCGGGAGCAATAGTTGTTGTTAAGTTCATTTGTACCTTTGTCTTCTCTACTTTCTTCTCATCCAACAAAACAAGCTCTGCAATCATCTCTCGTTTTTGCCTCTTCCATAATATTGGGACCCGACATGATATCGTGGTAAGAAATGCATGGAATATAGTACTTGAGACGATTGATGCCTCCAAAAATCTTCTTCGAGCAAAACGTACAAATCACACTCACCTGGGACGATCCAGTCAATATGGCATACTTCCAAGCAACGGTACAACCTTTAACGAGAGGGCTACCACTCAATTAAATGAGCGTGATGCGAAGCTAGATGCCATTGTATGCTTACAGTTAACCTGTAGCATCTTCAAATGCGAAAAAATTTAAAAAAAAAACATTTTAAAAAAAAAACTTAAACCTTAAAGTTGTAAAGATAAACACTAAACCCTATATATACAAAAAAATAAAAAAATAAAATAAAAACGACATCAAAAAATAAATAAACCATAAATTTGTAAAACTAAACCTTTAAATGATAAAAAACCAACAAATTTTATTCAAAAACTATAAAAGATACCATAAATTGTACATAACAATTACGAAATCAAATGGAATGCATGCAAATTTGTCAAACGTGTTTAAAAACCTGATATTAATGATTTGCAAAGAACTTAGATGCTTGGAGGAAAAAAACTAACCTGGAAATCGAATTTCCTCAAATTTGCTCCCTCCAATTCGCTCCAAATGTTGTGATGAGAGTGTGGGGGCATGTATGCTTAAAAAGGATAAATTTGTGTTTTTCCAGCCTTTTTTTAGTGTTTTATCTATATTTTTTACTATATTGACCATGTTTTTTAGCTTTTTGCTCGCGTAGACTACGTGTAAACACACGGGTGAGTAATTCTGCAATACTCATCGAGTATTCACGAGTACTATAGAAATACTCGCAAAGTTTTTAAAATACTAGCAAATTTTAATGGAGTTTACTTGCCTTGCTTATTTCTCGATGAGTATTCACATACTCATAGAGTACTTGCCAAGTATGTATACTAGGATTTTGAGATATTGTTGTTTTTGTGTATTGTGTAGCTCATGGATGTCATCTACCTAAATGTAACTTGTTGCACCAAATCTAGCGATGACTTTGTGTAGTATGTCATTCCCTAAACTTGTCCCTATTGCATTCCTTGTGACCAATTGATGTAGTGGTTTGTGGTTGCTTGGACCCATTGACTAGGGCTATGGGTCTAATGATGTTATATAGTTGGGTGGCAAGCACCCTTGTGTTCTTTGGTGTGAAACTCCATCTTTGGCAGTGTTCCAGATTTGGCAGAGCTTGATAGATGTGAATGATATGGACTTCGTTTTAAACATCATTGTGTTATTTTCCTTTGAGGTGCTATACTATTTTATAATGACTATTTGTCATTGTTCTAGTTATGGAATCATGTTGTCCATTAGTGCTAATGTGGGATATGTTGAGGTGGCATTTCTATAGTGAGTTATTCAAGTATTTCATAAATAAATGGTAATTTGAAGTGGATGTGTAGTTGTCAATAGTGGTTTTTTAATCTTGTTATCAAATCAATAGTTTATTTATAGGAATATTAGATTACAATCAACTATATGGTTGTATTTCTAAATTGTTGTCATTACATAGATGGATTTAAAATAGTTTATGATTGTTGAGGGATTGATTAAATGGTCTATTGGGTTGGATTGAATAATTTTAGGGTGTTTAAACACCAAATACATATATATATATATATATACCCCATAAGTAAATATATTAATTATTTAAATTTTCTAGAATTTTTAATTGTGCCATATTTCAATTTTTTTCTAGTTTTTGATTTTATTTGGATGTTAATGTAATTTATTGGATGTTGGAATAATTTTGGAAATTAATTCATAAAAATATATATATGAAGAAAATTAGTTTAGGACTTTCAAGGTCAAATCAACCTTGAAGGTCACACCACCCTGTGTATGGGAGCCAGTTGTTTCTTTTTGTTGTCGAAAGGTTGGGGTCAAGGATCTTGGCACAACATGAGGGGGATCCTGAGCCTCACACCCTAAGTAGGTGCCAAAAGGGCACCCGAGGCCAATTGGGTTGAGCCCCAACCCCAACCTTTTTATCTTTGATATAAAACACAGTCTAGGGGGAGGGGGTGTCAACTATGTTGGGCCACCCATAGTATACCACTTGCCTCAGGTATGGAACTCGGAGCACCCTATCCTCTTCAAGGACATAAGTACAATGGGTGCCTAGGGCAAGCTGGGCCAAGCCCTAGCTCCATTTCTAAACATTAAAGCAACAAAGAAAGGTTTTGCTTTTTTTTTTTTTTTTTTTTTTGGGGGGGGGGGCGGGTTGTGTTGGGCCACCTAACCTTGTGATATGCCCCAGGTTGGGAACCTCGAGCATACCTAATAGTTTGGCAGCATGCGAGGTCGAGTCATATCCCCAACACCTCAAATGAATCTTAAGACCTTTCCTTGGCTGTGAAGGTTGGTTGAGCAACTGTGCAACCAACTTGCACCGTAAATTAAGGAAAGCAAGCACAAGTCGAGTAGCCCAAGCTAGACTATGAATCATGGCCAAGATGGCTAAGAGAGCAAGCCAACGAACTTGTCTAAGGGAACCCAAGCCATGCAAACCGAGCTAAGATGGGTCGAGGATCCGATTGAGGGATTAAACCAATGGAGATGTCAGTTGGGCATTGTGTTGGCTTGGGGAAGGAGTGAGGATGGATGTGGGGTCTTCCATCCACATCCAAATCATAATCCCACCCCACATCCTTCATTCAACCTGCAAACACACACTCATCTTTATATTTGAAACTTGAAAAACTAACCTGGGTAGAGCATATGTTTGTAAAACTAAATACCCAATGAGTTGGGGAAGACCTTGAAGACCATATAAGAAACCTACAATTGATGTGAAACAAAATGGAGATTTACTTGGAAACCCCACTTGAAGAGGATAAGCCCTAATGACTTGAACTACTCCTCTAAACTATTGTTGAATCTCAAACAAAACCATGACCCTTTGCCTAGCCATACAACCATGGCAAACTTACTTGAGGCCTCTCATGGAGGACATCAAGAAGCCTTGAAAGATGAGAGTGGAGGCTATGGAGGTGTCTCCCTTCCATCGTCACTCCCTCGCTTGTGCAAGAATGCAAATGGAGGCCAATGTGCTTGGAGTGTCTTTTGTAGAGATCCATAAAGATTTTAGTACAAGACTAGGGTTTAGAGGAATGAAGGATGTTGATTAAAAGAATCTACGAATGGAGATTGAATTTTTCACCTTTTGGAGGGAAAGTGTTTTTTGAACTTAAGTGAGGTGGTTATGATTTAACATTCACTTAATTATGTTTAAAATATGACTTAAAGTGTGCCACATTTTAATTGGAATTTAAGCGGGTCTAGTATTAAGTGAAACCTCAATATATTGGACTTTATGTTTTGAAACTCAATTGCACTTTTTAACCCCGATATATTGGACTTTATGTTTTGAAACTCAATTGCACTTTTTAACAAGTCAGTTGAAACTGAAGTGTATGTAACTTAATAAATTTGTCCAGGTGGTTTTAATTCAAGACCTTGAGCTTGTGAACATGCATCACCTTGTGTGGGAAGAGACTAGTGACATTTGACAACCAATGGTTGGAGATCGGTTCATCATATTTTTGTGTGTGCCTCATTGCTCGCGACCCTAGTGTTTGAGACCTATCACCTTGCAACAATTTAAAACAAGAAAAAATCCTTTGCTTCAACCCAATTTTGTGTGTTCAAATTGTGGGCATTACATTCTATGCAGAGCATGGTGTCATCAAGATTTTTTAAGACGAAATTGCCACTAAAGAACTTCCTTTGGGCACCAATGAAGCTTGCCCTAGGATATTATCTCCTCCTTCAAATCATCCGCTTCTAACTCCTTATCCTATCCATCGTAGTCATCACCATTTTCCTCTCCGTCATCCTCCTTGTGCCTTTGCTTGTTTGTCATAATATTGTTCCTTGTCAAAGCAACTTGCTCTAGACTCCATCATCTGAATATCCTACTCTAAATCGTCAATTCCCTATGAGTCTGGATCAATTATTGGACATTTCCCTTCAGGTCCTTTTTTAGTAGACTATCTCCCTCTTGCCCTATTGTTGTGTCCATTACAGGAGTGATTGCTTTGGGTTGACCTCGGAAAATGTATTTCTTTTCTTATAGGCTGACCTCTCCTCTTCCTCTTCCTTGGTGGTTTCTCATGGGCTAGAGTTGGGTGTATATCCATCCCAAAAAATCCCAATTAAACATCAAGGGAGCCTTGTCTCGCACATGAGTTTGGAGGAAAAATAGGTATTCCCCCCCTCTCCTACTAATGGAATGCCTCTCATGGAAAATAAATTTGAGGACAACTACTCTAACTAATGGTAAACCTTCCCATATACAAGAGTTTGCATGTAGGGTATAACCCAAATGGGCAAGTCAAAGATTTTGGTTTCTCCAATCAACCTAAGTCAAAGATTTTCGTTTATCCAATCAACCTGCAAATTAAATCTTATAAACTTTTGAGTGCATCATTCTTCAAGTGGCTAATTTGAATTCCACAACTCTTATTCACCACTCGGACTACTATATATTGGTCCTTCTCATGATTGTCATCTTCTTGTGTGTCCTCATGGTTGAAAGGACTACTTCTCTACCCTCATGACCTTCTGGTTTTCGACGTTATGTCCCCTAGAACTCTGTGGAAGTCCTGTTCCTCTAAAAGATCATCGGCCTCATGCTCCCCAGCCATAAATTCTGATTTGGAAGTTGTTGGGTCATAGTTTTTGAAAAGGGCCACCTACTTCTTGGTGACAAGCATTCTGCTTGTCCAAAGACAGCGTTTGGGCCATATGATGGACCCCTATCATCTAAAAGTTGTTAGCCATGAGGTTCCCCTAGTTGACCTTGCACCAATGGCAGATCTGAACTACCCTCTTTCAAGAATTCTATTTTCCCAAAAACAGTATTCTCCTATGTAGTAGGCATTGGAACTACCCTCTCCTACCATTTCATGAGGTGTTCCAAATTCCTCCAAGATCTTCGATGTCTTAATTTTTGTGGAGAACTTGGTTTGACATTTTGCCAGACAATTGGTCTTCACCTCCTGCAATTAATTGGCCTCTAAATTTCTATCTATTTACTCCCTTCCATTATCTTCAATGTAGAACTGATTAAAACCTCCTTCCTCTTCCCCCAAAAACTGATTTGATTCAATTTCTATTTCTAAATAAAGCTTGGTGCTATGTAGGCATTTCATGAAACAATATGCACACAGCCTCCCTCCTTGGTTTTTCCTCAATTGATTTGTATACCAGCTGTCCTCCTTATGACGTACACTAATACAAATGTTTGTCCACACTCGGTCTTGCTGATTTCTGCAAACAGAATCTGTTTTCCCATCTTTCAATCCTTCATCACCTTCAATCTTCCAATTCTCCACTAGTTTGTTTGCACATGTGGATTATATGAACAACATCACATATATTACAAGAAAAATCCGTTGTTCATTGTGCAACTGTTTCTTGGGGTTTAGACTATTTTTTTCTTTCCTCACAAGATTTAGTGATGTCATGTGCATTTTTATTCCCAAATTGATTTTTATGCTTCTCCTTTTGATCCTTTGTTCCTTTTGCCTTCTTGGGCTAATAGCATGCTCTTTTTTATTTTTCCAACTTGTCTATCATTTTTCCTAAAATTTCTTTGTTGGTTTTTCATCAATTAAATTCCTTGTTTAGACTAGTTTAGTCTTTTGCCGGACGAGTAGCTCTTATATTTTGATGCACTAGTTTCATTGGGCAAATTTAAAGAGTGTGTCAAATGAGTTAAAAGACTTTGGTAGACTGTTTTATGCTTTTGATGACTACATTAAAGGCTCGGACAACCTGTTTTGGTTCTCAGACATGTGCTACAAGTTCAACAGGTTGTCTTATCCCTTGAATGGACCCATTTTAGACTTGGAAGGCTTCGTGTTGGCATTTGAGAGGGACTCGTCCTTAGACAAGTTGTTTGCCATTCCTCACAGTTTGTCCTAGCATGTGGATGAACCACTTACATTGGAGTTCTAACCCTTGGACAAGCTCTTTCCTTTAGATGGCTCGTACTTGGTCCTCAACAAACCCATTTCCACCTTCGACCTCTCCCTCTTTGCTTTCTATTTGTGTCCTTTTTTAGCTTCAAAGGACCACCCTTCGGGGACTTTATTTGTTTCTTTGTTGATTTCTTTATTTCATGATTTGACGTGTCGTGTGTGATGGAAGTATGTTCTACAAGCGATTAAAACTAATTTGAATTAGGTGCAAAGATGACATCTAAGGTCTGGATTTTAGAGTAATATTAAGCACATGAACATAACTTTTATTTATCAAAAGAGTGGTATCTGTACAATTTCTAGGCTTGTTGTTCATCCTATTCTCTAGGATATAATTTCTAGGTTTGTTATTCATCATCTTTCTCCTCATATCTCCACCATTTCTTATTTAAGTTTTATGTCGTAACACTTCAACAAACACGTTATAATAGGTTTATATAAGTAAACATATTTACTATGACCTACTAACAACCTATGCACATCTCACCATTAAACTATGGTGTAATACAAACTATAATTTTCTTAAATACAAACTATGATTTTCTTAACAGGCCCCCCTTATTACAACATAGTTTTGATACTAAGAGAGAATATACTTTGTATGTAAAATGGAACATACTCACAGTTCAACATACTTACAAACAATAATGGGAATGGTCTCACTGCACCTCACCTCTTTAGCGAGATATGGCCTTAGCTTATCAATACAAACGAATGGGGGCATACTCTACTATTCATCAAGCACAGTTGTGGGAATTGGCCTCACAACACTTATATGAACGAGGACATACTCGATTGTCTGCAACAAACAAAAAATGTGAATAAGGACACACTCAACTCTTTGCCTAGAAATAATAATGAGATTGGGCTTCATTAAGTTTCCTCGGTGAGATTTGGCCTCACTGGACAACAACATCAATAGTGAAATCGACCACACTACATCCTTGAGTGGGACTATCATCACCTCAACTACTCCTCAGGTTGGATTGGGCCTCACCTAAACAGACTCTTTTTTATCTTGTGTGGTAGAAGTACGAACTTCTGCATCACCTTCACTGGTGATCGCCATCTTTGGCTTTATGATCTTTTTCGCACCACTCAAGCAATCATCCAGTCTCCAAGCTAACACCGAACTCAAGACTAGCAATTATCATCCATCCTTTTGTGGTCCTCCATGCTCCTCTGGAATTTGGCTCACTCATACAGGTTGTTCTTGAAGGTCGTGTACACCACATACCGTTGAATGACTCTCTCCAACAGTTCTAGCTAGGTTTTTCCCGATATTAGTCTCCTCCATGGGAATAGGGTTCCCCCCTCAATCAAAAATCTTGTGAGGGTCTGTAAGGGTGTCAGGGACATTTAATAATGTACCCATATACAAAATGTTTGAACTTAAGGGTTTAGACAGACAATTTTTAATGTGCTCTTACGAAAAAATTAATAAATATTACAAAATATAAGAGATGAAACAAAACTCTTTTGCCAAAGGGTAAATTTAGAATACAATTTTACACAAACAACTTTTTGTCAAAATCCGCCTCCCGGATAAAAAGTTATGAAAATACTAAAGGCCTTATGGGCAAACTATAAAGTCTAAACTACACTACAAGAGTACAAAAACAATTAAATCTAGAACACTAAATGAGCTGGAGCAAAATCCTTATAGGGGATGCTTCACAATACTAATTTGTACCATTGGTTGATATAAGTTTGTTGTTCCTACAGCTGGTTTGCAGCTTTATGTCATCTTGGACTATTCTATTGCATCTATAAGGCTGCTTCATGCTACCTTTTTGCTGCTAGGTGGCAACATTGTTTCAGCTTGGGCTATTGTTAGCCCTAATGTGCTTTTGGATCCAGTCTTTTATAATCTATTGTTTTATCTTCTGAATGTTTGTGTAAGCGTTTAGGCCCTCTCAAAAAACCCTCCTCTTTTTCTAGTTCATGGCTCCAGTCAAAAGTGTTTACCCACAATCAAAAATAAAAATACCATTTTGTACCTATTGACAAATATTCATCAAAAAATCTCATCCTAAAGCTCAAGATATCGAATTAATTTGATCAAGGGCAGACCTAGTGAAAAACTGAACTAATTTATAAAGTTTAATACTTTGTAATTTTTATTTTTTTAACAACATTTAAACACTTCAAAAAATATATCCATGCAGCCCTAAAAAAAATTTGATAAAACATAAAACTATATAGAAAACTTGATATTTACTTGTTGCCTTGGGCCTTAAAACGCTATGCATTGTTGAACACCGTTGATTTTGTTGTGCATGCCTTTGAGTTTCCACATGCGCCTCTCTCTTGTTGCAAATCTATCTCTACGAGTTTGTTACTATGATATATATCTAGTGCATATGGAGACGACATTGAGGCATATTCTTTGCCTCTGCCTAAATCATCCTCACAAGAGGATGCGCATACACATTTAGATTTGCGCAATGTTATTTTTTCTATGTAATGGCACTTGGACATATGTCTATCTATCTTACTATTGAGCTTTATATGACGTTATTTTATGATGGTTACATATGCTTTATACGATTTTTCAAGGATTTTCAAAGCTTCAGCTATATAATGTAATGACACATGTTGCTTTTAACTTTCTTATTAAATGACTGATTACAGGCACAAGTTTTTCACCCCACCGCAATAGGGGGCATTTATCCAAAGATTTCAATATTTTCAAGTTTGAACAAAAAGATTTTCAAGTTTAAGCGAATCAAGAGCCCCAAAAATGGCCTATTGTCTACTATATCAAGAAAACGACTTGGTTGTCAAGTCTCCCTGAGAAGTGCTAGTTATGTCTAGGACTTGTTTGAAAATTTCTAATCGTGATGAACTGAACGAGATTTTACTAGTTATGTTAGTAGGGTTCACATACAAATAGGTGTATTTGTTCCTATGCCCTTTGATTTTATTTCAATTTTGAGTTTCATTTTTATATTTGCTACAACATTGCTATGGCATTAACTACTTGTTGCAATTGGACATTGTTTTCAAGTATGTTAGATTTTACAAATAAACAACAATCCATGTGAATGAAGCCTATCTCGAGCATCATTCGTTTCATCCATCCTTCCCTAGGCAAGTCAAGGTACATGCTTCAATTTATTATTTTTATATTTTGACACATGCATGCATTAACTCACATACGCACATCAAAGTAGAGACAATATGTAAAAACTTAATTTTGGCACAAGACACTATTCTATAGTGTTTTTCCCCCATTTTATCACACTTGGTTCAATTGTGCATATTATTTGGTTGTTTTTAAGAAATTTCCCACCTCACACTAGTCTCTCTCCAACCTTTAAGCCTTATAGCTTTCTTCAACATTCACCAAATTTTACTTTTTTAGCCTCGAGCTAATTTATAATTTTTTGAGTAGTTTTCCACATTATGGGCATATGTTTCTCCTTGGACCTAAGTCACAAGGTTCGAGTTCGAGTTCGAGTTCGAGTTCGAGTTCGAGTTCAACGAAGACAAAGTTTGGTTCAACTTTGCCAATGGATAAAGTGTGAGAAAAAAAGTCTTTAAATTCAAATAAAAGATTTTTTTATCGTTTTTATTTTCTAAAAAATGCATAAATATGTCAGAGGTACATAATGGAGAGAGATTTCCATACATAAATTTATAAAATAATGAAAAAGCATGTCAAAAACTTCCCATGTAAAAAATAAAGAATAAAATTCGAGTTCGAGTTTGACAAGGATAAAGTCATTCAAACTTTTTCAATAAAGTTTGATGTACCTAGTGACATAGCCTGGGATTGATTCGGCAGTCCACCAAATCTATCCTAGGGCAGATTCACAACACGTTGAATCCAAGCTATGTGTTTTTGTGGGTCCTTCCCACTTGCCCTGATTCCCCACATCGTGACTTTAGCCTTTCACTTTTTTCCATTGTCGACCTTAGTGCATGTCATGTCTTACAAATCCATATATATGTACCAAGTCATTTGTCAAGTATTAAGTGAAGGACAAATGCTTCTCCATAATTCAAGTTAGGACATTCACTAGTCATATCCTTTGCTACACGTTGCTAACAGAGCTAACAAATTGATACTTCAACTATTCTTCAAGCCATTGTGACATCATCCCCTTGCACCAAAAAAGGGTTTAGGCGAATGTCCATGTAGTTGAATTACACCTCTAAGGAAGAGGAGGCAAAGCCTTTACTCGATATTCCATTTACACAGCACAAAGAACTACATTGGATTTGATTCTAATGTGCTAAATACGTAGCTGAAAATCCTTTGAAGTTGCCCAACACATAAGCCTTTTGTCATTCTTCATGTGAGCATTTGTGGCGAACTAGGTCAAGAAGACAAAGAAGAGATCAAATCAAACATTTTGCCCACGAATTCAAAAAAGCAAAGACACGTGACTAAACAACATCAAAGAGTGCACCTGCACAAGAAAACTTAAAATCCAAAACAAAGCGCAATACAAATTTGGCATAATAGAATACATTCGACGAAAACAAAGGTAGAGCAGATTCTGCGGTTGAATTTGTACCATGGCATATTCAATAGTAGGCAAACAAGCACTAAATTTGTCCTTTGACAATCAAACCTCCATATTTCACACAAAACTACACATGCCCTTGCATAGCCCAGATCCAAATCTCAAGAATCCCAAGATTCTACCCTTGTGTGTTCATTTCATCACTTCTGCTATTTTGCTTAGTTCATTACTTGTTCAATTATTTCGTCGATGCTTGTTTATTGTTTTAGCACATTGGTTAGATCTGAATTCTATTATTGGATTATTTGATATTAGATCTAGCCTATTTCAACTCATTTATCTTTATATTAATGGTAAATCACGCTAGTGCACTAAAAATATAAAACATCACGTCAGGAAGAACCGAATTCATTTTATCTACCACAATGCGTGCAAAAGAAGAGCTCACATAGTAGTAAGGGATGCAACAACAATAAAGGGCAGCTACAAACCATCCTTGAAGAACGACTGAGAGTCCCTTCGAGCATCAATGGACAAAGCAAGAAGTGGCTAGCAAAAGCAATGACCTAAAGAAAACAGACCAAAACACACGCAAAAAAACTTATCTCTGAGCAGCATCCATAGAGTGAACAAGGTGAGGAAAAAGTAGACAGAAGGGCACCCAACAAGTGAAGTAGAAAAAGCATATCAAAGTTCCACAAATTGAACAAAGCACGAGTTGACAACACTTGAGCGTGAGAGGAGGCCAAAGCAGCTGAACATAGAGTAGAACCCTGCAAAAAGTGAGCCAAACAACACGAGGCTAGAGTACGAAAGAGCTGAACAAAGGGAGAGGTCATGGAGGCACAAGCTGTTAGTTGATAGGTCGAGCCAAAAAGGCCATTTCAGCTCAAGCATTATCGTTGTTCGTGACCTCAAAGTTCCAAAAATACAATGGCTATCAATCTTATTTTGTATCACACACATTATAATTATTAAATCTTCATTCCTCATTTAAAACTTAAAGACAATTGTTATAGTTATTTTTAGGATTATATAATATCACATTTAAATATTCAGTATTCGCATTTGAAATGCATTTCTTTAGAGTGCTTAAATTTGCAGATGAAAAGGTACTAAGTTCAGATTTTTTTAGTATTTTTTAATCTAAATGTTTATTTGCTTATTTATTTATTTGCCATCCCCTGCTCTATCCCATGTTGTCTCTAAACTAGGCAAAATTTTGCTATATAGGGAACTCGTCCATGCATCCCCATGTCCCTTCCCGAATAAATTCCTTGAAACATAGTTTTTTAGCCTTTTGCCATTTAAGAATCCAACCTATAGTTGATCAAAGGATAATCTAGAATACAATAATTATGGAGCTTGTAGCCAATAAACCTATATGAGTTGATGCTTTGAGACATTCTATGTAAAGGGACTAAGGTAAACCTCAATGAACAGTGTTCTTCTCGAAGAACACTATTTATTATTAAACTGTGGAAAAACTAATCTCAAAACACAACAAAAAACTCAATGAACTGATAGTGTTCTAGTTTTTTAGCCTTTTGCCATTTAAGAATCCAACCTATAGTTGATCAAAGGATAATCTAGAATACAATAATTATGGAGCTTGTAGCCAATAAACCTATATGAGTTGATGCTTTGAGACATTCTATGTAAAGGGACTAAGGTAAACCTCAATGAACAGTGTTCTTCTCGAAGAACACTATTTATTATTAAACTGTGGAAAAACTAATCTCAAAACACAACAAAAAACTCAATGAGTTGATAGTATTCTTCTAGAAGAACACTATTTATTATTACACTGTGGAAAAACTAGTCTCAAAACAAAACAAAAAAACTCAATGAATTGATGCTTTGGGATGCTCTGTGAAATGATAATAAGATAAAGTCTAGGACCTTTCAATATTTATTTTTATTGGGAATGACATTTACTAATTTGTGTAGAGGCAGATTGGCTAGTTCAGAGTTACTAATGATTTTTCAAGGGGTCCAAACCAAAGGGTACAAAATTTGAACAATATATACGATAAATGGAAAACAATCTCCTTGTTTGGGGCTTCCATAAGGGGGTTCGCATACACCAAATTGTCTCGCTTGGCAATGTCCTAAAAATAACCTTTACTATCTTTTTCCATTATTGAGAATTTTTATCCAAAATCTTCCTCATGCAACGACTCCTACCCTCATTGATGATTTGCTAACTATATATAAAATAGAAGGGCCCACTAGAATATCCTTATGGAGATTGGTGATTGCATCCATGGCCTTTTAGCCTTGTGACTAAGTATCAAGATACCTAGTACTGTGGTCCACAATTTGCACAATGGTTGATTACTTAGATATACATAATATATTTGCATGTTTTCTAATTTTTTAAATTAATCTTCTTACCATACAGATGGTGCTGGTTTCTACATTTTCAACTTGTGTCCTCTAATTCATGAATTGTAGCCTATCAGTCGCTTTCAACCTTGCTAGTTATACAAATCCTTCAACTCATAAATGTCATTGCCTAGTGGGTACAATAAACGTAAAATAAGTTTGGAAATTTGGAACAATATTTAGCTTCTAGAGTTCTATAATGTTTAGCTTCTAGAGTGGTTACCTGTATCTGCCATTGAAGGATGCTCGGAACTGCCAGCAGGAAAAGCATAGACCTCTTCGTGAAGTCCCTCTTGCATGTCAGATGTCTTCTCAGCCGTTTCTCCATTTCCATCAGATGCATCAACACCTTGAACTATTAAAGTATCCAATTCATTCTTATATGTATAAGTAGGTGAATATTTTCCAACTTGAGGTGAACATTTTGCATTCTTGATTAGATTCAGCTTGCAAAAATGGTATGCATTTGTCTTTAAAGTAAATAATGGCTTCCTGCACCTCAAAAGGCATTCAAGTCGTCATTTCTTTCGTGTTTTATCTTACCCTCAAGAAAGTACAGTGAGAGGTTGCATGAAGAAAATCCCAAAAATATTAAGAAAAATTTACAATAGCTTCTAGCAAAATCTTCCCTTAGAAAAAAAACTTAGACATTTTTTGAACACGACAATAATTAAACTTGTAAGCTTCTAGTGGTCTCCACAACAGTCTTGATTCTAAATTGATAACCATGGCACCAATAGTACTAGGAATTGCTTCAAAAAATGAACAAAAACATAAGCTTGACATTAAAGGAGTACCTTGACAAAGCTCCATCCACAAATTCCCAGCACTTCAAAGTTCCATCTCTGCCCTGACTGAAAACATTGAAGATAATCTCACTTTAATATATATCTACTTAAGCCTAGCCCAAAAAACAGAGTAGCAAATATCTAATGCATTCATTCAAGATTAAACCCAGAGAAAGTAGAAAACAACCTAAAATACTCTTGGAAGCGGTGGGGCTGTGATCAGGCAGTAAGGTGAGGCTGTGATCTAGTAGTAAGGTGGGACACTTATCAATCACACCAATGTCATAGGTTCAAAACTCAAGAAGCATGGCTGTCTTGTTAAGTGGTCTCTGTGTTAATGGACTGGCATGTGTAGATGGATTGACATGTAATCCTGGTGTAAATGCATTGGCGAGGTTTGGTTTATTCCCAAGCTTGATCATGAGATCAAAAGCCAAGGAGTACAACATTTGAATGCTATATAAAGGTAACAGTGAAAAAGCCCTGTTGCTCTCACACAGTGAGGTATCATGTCCGGCTATGCCCAAGAGGCACGCTAACTAGGCTGTGAACTAAAAAAAATGACCTTTTAACTTTACCTTTTTAATAGAGCTCAGTGAATGTTACCTTGGAGTTGGTTTTTCAATAATCCTTGATCCAAGGGCAAAATGCCCATGTGGCTGGCTTCTTAGCTAAAGTGGAATAGTGTACTACGATGATAAAGACTCAGCTGTAAAGTAAGGGCCAATCTACCTCGAGAAGGGGAAAATAAACAGAAATTCTCTCGGAAGAAACAATGAAACATTGATGGCAGATTCAACATATAGCTGCCTAGAAATTGAAACAATGTAAAGAATATTTTTACCTGATAATTTTATTTTCAAAGAAAGGGCTTGTAACGATTCCAATGACCCCAGCTGCAGGGCTGTGAACCCTTTCAAATGGACATAAATAAAAATGTTAAGCATAGAAGTTTGCAAATCAAATTATAATTGAATACGTACATAGATATCTACCTGGAGGATGATAGTGTTTTGTAGCGGACCAGGTCCCATATTCTCACTTCACCTTCTGCATCCCTGAATAAATAAAATCCGCCTCTTGACTAATTTAAAAACCAGAACATGAACACAAAAATTTCATAACATTTGGTGAATACGTACCCTGTAAAAAGAAACGGCTTAGTTGAATGGAAACAATGGGCTGTAACAGAAGCTCGATGTCCCCTCAACACTGCAATGGGATCGGGAGCGGCACGCTTCGTACCCATTTTCAATTTGCCTACAATTTTTCTCCTAACCCCCTTTACAAGGTTTTATGAATGCGATTCCGACTCCACTTAACAGAATAAAAATTATAATTTATTAATTCTTGGTTGTTCAAATTTTAACTTTGGTATTCCATTTCATGTAATGCCACTTCTCTTTTCATATGTTCACAATATATCTAAGGATTATCATCAAATTTGATGGGCTACTCTTAATTTCATTGAAAAGGATGTATTGTTTTATTAAGATTTAAAATTAATTGGAATATTAATTTTAATTAAAATAAATTAAATTAAAGAGTAGTAAATTGTAATCACCTAAAAATGATACTTGAGTATTAAAAGTGTTATTTCAGATCATTTATCTCTAGTTTAACTTTAAATCTATTTTAGGGCCAATTTTCACACTTATCCAGTATTTATGCAAGCCATAGGTATCCCTAGACATCCATGAAATAGTTTCAAACCTTCATTCTTGCATCGTGGTCCTTTGTGCCTCAAGTTTTGCCACTTGGACACTAGTGCCATAATAGGGACAATAGCATCACATGATGATAGTGTCTCATTTTGTCCTTTCCCTCCTTTGTCCACAACCAGATTTCTTTTCAAATCTTATACCACCTAGGGTCAACCTAGACCTCTTTTAACACCTACACAAGCACCAAAACAATATATATACGTGACTTTTAACCCTTTAACCACTAGATGCAAATTGCACATACAAACTCATAACAAGTTGTGCACAATTAAGGTTATCAATCTCTATTTTACCCCACTAACAACACACTTTATTGTTTGTATCAACCATATGCCCTAATAACATGGAATATTAGGGTTTGCTCATAAAATCAGTGAAAATAGGTCATATACAGAGATCTAGAACTCATGCGTTCAAGAATAGGCTTGACAAACCTAGACACAAGTGCATCCAGAAGTTTGAAATGGTTTTGCATAGAGGACACTACTGCCAAAATAGGGACACTAACACCACATGGTGTTACTATCTAATCAAGGCACTATTGTCTAAGAGGGGTTTTGACACATGTATCCTATTTGTGACACTTAATCCGACCTCTGCCTTAGTTTTCAACCTCGAGATCATCCATCTCAATCATTTTCCAACTAAGTTCTCATTTACATTATTTATTACTATTTTTTAAAAAGTCAAATTAAGTCAATTTTATAACAAATCAGTAGTTGTATTTATTACATATTCTTCCCTGATTTACCATACTCAACTCTTTAACAACATAGAATTTACATTTATCTTAGTCCTGAAAGATTAAAACATTTGATGAACCTAACTTACTTCGAATATTGAACAAAAACTAACCCTGGACAACCCTAATGTTTATATTTCTAACCTTTTAGAACCCTCGGCAATATTTATATTTCATGTAATCATGATAATAATGACAGATAAAGTTAATCACTTTTTAATGCAAAGCTTTATAGCTTCTCTTGTATGTTTGTTTCTTTTAATTTGGAATGAATTCAAAGATAAACATACACACATATGTACATGATGCTTTCAATCAATTCAAACATGTGTCATATTTCATAACATTTTATCTTTCTCTAATGTGAAATTCCATTAATAAGCAAACCCTTAAACATATAGAGGATTTAGTACATAAGCTAACAACTATGTTTCATGTTTCAATGTCATATATTATGCACAAGAAAAAAATCTCCTACTCCTCCTCATCTTCGTAAGGGTGATAAGTACCCTCTAACCAAGTCCATGCTATCATTCCTACATGAGATGAAGAAACCTTTATTATTGTTATTAATTCCCATACTCAACCTATCCACACATCTCCCATATAGGGTGTGTGCCTACATGTTCAGTCAGAAGCAACTAGGGTTTGCACTTGTAAGACTCTAAGGGACCAAATTATTAGTATGAGCAAGCTGATATCAAAATTATAGAATTAGAATCAATTATTGAGTGAGAAAGTCACATTATCAGAAAATCACATTATATATACAAAGTCTCCAGAATATGCTAGTGTTCATCATGTATATGCATCTACACCTAGCAAATGGGTGCCTAACACTCTTTCATATCCAAATCATAAAGTACAACATAATGCATCTGTTATAAGTGATTTAAAAATCCTACAAGGGTCCAATAAGAGTTCAAGTGAGGTACTATGGGAAATGATTAAAGCTAAGTTGATCAACCCACCTCCTCTACACCTAATGATGAGACCTAGATATTATTGTGCATATCATAGAATGCATGGGTATCATACTGATTCATATTTAGCATTGAGAAGAAAAATATAATAGATAATGGATACAGATGACTCAAATAGTGACACATCATCCAAACAACATACAATGTCACATCTACAAATTCAAAAAGGGTTAAATTTAGAAATAGTACAAAAGTGGTTACCAAAGCATAACTCAAAACAACAAAAGGTTAACAAAGCACAATCAAAGTAAGAAATAGTAAAACAAGCACAGGTAAAGCAAGTAAAAAATACAAATCTACCTCTCTAAAATGAGGCTGAACTTTCAAAGTAGTATGGGTTTGGTAAAAAATATCTACAATAGTTTGATTACCATGATCAAGGTTTGGGCAAGCAGACCCAAGGCATAACTACTCGTATTCTAGAAATTAATAATGTTGGTCAACAAGGTTTGGGATTTATTGAACATCCTAAGGCAAATCATTAACAGATATAGTTTATCAAGGAAACAAGTCTAGATACACATGAAATGTTACAAAAAGAGCAAGAACTTAAGTTGTAAAGTCAAAATCATGCTAAGCCAAAAAACATTCTCAAAATAGGATTTATAGCAAAATAGCCTCCACATCATCATATGCCTACAGTAAACATCGTTTCAAAGGGAAAAATCATAATCAATATTCTAAAACACAATTCATAAAGGTCAACTCCACAGTATGAGGCAATTCCCTATGCTCATCTAGATACAACAGAAGTCAACACTACCATTCCATGTTATTATAATTTAGATGATGAGCAATACTCAGATTCATACTGCAACACCATTTAACTACAACATAACAATCACACTACATGAAATATTACCATTCTTATTTTTGACACAAGCCACATTGATAGTGAGTTTTCCATGAGACTCGTTAATTAGTATTGTTCCTCCGTTCTTGTACATATTTTCCATGTTTCTCGTTCCTTATATATAATTTTATTTTCATGTTGTTTGTACATAGCTTATACCCAAAAAATAAGAAAACAATATAATATTTAAAAAAAGATTAAAAAAACTTCAAATATTTACTAAAAAAATACATAAAATTTAGATTGTATGCATTACCTTGTTCACAACTCTTATATTTGCTAGACATTATATTGGTTAGCTATCTTAGTATAGTCAACTTTATCATACATACATACTTCACTTATTTTTATTGAGTGCTTGCAGATTGCTTACAGGACTCAAGTCCACTACACTTATCCATATTTGTTATTATCTACCCACTAGGTGCATGTACACAAATGCATGGGTTCTCTATTTGTCACATTCACCCATTTGGGGGCACCCTGTACATAGTTTCAATTACCAGGTTACATCTTTTTAAACTCTACAACATAGATTTAACATTTTTATATCTTGATATTGATCATGCCACACTCAATTTTTTTGTTGGCTACTACTACTTTAGACTCAACACATATACATCTTAGTTCTTGCACATATTTATATTGCATGTTCATGCACACTTTCATTTATAATTTTCCTAGTTTAGACTTGATTGTATCTTTATGCTTCTTCTATTCAATGGCATTTGAATATGACATTGCTTTATGGCTATACACCACTTCTGTTCACTGTATGTTTGCTTTGGACATGTGCCCATGACCTTGTGTGTGTTTTCTTGATTGTGTATGTGGACATTTGAACATGTCCTTCTATGTGGCTCTAAGCCAACTTACCTGTTGTTTGTGTATATGGACATTTAAACATGTCATTGTATGTCTTGTTTTCTTAGATTTAGTGACATATGCCCATATCCCTTATATTGTGCCCCCTTGGCCTACTTTGTGTGCCTCACATGTGTTGTATATATGCTTTCTTTTATGCATCATGGCCATGACACTTATCTCTTTCTTGTTACATAATCTAATTTTAGATGCCATGAGGGACCTCATGCATTTCCACTTCCTAATTGGGTGTCATGATGGACATCATGCCCCATCCCCCTTGGTGTTACTCAATTATTACTTATATTTATTGTTCATATACATTTTTATATCTATCTTGATAGCCTTCTAAATGTTAGACCTCACATACATTGCACATTATAAACTTATGCTCATATTATCTTACATTCTGATATTATGTATGCACATTATATTAGATTATGATGTCGATATCATATATACTTTGGTTAATAAACATTTTGTGGAGCTTTTTCTTTTGAGTATAGTTCTTACACATGTTCAACAACTCCCCTTAAAAGAGGCGGCATTCACAAGGGTTTATCATAGAGATCGAGCTATCAAAATGTATTCACAATACAATTTTCAACACACAAGCTCGTAATACAAAAATTAGACCCAAGTAAACACAGTGAGAAATAGTGATACAAATATCAGTTACAGTTACACATAGATTAAAATAGTTAAATATTTACATCCAAATTGGGATACTAGCACCACATACTACTATCCAAGATATGGCGCTACTATCTAGTAGTATCAATTTCAGAAAAAACTAGATTGGCCAAAAAAGTTAGCAGGTACAGTCCAGGTTTACACATGTTCAATTATAGATTTACCAATTTTGGCTTAGTTTAGTTCAGATTCATACCAATTCATTCAAATTGGGGGTATCATGCACGGCATGGCCATTCCCATTTACAGGTCAAATACTCAAATACAGATTATCACAACTCAATCCAAAATCCATATACTTAGATATCATATTTGGGGGCATGTGGACAACACATTATTTATGTATGTACACTTATAATTGGTTGATAAGATGGAATGACAAACTCCATGTCATTATATACATGTCGGATACCATGTTATAGGTTACACACTAGATTCATTCCTTACTCCATCTATAGTGGTTGCCATCCCTGAGTGTCCCAAAGCTACCTAATATACCCAAGTTACAATAGAGCTAACATTTCTAGTTAGATATTTTTAGTTACATCGCATAATTTTAGTTTCAGATGCATCTACTACATATGAGTAGGTAATGATGGAGTCATAGTCTACTCAAGTTCTTGAGCCACATACACGAGAGGGTTGGACACACCATCAATATAATCCAAGCTATTCACAGGTCATGATCCACCAAATAGGGGTGGACATTGATGGAGTCAAAATTGGATTGAGTTCTTGAGACACCACACATGGGGATTGAACAAGCCATCAGCTTAGTCCAAGTTATTCACTGATTAATCACTATATACATGCACACACATAGGTTGTATCTAGTTTTATGCATTGGTTCATGTACTCAAGGAGGTGTATTTGTTCCTTTCCTCTCTCTTATCCCTTTACTTAGTTTTATCTCTTTACTTAGTTTTACTTCTTTACTCATTTTTATCTTTGCTTTTGATATCTCTTAAGTAAGGACTGATTTATGCACATTTCATTTATAGGACATGTAGCGGAGCTTGCTTCACATACTCAGATCTAGACTCATGGGCTTCACCTCTTAGATAAGTCCAAATACACTTATTTTTCCTTTATCATAGTCATTTCACTAAACTGCATTTCTAGAATAAAGAGGGGGGGACTAAGAGTGCTACCTGAGACCACCTATACCTAACTTAACCTTAGACCTATCTTAGGGCATATTTTCACATTTATCCAACCTTCGTATGGGCCATAGACATCCTAAAGTAGTCCTAGACCCTCATTCTTTTGTCTTAGCCCTTCATGCTTTAGGTTTTGCCACCAAGGCACAAGTGTTATAATAGGGATAGTAGCGCCACATGGTGCTAGTGTCTTATTTTTGGTGTTATTGTCCTTTCCCTGCTTTTTCCAAAAATGGATGTCTTTTTAATTCTTGGACCACCTAGGGTCAACCTAGACCCCTTTTAACACTCACATAAGCACCAGAGCAATATATATACATGACAATTTACCCTCTAACCATTAGATGAAAATGGGATACAAATTATACATATAAACTCATAATAAGTTGTGCATAATTAACATTATAAATCCCTATTCTACCACACTAATAACACACTTTATTACTTGTATATGTAATCACCTAAAAGTGGTAATTGGATGCTAAGAGTGTCATTTGAGTTACCCTATTCCTAACTTAGCCCTAGAATTATCCTATAGACTTAGACATACTTTTCCAGTCATTCAGGAGACCATAGTCACTTATAGCTAATCAAAACATAATCCTAGAACTGTCACCTCATATCCTAACCCAACTTGATTAGTAATTTTCCAAAAGGATATTAGCACAACATTTGGGACACTACAGCCACATGACGCTAGTGTCCCCAACTAGGCGCTATTATCCTTAGCCTTAGCTCTTCTCAAATGGATACTTTTTTCAAATGTAGGCCCCTCCTAAGGTCAACCTAAGCACATTTTATTATCCACACAAACAACATAACTCTATAAATACAAGTCTAATTGACCTCTATTTACTAGATGGGAAATAAATGCAAAAACACATTCAAACCAAAAACAAGTTGAACAAAATTAAGGTACTTAATCCTTATTCTACCCTAATTATGCATACTACCATCTATAATAGCCTTAAACCCAATTTTCAAATATTTCAAAGCTCAAACACATTCAAGGTATCTAAGTCCACTCTTATTCTAGCATTCACTTGCACTTGCATCAAGCATTAGGTGCGAGAACTACATTAGTCTTGATCTATCTTCAAAGTATTGGTATGTAGGCAACTCTCTTAATAACTGGGTGTTAAGGATGTCTAATCTATCTTACTAAAGAACACATAATTGTTTCTCATGCCATACTTGTAAAGAGGATTAGGGTTTTCACACTAAATCAGGTTTTCCAAGAGCAACACAAATCTCCAAGTTTCGTACATGCAAGAATGGGACCTACAAACACAGGTTTAGGTGCTTATAGAAAATAAGAACAATCCCATAAAGCGGACACTACCACCACCTAGAGGACACTTCACAAACATGGCGCTACTATCCATATTGGCTGCTACTATCTAGTGAGCAGATGAACACCAAAATCTTATTAACAACACTCAGATCTATCCAAATCTCAACTTTTAGAACCCAGATCATCCACAACAATTAGTTTTCAAATAAGTCTATATTTATACCTATTTATAATTATTTTTAAAAATTCAAATAAGATCAAATGCTATAAAAAAATTAGTACTTAATTATTATAATTTATTTAACTGATTTAGACATCTTGGCCCTTTAATCTAAACATAGGATTTACATAGTTAAACCCAAAGAGGTTAAATCATTTGGTGAACCCATCTTACTTTGAATATTGCTTCAAACCCTAGGTTACATTAATCCAATTTTTATGTAATAGATTTAGGGCTGCATACTTTTGATTTTATGATTTTTTTATACAACCTAGCTAATTAAAATCAATTTCACATTAGGGTCTCAATTTATTTCACATATAATTTAAATTGGTATAAAAAAAACCCTAGATTCCAAAACCCTAACCATAAATAACCCTAGTGTTCACATTTCTAGTAGTTACCAAGCCTTAATTTACAACTTGCTACCATGATTATCATGGTAGAAGCCATGTTTCACTTCATAGCACAAAGCTTGGTACTTTGCTTAGCATGTTTATTACCATCTATTTATAGAAAGGTACACATGTATGTTACTCTTATCATGGATTTAGTTTGAGTTAAGCTTGTTTCAAATATTGGTCCTCCATCATGTGAGCCCCATTTTTATATGGATCATCACTATATGGCTCACTTTGAACTACCCCCAGTTATTACTAGATGATAGAGGGCTCATAGGACTCCTTTTATTCTACCTCCACCTAGACCACCTGATTGTTTACACTCCCATCCTACCTCTACTACTCACCCTAGGCAAATAGTAGATCATATGGTTCGAGTTATCACTAGGTAGAATATGGTGCCTCCTCATCCTATACAGGAGTAGCATAACCCTACCATCCCTCCTCATCCCCAACACACTACAACAACACCCAAAGATCAGTAAAGACATTTTGATATTGTGGATCAATTGAGGAATACACCAGCTAAAATATATATCTTGGAATTACTTCAAAAAGCAATAATCTTCAAAGACATTCAATTTCAAACACTTAATCACACATCTATGCCTCGTGATACCGAGCCATCCTATTTTGCATAAATCATGAATACTATCAAAAATGTGGAGGATGTGATATATTTTTCCAATGAGGACTTACCTTCATAGTCAGTCTTTGATCAAAAATTGCCACTTTTTATTCAAGCTTAAATCACCAGCACAACTATTGAACAAGTTCTCATCGATAGTGGTTTAGGACTCAATACATGTAACCTCAAATTTTTGAAAACTATGGGGGTTGATATAGCATCTATTCATAAAACATACAAGAACATATGAGGGTTTTATGACATTCCTAGATAGACATTGGGATCAATCACATTGGATATTATAGTAGGATCAAAGACATTATCTACACACTTTTAGTGGATGCAAAACCATTTACACTATAATTTGTTACTTGGGAGACCTTGGATACATATTATGGAGGTTATACCTTCCACTCTTCACAGATGTGTCAAATTTTCACATAATGGGTACCTATACACATATACAAAAAATAATGCATACTTATCAAACCCCCACCTCACTAGATCCCATTTAGTATATGCATACTTTTGAGGTGGGGGATTCTAGTAAAACTATTCATATACCACCTTTATATCTTCCTACAACATAGTCATATTCATCTATGATAGAAGACCAACCTCTCTGAGCATAGTTACCTTCTCTAATGATAGAAAACCTACCTCTCCTAGCACCATTACCTTCATTGAGCATAGAGGAGTAGCCTCTGATAGTATAGACATCCTCATCCAGGATAGATGATAAGATTCTCATAGCCTAGTTACCACTACTTATCAATTTAGAAGAGGCTTACATTCATAATTCTGACACAGATTAATAGGCCACTACAGAGGATGATCAACCACCTATAGACATCGATGATTATTTATGTGGATTGAGATTTACACCAATGGGCCTAGGGGAGTACAAAGATAATTCTAAGGCACTTATACCTCACCCTACACCAACAACCGCACTTGTTTAGGATTCTACAGCTACATGATCCCATACTCAGCCATAATCAGTAATAAATCCCCTAATCCATATAGTACATTTGGTCACATCCATGGATATTGATTCAGTCATACAAATTCATGCAAGGATCTCATAGGACAAACCACACCAAATATTACATCTATTGTGTGATAGAGGATTGATGTTATTACCCACAGTTTGACACATATCAACTAGCAGATTGTCACCATAAGAAGGGCAACCATTTTGCCATTTCCATAGACTCACAAAATATGATACAAACATGTGTGTAGCATTACAACATAAGGCTAAGGGTAATATCCAGATTAAATAGTCTCCACCTCCACATGCATCACCATCACCAATGATATGAGCTATTACACAGATATGAGCATCATGATAGAGTTGTTGCCGATATAGATATTCACAACATGTTCCATTGACTATAGAGATATTTATAGCAGATAGATATCTTATCCATATGGTTATAGATGAGGATTCTGATCTTAATACTTGCACTTTGGGATTTTTACACCACATTGCTTATCAAGAAAGTGAGTTACAACATGTTATACATTGTTAGGACTTCATCAAACATATCACATTCCAGTTGCATGTGGCCCTAAGGTGACCAACACATTATTCTCCATTTTGAGTAGAGACACTCATATATAGGTTACATTGGTAGTACATGGTTACATGCGATGGATGCTATAGTTGATCAGATAATGAGATACTTGGCATTCACTCATGATGGACATATGGTTTACATTTTACATGATGATATCGATGAGAACCACAGGTTTCACACAAATACTCTATGATTTAATGTGGTTTACCCTGGGACTGCACAAGAGGCATCTTACACAGTTGAACAACATGCCATTTAGATGCATAGATTCTAGACTCATGCCAAGGATAAGGCCCCACTAAAACATACAAATTAGTATGACAATCGTGATAATGATGACTTATTTGAGTTTGTCCAAGCTCAATATCCAACACTAGATGATCTTCTACCAAATCCACTATTTGATTATCTACATCCCATGGATGAGATCTTATGTCTATAGAGACATTACACTTTCTTTGTATTTTATTTCATTTACATTTTTAGTATTTACTTCTACTCCCTTGCTCCTTGTACATAATTTATTTTCATTTGCTTGTACATATCTTATACTCAGACAATGCAAAAATAATATAACATGTCAAAATACAAAAACATTCAAATATTTCAAAAATACAAAATTTATAGATTGTATGAATTGCTATGTTTACATTTATACTACTTGCTAGATATTGCATATTATTAGCTATCCTTGTATAGTCAATTTTATCATACACATATGCTTCACTTGTTCTTGTCAAGTGCTTGCAGATTCCAGATAGGACTCCAATTCCTTACACTGATCTAAACCAGCTATCATCTACCCATCGGGGAATTTACACCAATCTAAGTTTATATATTTGATACATCTACCCACTTGGGGGCATCTCCTACACAGTTGCTATAACCATGTTTTATCTTTATATACTATACATTTTGGTTATGCATCAGTTTATCTTGATATTGATCATTGCTCCTCATTGCTCAATTTTTTTTGTAGACTATCACTAGTTAGACTCAATATACATGCATCTTAGTATTTACATAGATTTGTATTACACAATATACATGATTTCATTTTTAGTTTCCCTAGATGAGCCCTGATTGTGTTTCTATGCTACTTCCATCTTCGAAGGCATTTGAATATGCCATTGTTGTTTAGATCTATGCCACTTTTCTTATCATATACCTTGGACATGTGCCCATGTCCCTTATGTGTGCTTTCCTACTTCTATATGGGGATATTTGACCATGTCCTTCTATATGGATCTACACCAAATTACTTGTTGCTTTCATATATGGACATTTAAACATGTCCTTGTATGTCTTCATTCTCAAATTTAGTGACATGTGCCCATGTCCCTTGTATTGTGGCCCCTTGGCCTATCTTTTGTGTGCCTCATGTGCTTGTATGTTTGCTTGCTTATATGATTATACACGATGACACTTGTATTTTCTTGTTACACAGACACCAATTTTTTATTCCATGGGGGATTTCATGCATCTACCCTTCCTACTTGGGTGTCATGATGGACATCATGCCCCATCCCCCTAGATAGTAACTTAGATTTATTGTTATACACATTTATTACATCTATCTTGACACCTTTGTGTAATGTTAGATTACAACATACATCTTATTTCCTACTTATACTCAAATATATTTACATTTTGCTATTATGTTTATACATTATATTGGAATATCATGCACATGATCTAACTAACACATTTTATAGAGCTACTTCTTTAGAGGGTAGTTCTTACATATATTTCATAACCACCCTCAAAAGAGGGGGCATTCATAGGAGTTTGTCACAGAGATTAGGCTCATACATTGCTATTCACATATACATTCAACACATAGGCTCAATTTTAGACATCGGACTTAAGGTAGACACAAAACATAATAGAGACTCAAAATTCAGTATAGATCACTCATAAATTAGACCAAGTAGACATTAACACCCATATATAGACACTAGTTCCATAGGGAACTATTGTCCACTATAGGGTACTACTATCTATTAGCCCCAGCTTCAAAGTAGTCCATATCATTCATACATACACCAAGTATGATACAAATTTACATAGATATAATCACTATTCAAATTTTGTTTAGATTCATTTATTTTAGCTCATATTCATACCAATTGCTCAGATTTGGGGGCATCATGCACAACATGATCACTCCCACATTCAGTTCAGGTACACAGATTCAACTATTATATACTTAGTTCAGATTCAGTATACTTAGATACCAGATTGGGTGCATGTGTGTGGCACATAGTTTCCATATACTCAACTACATATAGGTTAATCAAATCGAATGACAAACTCCATGTCATTATCTATATTTTTTACACTTGCAATCATATTCTAGGTTCTCACTAGATTCATTCCTTATTCCATTTATAGTGATTGGCATTCATGAGTGGCCTAAAGCTGCCTAATATACTTGAATGGTTATAGAGCTGAATACACAGTTAGATTTACTCAATTAGATACTTTTAGCACTTTGCACAATACAGTTATAGATGCATCTACTTCACATAGGTGGGTAATCATGGAGTCATGGACTACTTGAGTTCTTGAGCCACCTATACAAGAGGGTTAAACACACTTACAGTCTTATCAAAGCTTTTCATAGAGATTAGGATCCACCGAATAGGGGTGGGCAATGATGGAGTCAAATTTGGATTGAATTATGGAGCCACCTATATGAGGATTGAGCAAGCCATCAATTCAGTTCAAGCTATTCAATGATATGATCACTGTGTACACTCACACACATAGGTTGTCACTAGGTTCATGCATTAGTTTACATACCCAATGAGGTGTATTATTCCTTTCCTCTCTTTTTACTTAGTTTTTACTCAATTACATTATTCCAACATGGTCTTTTGATTTTGATCATCCCTTAAGTAAGGACTAATTTTTTTATGTTTTATTTTAGGAAATTGTTTTGGATCATGTTCCACATACACAGACCTAGATTCACATACTCAAACTCAGGAATGTGGGCTTCAATTCCAAGGTAAGTCTAGGTATGCTTCTTTTTCCTTTATACTAGTCATTTCACTTTGATTCATTACTAGCATAAAGGTGGGGGCAAATGTAATCACCTAAAAGTGGTAATTAGATGTTAAGAGTGTTGCTTGAGTCATCCTATTCCTATTTTAGCCCTAAACTTATCATATATCTTTAGACATACTTTTATAGTCATTCAATAGACCACAATCACCTACAACCAATCAAAACATAGTCCCAGAACTGTCATCTCAGATCCTAACCCAATTTACTCAACAATTTACCAAAAGGACATTAACACCACATTTAAGACATTATAACCACATGACACTAGTGTCCCCAATTGGACGCTATTGTACTTATCTCTAAATCTTCCCAACATATACTCTTTTAAATGTGTGCCCCTCTTAAGGTCAGCCTAAGCATATTTTCTTATCTACAAAAGTAATAAAACTATATAAATACATGTCTAATTGACCTTTATTCACTAGATGGAAAATAGATGCAAAAGCACATTTAAACAAAAGACAAGTTGAGAAAAATTAAGGTATTTGATCCCTATTTTTCCCTACTTCTACATACTACCATATACAACAGCCCTAAGCCCAATTTTCAAAGATTTCAAAGCTCAACCACATTCAAGGCATCCAAGTCCACTCTCATTCTAGCATTCACTTGCACTTGTATCAAGCACTAGGTTGGAGAACTACATCAAGCTTGATCCCTCTTCAAAGTATTATAATGTAGGAAACTCTCTTCAAAATAAGGTGTTGATAATGTCCAACCTATCCTAATAACAAACACATAATTATTGATTGTGCCATACTTGCAAGGAGGATTAGGGTTTATACACTAAATCAAGTTTTTTAGGCATAATACAAATCTCAAGGTTTCATGTGCATAGGAATAGAACCTAAAAATAGAAGTGTATGTACTCCCAAAAAACAAGAATAGTCCCATAAAGGGGACACTACCACCACCTGAAGGACATCACACAAACATGGCACTAAAATCCATATTAGTCGCTACTATCTAGTGAGCAAACAAACATTATAATCCTATTGATGACAATCAGAACTATCCAAATCTCAACTTTCAAAACCTAGATCATCCATGACAGTCAATTTTTAGATAAGTATTTATTTATGCCTATTTATTAATATTTTTATAAATTCAAATAAGGTCAAATGCTATAAAAAATCAATACTTAATTATTGCAATTTATTAACTGATTTAGACATCTCATCCCTTTAATCTAAACATAAGATTTACATACTTAATCCTAAAAGGTTAAATTAGTATCAACCAGATACCCTAACAACATGGAATATTATGGTTTACTCGTAAAATCAATCAAAATAAGTCATATATAGATATATAAAACTTGTGCATGCTCGAACAGGGTTGATAGACCCAAACATATATGCACTTAGAAGCTTTGAACATTTATGCATGACATTACTACCAAAATAGGGACACTAACACCACATGACATTATTGTCTAATTAGGGTGCTATTATCCAGGAGGGATTTTTACACTTGGATATTATTTGTGATACTCATATCAACCTTTTCCTCAGTTTTCATCCTCTAGATCATCTACCTCAGTCATTTTCCAACTAAGTTCTCATTTACATTATTTATTGTTATAATTAGAAAGGTTAAATCAAGTCAATTCTGTAACAAATTAGTGGCTATGTTTATTGTATATTTATAACCTAATTTACTATTCTCATCTCTTTAAAAACACAAGATTTAAATTCATCTAAATCTTATAAGGTTAAAACACAAACATTTTAAATGATTTGTAACTAGCAAGCTAAAAGTAAAGTATTGAAATTGACAAAGTTTAAATTAATGAAATAATTTAATTATGAAAAGCACAAATAGGATAAGAAGAATTTGTTAATTTTAATCTATTAGGTTGATTGTGTGTGACTAAAAGATGGTTGTAAATGATCAACTTAAACTTGATTATGTGTGTGCAACTGAAACAATAATTTTCTTTGTTCTAGATCAAAATCAACTGGAAATAGTGAGCATCAATTATTGTTCTTGATCCATGTGGATCAATCTTGGCCTGTGTAGAAGAATAATAATTTAATGGTATAGTCACCACCTACCTCTTCTTGAAATATGACTATATTTGGAATTTAGACCTTCAGTCGTGCATATATAGCTTGGAAATGACCTCTTCAAGGTTGAAACCCCACTAGGGCTTGTGATAGCTAAAAAAACTTGTAAAAATAAAAAAGGGAGATAATGAGTTGACCTAACCCTAATAACCTTGTGATGACTAAATATTGCATATGTATCCAAAGTTATATAAAGAGGGAATGAAGCTTCATGCAGTTCTTTCACCTGGAGTACTTAGTGTGATAGTCATCATTTGCTACATGTATGCATTTAAAGATGACTTGAATACTTGATAACACTTTATTTAATAGAATATGCTCGTGACTTAGCTAAGAGTTGATTCAAGTGAATAGAATCAAATTCTAAAATAATAGGAAAGCTTTGCTCAATGTTTAATAGTGTAAATGTGCCCAAATAGTGAAATTACGAAGTTGTAGAATAAGTGGCTCAGATGTGCATGTATACCAATCCAAAGGGGAAAAACCTTATGTTACATATCCCAAAAATATGAAAAAACTTGTAAGGAAGGGTTTAAATTTTGAAAAAGAGTTGTTGTTGGGTAAAGGGTAAGATCAACTCATAAATTTTTTGATTGATTGGTGATCTCGACCCATGTCGATCGATTGTGACTTGGGGAGAGTAACATTTGATCTTAATAATTTGAAATGTTTGTACATGTGCTTAGAGAGGTTTTTAGTAATTAAGAATAGTTTTGTAGGTGTGAAACAACTTAGAAGGGATGGGTTCGTATAAGTACTTAGAATAGAGTGAGGTGGTGAAATAGGACCAATTTAAGGGATCAATTAAAGTAAAGTAGATGTGTGCCAAAACTAATATTATTAAGTATTCATGATCAAATTTGAATATCTACATTTACCATCCTTTAATATAGAAATTAAATTACTAGAGTAAAAGTAAATATATACCTAAGTGTGTACAACACACTTTATCTCTGGGAAGAAGCTCCTATCTTGGAAGGTTCTCCATAGCAAATTTTGCATTACAATAAAATTAGTTAATGTCCATATGTGTAATTCAAAATGGAAATGTAACTCGAATTTTAAAATATTTTAAAGAACAAGAAAAGAGTACACTTGTATGTGTAAAATTGATGTTGCTCTTGTAACTTTGCTTGAAAATGATTCTTCCTTGAAGCATTAAAGAATTGGTGCTTCCCATTAAGCACTTAGAGGGATTGCTTCCTTTGTTGAACCATGGAAAATCAAGGGCGATCAAGTCCCAATTTTAAGTAAATATGTATCAAAAATAGAACCCATTTTTAAGAATGCATAAAACTTAATTTGTGTTGTTAATATTTGTAACCCAAAGATAGAAATAGGTTAGAATACACCATGGATTCACAAGTTATAATGTTGGAGGGTGTTGAATCTCTAATATACATTATGCACTTAACTGAAACAACCATTGCAAATGGCATATAGATTCAATTGTCACTTTATCCTTAGTTCATGTGATACTTGTAATAGAAGTTTGAAATTGTAAAATCTCATAGAAAAAGGGAAGGGTATACTTGCCTTTATCATGAATTTGTACTTAGTAAGAAAAAATGTGTGCATGAATTAGTATCATGACCTCTAAATCTAAAAACTATTATAGTGTGCATGAATTTATTTCATGGCCCCATGTGATAAATGTGAAATTTGTATCTGTACATAGTTGTAAACTTTGTAATTTTTGTTTGAAGTTTGTGCACATATGCCCATGCATATGCAACCAAAATGTATGAATATGTAATCTTTTCCTATAATGTTAATGCATATGCATAGCATATACCCCCATAATCTATACCAATAACTGAATTTTTAACCATAGATACTTATCCCATGTATGAAATGTCCATTGAAATGCCCCCTTTCATGGTGAGGGATGTATCTTATGCATCACTCATCTCAAAATAAAAGTTAATTCTATCATGACCATTAAGATATAATTGTTGAATGTATTAGCATATGTGAAAATGTATGTTATCATTTTTATATATGTCTCATTCAAAGCATGTATGTAACATAAAGGCCTAAAGTGTCTAATATATATATATATATATATATATATATATATATATATATATATATATATATATATATATATATATATATATATATATATATATATATATATATATATATATATATATATATGATTCTCATAGTAATAGTTGTAATAGAATAAATATACTAATATTTATGGCATGATATGGATCCTGACACTCATAAAACTCAACAAGCTCAACAAGCACAATGTTACTCAAAGGGCCAAGGGCCAACACACAAAGGACATACAAATGTCGTGCACTCAAATAAGGCTAAGGGAAACACACAATAAGACCAAGAGCCATACATTCAATAGGCATTAATATGTCACTATCACAAACAAAGGCCAAGGGCCATTCACTTAATGGACATTCACCTTATCTTACATTACTTGACTTGAGCCTTAAAATTGGTCGTATTTCATCACCTCACTTTATCATAAGCACTAGTACATGACCATCCCTTATAAGTTAGTATTTCTAAGTACAATAAATACATAAACAATGTTCAATCATCATGTGGTGATTGGGTTTAGCTCAACCCATTACAGTCCCCCGTTTCTTTTTGTTGGTTTTCAATTATCATATGCCCTAGTGGGGTTTCAATCTTGAAGAGGTCATTTGCAGGTCATCCACACATAACCGAAGGTTTAAATTCCACATATAGTCATATATCAAGAAGGCATAGGTGAATGTGCCATTAGTTTTTTGTTTTCTCATGTAGGTCAAGACTGACCCATAGGGGTCAAGAGTGACACTCAATCCTAATTTTTTGCAATTGATTCTGACCCATAATAATGACAATTATTATTTCATTTACACATGCATAATCAAGTCTGCGTTGATCATTTATAGTCATATTTAAATAGCACACAATCAACCTAACATGTAGAAAACAACTAAGTCTTACTGTACTCTTTATGCTTTCCATAGTTATCTTCATTCATTAATTCATTTAAGCTTTGTCCATTTTAATACCTTACTTTCGTTATGCTAGTTATAAGTCATTTACAATATTTGTTAGCCTTAAATTAATTTTATCTTAATTAGAGTAATATCCATATTAATTTCAAATTTTGATTAAACATATTGGTGAACCCGATGTGAAAAATAATTATTGTGGGATAAATGGCAAAATCAACCTACAAAGATTGAGATTGATGGGTGATCCCAACCCATGCAGGTCAATTCTAACCTAGGAAGGATAACATTTGATCTTAATAATTTTAAATGTTTTTACATGTGCTTATAGGGGTTTTTAACAATTAAGATTATTTTCATAGGTGTAAAATAACAACATCAATGGGATGGGCCCATATAAGTACCTAGGATAGAGTGGTGTGGTGAAATAGGACCAATTTAAGAGTTCAAGTTATTTAACCTTAAATTTAGATATGTGAGGTTATATACAGGGTTAAAGGGATTAGATTAGATTTTACATAGATGCGGTGAACTAACTTAATGAACATGCCAATTAATTTAAAACTTAGATAAACAGTATGTTGAATTTATACAACTAAGATTGATAAAAATAGTAAAGTAGAATTATTGATAGATATTGCAATAAATCAAAAATAAATTATAATTTGTTGGTTTAGTGTGTACATGCAATTTTGATCCAGAATAAGATAGAAGTGGATTAGAATATGGTCCTATACCAGTTGTCAAATTATATGAATATTCTTTTTATAGCCTTAAATGCTTGCATCCGATCTAGATAGTTGCATTGATGCAGGTGTCTAATCCTATCGCAAGTGTCTTGCATGAAATATTGATTGAATTTGGATATGACCAATTGGAGTCTGATGGGTTTTTTCACCTTTCTGTTGGTGTCTTCAAATTGCACACACATGCTATCACTATTTTTCAAATGATTAAACCCCATCTCTTCACCCTTGAAGTGATTGTAGGAAAAATGGGTTAGTGGGCTCACAATGTCAAGCTGCCCCAAATACCCCTCTATCAATAGACCATGCCTACATAGCTAATACTTTGAAGAGGGCCTCAAAGTTTTGTAGTTATCCCCTACATGTTGGCTTGTGTGTGCATAAAGATGCAATGTGTGATAAGTAAAGATATATAATGACCTAGCTTATAACTTAGCAAATATGGCTTATGGACTATTCTTTAAATGATTTAGACCTATAAAAATAGTGCTTCTATGATTGATATAGAAAAAGGGATGAATAGGGAAGGTTTTCCCACTTGAATTCTTGATTAAGTGTTTCTTGGTATATTATATTATGAGTTGTATGTTGTTTTTGGGTGTTTGCTTGGTGACGAATGAATGAGGGTTGAATTTATATATATACCAATTTTATTTAGAAATATATCACATAAAATCACTTAGACTGACCTTTAAGATACACTTATTTTGTAAATATGGATGACTTTTGGTCATTGGACACTTTGTAGGAATTATTAATTCAAAAATTTGATTTATATAACACCTCAATCTTGTACACTTGACAAATACCTATCACAGTTGTACCTTTCAATTTTAGACCTGCTCGTTACCAAAAGTGTTGCATTCACTATCTCTTTATGCCTATTTTCTTATTTATTAGTTCAACCATTGTTATTGTGATGACTAGACCTTCTATACGATGTAAAAAGCTCTAAACTCGATCATATCCGTCATGCTAGTTTTAGACAAGTACCTATTTTAAAAATTCTTAGACACTTGCATATTAGGCAGACATATGCATCGACACAAATGTTCACTTTTTTAACAAATGGTACAATGCTCAAAAGTTATCTATTTTACAAAAAAAAACCTAAAGTTCAACTTGAGTGCTTTAATGTGAGATATTTCTAAAAAATATTAGTATATATATACAATATCAACCCTCATTCATTCCTCACCTAACAAACACCTGAAATCAAATGAAACTCATAAGGCAATATATCAATAATCACTCAATCAAGCATTAAAGTGAGCAAACCTTACCTATTCATCCCTATTTCTTTATCAATCATAGGAGTAATATTTTATTAGGTCTAAAGCATTCAAAGTATAGTCCATCAACCATGTTTGCCAAGTTTCAAACTAGGTCACTGCATCTTTTTTTATTACACATTACATCCTTATGCACACACAAACCAACATGTAGGAGAGAAATACATAAGTTTGAGGCCCTCTTCAAAGTATTGATTATGTATGTAGTGCCTATTGATAAAGGGTCCTTAAGGAAGCTCGACACTATGATCCCACTAACTTATTTTTCCCACAAGTCACTATAAGGAATTAGAGCTAGGATTTGATCATTTGACAAAGAACAATAGCCTATACACGTGATACAAGGACATCAGAAGAAATGTGACAAAAATTTGAGAAGGCTCCAATTGGTCACATATAGATCTAGTCAATATTTCATATAGGACACTTGCAATAGGGTTAGACACATGCATTGATGCAACTATCTAGATCTGACGTGTCTTAGGCCACAAAAATAATATTCCCATAATCTAATGACTATTTTAGGACCATCTTCTAGTCTACTTCCACTATGTTTTAGATCATACCTGCATGCACATAGTAAACCAGCTGAGTATCATTTATTTCTAATTTATTACAATATTTATCAATAATTATACTTTACTATTTTTAGAATACTATTTGTTTGAGTTTTCCATTAATTGGATTGTTCATTAGGTTAGTTTACCACCTTTGTGCAAAAGCTAATATAATACCCTTAACCATAGATACAACCTCACATATCTAAATTTAAGGTTAAATATTTGGTGAAAACAATCTTTGCATGTCTTTATGTAAACCCTATCTAGATCTAGGGTTTCCATCCTCTTAGGGTTTTAACTTGTGATTTATTTTTAGATCTAAAACTTTACCCTAGGGTTTTAAACTTGTCTGGATTTAAGGGCTTGTTGTGTATACACTTGTAATTTTCTTCTTCCTTGATTGATGTATTTCAGATTCCAAACAACAACATTTTAAAATTCCTTTGAGTTTGTTTCTACTCAAGTTGGTATACTCCAAAAAAAAAATGTTTGCCCAAATTCTATATAATTTTTCTAATTTTTACAATTTAATATTTTTAGTAACTATTGACATACAAGATGAATGTTGTACCAATTTTATAATTAGTTTTTGGTCTTTGTCAAAATTCATATTTTATTTCCTTATTTACATAAATTGTTGATTCTTTATTGGAAATATTTTAGGGTTTGCTTATGAAACATTCCACTTTGTTTGGTATATATCTTGTTTATAACAACTTAATTTTCAAATTCTTCATAATTTTTTTATAATAATGTTGATATAAACAAAAACCTTTTTTTTCCAAACTATTGTACATATCTTTCAAATTTTGCATCTTACTATTTTTAATAAATATAGATCTGCATAACATACATTATACTTTTATTTCTCTAATTTTATGGGTTTGTCTTATTTCTTATTTTTCCTAAAAAACATATTTCATATTTTTGAAAAAACTAACCAATCTCATGAAATTCCTACATTATTATTGTGTATAAAATTATATTAAGTTTTCCTTGAGGTTTTCAACTTTTGAGGGTTTTAGATTGTTGCATTTATATTTTCTATATTTGATTTTTATGTGGGCATAGTATAGGTGATGTTTTTTCTCCATGTGGCCCTAGCTTTTGTGATCTTTATTTTAGGTGTGTTTAGAAATTTTCAAATGGGTAAAAAAGCACCTCTTCCTCCTCTTAACCCTAAATAGGGTGATAGCTACCATCCCTCTAACTAGTTCCATTATATCACTACTCCAAGAGGTAAGGTGGCCCATCCTATTATACCTATCCTTTCTCAAACCTCTCTAACCCTATCTAGTCATATAAAGTGTGAAATTGGATGACTTAAGCATGGCTAATGATACCCAATACATAGGTCCTCTTTCTTACTCACACAACCCTTCCAAGATATTCTTTCATTGATTCCTAGTCATCCCCAGCATTCTGAACTTAACCCTTTCAGGCCCAAGTAGATTTTTTAGGCCTAGATCCATCCCTCTAGGCCTCATTCCCTTAAGACAATAGTGCCCAACTTGAATAGGAGTGATGAAACCCAGGGTGCCCTAATTTTGGCGTTATTGTCCAAGTTCAAAATTGGTCCTAAAGGTCATATTCCCCTAAATCATTATCTTTTTCCCTGTTGGCCTCACACAAATTCATTTAACCCATGATCATTAGTTTCCATATAAAAAGCCATTCAAAGTCCATTTAAAAGGGTTGGCACTCATTTATAGGAAAGAAGCAAGAATACAAGCAAGCACACTCAAGCACTCTTCCTTATTCTCTGCATACAACCTTCCAAGATCATTTGAATCTTATTAAAACATTTACACTAGTCCCTAACCATTTGAAGTACATCTAATTTTGCATCTAGTTGCATTTATCATACACAATCACACCAGACACTTCAATGGGAGAACTACATTGGCTTGATCCCTCTTTGGAGTATTGGTATGTAGGCAACGTGCCCACACACGGGGTGTGAAGTGAATCTAATATATCCTTTACACACTAACCCCTTCTCTATCTTTTCTAAGTTTCCATTCAAGTTCATGGACAAAGAGCTCTTAGGGCTTTGAATATTTAAAATAGATGCACAACGAGCTTCGTAGGATTCTAGGCTTTGATATTTCACTGACATGGTAACACATGCCAACTGAACAAAACCTAGAAAGCTCAGACCACTTGGACAATAGCACCAAAAAAGGACTACAACGTTGGATAGTAGGGTGTCCCACTTTTGGTGCTCCTATCCAATCCAAAAATGAACCTCAAGATCTAGTTTCTGATAGTTTCCCAATCCCACTCCTCTAGTATCAGACCCTACCTCAGTCCAGATCATTTAGAATAAGCTAAGTTAAATTTCTCATATTTATTACTATATTTAGAAAGGGAAAAAATTCAAATTTGTTTACACAAATCAATAGCTTAATTCATGCATATTATTTACTGATTTACTTTGTTCAGACCTGTTTATTTAACTAAGAATAAAACCCCATTATTCTGAAAACAATAAAACATTTTGGTGAACTTGACTTATTTATTTTTGATTTTTTGCCATAATTTTTGAATTTCTCTTGCATTTAAAAATACAAATTAATTACAAAAATATCACATATTTTGTTAAAACCCTAGTTTGCACATACTAGGTCCTTCTTGCATACAAACACATTCCAAACAATAGGAAAAATATATTGCTAATTTTAGAAATATTTTCTATTTTTTCCTAAATTTTTCAAGCAAAATTCTACAAATTGTCTCTAAATTTTTAAAATTATTACATTAATTTTAAAAAAAATCTATAAATCTATAGGTGCATTAACTAAACTCCTAGTTACTTTCCAGTACTTTTCAAATCATGTTATGAATTTTTAATTACATATCAAAAATAGAAAATCAAATTTAAATAAAAAAATTCATAGTATTTTTCATAAATACTTTCAAAAAATCTTTAGTTGCATATACTAGCACCTATTTGCTTCTTGAGGTATCACCTTACATGTTTGGGAGCTCTGTATCTTTTCTATGCATATTCCACTTGTTTAGATTATATCAGCTTAATCTTTTCTACTATTATCCAAGTTGTTTTCCTTATGCCACCTAATTTCCTTACATCTCTTCCTTCGAGATGAAGTGCAAGACTTAGTGGCAATCTTCTGGAATTCACCTAGATTACTACAACTCGACCATATACCATGGATAAACAACCAACTCAGGTTCTAGTCATAGATTCTACAAATCTAGATTACACTAATTTCAATGAGGATAATTTTGACAAAGATTAATATGAAAATAACAAGGATGATGTACACACCGATGCTCATGCTCCACCATGTTGAACTACTAATCCACTTCTACCCATTGTTGATAATGAATTTGTACTCATTAAGGATTTGAGTTTACAAAATTTTAGAGAAAGACCTAAGGAATAGCCTAAAGAGCATACACTAATTTTACAATCTATTATGGAAATTAAAAAGGCTAAGCAAGTTGAGTCTTTCATCCCCACAGAGAAACCAATTAAGAATGACACTACGGGGGCAACTAGGTCTCAAAAACCCCCTATAACAGCCCAACGTTCTTCTATGCCACCATCTACAAATAGTACATCCCTTATCCCCTGATGTGGTAGCCCTTGTGCAAGAGATAAGATATCTTCAATCTAAGGTGTAACATATTGAGCAAGGTACCACTAGACCTACATAGGGTTTGGATTCTTTTGCTCTTCTGCATACACCAGTGACATGTCATATTACTTCTACACCCTTACCACAAGTTTTGTTCAACTCAAGCTTATTCTTTATGATGGAAAGGGTGATCCACATACACACTTGAGAGCTTTTCATTCAGTATGTTTGGATTATGTACCCAATGATTGGTTACTTACCAAGCTATTTCCATGGAGTCTTAAGGATTATGCTTTACAATGGTTTTATAGTCTATCAAATTAGTCAATCATGGCATTCAATCCTTTAGCAAACACGTTCCTAGCACATTTCAATATCAACATTGGTGATAAGGTTTCATATGCTCAACTTGCTCAATAAAAACAACAACCAAATGAGCATCTCACAGACTATGTTCTTTGATATAAGACCATCTTAGCTAACATTACTAGTCCCATGGTAGATCAGGAGTTGTAGGACCTCTTCAAATAAAGTCTTTTACCAGCACTTCATAAATTAATCATATTCAAGCTATTCTCTTCCTTCACTGAATTATGTCATACACTAAAGGAATGAGAAGTCAAGTTAATTTCAATGGGAAAACTTAAGTACTCAAGCATATCAGACACAACAAACAAGAGTAATAGCAAAGTCTCATACACGGTCAAAATCAATGACAATAAGAATCAAATCAACCAATAGTCAATGCAGCTTCAGATCCCCCTTAGCATGTGGTTTTATCAACACCTCTTCATCATGCATTTACCAATCTACAAGTTTCTCTAGCTAGTGTTTTACAATAGTTATTAGAATGTAGCATCATCACTCTCCCTCCTATCGGGGAAGCTAACCCAGTAAATCCTCTTCCACAGGGATATGATCAACATGCATTTTGTGATTTTCATAGGGCACTAGGCCATACAACAAATAAATGCATCAGTTTGAGACATAAGATATAAGACTTGATACATGGCAATCTGCTTGATTTAGGCACTTTAGTTAAGCCTCCAAAAGCAAATCCAACACAAGATAAAGCTTTGAAAATATTCTTAGATCCATTTCCATAGCATTCTAAATAAGAGAAAAAAGTCACTTCAGGTGTTCACCATACATACCATGCACATGCTCCACCAGCTACATACTAGGCACCTTTAGTTGAGGCACATCCTTTGAGAGGTATGATAGGTGTGTATGAGTCTAGAGTTCTAGCCAGACCTTTGATATATTTTTGAGATCAAGATATTATGGAGGATAATATAGGTTATAATGCACTTTTTATCGAAGCACATATTCATAATCAGCCTATTCATAGTTTGCTTATTGATAATGGTTCCAGCCTTAACATGTGTACCTTGACACAACTACAACATTTGGGTTATTCAAAGTCGGATATCACTCTGATAGACATAATTATCAATGGTTTCAGTGGGCATATACAAAGTTTATTGGGTGAGATAGTACTTCCACTACAGGTTGGTCTTACATATTTGGCAACACCATTCACTATAGTTCCCAGTGCAGGAGTTTTTGACATTTTACTTGGTTGACCATGGATTCAAAAACTAAAGGTAGTACCTTATACAGTTCATAGATGCATGAAATTTATTCATGTTAATCACGTTATTATAGTCAATGGAGTTCCTTATGAGTCACCACTCCCCACTTCAGAGCACTCTACCAGCTTACAAACACCAACTCTAGTTCTTCCACCTATTTTAGTTTCTCCTCCAGTTTTAGTTCTGCTTCCACTTCAGATCTAGACATAGTTGCAACATTCATCACTAGTACAGAGGGTTCACACACCTCCACAGTTTCAAAATTCTAGACAACTTTTAGCTACAGTGTTCACACCCAAAGTAGTAACATCAAGGTCTCATGTAGCTACAAAGAGAACACCTGTTCAAAGAGCTTCTTCTACTTCCAGATGGGTCCCTACGAGCCCTGTAGTTGCATCCACTTCTCAGATTTATAAGGGGACCCCACATTTGGTTTTCACTTCAGATATTTTAGAGCAGTTACAATGTACATAGATTTTAGGTTTACAATCTCAGACATTCAATCATGCTTCACGATCACACATGATTCAGTTATTTGATATAAGACACCATAATAGGGAGTCTCATATGAGACTCATTGATTAATATCATTTCTTTCTAGTTTTACCTATACATAGCTTATATCAAAATATAAAAACAATACCAAAAAAAACTCAAAATATAAAAACATTCATAAATATCAAAATACCAAAAACATTTCGATTATATGCATCATCCATGATTTACATTAATACTATCATGATAGGACTTACATTTATTGTTTCATGCTATTGTATATTGATTTATCTACATTACCATGCTTCACTTGATCTTCTTTGAGTGTGTGCAGTGACATCTAGCTACTTGATTGCTTCACTCTACCCATTGAGGGGGCATTCCTACTTCTACATTTGAGACACACATCAATATACGTACCCATTGGGGGCATATTCTACATGACTACACCATCTAGGTTATGTCATTTCTACACTACACACTTTGAGTTATCATGTTGATGTACATTCCTTCCTAAGATTACACAGATTACTATATTGACATGTCATTAGTATCTAGCACTTGTGTATTTCTTAGCATATACCTAGTCTTGTACTACACATGTTTTTCATACTTTCATATTTACTTTGATTTGTTAGATGTGATTCTACCTTTACAATTAATACATGCTTTGTCTTCTTACTTAGCATAGCTTTTGTGATTGTATTTCTAGTTCCTACTTATCTCTTGTTTGTGCTTTAGGATATTTGCCAATGTCCTTTCCTTTTATTTATGTGTGTGCCTTAGGATATTTACCAAATGTCTATACTCTTCCATATGCCTGTGGCCCCTATGCCAAATTTGATTGTTTCACTTGTATGTGTATGTGGCATTTGAACATGCCTTCAATGTTTGATTTCTAGTTTGAGTGACATATGCCCATGTCCCTTGTTTGCATGGCCCCTTGGCCATCCTTGTATGCTTATTGCTTGATTGCTTATTTTACTTCTCAATGTGTGCAATGCCATGATCCACATCATGCATTTCCCTTGATTTTATGGATGCCATGATAGACATCATGCTCCATCCCTCTGTCCCTCCAGCTAACAACTAACAACTAAACATTTCAAGTTCCAATTAGTACTTTGCATAGGTTTATATATATATATATATATATATATATATATATATATATATATATATATATATATATATATATATATATATATATATATATATATAAGCATACCCCTATTGATCTAACAATATCTTAATACAAACACTTCTATATTTAGAGATATCTTGTCAAATATCATTGCTATATCATGTATCTATGCAACATAACACACTTGTAGGACTCTTTTCTTCTGAGGGTAATCATTGTAGGTTCATCATTCCTACCTTTGGAAGAGGGGGAAACAAATAGGGGTTTTATCACAAAGATCAAAGCTTCTAATAGCCAAAAAAATAGCATTCAGATCACCCAATTCAAAATCTAGAGGTAAAAATAGTCAGAACAGAGCAAAAAAATAGTGATAGTTCTAGATCAATAACTAGTTTTAACACAGGACAATAGCACCAAAAATGAATAGTAGCACCAAACACAAGGGTGTCCTCATTTTGGTGTTCCTATCTAGGTAGAAAAATACTCAAGTTTTCTAGAAACAAGCATAAATTGTAATTTAGATACAGTTTTTGCACATCTAGATCAGTCAAAATGAGCAGTTCAATATAGTTTTTTAGAGAATCCAGATGTAGGGGGTTATCATACGCAGCATGATAGTTCTCACTTTTGGTTTTAGATTAGGTAGTTGACATAAATTTTAGATCAAAATCCATGTTCCAAACATCAGTGATTAGGGGTAATGTGCACAACACATTGGTCTTTTTTTTTTCCAAGTTTAGTTTATTATCCAGGCATTCTCAGTAGTTGCATGTCTTACTCCATCTATAGGTGGTTGGCATCACTTTCAAGTTGAAATTTCATACAAGTTATAACTTTTCAAGTACCCAAGCTCCTGAGTTGGCTTTCATATAAGCCTAGTACATTAGTTTTGGAGTGGCTTTTATACAAGCCTAACCTCCATCTTTTAAAATTGCCAAGAGTGGCCTAGTTTCTAGAATACATTCAGGCTATCCATGCCAGATTGTTAGATTTTCAAAACATCCATGGGCTCCAAGAGCCATCTCATATGACATCTATTCTATATCAGTATCACTTCATAGCTTCACATCATGGGGTAATGATGGAGCCAAAGGGCCAACCTTTGTATTCTTAAGCCAACTTCCAGGGAATTGAGCACTCAGCTCCATTCATGATATTACTCTAGATTGAACATAAACCCAACACAATCCAACATCACAATAGGTTTTGTATTGGTTCACATTCCTAGTGAGGTGTATTTGTTCTTTTCTCTTCCTCTTACTTAGCTTCTGTATGTTCTTATTTTAGATATAGTGTATCTAGTAAGAATTGATCCACTTTTATGTTTTCATTATAGATTCACACTTCACAACGTGCTCTCTCTATGCACATCCAGAATCACACATCTTCATGAGTTTCTCCCTTATAGGTAAGTTCAAGTATGCTTTTTACTTTCCTTCATCCTAGTATTTTGCTTTGCTACATCACTAGAGTAAAGGGGGGTAAATGTAGTCATATAAAATGTGAAATTAGATGACTTAAGCATGGCCAATAACACCCAATCCATGGGTTCTCTTTCTTACTCACACAACCCTTCTAGGCTATTTTTTCACTAATTCCTAGTCATCCCCAGCCTTCTGGATTTAAACCTTTTAGGCTTAGGTAGCTCTTTCAGGCCCAGGTCCATCCCCCCAGGCCTTATTCCCTTAGGACAACAACACCCAACTTAGATAGGGGTGCTGAAACCTAGGGTGTCCTGATTTTGGCATTGTTGTCCAATTTCAAAATTGGTCCTAACAATCATATTCCCCTAAATCATTATCTTTTTCCTTGTTGGCCTCATGCAAATTCAATTAACCCATGATCATTAGTTTCCTTATAAAAGGCCATTCAAAGTCCACTTAGAAGGGTTGACACTCATTTACAGGAAATAATAAAGAATACAAGCAATTACACTCAAGTACTCTTCCTTATTCTCTGCATACAACCTTTCAAGATAATTTGAAGCTTATTCAAACCTTTACACCAGTCCCTACCCATCTGAAGTACATCTAGTTTTGCATCTAGTTGCATTTATCATACACAATTGCACTAGGCACTTCAATGGGAGAACTACATTAGCTTGATCTCTATTCGGAGAATTAGTATGTAGGTAGTGTGCCCACACATGGGGTGTGAAGTACATCTAACGTATCCTTTAAACACTAACCCCTTCTCTATCTTTTCCAAGTTTTCATTCAAGTTGAAGCACAAAGAGATCCTAGGGTTTAAAAGATTTAAAACAGATGTACAATGAGCTCCATAGGCTTCCAAGCTTTGATATATCGCTGACATGGTAACACATGCCTATCGAATAGAACCTAGAAAGCTCAAACCACCTAGACAAAAGCACCAAAAAAGGGCTACAGTGCCAGACAACAAAGTGTCCCACTTTTGGTGCTCTTATCCAATCTAGAAATGAACCTCAAGATCTAGTTTTTTATAGTTTCCCAGTCTTGCTCCTCCAGTATCAGACCCTACTTTAGTCCATATCATTCAGAAGAAACTAAGTTAGATTTTTCTTATTTATTATTATATTTAGAAAAGGCAAAAATACAAGTCTATTTACACAAATTAGTAGCTTAATTTATGCATATTATTTACTAGTTTACTTTACTCAGAGCTATTTATTTAACTAGGAATAAAACCCCATTATTCTAAAAATAATAAAACACCCCCACATCCCCTCTATATGGTGTGTGTATGAATACTCAATCTGAAGTATCTAGGGTTTGTGCTTATGACACCTGAAAAGATAAAAACATCATTATGAGCAAGTTAATAAATCGTTACAAAATCAAAATCAATTTTTTAGTTCATAGCTCACACCATTGGAAAATCATATTACATACATGCAAAATCCAAAACATGCTAGTGTTAATTATAGACACTCATTTTCACCTCATTCCTAGCTTAACCAGACTTCAGATTGGTTTCTAACAAATGATGTGAATTAAGCCTAGGAATAATTGAATGTGCTGATTTCATATGCACATTGAATGCTAGTGCCCAAAATCATGTTAAGACATACCCATATGGAGTATTATCCTATACATAATGATGGCCTCCCATGGATTCATCTTCAGTTAAATTGCAACCTAGAAAATTGACAAATTGGCCTTTAGACCCATTAAACGGGGCATTTAAACTATTCGTAAAATTCAAAAAACCTAAGTAAAATGAATTAGCTAAGCAAATCCAATTAACTGATTAAATTTTCATGTGTAGTTAGTGAATATCAATTTTTTAAAAAAGAGAATTCCAATAAAAATGAGGTCATGATGATGTCATCATCCTCAAAGTTAAGGAATTGTAAATTTTTCTATAATAATCCTTAAATTCAGAAATGGAGAGCCATGCTTAATAAATGGGATCTATATCCCAAATATTAATCACTTGTCCCCTCCCTAACCTAATTGTGGTTATATTTAACCTTACTACACTTGATTTATGATTAGTTAGAGAACCTATAAATATAAGTGCCAAGCTTATTATTTAACAAGCTCTCAACCCAGAGTTATAATATTAGATTATTGAGAGACAAAGCTTCTTTGTGTAGAGTTATAATTCTAAATTATTAAGAGATAGATTCACATGCCAAACCAAGCCAAAGGTGGACAAGGAGGGGTGCTTCCCACAAGGCAAATGGATTGACCAAAACATTTCATTGCACACATAAGCCAATCATGACCATACTCATATTTGATAAGGGAGGTAAAGGTAATTTGTTGTGTTTATTTATTAGTTGTATTTGTGCTTAGCTTTGTTATTACTCACCCAATTACGTAGGCAAATAGTTATTTCTTTCATTGATTTGTTTGATATTGGGTTTTGTAATTCCAACAAGAGAAAGCTAATAAATCTCCTTCATAATCTTATGTTACATAATAGCATTCATGGTGGGACACGCACCCCAAAAGCACTAAGGGAATAATATTAGACCTTTAAAACCTAAGAAATGTTCACTTATAACTTTAGTTTTTAGATTTTTTGCCTTAAAAGTTCATGTTTTTATTTTCCTACATTTTAGCAATTTTACCACTACTAATAGATGACTTCACCAATTTTCTTATCTTGTTATCAACTTTGTTCTTCAGGAAATAACAACTTCACTAATGGGTTTTAGCGACTTCAACATAAACAACTACTTCACCTCCTACATTTTTGTAACTTCAACCTATGACATACCTTTTAGAAATAATGACTTCATTGAAGGTAAATGACAACTTAATCCCTTGTGAATGGTGACTACGTTAGTTAATTGTCCTATGTGTTTATGTGATTTACTAAGGAAAATAATGATATTGATTAATCTAATTGGTGACTTTGTGCCTACTTAATGGTCATTTCACCAAAACTATTTTGTTTGTGTTAGGTTTGTAGGAAATCTCTCTTAAAATTATCGTTGAACTACTTGACTACACCAATTTCACCTAGTAACATCACTATCACTTGATAGCATTTCTATTATTGATAACTTCTACCATTGTCAATTAGTGTTTCCATCATCCATAACTTCTACTATCACCTGATAGTGTTACTATCATCGATAACTTTTGTCATTACCTGATAACATTATTGTTGTCGACAAGTTCTATCATTGCCTGATAGTGTTTTTTTCACTCAAACACTTTATGGTTGCTTGACAAAATTTTCATCGCTTGAAATTTTTTTACCATCACCTAAATTTTTTTCCATCACTCCATAGGGTTACCATCACTTGACAAATTTTGTCATCACCCAATCATATTGCCATCACCTATAGCTACTGCTACCACTTGACAGTTAGGGTTTTATTGGTTGGCCTTGTGTCAAAATATTGATAGCTTGAAAAATGATATTTTTTTTGTAGTAACTATATTAAATAAACACAAGTGAATTTCTTAACATTTCTTGTAGGAAACTAGGTCAAAAGGAGAAGATTTTAATTGCTTTAAAAATCATTCATGTTTATCTTTTTTATGTTTAAAACTTGAACAAACAACTTTACCTTTTATTTTTAAAAGTTACAAGTTCAAAGACACAAGGGCCAAACTTAACTTCACATTTTATTGAATGCTCTTAAAAATAAGAAAAACATTAGATTAGTGCTCCCAAGAGCTTTTGCTTTTTTGTTGTTTACAAAATTACTTAATTTATTTTACTGGATTAGTTTATTTATTAGAGAAACTCCATGTGTATGGTCTCCCCCCATCCCATTTAGGGAATTTGGGTTTTTAAAAGTGTATCATTTTTGCTTGTTTGGTTGATTCATAGAAGTGAAGAAAAGTCGTGTATGCTCTCCCCAAGCTTCGAATGACTTGGGTGACCCAAAAATGACCCTAAGGTCTATTTTTTTCATTTATTTATTTATTCACATTGGTTTTTGGGCAGGAGTTCATAGCCTCCTCATGAGTTCTCTAAGAGGACTTTGACCTAGGGTTTCATCTCTTGACATTGTTTCAAACCCATTCAATTCTATCATTGCTCTTTTTAGCCTTTTCCTAGTAAAGAAAGCACTATTTGAGAGAGTTTAATGAGTTATGGGTGAGTGTAATAAAGGGAATAGACCCTTCATTTAGAGATTATTTCCAGCATAAGGTCACCCACACCTTATATATTTTATACCATATTAACAGGAGTGAGAACAGGCACTCATTCTCAGTAGTGTACAATTCTAAGTTATAACAATTTTGGTCGTGCTCGGTGGGACATAAATTATTTTCACTCAGAAGTGCACCCTACTTAGAACATCTTTCTATTCTCACTCTTGTTGATACAAATTTGAATTTTACTCCATTTTCAAGTTGTTCATAAAATGTGTTCTTAATATTCATTGATGTAACTTAGTGAATGATTTTTTGTCTTATGTTTATGTCTAAATATTTTACCTCTATGTAGTAAATAATAATTCTTCTAGGTCACATAAAGTGTCTAAGTCTAATTTCTACCTAACCTAGAAGTGAATTCAAGCATTGTTCATTCCTTCTAAGCTAATGTGAGTGTTAATTAAGGCCTCTATGTGAAATACTAATGGAAGAGTCATTATATAAGAATGAAGTGAATGTGCAGGTTCTTTAACTTCTAAAGTGTGTCAAATATCGGCACAATTAACCTTAATATTGGTGCATCACCCTAATTTTTAGTTTTTATTTTCATTTTCAGCTTTAACCTTGCTCCTTTTACCCTTTTCCTAGTCAAGATAGCACTATCTGAGAGAGTTTAGAGAGAAGTAGGTGAGTTTACCAAAGGGAACCAACCCTTTACCTGGAGATTCTCTCCAATATAAGGACCCACACTTTGAAGAGTTTCCATTGTGTCAATATGAGTGAGAACAGGCACACATTCTCAGTAGGGTGCACTTCTTAGTGATAATAGGATCACTCTTATACAATGATACTATGGGCTAGAAAAAACAAAAAAGGGTAACTTTAGCAAGCAAGACAACATGCAAGAAAGAGTTATTCCTCCAATTCTAACATTTTAAGAGGTAATTCAACTTAATGATGACTTTTTTGTTGTTCTTAAGGAAGGTTATCAACCTCTTAATTAGTTTACATACTTTTGTTCACTATTGGAATATGAGAAGCAATATGTATTTATTCTTGAAGCCAATCCTACAAGTATGCCACAAGGTCTATCTCAGTTTATTTAGTTTGAATAACTAGCTTATGAAGAGGTACATGTTGGCTATAAAAAAAATATTGATGAGCCATATACTAATAAAATAACATGTCCTATTAACTATCTATCCCAGTTGGAAAATAACAAATAAAAGCCACTACATAATATGTTCATTTTAGAACATGGAGAAAAGCTTAAATATGTTCAAAATTATCCTAAGTGTGCACTTCAAGTTACTCATGTTTCAAGTAAAGCAGATGAAGTGTATAAGGTTTATTTTGAAGAAGAAAAATATGTCATGATCAGCATACAATTTTCTCTATTCCATTCTCTCATGGCAGCCATCAAGTTTGCTAGTCACGTGAGCTCAGTGAAGAAGGGTAGCTACTTTGCACTACTAGTTAATGGTTTTGTATAGGACCGTCTCTAGTTGGTAATACATGTTAGTAAAGTTTAGATTAGTAGTGTTATATTTAATTTTCCTCCAAGTTATATTATGCACATGTTGTTAGTAATTTTAGTTTTAACTTTTCTCTAAGTTTTATCTTGGAGTTTTTTTAGTTGGTAGTTATTCTAGTTTTTATTCAATAAGTGCTCATGCACAAGTATTGTTGTTGATTTAAAGAATTATCAATTTTAGAGCTACTTGAAAAGGAATTTTCAGTTTCATATTTGGCTATATTTTCATAAATCCATATCCCAATGGATATAGCTACTAGTCTTGAGTGTTTAGCAGGCAAACAAAGCAAATTTGCCAAGAATGTTGATAATTTTGCCACCATCAGTCAAAGTTGATTATGTCTGGGTTTTAAATAAGACTCCATTTAGGAGCAAAAATTTAAAAAGGTATCCAAAAAATAATAAAACTTTCATCAAGACAAAACCATGCTCAAGAACAACTCACAAGTCCAAATTTTGATAGAGGTTTCTTTTGTTCCTCTAACTAGCTACTAGTTGCAAGCTAGTGAAGGCAATTTTCAAATGCTCTGTACATGAAGGTGAAAAAGAATTAGTAAAAAAATTATTAGAGAGAGTTTGGGGACCCTATAAAATAATTATTATATGAAATTTTTGTAGGTTATAGTGGCTTAAATTTATGAATAATCATTAATAAGGATAGGTTATGTAAAACCTTTTTTAAACCATAATGGCCCAGTTTTAAGAAATATAATTATTTTTTTTGAGTTTTTAGCTAAAAAATTAAATTTATGTGAGACATTATGTGTAATAAATGATATTCATAAATGTTTCTAAATAAAAATTTTGAGAAAAAAAAAAAAGAGTCAAAGCTATAGGTATCAGGGTTTTAAGCAAGCAAGAGAGACAATAAAAAAGACAAATTTTGAGAGATTTAAGAGTTTGGTTGAGAACATCCAATGGTTGGAATGCTGAGAGGGGTTTTTAATTTTCCTAATTAAAATTTAATGAGGTCTATAGGCCTCAAAAAATTCAATAAAATAACAAAATGTAGACCTATAGGCATTCATAAATGAAATTGTGCAAGTTAGTCAACACCAAAAAGTGCATATTTTGAGTTTTATGAAATGAAATATCAAGAAATTTGACATGGAATTCTATTTAGATATATTTAAAGATTTAAAAGTGGTTTCATATCTATTATATATCTAAAAAAATACTAAAATACAGGCTTCCCTTTTTTTGCCTAAATTTAAAAATGGTCAAGTCAACAACAAGAGTCTTCAGTTAGCCCTAGAAAAGTGGAGTCAAAACATGTAAAAGTGGAGAAGTTGAGTTCAAGTATTGGTCAAAACTTGAGGACCTATTTTCATGTAAGAGATCATTTAGAAGATTAACATGTAATCTCGGTCCTACTATGCCCTCCTTTGGGCTAAATTTAGAAAGTCAAGATGCATGCAAACTATAAGTCAAGATAAGTAAAGTCAAACTCCAAGTTGCAATCCAAGAAGCTAAATTCAAACTCCAAGATACAAATAAAGGTAATTGAATTAAAAATTAAAGATGTATGAAATATCAAAATAATTTAACTGAATATCAAAATGAATTTAAGATAAGTTGTATGTTCAAGAGTAGTTAACTGAATATCTCTTCAAGATTGAAGACTTTCAAAGCATGCAAGAGACCTTTGAATTCTAAAAAACTCAAACAAGCTTATATCCCTAATTATAATGCCATATTATAAGGGAAATAATGTTTATAATTTTAAAATTCTACATGGAAATTTGGGAAGTGTGTTTGAAAGTTTCAAGTTTCAGTTCAAGGTTGAGTTGGTAGTGGAGTTGAATCGGGAGTGAACTAGGACTAGTAGGGACTCGTGTGGATCTTCTTGTCTTATGTCTCTCTCATTAATTTCTATATGTACATTCATTTTTGAATGATTATGAAGATATTATGCTTTTTACTTATTGAAACTCTACCAAAAGTTGTACTACTTCACCTTTGAAGCCATAGAGAGTTGAATTTTCCTCTAGTTTCAATCTATTCATGAAGTGTGTTCTTAATATTTATTGATGTGACTTAGTGAATGATTGTTTTTCCTATGTTTATGTCTGAATCCCTCACCTTTATATAAAAATTGAGAATTATTTTAATTCATATAAAGTGTCTAAGTCTTTATACCTAATCTAGAAGTGAATTCAACCCTTGTCCATTCCTTCCAAGATAGAGTGATTGTTTGTCAAGACATGTGTATGAATTATTGATGAAAGAGTCACTGTATGAATATGAAGTGAATGTGTGTAGGTTATTTAGATTGAAAAATGTGTCCACTATACGCATAATTGAACTTAATACTGGTGCATCACCCTAAATTTTTAATTTTATCATTGCTCCTTTTACCCTTTTCCTAGTCATGAAAGCACTATCTAAGAGAGTTTAGTGAGTTATGGGTGAGTGTACTAAAGGGAACCATCCCTTCATCTAGATATTATATACAACATAAGTTCACCCATACCTTATAGAGTTTATATTTTATCAACAACAGTGATAATAGGCACATGTTCTCAGTAAGATGTACTTTTGAGTGATAACATTACACAAATGAATTCATTATGCAAAGGACTAGACCATTTCATAACAAGCTAGGTAGTTTGGAATCATTTGATGTGATTACTCCCTTATGTTAGTCACACATTTAGAACATATATAATGTTTCAAAAAAAATAGATTTAGATCAACCCCACTTATCATAGAATATCCATTCAAATATTGAGTTACTTTGGCACTCTAAGTCCGTGCCACGTATCAATGCTAGAGAGACAAAGGGGGGCCTAAAAAACTCTACCTACATGCACTCTTATTTTTTTAGATTAGCAATTAATTATTTCTTAGCATTGGTATATTGGCTGAAACTTTGGTAGAGACTATGTAATCTTTTTAGTTTTTAGGGTAGGACGTGCACTTAGGTGGTTTTCTTAATCTTTTACTTGCATTTGTTTTAGGGTCTAAATTTATTTTTGTGTGAAAATCACATCTAAAACAAGTCAAAAATTTCAAGAAAAATCATGCATTACTATTTCCATTTTAATATAAGAAGTGTTACACTATTAAAATTGCTCCAAACTTTTGCCTCATAGATTTTTAAAACCACCTTTTGTAACTTGTTGAAAGAGATGTTGTTACACAACCTGATTTGTTCCAAGACTTTTTGCCTTTGTTCAAAACTAAGTCCTAAACTGTTTGTATACCTTTGTTTAAAATAGGTGTCATTATGTTACCCATTTGAGTATAGGCCACTGTTCATTTAAAAAGTCCAAGTCTTACAAAATCTCATCTAAAAACTATCTTTCAAAGTTCAGATCTAAAACAATCAGTTTATGTTTGAGTCTTGTTTACAACTTGGGTTTAAGTGGTTCACTTTTTTATATTTAGATTGTATAACTTGGATTGATTTTTGGTTTGTTTTTTAAATACCTTTGCCTAGAGACCAACTTTTCCTTTTATCATATCTTACCTTGATTCCAATTTTTTATTTTAAACTAGGCATGCCATTTATTTCAAAGTAGGATCCTTAGACTTAAGATTTTTTCAAAATTTACATGCCTAGATCAATTTTGTTGCCAATGATGTAGTTAAATATTTGTTTTTGAGACCTATTTCACTTTGCCTAGATCAAGTGTTTTGAACCATTTACCTAAGAGTTAGATTGATTTCAAATTTTTACCTTGACCATTTTGTGATGTTGGCCAAAGACCTAACACCTTTTATTTTATTATCAGACCTAGATTAAGTTTATTCGAATCACCTTACCATAGAACTATTTGATGTGCCTAGTTCTAGACCTTAGTTTGTTTGTGTAGTTCAAATCTCATGTTCCCCATTCCAAGATTTGAGTTTGTTTAGAATGATTTCTAAGGATCAAGATCTAAGTTTGCGTTTTTGTTGACCATTTTTTCCAAAGACCTTAGAGAATTAGTAATATTTTAGACCAAGTTTTGATTGTTAGTTTTTGAGAAGCAATCCTTTCTAGACCAAGTTTAAACCATTTATAATTATAGACCAAGTTTTATTTCTAGGCCAATTTCCAAGACATTTATAATAATAGACCAATATTTTTAACCATGTTTGGACCATTTGTGAATGTTAGACCTTTTATTCTAGAGAAGTTAGTTATAGATTCATATATGCCTTGCTATACACAAAGTGGGACCATGTATAATCTGGATTGTGTGAACGTAGTCATAAATGAACTCTTCATTCAATACCCATATGGAGATGACATAGTTTTTGAGATGGATCCATATCCCTCTTATATTACTCAATATATAGAACAAGGGCAAGACCCATTAACACAATACCTAGTTCATGTACCTCTTTATCCAGGGCAAGAGTAAGAATGGATGACCCAATATCTTACTAATGTGCCACCCATCATTAAACAAGTACAACAACATCCCTACTATTTAGCCACACTAATGAGTTATGACCCATACTTGTTTGATTATCGCTTGCTTGAAAATAGGGATGAAATTTTAATCATGGCTATAGAGATAGGAGTAAAATTTTTGGTAGACTTTCCACATGAAAGTTTACCTAGTTTAATTAGAGCACCTAGAAATGCACCTCAAGTCAGACCAATTTAGCAGGCCTCAACTAGGTATCATTAGGCACTTGTGTCAATGCCTAATCAAGATCCTAATGTGATTACAAAGGGAAAGGGTCCAATGGCTAACCAATTTTTACAAATGCAATAGGCTTATTAGATGTATCTCAATTTAGCATGAAATTTCAATGTTATGGCCATTTTGAACACCCCAATTATAGAGTTAGCTCCTTTAATAGGGGTGAAAGTTGATTCATTAGGCCATGCTAACTTGAAATTGGACCCCTTTGTCTAAACTATGTCAGTTGGTGATATGTTCAATGTCCTAATCATTGAGGAAATGATTATGGATTCTACTTGAGACTATTTGCAAAACATAGTGGACAACATGCAAGTGTGTCCCAATTTGAACCAAGGTGGGTCAAATGCACCACAAATCAATTTACAACATGTACCTCTTGCCAATAACATGAGTGGTTTAAAACAATAGGGGTAAAGTGTGCCTAGTTCCTAACCACAATAGGTTACTCCCACACCTCAACCAACAACTTCCTCAAAGACACAATAGTAGGGGGCAAGTAGCTAGGCACAAACTAACACTTTAACCTAATAAGTGGTGAATGTTACCCTACCTCAATAGGTGGTGGTTAATATTTTGTAACCATGGAAACAAATCACTATGCCACCACAACAAATGTTTGGTTCATCATAGGCATTATCTAATCAATAACATATTCCTATTTGGAAATAATAGATGCCTAACACCCAATAAATGCCTAATTTACAATAGGTGTTTTCACAACAAAGAGGTCCCAACATATAATAGGTACCTATCAAGAAAAAATTAACTTTTACCCAATGTTTACCTCATATACAATAGGGATCCAAAGTGTAACACATTCAACAATAAGGATTTAGGCAATAACAAGTATCATTTATACAGTAGGTTTCAAGTAGTCAATAACAAGTTCCTACTCAAACCCAATAAGCACAATACCTTGCACCAAGCCATATACTTCCATCACAACAATAGTTCTCTCTAACTCAAATCCATATTTCAAACCCTAGCCAAGATGTTTATCAACAATGTATGTCGTACCAACAACCTAATTTTAATACATGGATGCATATTCTTGGTAGATTGGTTCAACAAGCCAACGTTCCATAACACCCTATCCCCCCACTATACCTTCATCAAGGTAATCCATCTTTGATCGCCCAACCATAACCCTAACCAACTAAGAAATCTACCTTCTTATCCCAAGAACTATAGTAAATGAAGGATCATTTAGATAGGGAAGCAAACCAAGAAGTTCAAATTGGAAGATATGTGCTCGTATCCATTTAACATGGAGTACCTCGAAATACAATTTATTTTAGGTTATGAGCCATTAAAATTTGAAAAATACAAGGCAAATGAGACCTTGGAGAGCATTTAAAAGAGTTATTTGTCACTTACAAGCCAATGGCCTATAGTGACATCTACCTACTTTTCTTTCCCTAAAGCTTAGCTAGATAGGCCTTAGAGTGGATTTTTAGGTTTTTAAAGAATTCGATGTCTAATTTTGATGATCTTTCAAATAAGTTTGTATGAAATTTCTCTTACAATCTCGAGCATGAGATTTTGGTAGTTGATTTGAGCTAGGTCAAGTATAAAGTTGGTGAGAGCTTTGCAAGTTACTTGCAATGGTGGAGAGTACTTACTAACTGCTTCACCCAAAATTTATTAGATAAGCAATAGGTAGTTGTGTTTACCAAAAAGTTGCACAACAAAATATCTCTTCACTTGGAGCTTCAATGTGCTCACACATTCAAGGAGATAATTAAGAATGGTATACATATTGAAAATGCCCTTATTAAAAAGGGATTATCAAGTTGTATTCTTTGAACAAAAACTAGAACCAAAGTTAGAGCCAAAACCAAAATTTGGGCCCAAGTCAGAACCCAAATTGAATCCAAACATAAGTGTCTACACTTGCTCAAGCTAATAACTATGAAAAACCTAATTTGTATAATTGTAACATGACTATTATTGGTAATGGAATCATTGAGTCACATCTTGTCTAAATAGGGTAAACACCATTTGCTCAGCCTATATTGTAATTATAGCTTATTCCAAAAATGTAGCCTATGCCCCAACCATGACCAACTCCTTAAATACAACCACCTTCATACATGTAGGCACCTTAACCACCACCTTTTAAAACCCCTCCTCCAAGAAGAAGACCTAATGCTAGCGTCTTCAGTGACCTTAGTGAGCCTATTGAAGCAGTGTTTCACAAATTAGCCTTGGCTAATATGATTAGTTGGTTGATTCCAAAGTACTTTTATGAGGGTATACCTTATCTTGATTGGTATAAAGAACATGAGTTTTATTAATACCATCATGTTCATGGACATTCTATATGTCATTGTGTGTAGTTGAAGCACCTTATTGGGAATATATTAGATAATGGGGAAATTTAATTAGATAATTTGGCTTCTACTTCCAATCAAAATTTGGGTATTTATTGAGACCTGTTTCCCCAACATAACAATACCAATCAACAAAAAAAATAATAAAAATGAATGCCATCAACACAACCACATCAATAACAACAATAACATAAACCCCAAAATGGATGGAACTAACCTTAGGATAAGCCCAATAACCAACAGACCTATCATGCAGTTTTACATGACTATAGTAGAGTTGTAGGTCATATTGCAAGTGATCATGTTTCCATTATTACTATCAACCCTAGAACAAATACCAATAGATTGATACCTTGAACTAACAATGCTTATTAGCCTCTCTTTTATAGTAATCCTTTGACCTATGACTATAGCCAAGTACAACAACAACCAAGGTTTACCATCTGAAGCTCCTATGTTGATAACCCTTCCTTGACCACTAATCACAACCAAATGCACTAACAATCAAGAATTACCATCGTAGCCCCTTTTCCATCTTCTTTTAGTTACAATGGTCCTTTTCCCAATTAGAATCATGCAATCAAAACTTAGTGGACCAAAATTACCATTATAGGCCGAAAACAACCTTTTACCAATGAACCAATTCAACCCACCATACTGACCAAGATTAAGCCAATTACTGTTGTTAATGGAAAAATATATGATATTGTGGAACAACTACAAAAGATGCATATACAAATTTATCATTTGGATTTGTTGTGCACTCCTACCATCCACAAGAATATCCTTACTTATCTTCTAAGTGGCAAGTGCCTAATGACATTACGCTAGACAAATTTCAAGCTTTGGTTGGACCCTTAACCCCAAGCCAATAATTAAACTTCAACCAAAGTGATATGTCATCCCTAGGCCCTCTGCACAATAACACATTATACATTGAAGTTGTTATAATTTGGCATAAAGTTAAACACATCATTATAGACAATAGATTGGGCCTTAATATTGTGTCTCTATAATTAATTAAACATCTTATATATACAACAACTAACCTTCAGCTAGAGACTATTACCATTAAGGCCTATGATAATGAATAGTGGGAATCATAAGGAACCATTAGTTTACCAGTGGTCATTGGGCCTTTAACGAATGACACCTTTACCATGTTTTAGACCTGGATTTGTCATACAATTTAATTTTGGATAGACCATGGATACATGAAATTTGTGCAATACCTTCAACCTTGTACCAATGTATTAAGTTTCCTCATTCAGGTATTGAGGTAACTATTCATGGAGATTTAAAACCATATTAATACTGCAAGCATTTGGAGGTTGAATATGAAATCTAAAATTATAATTTTTGGCCTAAACCCTATACCAAAGAAGGACAAATACAAGGACATACTTATTGAATTACTATAAACCAATTGCATTGACCCTAACAACCTTTCCTCAACTTCACATATGCCTCTTATTGAAATTGCCAACCATTTTACTGTTTCATACAATGGTCCAGGAGAGTACTTTACCCATGATACCTTCCATATATCCAAGCTTTCATAGAACCCCAAGACTCATGGAAGGTCCAAATTCAAACCAATTTGCATTAAATGGCGATAAAAGGGAAAAGGAAAAATTCATAGCCCAGTACCTATTGGTTTCACATTGGTCACTGGCTAATATCAGGACTCACTTGCTTAAGACAATTCTTGGTTATACAATGATAATTTACCTGATTGTTACCAAAACAAAAAATATCTCATCCTTAATAGGATTATTGATAACCATGGTTATGAAAGTAGAGGCCTAAGGGCAAATCAACAGGGTACTATGAAGCCTATTTCCATAATGAAGTATAAAGGAGCTCACAGTATTGGATTTAAACTACCTGGGGGTGACCCCACCTATCTTATTTGTGTTTTTACATCGATGAATATTGATGACAATGTCTATAATAAAGTAGAGTTCAATCATAACATATACAAAGACCTAGCTAGTACCAACTTATTTGACCCCTATACCATTTGTACCATCATGCCAGTAATTTATCGCTCCCCACTTACCCTTTATCACCCTTGACATAAACTGGGACCAATAAGAATCGAAGTACCTCTAGACAAGTATGAGAATGATGAGGCTTTTTATGATTTTCTAGGCTTGAGAGACAATGTTCCTCTTTGAGACCATAAATAAGGGTTCTTTATCAAATTGGATCTTGCTGCCTATTTCAGAGAGTAGGTGAACACCCTTACCCAAAAATAAAAAATAAAACATTGAGGTCCCAAAGTGAAAACCTTTTTGAGGTATTTTTGGACTAGGGAAAAAGTAAAAAAAAGGCTAGTCTCTTGGTGAAAACTTGTTTTAGGCACCATTAGATGGGGATGTTCAACCTTCCTTGAATTATTCTTGAGAGACCACCAATAATGAACTTGATTTTAAGTCCCAACTTAGTACAAAGAAATAATATAATTTTGATCAGATTATCTGAGAGTGCCCTGATGGGTATGTTACATGGCCCTTGCCACCATTAGGAGATTCTAATTCATGTTTGGGAGAACTTGAATAACCAGTCTAACTATAGAACTTTACCATTGCCATCTAGTTTAATTCTTTGTCGAGTATCATGGAAAATAGATCTACTCTCCTTGTAGAGGATACTTCTAAAGTTAATATTGGGACTTTGGATGATCCCAAGTGGATAAAACTAGGTGCATTCCTTAGTGAGGAGGAATGTGAAGTTATTATAGATATTATAAGAGAGTTTGTGGACATTTTTGCATGGGCCTACTCTGATATGCCAGGTTTGGATTCATCAATTAGTCTACATTATCTTGTAGTTCATCTAGATGCTAAGCCAGTTAAGCAAAAATTGATGAAAATGCATCCTCACATTACCATTTTGGTATAATTTTTTTTGGAGAATCTATTAGATGTAGGATGCATCATACCTATTGATTATTTAGAGGGGATCTCCAATATTGTGCTATTTAGAAAAAATCCTAAAAGTATCACGGTGTACATACATTTTCAAGACATTAATAAGGCTTGCCCAAAGGATAACTTTTCTCTACTGAACATCAACATGATTATTGACTCCACGACTGGGTATGAAATACCTTCCCTCATGGATGGTTTTTTGGGATATAACCAGATCAAGATTGCACTAGAGGACCAATACAAGACAACCTTCACCACTCCTTGGGGAACCTTTTATTAGCAAGTCACGACTTTTGGCCTTAAGAATGTAGGGGCAACATACCAAATGGACATGACTATCATATTTCATGATGTGATGCATGATATTATCAAAGATTATGTCGATGACATACTAGGTAGATCTAAGACTTGTGTAGACCATCTAACCATACTATGAAGAATCTTTGAGAGAATTCATGAGTATAAGGTTCAACTCAATCCCAAGAAGTGCGTTGTTGATGTTACTTCAGACAAAATGTTAGGCTTTATTGTCTCTCATCAAGGTATTAAAGTCAATCCTTTCAAGGTTAGAGCCATTACCAAGATGCTTCCACCTTCTACTTTAAAGTAGCTCTAAAGTTTACAAGGCAAAATATAGTCTATTAAACACTTCATTTCATAGTTGGCCGATAAATGCCACCTATTCACTCATTTGTTGAAGAAAGGCACTAATTTTTCTTGGAACAAAGACTACCATAAGACCTTTCAGAATTTGAAAGAATACTTGGCCAATCTATCAATTTTTATACCACCTATACTAGGAAGGCCATTTTTCCTTTATCTATCTACCACAAAAAATACCTTGTGGGAACTTTTAGCCCAACATGATGAGCACGAGAAAGAACATGTATTATACTATTTAAGCCATAAATTGGTAACATATGAGCATAATCATACACCAATTGTAAAAGTTTGTTTATATATGGTCTTTATATCCCAAAAGATACATCATTACATGCTCAATAACAAGACTATAATCATTGCCAAAGCAAATCCATTCAAGTATCTACTATCAAAAATAACTTTACAAGGCCACATGGTTAAGTGGATCATGCTTATGAGTGAGTTTGAGATTGAGTATGTCAATCAAAAGGCCATTAAGATACAAGTACTTTTATATCAGCTTGTTGAAGCTCCCATATCAGATACTCAACCACTTACATTTGCATTTCCAAATGAGTCCATCATGACCATAACAGAAACATCTCATGAAGAGCATCTATATAAAATGTATTTTGATGGTTCCTTCACATCTCTTGGATTAAGGGTAGCATCATTTTTCATAACACTATTAGGGAATCTCATTCCCAAATCATTTTGTATTAGATTTCCTTATACCAATAACATGGTTTATTATGAAGCACTCATTGTAGGGATTTATTAAGTGGTACAATGGAACATTTAACATCTACTAGTTTATGATGATTCACAACTTATTATTAATCAAGTTACAAACCTAACAAGTTGGTACCTTACAAAGCCATTGTGGAAACTTTCAAGCAATAATTGCTCACATTCAATTTGAACACATACTTTAAGTCAATAATAGAATAATAGATGTCATGGATATAATTGGTTCTTTGATCTGTAACATAGATAAGGTAAGAGACTACCAGTTCCTCATTAAACATATTTTAGTGCCTGCTCATGAACCTTCAGTCATTGAAATGATCTATGATATTGTTGGTCCTAGTTCTATTTGGTATTATGAATTATATAATTACCTCCATGACCAAATCCTTCCACTAGACCTTCTATGTAGGAAATAAAATTTCTTCAGACACCAAGCCTGCTATACCTTAATTATAACTACACTTTATCAAAGAAGCTTTGATATAACTTTGCTTCATTGTTTAACTTTGATAGAATCTGGATTAACATTGAGGTAATCTCATGAAGGATTTTGTGGGGCCCACATCAGTAAGGTCATCCTTACCAAAAAAACTTTTATATACTAGTTATTATTGGTCGACCATGGAAGCAGATGCAACTACTTATGTTAAGAGATGTCAACAATGATAAAGGCATGCAAATTTGATCCATGCTCTAGCCAGAACACTCAAGCCAATGACCACACCATGACCATTTTCAATGTTAGGGCTCAACCTCATAGGGAAGATTAAGCCTACCTCCTTAGATGGTCATAAGCATATCCTTACTACCATCGAGTATTTCACTAAGTGGGTTAAAGCTATACCCCTCACTTATGTGATAGGAAAACAAATTTTGAAATTCATCTTCAACCATCTCATTTGTCACTATGGTATCCCATCTGACATTATATGTGATAAGGGTAGTTTGTTTAAGAACATTAATATTACCCTTAATTTTACCATTGCATATTACCCATAAGGAGTGGCCAAGTAGAGGCATCTAATAAAACCATAGTCAATATTCTTAATAAGGTCATCAATGATGTTGGCCATGATTGACACTTGCAAATCTTCCATGCCCTTTGGGTCTACCATATTAACTACTACACTCCAATAGGAACCACACCATATTCCCTTATTTATAGCATTGAGGCCATTCTTCTCATTTAGGTAGATTTTCCTTCTCTATGCAACTTATTGAAACATATCCTTGATGATGAGGATTACAGAGTAGCTCATTCGTAAGATTTGGAACTACTAGATGAAAAATGCATGGCCATTGTGAATAACATTTAAGCTTACCAAAACAGGTGAAGCTCATAGAGTTCAAGCTTGGTGATCTTGTCCTTAAAGAAAATTGAAAGAACACCACAATCGTTAAAAAGAAGAAAGGCAAGTTTAATCCTAATTGGATAGGACCTTATGTGATTATTTCTAACTATGGCTCTAGAACATAGAGGTTAGCTCCACCAGAAGGGGATGAAATTGATGAACCCATGAACATAATACATCTCAAGTGTTATTTCACTTGAGAAACCAAAGGTATTATCTATGAGGAACATTTAAGTTACACTATAATATGACCTTCCTTATACCGTACCATATACCATTCCTCCCATACCTTCCCTATTGATTGAAGTTCTTTAAACTCCCTACCCACCTTTTTTGACATTGGTTTCAATATATTGGTACTTTGGGAACTTTCAATGATTGGATTTAGTTGAAGTTTAAGTGATTGATTCAGTCTTGCAATTTGTTGAATACATTCTTACAAAAAGAGGTAGTATGTTGGGGTAGTATGATGGTGGTTTGACAATTACATCCTTCATTATTACATTTTATCTCATTTCTTGTGCTACTGATTATAACTACCTTTGAGAAAATTAGTATCATATACCCTTATCATTATTTCTTATATCCTATTTTACCACATTATCATATCATTCTTATATCACCATTTGCCTATTCATGAACTTGTTACCTAGTCGGATTCTCTATTGAAATGCATAATTGCATTGACTTGAAGTCCTTCGAGACTATGTAGGAAAAATTCAATTTATATTGAGGTCATCTTGATCACCCCCTTCCAATACTCTCATTGTTTCAAGAGCAATTTAAGTAACACTCTTGTCATTTTACAAGTTATCCCACTCTGTGTCTCAGAATTCTGCATTAAGTTGAGATGCCTAGAAAACCCAAAAACATGCCCACCTTCAACATTAGGCCATTCAAATTATATCCATGCCACTCAGGATGCACTTATACTAGTTAACAAGTATAACTAAAGTGTTCTCATGGATTTTTTCATGACCATTTCCATTTTCCTATTCTTTTTTCTTATAGTATTTCATCCCATTTTTTGGAGAACTACATTCAGCTTAAAGTCCATGTTAGAACTTATGTCCATGGGACCATGTAGGCAATATCCAATTGCCTAGTGCGTTTGGAGTCAGCTTGACCACTTTCAGTGATTGATTTCATTCATCATTTCTATTAGATCATTCCTTTTTCTAGGTTTGTCTTTGAAATGCTCTCACCATTTTGTGAGTTATTTACGCTCTTGCCATTTTACAAGTCATAGATCCCTCACACTCTTAATATTTCAAGAGTTTATTCATATTCCAAACCTTAGATGTAATGATCATTATGAACCAAATTCATTTATGAGCACTCATCTCTTATATTTTAGTGTGTGTTTAGCCTAAACCACACTCTCATTATTTTGTGAGTTTTTTTGTGTTTGATGCTTTCATGATTATGAGTGCCATTTTATCTCTACTCTATGCTCTTGTCATTTTATGATCCCATTCCCACTTTCTTCTATGAGTAATTTATTTTTCTTATCACCACTTTCTTCTATCCCATATCTTAGGAGAACTATATTTATCTTGAAGTTCATGTTGGTATCTCTGGTGCCATTACCTCCACACCCTCTCCTCCTTCTCTATTCCTTATCGTGATTGCCCTATCTATGGTCACTCATGATGTGGTCTGAGCATCAACTCAACACTAGTGGCCTTAGTACCTTCCTCCCTCATGGATCTCTCACATACCAAGCCCATTACTTGAGCATCAATATCAGTACCATTAGATGAGGTAAGCCCATCTATCCTGGTACCCATACCACTAGATGTGGCTCTCTCCACTAAGTGTAGTGTCTGACCACTTATGTCCTCACTGTAGCTTGTACATTTATGTCTTAACTTGGCCATGTAGTCTCTATATGCCTATATGACTACAACACTATGTCTACACATGCATCTATACCATTGAAACATGGGACATGACCCATACTACTTGTTCCTCTCTCTATCTCTATGCTTGAGGTGACTAATCATCAATCACATGGGGTAACCCACCTGGCTGATACATGGGAAACCTCTCATATATCCAAGCCATTAGTAATATGATCAATCCTATCAACTTCTACCCTCTAACTAACACCTCATACATATCATGTATGAGCTAAGCCTATATGGCAGAGTTGAGATCATATAGTACTCCCTCCTTAAGGATTATCATGCTCAAGGATACCACGAACAGTGGTACCTTGCCATCCAATTTGTGACATAGCAATCACTGTGTCACAATCCCTATCACAAATTTTTGGATATAAAAAGTCTATGATGTATATACGTCAAACATACTAACTCTCCTACCTACCAATATCATTTCCAAGCCTATAGCCCATATGACTAAGGCTTTCTTCTCCTCCATATTATCTGGTATTCCTATAGTCACTGGTAATCTTGCTATTGATAGCCCTAGGATGGCATGTACATATTTTAGAGTGATAAATACCTCTACCATGTCCCCATCCACCTCCCATCTTAAAGTGTTCGTCAGTTGTTCCTAGCATCCTAGGAACATGTCTAATAGATTAACACTTAGGGGAATCCTGCACATATCAACTATGTCTCCTAGACCAACAAATACTAGTCTAGTTCTATATCCCATTATTAGATGCTCTAGTAGATTTGATAGCTATGATGCATCTACCAATCGCCAGAATTTGGGTTGTCCCCATAACCATGAAAGAACAAAAGATATATTAGATCTTCCATGTCATGTATAATCATAATACATTCTTCTTACAAATTTTAATAAAAACAAGCCTAAATTGATTTAATTTATTCATTTTAAACCTATTTTTAGCCTATATACACATAATATTTTGAACTTTTATTGATTACTAACACTTTGTATCTTACAGGAACCCATCAAGTCTCAATCTCTCTAAGTGCATGCCTTAAGGGGTGCACTGGGAAAGGGGTGGGTAGACCATTAGTGTTTTATAAGATTGTTTTCCCTTTTACCACTTTCCATATACACATTCATCTCCTAAAACCATTTACGCTAAGATTATTCTTCTTAGTTTTAAACATTCCAGTTATTTTCCATGCTTTATCCTCCTTGTTCTTGCCTTGACCCCCTTTCAACTAGTTGACTGTACTAGGTCAACTGGGTCGACCCTGTATAGTTTTTAGCTTTTAATTACTATACAGGGATGACTGGGTCAACCCAATACTATTTATGGGTGTTTTTCATTAGGAGTTGTGTTATCCCTTCGACTGATAGAGTTCAAGACCTAGTGATTTATCCCATGAAAACATACAAGGTCAACTAGGTCGATCCTGTACAATCAACATATTCGAAAGGATTTAGGGAAAGATACACCTATATATATATATATAAGTTATTTTCCAACCATTTTTAAGAAGAGAAGTTAAGAAGAATAAGTGTAAATGAACAACTACTTATCGACCATTCTACTTGAGGAATAAAGCTTAGGGTTCCATACTTTCTTTGGAGATACAGATCTTGTCTTGTGGAGAAGTTTTTTGGATGAATAGATACGTTGTGTAGCCTAGAGTTTATTTGTATTTTTTATCCTTACATACCACAAAAATATCTTGTGAGGCACCTTCACCTAGGGAGAGATTGAGGCTTGGTGGGTTTATCTTCAAGGTAAATATTCCTAACTTTATTTCTCCTTTGTAAGAGTAGATAGATAATGCAATTGTGCTTGTCTTCCATGCATTAGGATTCTATATACATTGATGTGAGTATATGTCTTCTATACATGTTTAGTTTAGTTTATTTTTTTTGTAACCCCCACTTTGTGTCACAAGTTTTGGTGTGCACTAGATTAGATTTATTCTCTTGTTTATTAGAATAGAGTGAACATTAAACCTAGGACTCTTTTATGGTTGTTGCATGATTGTGTTAGACTATGAGATTTGGAACCCTTCCTAGCATGGTGTATTATGACAAGTGATACCCTAATTAAGTCTATCAGATCCCCATATTGGTTATGCTCCCATTTAATAAATGTATTCCCAATTAGAACTTTAGGTATGCTCTATATTCTCTGAGCTAGGATTGATTTATAGACATGATGAATTTTTGATTGCATATATTATGGTGAACCCGATGTGAACTAACCCTTAAAATATTCATTTCATTTCTTTCATTATTTTTATCATATATCTAGCATACTAGATTGACTCTATTGACCTAGTATTTAACTTCTATGCATAATATTTTAGGTACAGGCTACTAAATTGACCCAGTTAACGCAGTATAGTTTTTTAGCTTTTAAAACATCCAATCCAAACTATTAGGTCAACCCAGTTGACCTTGTAAATTTTTAGGCACTCAACAACAAGTTTCTACAAAGCTTAATGAATCCAGTTTACCTAGTTAGGAAAATTTGTAAACATACATCAAGGTTCTTGAACAACAATCTTCATTATCTATGTGTTTAATCCACCAAGGTTTATTTCCATCTCTCTGTCTCTTTCTTTATAGTCTTTCCTTTTATAGTTTGTAGTCTTCAAAACTACCCTTGTACAGTCAATTGGATCGACACTACTGACCCAGTTCTATGTGCTATTTAGATAACTGGGTCAACTCTACCAACCCTATTCATTTTCAAACCTTACTTTCATAGTATAGGTTCAGTCCTATCGACCCTGTTATGTATTTTGGGCATACATTATTGACTATATCAACATTTTAATTTGTTTCAAAGTAGGAATTAACCTTATATACTAGTAATTAGTTCACACTTTCTTTTGTTGTTACTTGCATGCTTGGAATAGATCACATAGCTTAATTAGGTGGTTTTTAATTAACCCTTTAATTTCACTATTTTTATATTTTATGCACACATGGACAAATCATAAAATCTAAACAAGCATTTTAACATTTATCTACCCAAGGCCAACATACTTGTATTTCATCACCAAGGGGGAAGCCAAATTGATACTGTGGTCAAGTACAAAGTGTGGTTAATGGTATATTATAGATAAGCGTTTGAAACCTTTATCATTGAAATATGTGAAGTGATGGGGTAGGCCCTAATACCAAGTCTGTATCATTTCCACTAAAGTCCTTGTCAGCCTAAACTATTTAAAACTTTCCTTAGATTACTATTCTAGTTCCTTGCTTACAACCAACTTCCCATCACATTTAAAATAATATCTTAATAATATAATAAAAAATTAGTTTGACTAATTAGTTAGATATTTAATTTCCAAGTTGATTGCTTACTCTTTATTCAATTGTATTTCGTATTACAAAACTTGCATTAGCTAGTGTTGGTGAAAGGTTTTGTGCAGTGTGTTTTAATTGGATTGGTCAGCATTAATCCAAATGACTATTTGTTTTCTTTTAGACATTTCTTTTACAAATTTATTTCAAAAATTAACTTGTTTTATTTCACAAATCTGTTATAGGCTTCTTAAATTTCCCTGTCTATTGTACTGGGTCGACTTAGTCGACCTTGTACCTTTTTTTGCCTCTATTCACTATACTAGATCAACTCAATCAACCCTTTACTATTTATAGACCCCTTTTATATTTTCCTAGCCTTTGTTTGTTGTAATATGTTTACCCAGTCAAATCTATACAAATTACAGTCCCTATTTCCTATGTTAGATTGATCTAGTCGACCATGTATAGTTTCTTGCCTCTTCCTATTTCCTTGTGTGGTTATCTAGTCTTATCTCTTCATGATGACATCTGTTCAAACTTATTTTAGTATGTAATATTACATAATTAAGGATTTGGATAATAACCTCACTTGTTTCATTAATTTAGATGAAACTATACAATTTCTTCCTTCCTCTTCTCCAAAACCAAAGCCAATCACTACACAATGTAATATAGTTGAGGTTATTCATCCTAATCCTCTTCCTAATACCAATTTTGGAAATATTCCACCAACTAATCCCTCTAATATCAAAACTCATAACCTTATAACCAATGTTCATAATCCTCTTGTTACACCCATAACAAGATCACCAAGTCTTATCAATTCTCAAAGTAACATGGTTGAAACCACTCAAATTGATAATCTAGATGTTTCTCAATTTTTCAAAAACATTGATGATAATATTATTTTCACTCATCATAATAATGGTGGATTTACCAAAATTCCTTATTCTACCACACTTAAGGCAAATAATACTAATGATAGGAATCCTCCACCTACAAAGAATCCTCCTCCCATCAACACTACCAATCCCCCTCCTATCAACATTAATATCCCTCCTACAAACGCCAGCCCACCTTTTGATACAACTCAACTTATTGCACAAATAATCCAACAAATGAACATCATGTAAACAACTAACACCTTTTAATTGATGAACATGTAACAAAATTTATGCAAAATGATTAGTCAACCACCTCAAGTCATCATGTCTCAACCAAATCAAAATTTTATCCACCCTCCTCTTAGAGATGCTAATGGGAATATCATCCCTCAACCCCTAATCAATAACAAAATGTTTTAATATATTAAAAATGAACCTTTAGCTCCATTCATTGCATCCATAGATATTGGAAACATTTCTCCAACTATCACATATAATGAGACTAAAGATCCTACTATCTTTCTTAAGTCTTTTGGTAATTTCTATAAGGAATGGGTCCAAACTAACACCTTTGATACCACCAAGCTCTTAGCCAAAATATTTTTTGTTGATGAACTTGAATGGTACAACCAAATTCCTAGACATTCCATCTCACAACTAGAAGATTTAGTCAATGCTATAGTGAAGGAATTCTAACATGATGATCTTCATAAAAATTACCTTAGCCATTTCATCAATGCCAAACAACTTCCTAATGAATCTGCTCACATTTTCATCAAATGATGGAAGTATCTCAATCTTAAATTGGATCATAACATGAATGATGATAAATATTAAACCTCCCCTTCAATACAAAGTTTGAATCTTTTAACCAAAAATTTTAGAAGAAGCCTTAGACCAAGCAGAAAGGCAAGAATTTATTATGACTCAATTTAAACCATCTCAAACAAATACTAAAGTACCTTTCCAATCATCTTCTCATAACATTGATTCATCCAAGCCTCCACAACCTCAAAATGGAGCATCTAATTCAAACAATTTTAACCCAACCCACCCTCCCTTGAGTCTAGAACAACTTAAGAAGAAATTTCCACCCTCTATACCCATGAGCTTTGATCCTCCAAACCTCCTCCAAAATGGTACAATCTTGATAAATTTTTATGGTGGCATGATATTATAGGTCATTCTCATGAGTCTTGTCATGATCTTCACCATTTTCTTCTTTCTTCCTTGCTTGGTCTGCATCTAAATTTTCATACCATCACAAAATAATGTTATCAAGACTATCTTCAAGCTTCTCAAATTCAATCTCAAGAACCACAATCACATCAAAATAAACTCCCTAATAATCAACAACAATTATCACATACCCACGCCTCATCCAATATTTTTTTTCAAACCACAGTTGATCCATATTCCTACACCAATAAAGAAAGTATAGCCAATATGAATAACTTTAAACATATTGTGGCATCCATTGAACTCAAACTCTTATGCCACATGAATAAAAGGAGTGATTAGTCCAAATTAATAATCCAATGCATATCATACATGGTCCTCCTTTACCTCATTTACCTCATCATACCTCTCCTACCCATCATATGTCACATTTAGCCTCCTTAAAATCTAACAAACCAACACATTTGCCTATCGCCAAATGTACCTACCAACCCAATGCAAACCATTTTAATATTTTAATGTTATCTCACTCCAACTCACATGTTGGGGCATCCTTTGATGCCCCATCCACATATCCATTCAGACTTTGGGGCATCTTGTGATGCCCATCCCTACATCCTCTTACCCATTGGGGCATCTTGTGATGCCCACTCTTAATCTATAATGCATAATAACAAATAAATCCAGCTTTAAGAAACCTTCCGAGACTTATAGAATTATATTTCACATGTTAATATTTGATATAAAAATTATCATAGATCTTACTTGTTCTTTTTGTCTCATGCTTCTTTATTTTTGTGCTCTTTCTTTCCTTTGCTTTCATTTTACTAGCACCATTGTCTTCTTTTATGTTCTTTTTATTACACATTACATTTGGCATTTACTTTCATTTTTGTCCTCATATATTTCTTTTATTTTTGTCTTTTTATGTTATTCTTTGCCTTAGTAGCTTTATTATTATTTTCCCCCTTATGCAGCATTCACCCCCATGGGTTTCTCTTTTATGAGTTTGTAGTGTAAGACCATGGATAGGACCTGTCCCTCCTCACAAAATACCACCTTTTCTACTTTTCTCATTTTATTATTTCACATTTTGATTTTTGGCACCCTTGTGGGTTTCTCTTTTATGATTTTCAGTATAAGACCATGGATATTACCCAACCCTCATAAAATTACCATTTTGTCATTCTTTTTATAAGCACAATATCACTAATTCTTATTCTCAACTTTAGCTTTTGCTTCTTTTGATATATGAAATTTGCATAATAATCTATATTAGCATGTTTTCATCCATTTCCCTCATTCTTATGATAAGGAATCAAACTTTATTATCATTGTATCCCTTTTTTCCATTTGTCACATTTTTTTTGTAATTTTAAGTAATTTAAATTGTTCCATGTGTCACTCCTCTTGATTTCCCCTTCCTTTCACTCCACATTAGATAAAATAAGGTTGAAGTCAAGATAACACTTTTATTTCACCTAGATTTATGAGACTCTTAGACCCCATGCTCTTTGAAGTTCTCTCTCGTAGAAACCTTTTCCCAAGTATTCAAATGAAAGTCATATTTAGCACCCATGTTTGGTTTTCTAAATCTGTATGGAGGAAGAGTAGAAAAAGCCATCAAGAAAGTTTAAAGCCAAATCATTTGAAACAAAAGGTAATGATATATAAAATGAAATATAAAAATCTCAAAACTCAAATTCACACCAAACGACATGATTCCAAGAACATCTCCTATCTTTAATCGAAGCTCAAACTCCATAGTTGGTCTCATATAGAGCCGAGGTCCTTTGGGGTATGGTAGGCTAGTAAATTGGAATAATATAATTCAAAAAACTCTATGGTGATACCTACTTTCTCATGCAAGTACCCAATCTTCGTAGTAGACTGACAACTTTGTAAGGGGTCTTGAGGAATGGGGAACATGTTGTGGGAAGGTAGGTCCATGTTACTTTTCATGCATATAGACCTCATGGGATGATCTATATACTTCATTTGTTGACATAAGACTTGTGTAACTAAGAGAAGTTCTTCATAGTCCTTAAGGTTGAAAGTCCTCTTATTTTGGAAAACCTAATTTGAGTGTTTTAACTTTGATAAAAATTCCTCTACCTTGGTTTTTCCTTCATTATCCCCTCCACCCATTTCATTTTCCCCCTTGATAGGAAAATTGTGATTCCAAATCTATTTTCCCTCTTCTATTATTCCTTCTTCTTCACCTCTTAAAATCATGCTAGCATTACTTTGTTTCAATTTTATCTATCCTTAGAGTTAAAAAACATGTCTGAGTAACTATGGATTACACCCTTACACCATTTATTTACCACACCATCTCATTGTCATACTAGTCATGTCATTAGGTGGTTATGTTTTTTCACATTATATCTTAGAACAAACACTAAGTTTGAGTCTTCATCCTTTAGAGGTTTTTGCTTTTCATTTATCCATCATATTCTTGTTTGATTTTCTTATCTTACATATGACATTTGACATTCATACATATTTATCTTTATGTATGCCTTCTTCCTATATTTCTCACATCTTCAATTACATTTCACTTTTAGTCTTTCATGTTTTTCTTTTTGCCTATCTTACATGAGCTTTACTTTTTATTTTCTTACATATCTTTGTTCAAGTCATCTTCTTGCATTGATAATTCATTTATCATTTATGTTTTACATGCTTCCTAATGTGATTTAGTATGTTCTACATTCCTTTTAGTCATTTATGTTTTCCATGCTTTCCAACATGATTTACTATATTTTTAATCATTTGTCATTTTTTTCCCATCATTTTGTCATTCATTTTCCTTCAATATTATAGACTTGCCTTAACAATCCTGATTCGCCAATCTTTCCTAATACCCTTGTATCTTTGCCTTAACTCATTTTACACTACTATATGCCTATCTTCCTAAAATTTCATTTTTTGGATATTTTTTGCACTAACTTATATAGGTTCACCTAGTGTTTTCATATTGGACACCTTCACATCTATTACAATTTACATATTTATCTATAGCACTAAGGTAAGTAAAGGTATGTATTTTTCAATTATGTCCTTTCTTTTACCTTATTTGTTGCTTACTGCACTTTGCTTAGCATCAATGTTGTGTGTTATCATGTTTTATCTCATAGCACCATATCGTATTGCACTCATGTGACATGTGATGAGATTAAAGTGGGGCACATGTATACACATAATATTTTTAACTTTTATTGATTATTAACACTTTTTATCTTATAGAAACTTATCGAGTCTCAATCTCTCTGAGTGCATGCCTTAAGGGGTGTATCAGGAAAGGGGTGGGAAGATCATTGGTGATTCATGAGATTATTGTCCCTTTTTCCACTTTCCATCTACACACACATCTCCTAAAACCATTTACCATAAGCTTATTCTTCTCAATTGTACCCATTCCAATCATTTGCCATGCTTTATCCTCATTGTTCTTGCCTTGACCCCCTTTCAACTAGTTAACTGTACTACATTGACTAGGTTGACTAGATTGACCCTACACTATTTAGGTGTATTTTTCAATAAGATTTGTGTTAGCCTTTTGGTTGATAGAACTTGAGACCTAGTGATTTATCCTTTGAAAACATACAGGGTCAACTGGGTCAACCTTGTACAACTGACATGTTCGAAAAGATTTAGGGTAAGATCTGCCTATATATACAAGTTCGTTTCCAACCATTTTTAAGAAGAGAAGTGAAGAAGAATAAATGCAAATAAAAATCTACTTATTGACCATTCTACTTGAGGAATACAACTGAGGGTTCCATTCTTTCTTTGGAGATACAAATCTTGTCTTGTGGAGAAGTCTTTTGGATGCATAGATAGGTTAGATAGCTTAGAGTTGATTTGTCTTTGTTATCCTTACATGCCATAACAATCCCTTGTAAAAAACCTTGGCTAAGGGAGATATTAAGGCTCGATGGGTTCATCTTCAAGGCAAGTAATCCTAACTTTACTTCTCCTTTGTAAGAGTAGATAGATAATGTAGTTGTGTTTCTCTTTCATGCATTAGGATCTCATATACATTGATGTTAGTATATGTCTTCTCTGCATGTTTAGTTTAGTTTGTGTTTTTTCTAACCCCCACTTTGTGCCACAAACTTTGGTGTGCACCATATTAGATTTAATTTCTTGTTTATTAAAATAGAGTGAACATTAAACCTAGGAATTTTTTAGGGTTGTTGCATGATTGTGCTAGACTGTAGGCTTTGAAACCCTTCTTATAATGGTGTATTATGACAAGTGATCCCCTAATTGGGTCTAACAGATCCCCATATTGGTCATGCCCTTGATTAACAAATGTATTCCCAATCAAAATTGTAGGTATGCTCTATCTTCTCTGAGCCAAGATTGATTTATAGATGTGATGAATTTCTAATTGCATAGCCTACTTGGTCCTTTTCCCCTTTACTTGGTCATTTTGGGCCATTCTAATCTTCTTTCAGACTTTTACACACATTTTCATACCATTTTGGTTCTTTGGTTAACCTAGTTGGACCAAAATTTCCCAATTTTTGATCTGGTTGACTTAAAATCTAAGTTAACCCTCTTCTTTTCCTGTCCCTAGTAATGCATTATCATTTTGGACTTTTTGGATCAATTAGCAAAATTGTACTAGGTTAGTAGTCTAAAAAAAATACAGGATCGACACATACCTACTGGGTTAGCAGTGTGGATTTTACTCATTTTTAGCCTACTGGGTTGACTGGGTCAACCCAATTATTTTTCACTACCAACCCCTTGTATTTTACTAAAAAAGTGCCTTCTAGCAGTTTTCTACCTAATTCCTTTAAACCCATTTCTCATCTTAGATTTTCTTACCTATAAAAATCTAATTTGGCTTCATTCTAAAAACTAGAAATGATCAAAATTAAATATTTCTAAAAATACACTTAATTGATTAAAATACTCCAAAACTGGCTTAAGATTCATAGTTGCATACTTGTAGTGTACCCGTTATTGCTCTTAGAGCTCCCCCTCACCTAAATTATCATCTCCAAAGATCTTTTTCTCTCATTCACAAGTCAAAATAACCAAATGACTTGTCTTTTTCCCTATTTAAAAACACTTTTCAAAATTCAAATATTTTAATTATTTTTTGGTAGATTCCTTAATTTATTTATATCTTTATTTCTACTCATCCCTTTTTTGAATCATAAAATGCATTAGAATCATTATGACGTAGAGAATATTTTACACTATCATATGCCTGTTTTCCAAAAATTTAAATTTTTGGCTATTTTTTTCACTAACTTCTACTTGTTCACCTAGTGTTCTTCAAATTGGAAACCTTCACATCTCTTAATGTCTACTTTTTTATCTACAACATTAAGGTAAGTAAAGGTATGTGTTTTTCAATTATGTCCTTTTATTTATTTTATTTATTTCTTACTACACTTTAATTAGCATCAACATTGTGTGGTATCATGTTTTATTTCCTAAAGTACCATCCCGTGTTGCACTTACGTGACACGTGATGAGCTTCAAGTGGGGAATATGTATACACATAATATTTTTAACTTTATTGATTACTAAAAATTTGTGTCTTGTAGGAACACATTGAGTCTCAATCTCTCTAAGTACATGCCTTAATTAGTGCATCAGGAAAGGGTTGGCAGACCATTGGTGCTTCGTAAGATTATTATCCCTTTTTCCACTTGTTATCTACACACTTGTCTCATAAAACCATTTAACCTAAATTTATTAGTCTCTATTGTACCCATTACAAATATTTTTCATATCATTATCCTCCTTTTTCTTGCCTTGACCCCCTTTCACATGTTGACTTTACTTGGTAAATTGGGTTGACCCTATATGGTTTTTAGCCTCTGATTACTATACAAGGTCGACTAGGTTGACCCTGTACTGTTTAGGAATTTTTTTTACTTGGGGTTTTATTAGCCCTTCGACTGACCTAACTCAGAACCCAGTGATTTATCTCTAAAAAACATACAAGGTTGATTGGGTTGACCCTATACAGTCAACATATTCAAAAACATTTAGGGCAAGATTCACCCATATATACAAGTTCATTTCTAACCATTTGAATATAGAGAAGTGAATAAGAATAAGTGCAAATGAACATCTACTTATTGACCATTATAATTGATAAGTAAAGCTTAGGGTTCCATACTTTCTTTGGAGATATGGATCTTGTCTTATGGAGAAGTCTTTTGGATGTATAGATAAGTTATGTATCCTAGAGTTGATTTGTCTTTGTTATCCTTACATACCAAAATAATCTCTTGCCAAGCACCTTGGTCAAGGGAGAGATTGAGGCTCAATGGGTTTATCTTCAAGGTAATTATTCCTAACTTTATTTCTCCATTATAAGAGTAGATAGATAATGTAGTTGTGATTCTCTCCCATGCATTAGGATTCTATATACATTGACATGAGTATATGTCTTCTATGCATGTTTAGTTTAGTTTATTTTATTTCTAACCCCCACTTTATGCCATAATATTTAGTGTGCACTAGATTATATTTACTTTTTGTTTATTAGAATAGAGTGAACATTAAACTTAGTACTCTTTTAGGGTTGTTACATGATTGTGTTATACTGTAGGATTTAAAACCCTTCTTATCATGGTGTATTGTGATAAGTGATTACCTAATCAAGTCTAGTGGATCCCCATATTGGTCATGCTCCCGCTTAACAAATGTTTTCCCAATCAGAAGTGTATTTTTGATTTATCTTATTTGAGCCAGGATTCATTTATAAACATGACACATTTCTAATTACATACAGTTCTCATGTAAGTAATGTGACTAGGTTGTGGTTGTTCTCATTATCATAGATTCATTCCAGCCAATAACCAAGCTTCTTGATATGCCTATGGAGTTGACTATCATGAAGGTCCATTTTAGAAGGCATTTTTTCAAGTGTCTTTATGCATCCACATTTGAGCACATAGTTTCTTATAGCAATAAGAGATTAGGCTTGTGTCTGAGAACCATCTTATAGAGGGCTCATTGTTTGGAGGTCATCTCAATACCTCTAATGTTGTGAAAAGTAATGATCATAATGGAAACAAATTAGGGCTGTAATGCTAAGGGCCTTAGTGATAGTGAGTTTTTTATCCAAAAGGACATCACATTCAACAACCTATTGAGCTTAGGATAGAAGAGAAGGTCTAACCCTATTTATCTTCTAAACCTCAACTGAATAAGCTTCTAATCCACTTGTAAGAAGAGGAGAATGTGAATAGTTATGTAATGTTCTAGATCGAGATCTAGTCATATATCTTCACTCAACCAAATTGTAAGAGGATGAATGTGAAGGAGAGAGGCACTTCTCCATGGACCTATTCCCTTTTTCTGGTACCAACTCATTTAGATATTATAAAGGAGTGTTGGTAAGCATCCTATCTGCATCCCAATCAAGAGATATATTCTAGGGAAGATCTAGTTGTAGACATCTTTAACTGTAATGGACATAATATTTGTAGTAAGTACTGTCATTAAATAGATCTACCCCATGTGAATATTGCCTAAGGCCCACGTTCACTTCATTGATAATGGAAGGGTATGTAACTAGATCTATTACTACAATCAATTTCTATAAAGTCACTATTAAAGTAGAAAGCTCCACAAATTATAAGTCAACATAGCCAAGTGATAAAGATGTGGTAGAGAGAAATACCTTGTGAGTTGACCAAATTTTATCCCATAGCAGGGAGGAGGTGGGATGATGAGATGACCTATGGTGGAAAGTCATCAAAGGGCTCCATGGGAATCTTGACAATGCTATAATTCAGTATAGGATTTGATATAGTAGTCCCTGGTGCATCTAGAGATGAAGTGTGGTTGAAATCATTTTAAATGTTCATTATATCCTTTGGTGCATCAATCTTCACCTCTAAACTTTCCCTCCTCTATTGTGAACATAATTAATCATTATGCCTATATTGGGTCATACATTGGGCTTTTAGATGATCATATAATCTACATTGTGAGAAATGAAATGAGACATTATTGAAATCCAATATTTGTTTAAAGTGAGTATCCCCAATAATAATTTATAGTACTTTGGGTAAACTATTTGAAATATCCATCTCCACACAAATTTTGGCTACAATCATGTTACATATATTATCTATGGTAGCACCAATTTATAGAAATCTCCCAAGAGTATCCCCAATAGACTTGAAGATCTATTTGTCCCACATTTCAATGAGAAGACCAATAATTTTTTCCCATAGTGCCAAAGTGTATAGGTGCTCCTGATATGGGTCAAATTTTGCATGCCATCTAAAGATGGTAATGGTAGTGTTTCCCCAAAACCAGGGTCCACTTTGTTCAATAATATGATAATCCTCCTTTGAGTTGAAAATAAAGGTAATATAACCCCTATCTCTTCTTTGTGTAGGAGTGTAGCTCAAGATTGGGATCCAAGTTTACTACATCCAATGAAGTAGATTTGGCTCCTTAAATAGTTGTCCAAGCATGCACCCAATGAGTGCTTGTTCCATGTAATAAATAACCTTCTCTTGAAATATGTTAGGATTGATGACAAACTAAAAGGGGGATGTGTTGATCTTTAGACATTTCTGCTTCCTTTTCCTATGTCATTTACCTTTGAGTGGAAATCTAGTGGATGATAGTGAGGTGGGAGGAGAGTGCAAAAGTAGATCTAGTAGATCTACTCTAGGTGTTGCTTTACCCTGATAGAATGTGTTCTAAGGTGAGATCCATGACCATGATCATTTGTCATTGGAGAAGAATGTAGGATCTGGTCAAAGGACGATTGCAACTAATGGTGTTGATAGCCTCGATGTGTTTTTTCATTTGTCATTGCCTATGAGTCAATCAACCCTGAGCACCTATTGACCATTAAAAGGACCATCCTAAACATTCGCTTGTATTTTTCCTTCATTCCCATATAGGTCATCCTCACTCACAATCACTTCATCTAATATATATATATATATATATTTGTATATATATTTATATATATACACTAGTATTTTTAGAAATATAGGGGTTTGAAAAATAAAAATAGTAAGGTCTAAAATGTACTAGTTATAGAATATTTATATAGATGAAATTGATGTATGGGTTTGAATGGAAATATGTTGATTATTCCTTTAAATAATTCCACCTATTTTATGTAATGATTATTGTGTTTTATGACTCTGTGTAGAGGTCAAAACATGTATTTTAGTTCTTGTTAAGTTTTATATAGGGTTTAATATATATATGAAATGCACTTGTATTTTAATATGACTCCATATTTTTGATTATTTAGATTGGTATGAACTATGTAAAAGGTGTTTATTTAGTCTGTAAAAAGACTACATATAAGGGATCCAAGTATATTTTTTGCATTCAACCAAGTCAGAGTAATTAGATACTCGACTATGTTATTGTGTTATTATTATTTCAATAAACATGACTATGCATAAAGAATTTATACTTGAATTAGATTTTTATACGAGTTGTAACCCGACTGGGTATAATCCACTGTGTGTTTGGATTCATTTGAAGTGTCAATTTTGAATTAATTATGTTAACATATTTGATTTAAAAGGAATTGGTAAAATGATACCATGTATGAAATTCTGTATGTGAATGAGTATATGAGTTTCATTTAATTTATGATATAGTTATGGGACTATTTAATTAAATGGATGCATATACATTAAGTATATAAAATACTCTAAGATATTCAATAGTGGATGTCATCTTATAAGTATAATGCATACAAAATGGTAGTTGATTAATACTGAAAAGATACTCAAATACACACACACACACACACACACACACACACACACACACACACACACACACACACACACACACACACACACACACACACACACAGATATACTCGTAAAGCATATAGTAGTGGAGGGAGTTAGATAGAGTTTATATAGAGGATCCCCCCCCTCTATATATATGGAGTTAGATAGAGCTTAGATAGAGGGGAGAAGGGGCCCTCTATATAAACTAAACTAACTCTAAAGTTCCAATGCCAATGCCCCATAGAGAATATAGATTCTATCTCTATCTCTAGACTGTGCCACCATAGACATAATGAATAGAGACCATCCCACTATATTAAATCAAATTTGATTATACCAGTTATATATACATATATTTTATATACTCAGTTGTGTTGTGTATGATTACCATGTGGTGTATTAATGTTATAAATTTTATTATAATAACAATGAGTAATTAATGCTTCTTTATATTTGGTTAATTGTAAAAGCATTATAATATTGTATTTAAGAGTTAAATATAAAACACAATATGTTTTGGACTAATTGTTATTGTATGTGGATTATGAACAATTTATTTAGCCAGGGTTATAATATTATTTCATGGAGAAATAATATTATAAGTGGCTTAGTGATTTAAGGAACTAGCAGTCTAGATAATCATTACCTAGATGGTATGTTTTATTTAGAATTATTTTTTATTCTATTTCTTATTTGTAATAAACAAGATGTTTGGATTCAATTCACTTCATCTGATGGACTAAATGAATGTTTGTGATATATATATATATATATATATATATATATATATATACTTAGCATAATTTTGATTAGATAATGTGAAATATTAAGAATGATTCTATTATTTTTTTAATATTATTATTTATTTTACTGAATCTTACATTCATGACCCTAATTAAATAGTGGATGGATTTGACTGGCTTAATTAACACCATCAATGCAAGATAAGGTGTAATATGATCAAGTGATGTGTATGAATTTGACTTATCCTAGAGATCATTTATTATTGAATTTTTTTGGCCAAAGTAATATTTGATAAACATTGTCATTTCATATGTTGATATAATTTTCATATTTGTCTGATATCATATTAGAATGGATTTATTTATGGTACACATTATTTTTTAGATATCTTCAACACATGGGTTCTAGTTTTTACTCTAGATTTCTGAACCATCATTATCTACCCATCCCTGAAGGGAGGGCCATCCCATTGTTAGGAGATGGTGCAGGGGATCTATGGTCCTTGATTGGTGTGGAAAAGTGCTCGGATGATGGTCTCCCTCCTAGCTATAGTACTCTACTTGAGACTACATATTGACGCTTGAGTCATGGAGACTTTTGAGTTGTGGAGGGTTTTGAGTCATGGAGACTCTACTCAAAGGAGCTATGTATCATGTTTTATCATTTGAGATATTACTATGTATTACTAAATATTGTAACTTGTATTCATCATACTTTTACAATAGTGGCTGTAAGGTTGTATCAACCATGGTTGAATTTATACTACTTTATTTATGATGTGATGCAATATTTATGGTTATTCAATATTATTCATAATTTATAATTTGCTCATGGTGATCCTTAGCTAAGTGGATTAACTATAACCTTTTTGGTTAACTAAATTAATACAGTTAGTTAAAGATCACTAGTTAGGTTTCTCATGGTGAAATCTGTATGTTGAATATGTTTATTTAATTTAATTTTTTTTATTACAATATTATGATAAAACTCAGTGCAGTTGTTATATTGTGGTATCAGAGCTGAGGCTCAAAATCTAGGACTTAATATGTCTGCTAACACAAACTTATTCACCTAATAAATATGAAGAATAATGATGTGTGCTAGACTAGAAGGTGAGGGTCCTTTGAATATCAAATTTTGTGTTGATATAAATAATTTTATCGTTAAGTAAGCTCCAAAGTTAGACCAAATCCTCATAACTATGCATGATACTAGGGACCAAATCATGGACCTAGAACAAGAAGTGCATGGCCATGAAGAGGAGAATACTCAAGAGGAACCTAAAGAGCATACTAATGACCAAGAACATCTTCCAAAGAAGAGGCATGAGGAGGTGCCATAAGATGTGAGGGATAAAGTAGTTGTAAATTTAGACTGTGACATTAAAAAGGCATATCCACCCAAGTTTGATGGAACTATATTGGGGGATGGAGCTAAAGTGTGGCTAATAGAAATTAAAAAGTATTTTAAGGTTCAATATTATTTCAAAGTCACAAAATTAGTTTCGGGAGTTTATCAGCTTGTTGGTGAAACAACAACTTGGTGGGCAAAGAAGAAGCTCAAGATGAACCTCAACTCAACCACCACCACCACCACTTGAGAATAGTTTTTGACACTGTTTAGGTCATAATGACTTCCACATCTATATGTTGACCAAAGCTTATAGATTTCCATAACTTAAACAAGAGGATTTACTGATGAATGAATACTAAGAGTAATTCACCAAGCTTATTAAGTATGTACATTAGTATTAAGTAGTTGAGAGGTTTATAATTAGAAAATTCATCATGGGAATGAAACCCCATATAAGTTGTGAAGTATATGTGCATGGTCTATCTACCATGGATCAGGTGTTTGAGAAGGTGGTCAAGAAAGAACATAAACTAAAATCTCTTACCCAAGTCAAAGATAAGTTTAAGAAGAAATTTGGATGTTCTAAACCAAATTTCAAGAAGAAGAAATGGAAGCAGAGGAGTGGAGATTCTAAGGGTCATTTAAAGCATAAAAAAGCCAAGTTCAATAGTGGTTTAGGGAATAAGGAACTTGGTAATGGTTTCAAGGAAAACCAACAATCTAAGAGGAAAGGACTAGTTAGAGGTTGTTTAATTTATGGAGGTGACCATTTTGCTCAAGAATATCTTTAGGACAAATCAAAGAACAAGGGTTCAACTTCTCAACAAGGTACATTTTAGTAGTGGATTCATGTAGTTGTGGACAATTGATAGGATGACTATCAAGCTTTTCCCATAGAACTATTAGGTATTTTGTTTGATCATCTAGTTTATATTTTAATTGATATGGGAGCTACATAATGTTTCATTGCTCCTAGAATGCTTAGAAAATTTTCTATAAAGGCTTGAGTAATGGAAAATGCATGGTCAATACAATATGGGAATGAGTCAAAGGTCAAAGTTGACAAGTGTCTAGTTGAAGCAGAGATTAAGTTGCCTAGGTGCACTAAAATAGTAGATATTTATATAGTACCACTGGGATCATATGATGTGATCCTTGGAGTCAATTGGATTGTGAAGCATAAAGCCAAAGTTGATTATTTTTTGAATAAGGTTGAGTGTCAAGATAATTATGAAAATCAAACACAACTTTAGGGTGAGAGAAAGGAGTTGAAGCTAAGGTAGATTTTTGTAATTTAACTCAAGAAAGCTCAAAGGAATGGATTTCAGACATTTATTGTTAAGATAAATAAAATGGAAGAATCTAAGGAACCATATATTAAAGATTATCATTTTTTGAGAAACTTCCATTATGTGTTTTTAGATTAATTACCAGGATTGCCACTTAAGCGTAAGTTTGATTTCTCGATTGATATCATACCTAGATTAGAACCATAGTCTAATGAACCATTTAATATGACAACCACTAAATTGGTTGAGTTAAAAGATTAACTTCAGGAGTTATTATCGAATGAGATGATTTGACCAAGTGTGTCACCATTGGGTGATCTAGTTGTCTTTATTAAGAAGGATGACACTCTATGCTTGTGCATAGATTACAAGATGTTAAAAAAATCAATGAAAAAGAATGTTCCATTGCCATACATTGATGATATTTTTGATCAAATGTGAGGAGAAATAATATTTTATAATATTGATCTTGAAATAAGGTATCATCAATTGAGGATCCATCAAGAGGGTATCTTGAAAATAATGTTCAGGACTCAATATGGCACTACAATTTCACAATGTTACCATTTCGATTAAAAAATGCTCTAACATCATTTATAAATCTTATGAATAATGTGTTCAGAGATTACCTTGATCATTTTGTGTTGGTCTTTCTTGATGACATCCTCATTTATTCTAAGGATGAGGAAGAACCCTTACAACATCTGGAACTGGTTTTGTAACATTTATGGAAGCATAAATTATATGGTAAGTTGTCTAAGTGTGCATTTTCTAAAATAATGTGCAATATATAGGACATATTATCTTAGTAGATGTTATTTTAGTAGATCCATTAAAGATAAGAGCCATTATGGAGTAAATGACACCAAAGAATGTGCATGAGGTAAGAAGTTTAATGGGATTATCGAGCTATTATAGGAAATTTGTTTTAAATTTTTCTAATATATCTAATCTGATTACATCTCTTTAGTGAAAGAATCAATGTTTCATCTAGTTAGATAAGTTTGAGGTAACCTTTCAAGAACTAAAAAGGAGGCTTAATTTAACACTAATGCTAAGAGTTCTTGATCCTAATGGCCAATTCTTAGTGATCACAGATGCATCAGGGGATGGACTTGGAGGAGTTCTTATGCAGGATGGTTCAGTGGTAGCCTATGAGTCTAGGAAATTTAAGCCATATGAGGTGAATTATGCCCCTCATGACATAGAACTTGTGATAATTATACATGTTTTATAAGTTTGGAGGCATTATCTTTTGGAAAAACTATTTGAGTTCAAGACTGATAACTTGGGACTCAAATACATATTCACCCAACCAAATCTAAATGCTCATCAAAGATGATGGTTAGAGTTCTTGTTTGACTATGATTTCAATATTAACTATATCAAAGGCAAGGAGAATAGAGTAGTTGATGCTCTAAGCCATATAAGGTACATAAGAACTATGGTTACTATTAGGATTAATTTTAGAGATCAAGTGATCAAATTCTTGCCAAGAGATGAATTCTATGATCAGGTTAGAAAAGAATTGTCTAAAAATGCTCAAAATCCTAAGTTTAAGGGATTTAAAATAGAGAACGATGGTCTTTTATGGTATAACAGTAGGATGTATGTATCAGATAGAGAGAATCTAAGGAACATAATGCTAAAGGAATTGAATAATTCTCCATATTTAGGACATCTAGGAGTAACCAAGCTCATGATTGAGTTTAGGCCACTCTATTTACATAAAAAAGTCAAGAGATATGTAATGGATTTTATGTCTTATTGTCTAGAATGTTAGTGCATGAAAGCTGAACTTATAAATCCATCTAGATTGTTATATCCACATGACATACCAAAATAGAAGTGGAAGGTGATTAGTATGGACTTTGTCTAAGGGTTTCCATTATCATATAATGTGCATGACATGATCTTGGTTGTAGTTGGTAAACTAACCAAGGTAGCTCACTTTATATCAGGCAACTTGATTGATGATGTACCTACACTTGAGAAGAGATTCGTAAAGGAAGTGTATTAATTGCATGGTTTTCTAGAGAAGGTTATTTTGGATCAATATCTAAAGATGACTTCTCGATTTTCATTGACTCCAAATTTAGCTCTAGGTACTTAGTTAAACTTCAACATTGCATATCACCTACAAACTAATGGATAGATAGAATGAGTTAACTAGGTTTTAGAAGGTCTTCTTCATATGTATTGTATGGATTGGAAATACAAGTGGGAAGATTGAATTATAATGATTGAGTTTACTTACATCAACTAATACCAATCAATATTGAAGATTGATCTATTTGAAGTGTTATATGAAAGGAGGTGTAGAACACCAATCAATTGAGACATGATGGAATAAAGGGTAGTCTTTAGATCTAAGATACTTTAAAAAATGGAAGAACAAGTTAGGATAATCAAGCAGAGGTTGGCCAAGGCTAATGATAAGAAAAAATATTATGTTGATTTGAAGAAAACAACTAGGCAATTTTCTATTGGTGATAATGGTTCTACAGATTAAGCCTAAAAAAAGCTCAATTAAATTTGAGAAGTTAGTAAAACTTTCATTGAAATATGTGGGACCCTTTGAGGTTTTAGAAGTAGTCAAACGTGTAGAATATAAGCTTGCATTTCCACTAGCTATAGCTCTTTTACATAATGTCTCCATGTGTCTTATCTTAAAAGTATATTGTCGATCCTTCACATGTTGAATTAGAATGCTTTGCAGGTCCTGGATCCTAGGGTGGTCATGGTAGAATCAACCAAAGTAATTGACACTCACAAAATTTATTTGTATAATAGAAAAGTGTCACAGTGCAAGGTCATGTGGGACTAATATTTTGAGGATAGTGCCACTTGGGAGGACTATAATGAGTTTTACAAGATAGTTCCACATTTGTTTGCTTGATTTCCTGTTGTATATTATATTATTTTCTGCCGAATAATGTTTTTAATTCATAACTTGTGTTTGAATAAATTTCATTGGTATGATGACCACCTTTAGGGGGGAAGGATGCCACATCCTAATTTATCTTTAAACTAAATAACCTATTTTATCTATGGATTATTGTGGTTGATTAGTTGATTAACTAATATTTGATTAAGCTTAATGGCATATGTTGATTATGGGATAGTTTATGTTGCTTAATTTACATGATTAGTTTGATATGAGTTAGTAGTACTTTTATATTCAAATATTATGATCAATTTTGATTATTATAACACATTATTTTATGGACATAATAATGTTTCAGGCTAACTACCTTCATTTTTGTGAGGTGGATGCAAGACAGATTCTTCCCTCAGAGTGTGATGGAGGGAGAGCATCATCGAAGAGGGTGGTATATAGAGAGACATTGGGGAATGATAGAGAACAAATTTAGAAACCCTTGCACACACCACTTAATATATCATGTTTTATAAATTAATAATTTGATATAGATAGCGTAGTATGTTTTGTGTACTTTTCTTTTAAGTGATTGTTAATATGTTTTCTAGTATGATTTTTATTATTGATAATGATCATGCTATTTCATTGAGCGATTTCATTAGTTTAGTGAATATGTTAGATTATATTATATACTAAAATTATTTTATGTAATAATTTTAATAAAATAAGTAAATTTGTATATGTTGTACTTACCTTACTACCTTATTTGAAATGGTTGTGTAGAATAACATTTTGATGTTATAAGCATTAGAAAGTATAGACGGATTCTATTTTTATTTATCTATAATATTTAGATAATAATAATTAAAGATCATCATTATTATTATATATGCTAAATCTATAAGTCAAAGGATATAAATAACATTGTTGTGAAATATATTTTTATTCAATTAACTATTGACCCAAGGTTTGATTTTAATATATATGAATACATTGTTTTAATTATTGAATGATTTTAATAAATCATTGTATTTGCTATATATATTAGTGGATAACATAGTAATGTGGAACTATAGCTTAAGGGTATTGTCATGCAATATAATCATTGTTCTATTATATTTGGTCGAGGTTTGTTGTATGAGAATACATTAGTCATCGACTAGTTGATAAACTTTGCATGGAAAAAATATTGGAGTCTATATGATTTAAGGTTTAGTTGGTCGATGATTGTTTGTAAAGTTATTGTCATGCAGATTTTATAAAGAATATAAAATGATTTATTTAGGGATTCAAGAGAAGCATTGAGATGGTTAGGGTAACTAATAATTCATTGATTTTGGTTAAGCATCATTTTGGAAAAAACATGGAGTTTACTGTGTATCTGCATGGTGGCAGATAAATAAATAGATGGTTCTGTTGAGCTATTTGGGCATGCATTTATGTAGTCATTTTTGATTGATGGTGCATAGAAGAGAAGGAAATGACAAGTAGGTTGATGGAAAGAAATAAAAAGAAAGGAGAGAAGGATATGGGGGACATGACACTACACACAAGAAATATACAGAAGAGAAGAAGGTGATAATTGAAGAAAATAAAAGGAATATTTTTGGCTCCTTGGCATATTTACTAGGTTAGTTTTGTATTTTAATTCCTGTGTGGGCTATATTGAATGGTTTTTAAATTGGTCTAGTTCTTAGGTATTCTTTATTTTAATCTTATAAATAAAATAGGATATATATATGGCCCCATGGAAGGCTTGGCCTCCACACAACCCTATATCCACCCAAGGTGACTTGAGAAGGTTGGGGTAGAGTCAAGGGTTTTGGCCTTAGTTATTATAGGCTTTTATAAACTATATCTTAAAATTCTTTTGAAAATTAAAATAACATTATTCAGTGTTAGAAGATTATTCTGTTATATGTATATGTATAATATGGCTCGATTTAGATTAGTTTTATATATTCATATATGGAAATATGGATAAAATTGGGATGATATGTGTCTTTTATTGTGTAAAACTATTTGGATTTTAATTGGTATAATATAAGGGTTTACTATATATAAAAAATTAGACTATGTAGTACACACACACACACACACACACACACACACACACACACACACACACACACACACACACACACACACACACACACACACACACACACACACACGTGTTTATACTCAGATATAACCAATAGAGCACACACACACACAGACACACAGACACACACACACACACACACACACACACACACACACACACACACTAGTATTTTTGGAAATATAGGGGTTTGCAAAAGAAAAATAGCAAGGTCTAGAATGTACTGGCCATATAATGTTTATATGGATGGAATTGACATATGGGTTTGAATGGAAATATGTTGATTAGTCTTTTAAATAATTCCAACCATTTTATGTAATGATTATTATGTTTTATATGAATCTGTGTAGAGGCCGAAACATGTTATTTAATTATTGTTTAGATTATAATAATAATATGATTTCAGCCATAATATACAGTTACCTAGTTTGGGTATATAAATGTATGAATGTAGTGTATACTCAGCCTTATGAATATAAATAGACTCGTATTTATGTTAAACTCAAATGGTAGAGTTAAGTTCTTAACAAGGTTTAATATGTATATGAACCATGCTTGTATTTTAATGTGACTACGTATTATTGATTATTTGGATTGGTATGAACTATGTAAGAGGTGTTTGTTTAGTTTGTAGAGAGACTGCGTATAAGGGATCTAAGTATATGTTTTGTATTCATCCATGTTAGAGTAATTATATACTCGATCATGTTGTTGTGTTGTATTT